>CM070563.1:30590297-31790297 GCA_036346405.1 Phyllostachys edulis
CCACGTAGGGTCGAGGAAACCCACCGGTTCTTTCCATTCTCGACATTTTGCAAAGATGTATCTATACATAAGCAATGAGTTGTGATATTTATCGGTATTAGATGAATGTAGAACTTGATTGTACGCGCTTACAAAGGTCCAACATCGTGAGAAGCGAGACGCCGAGGCCAACGAGGTTGAATAGTTCAAATAAATCATTGAAGCTCACTGACGGCAAGTACCTCGTCCCGCTGAAGAAATGCTTGTCCTCGATCTCGACGGTGATTCCAAAGATCGGACCCTTCTTTTGGGTCTTGTCCATACCGTGCATGCAAAGCTCGACAAGCATGTCCAACGGCATTATCATCGCACGAACACAACAGTTTTCCGATGATGTATTTCCGGGTATCGCGGACTTCCCGAGTATCGCGGACTTCCGGTATCGCGGACTTCCCGTATCGCGACTTCCCGGACTTCTCGACTTCCGGACTTGGGAGGCGCTTTAACGCTCGTTGATTTCGATGGCCTTAGCGATTGGCATCGTTTTTTGTGAGACGACTCGGGAACCGATACGTCGGCACGCTTTTGTCGTTCCTTCTCGCCTTCTCCACGGAATCGAAGAGGTGGCCTTTGAGGCTAAACATGAGGTGGAGTCATCGAGGGTCCCGTTGGAGAGGAATGGTCGTGTCCAGATCGCAGACCGCCGGGTTCCGTATGCGATGTTCTTCTTGGGCCATCGGATAAAAGAGAGGACAAGATCCCTAGTGTTGTGATCTCTTCGTCGGCAAATGTCCAAATGATGGCTCGAAATTGACATGTACCATATCCACTGACCTTGGCGTAACCGGCACCACCGGGCACCGTGGTCAGACCGCCTCTTCCTCGTATGGATACACCATCCTCGCGCAGCCTCAATACAAAGGACCCATCCATCCTCACTTGGAGCTTACAGTGGCGCCGGCTCCTACAAAACGATACGCAATTAGCTAAGGTGTCGTTAGGGTCTATCTTTGGTGCATTCCATAGATGTACGCTACCTTGATGTTGTCTATCGGTAATCGGACGCCGCCATGTTCACAATTATGCGCGACGCGACGCTACTCCGACGCCGAGGAGGACTGCTCTTCCAAATTAGCGGGCGGCTTATGCATCACCGCTCATGAGTATATCCATTTGACTCGCAATGCCGCCATCTCTACTTGAAATTGGTTAGTAATCATCTGCACTAACCGGTTGTCGTGTTCGCCTTGGATCTCTTCCTAGTCCTATACGTAGTAGTCGTCCGCGAATCCATGAATCCAAGGTACGTTAACCCCAAGGCCTCGCGTGCGCAATTCGAGTGCTCCTTGTTTCCCAAGGTCGTAGATAGTATATCCTTCTCCCCGCCTCGCACGGAAGGAGCCTTGGGAAGCTTGGGCGATCAAGTCACGCCGCAAGAGGTCATCACGCTATTATAGACACTATGAAGTTATGGACTTATTAACAACTTAGTAGTTCGATATACTTACCACACGCTGGGACACTTCCCGGTCTCCGGGTTTGTGAAGGAGATGTCGCCGAAGATTTAGACTTGTTCCTCGCTTAACCAGCTTAGGGAACGCGGGTCCGTGACATCAGAAACGGGTTCTCCTTCTCCGCCGCCCATTCTCAGATTTACCCGCAGAAACCAGCGGTGCCGAGTCCGTATGGGTGAGTGTTTCATGTCCGAGAGCTTTGTGCGCCGACTTTGCTCCTTAAATTTGGCCGATGTTTTCGTAGCCACAAAGGTGTCCCATGCTTCCCGCCCAAGAATCTATATCGCTGGCGGGCGCCTAACCCGTGTTCACGCATTTCGTGACAAGAATGCTCTTGAAGGTCCTCCACGATTTACCCATCGTGAGCATCGCCGTCCGTCGCCTGCTGCGCTACATGTGCTTCGAATAGTGAACTTCTCTCGAAAGTTCTGCCCACAAAGACGCCTTTCGCTTCTTTCGCCGTGTCCTTCCACCTTGGTGTGGTGATGAGGACCCGTTCCCTTCCAAGTATCTCGCAGATGGTCCGGAATCTCGCCGCCGATCTCTTGGGACTCAGAGGGACCCCAAAGTCACCGACCTCCGTGATGACCAAAGGCCAGAGGCATTTTCGATTGTCCTCTGCCATCTCGCTCCGTGTCATTATCGCCGACGGTGACGGGCGGCCTCGCCGGCGCCTCTTCCATCTCTGGGGTCGGTGTTGGCGGCCTCGCCGGCGCCTTCTTCCATCTGCGGGGTCGGTGTTGGCGGCCTCGTCGGCGCTTCTTCCATCTCATGTGTCGGTGATTTGCGGCAAAGACAGTGCCTTTGCCATCTCGCTTACTTGCTCTCAGGAAGAAGTACAGAGGTTGACTATAGAGATCAAGATGGCAAATGAAGAGTTGAATGAGCTCATACAGACTACTAACATTCCTAACACTCCTTAATCCACGAGCTTCTATTCTAACACTCCTAACACTCCTTAATCCACCAAATTTCTCTTGTGATCTTTGTATAGATAGAAACTAGTGATACAAATCTTTTGTCCGAGCCTACTTCTAAGGAAATGCGATTGATGATATTATGTGCTCTCGTATGAGAGTAGCTAAAGAACAAGTCTTTGCCATCTCAATCCTATTGTCTATACTCTTCATGAAATGAATATGATAATATAAATTCAAACTATGAGCTCTAAACAATACTTTGCTTAACTGTCAAATGATCTCAACTGTTAACGAAAACAGATTAAACTTCCAATCAAACAGAGGTTGACTACAGAGATCAAGATGGCAAATGAAAAGTTGAATGAGCTCATACATACTACTAGAAGAATCACAAACTAGTCAATACAACTGATCAATTTGCAATAGAACTATGAGCTGAACCGAAAGTAACCAATTAACAGTACAACATATTGACAGTAGCAAGTAATACAATAGAGCTCAAGTATGAACTAACTATCACATTCAATCTCAGTATAAGACGGAGTTCATCACAGAGCATGTCAACAAAGCCCACTGATTAATTTGCAACTAGCACTGCAAATATATATATATATATATATATGCAAAGATCAACCGAACTGCCACAGAGGAGCAATACTCACAGAGAGGATGCCGCACAAGAACTGGGGGAGGCCAGTGCAGGGGAGGAGGCCGATGCGGGGAGGAGGGAGCTGGGGGAGGAGGTCGACACGGGGAGGAGGATGGCGCGGGGAGAAGGCCGGTGCAGAGGGAGGAGGCCGACACGGGGAGGAGGACGGCGGCGTCGAGGTCGGAGGCGCCAATGTCGGGGGCGGCGGCACCGAGGTCGGCGCGGCGACGCCGGGCTACGGCCCGAGGTGAACGGGGCGGAGGTCGGGGCGGCGGCCCCGAGGTCGGCGGCGCCGAGGTCGGGCGGCGGCGCAGAGGTCGGGGCACCAATGTCGGGCGGCGGCGCCGAGGTCGTAGTCGGCGGTGAAGGCGAGCCCTAAACCCTAGAGGAGGCGAACGACCGTCTGTGATATTATTTCCACAGACGGTTGTATAATAAAACCGTCTGTGATAGCCGACAACCTGAGGCCAATTTATGATATCCTGACAAAACATACTGAACCTGGCGAGACATAAATATCCTGAGAAAACAGAGTGAACTCCGCTTTGAGACAAGTATGATGACAATTATGACAAGTCCATATGAATTCTAACCTGGTGACAAGTATGATGACAAGTTTATAACACATTTGACTTCAAAATTTCATATCTAATTCAACTCAACTCCAAATCAAGTGAAACCAATTTTGATACTCCACATTACAATGTACGTCCACACATTGACATTAATATCAAATATGACAAGTCCATAACAAGTTCATAACACATTTGACTTCAAAATTTCATATCTAATTCAACTCAACTCGAAATCAAGTATGATGACAATTTTGATATCCACATTACAATGTACGCCCACATTGACATCAATATCAAATATGACAAGTCCATAACACATCAACACATGATAATTTCACGCTGACATCAAAATATATGAGAGATTACAAGTCCATAACACATGATGTTATGGAATAAATTAATGACATTGGAGTAAATTCTAATTAAGATATAGGCCTTCGTGATGATCGACGCGCATATAGCTAGCTTCCTCACCGGGTTCTTCCTCGAGCCTAATGTCGCTTCCAAAGGAGGCAACTCGTCAAATTGATTGTATTCTTCCTCGCCCACTACATTCTCAACTCCGACAATCCTCCTTTTTCCATGAAAAACTACGTGGCACTTCTTATTTGCCGGTCGGTTACATAGAAGACTTGAACAACTTGGTTAGCCAAGACGTAATGGTTCGTCTTTATATCCGACACGCTCGAGGTCCACGGTAGTGACACCGTGCATTTGTCGACCTTCACTGGCGAGATGGACCCAACGGCACCAAATAGGGGATCTTGAAAAGCACGAGTCGAGCTCCCATATCTCGCCTATTTGCCCATAGTAGGAGCTCCTCATCCCATCGGTAGTGAATGCATCTATGCGACACCGCTATTCGGATCAGGCTCTTCCTATCCCGAGCTATCAGATAAAATGTGTACCCATTGATGTCGATCCTTGCCATGTGACAATTGTAAATTGTGGCCTCGTACAACCATAGCAACAGATCATCACTTGATGACCTCCCCTGGATTCGCACCTTTAACCATTCGTTGAACCGACGGTTGTGCTCTCTCGTGATCCAAACCTCCGACCGTCTCGATTCTGCTGGCGCACCATGTCTTTGTGCTCGCCGATATACGGGACACTTGGGTCATGTGTTGCAAGACCATGAAATGGGCTTGAGCGTATGTATCCAGATCGGAGTTATTGATTTCCTTCCGATGGTCCCGATATTATCCATCTCCCCTCATGGCGAGATAGAGGCACACCTATCGGTTCCACCCGAGCCATGTAGTCGACGCAGAACTCAATGACCTCTTCGGTTGCATAACCTTCGATGATGTCTGCCTCCTACGAGATCGATTCCGTAGGACTTGAGAATTCCCATGTACCTCTTTAACGGGTACATATGACGAAGAACACAGGTCAAGATATCTTTATCTCTCTCACAAGGTGAACAATGAGATGGACCATGATATCGAAAAATGACGGAGGGAAATACATCTCAAGATGACATAGAGTGGTCACCACCTCGCCTCGCAGAGCATCTAGTCCTTGGGGATCAATGATCTTCGAGCAATTGAGTTGAAAAATAACACGCCTCAAGATTGCTACTCGGACCTTGTTCGCAAGATACTTCCAATTGCAACAGAAGCATTTGTGTCATCAAGACATGACAATCATGAGACTTCATACCAATTAATTTCAAATCTTGCATAGAAACAAGGTTCTTAATGTTAGCGGAGTAACCAGATGGGACTTTCACTCCATGCAAGCTCGCACGCTTCATTTCTCTCGCCTTGATAGAGTGTAGCAAGTCGGGGAAGGTACGCTCGTCTCAGACGGTCTCTACCGGTGCTAACTCACCTTATGTTCATATCAACCAAGTCACGCCGCATGCTAACACCATCCTTTGTTTTGCCACTAATGTTCAAAGAAGAGACCAATCAAGCTATCACATACATTCATCTCTCGTGCATGACATCGATGCAAAGGCGAACTTCTAAGTGCTCCCAATAAGGCAAGTCCCAAAAATTGACCGCTTCTTCCGTGATGTTCTTCTCACGGGTTCTTAATTTACGCCCTTCCCAAGCACAACATCGACATCCTTAACCATATCATAGACCTCTTTCCTCTAAAAGCCCTTGAGCTGAATCGTTTCCTTATTTTCGCCGAATTGTTTTTTCATCTTGCGGTATGGGTGACTCTCGAAGGAACCTACGGTGACGATATACACGCTTTCTGCTGAAGTTGTTCGTACCATACACTCTCTCGAGCATCTAAGTAGTGCGGACAGGGCTTTGGCTCCTTTTGTATCAAGCTTGACAGTTACCAAGGGCGAAAAATCATTGATGGTGCGTAACAACATGGCGCGTAAAGTGAAGTTCTCTCGCTTGTACGCATCGATACCTGCACCTTCGCTCCACAAAGGTCACAAGATCTTCCAAAGAATGGTGCTAGGTACACATCAATATCATTCCTGTGTTGCTTCGCCCTTGGATAAGTAGTGACATCAAAATGTACTTCCGCTTCATACACGTACCAAGGAGGAAGGTTGTACATACATAGATTCACGGCCAAAGCTATGTCGGCCGCTCATGTTACCGAAAGGATTCATTCCATCTGTACTCAACCCTAACCTTATGTTCCTCGGCTCGCGACCGAACTCTTCAAGCTCCGATCGAAGTTTCTCCACCGCGTAATCAGCAGGTGTCTTAGCTTTCCATCTCTTACGCCTTCTCGAAAGTGCTAACGCAGAATCTTGCGCCCTTATGCGTCGCAAATAAACGCTTCAAACGTGGGATCACTGTGCAGATACCACAACATCTTAGCGAAGGTCCTTGCTTCACCTTAGCAAGATTCGACGCTTGTATCGGATGCTTTGCACACAGACATACATGCATGTCCGCATACTCTTTACTAGAGGATACAATCATTCGGACATGCATGTATTCTTTCTACTTCCATTCCCAATGGACAAATAACCTTCTTTGCTTGATAGGTGGTGTTTGGGCAACACGCTTTCTCCTAAGGATGTCCGCTAGAGACCTAACAACGCCGCGTGAAACTCTTATCGACCAACCATTGCTTGCCTTCAATTTCAGCAGCTCAAGCACGGTTGACAACCTTGTATATTCCGCTTGCAACCAGGAACAAAGGTCTCACCGAGTCCTCCCTTAAGCCCTCGAATTTACAAAACTCTCTCATCAGTAGTTCTTCGCGATCGCAGAGCATCTCGATCCAGATTGTCATCGTGTGACATATCCTCATCAAAAGCAAGATACCACATCCGCGATCGTTGACTTCCTCGGCGGTGCCGCCATTACTAACTTCATGTGTAATAATCGCTTTTCACCGTGGATCGTCTAACATGTATACCCTTTTGTGAAACCCTTCAATCAAGTGCGCTTTATTTGCGCCGCGTGTTAAACATCTTCAAATTACCGCAATCAATGCATGGACAAGACATAAAATTTATCTCCTTCTTCAACATATCCTCGCCAATGCTCTTCTAAAAGCAACCACGCCATTAATGTACTCTTGACTCACACGGTTCACACTGCACATCCGCCGATCCATCTACACTACGATGTAACAAATTAGTGTCAAAATTGATTAGCGATTAATTTATAGCAAATATAAAGGGTTATAGATCGTTACCCTCGAAGGTCACGAAGAAAATACGATTCTCTCCTTTCCTTCTCCTCTCTAAGGTGGCGCAATGGGGAGGAGGTGGCGGGTGTTGGAGGCGCTTAGGGCAAGGGTCCAACCTTCTCCTCTAAGGTGGCGAACGGATAATTATTGATTATCTGCATGATTGTTGATTAGATACGAGACAAAAGACAAGAGGAAGATCCTAATTAATAACTAGCAAGTTGGTCCGCGCGATTGCGCGGGCATCTGTTTTCATATAATTGAAACAATAAACCACTGTGATGACGTTTCTTCATGGATATAAATGGAGGAAATATAAAATACATCATTGCACATGTGATATTACACAGACGGTTATTAAATAGAACCGTCTGTGATTGGGGTGATTATCACAGACGGTTTGTGAATAGAACCGTCTGTGTAATATCACAGACGGTTCTATTTACAAACCGTCTGTGATAGATGACTATCACAGACGGTTCTAAAGAATACCGTCTGTGATATTCTTCCCGCGCCACCCGCAGGTGCGGCAATGGCCAACACAGACGGTTCCAAAGGAACCGTCTGTGATGGGGTGTCTACTATAGCCTGTTTTGTAGTAGTGTTGGGACCTCCCTAGAGGCCCTCACGAAGGCCATCAGACCGCTCAGATCTCCTTAAAAGCGCTCGCATGGTTTCATCAAGACTTCATCAAAGGCGCATGCGGCCTCGATCGAGCCGTTCAGACCTCCCGTGAACTTCCCACAAGGATCATCTCAAGACTTTATGCTCACTTTATACAGCAAATCATCAGTACAAACGGTGGTACCGGAGGCCAACTGGTTATAAAGAGCGGTACGACCGGCTCATGGTGTGGTACTACCGCGGTACGGTCGTTCCGATTGTTATTTGGTGGAACTACCGTGTTTCGCTCAAGATCTTTTCAAGACCTCCCGCGCGGACCTTCCGCAAGGATTCCCTCAAGACTTTCCTGCGAAGATCTTCTATGTGGAAACTTACGTGTTTGAAATAGGAAAGATATGTCAAATATAGAAGTTTTGAAGATTGTAACCGAATAATATCTATAAAAATTAGTTCGCTAGGAGTCCCGAGATCTTCGCTAAGACCACGCCTTTAAATAGAAAAGGGTCACTACCGATTGTAACATCAACCAATCGATCAAATACCAATCGCATCTACTTTTATTCATAGTTCCTCATAGTCCCGTGCCTTTCCAATCCCTTTGGCTTCCCGTCCGGCAAGATCGCGAGATCAACCCGTGCAAATACCGCCGCGCTGCGCCACAACTAGCTCCGCCTAGGCGCTACGTGTTGGTGACGTGATCCGAGCACCTCATTCCTGGCACGATCGTCGTGTTGTGCGCGATACCATTTTTATGCAAGAACACAATTTGGCGACTCACTGGGACGATCAATTCGCCACGAAGCTACAAACGAACGTGTTCCCCGGCAAAATCAAGAAAAGGCTGCATTGTTGCACCAAGTCAGAGGAGTAACCTCTGCAACCATGGCTAAGGATGGATCCACTGTTGATACCAAGAACATCATCACTCCCACGCTTGAGGATCTGCCCGAAGAGTATCGCTAGGAGTATGAACAACACATACTGGAATTTGACAAATTGATGTTATCATGTTTCCAGAAGACAAGGCAAGGTATTATGAAAAAGGAGGGTGAATTACCATCTGTTTACATCAAGCCCGGCGCCCCCATCGTAAGTAATGCATCTCTTTCAAGAGCGATTGCTTTGATGATTGATCGACAAAAAGGTGCTACTCGATAGGTTGTCATTGCCTAGTCGCCCTAAAGCTATGGGTCTTGAAGAGAAAAGTGAAAAAAATCTGAAGCAACATGTTTTGCCCCATGCTTACAGTGTTAACAATAATGGCAGTGCCCAACATAATTCCTTGCTTGTCAGCACATCGGCAGCAAATACAATATCTAGAGTTATCCCGTAGAGTGTGCCGATGCAGCATATACATAGCCGAACTAATGGGTTAGTTGCGGCTGATCACAATATTTCATCCCATGATACTGCTATGTCTAGATCCATGGCCCTTGTGCCTCTATCGTATGCAGATGCTACTATGGTCAATCCGGGTGTGTCTAGTGCTGGTAATTATACCGCTATGGGAGGAAATTCAACAAATTTGCGAACACCTCTATACCGCATCAGAGCATATAGTACACCTCCCATACTGTAACATCCCAATTTTCTGAGCTTTAAAAATCCCTTGAATAGTTGTAGTGAGAAAATTCACCATTTGGATTTATTTGAATTAATGCAGATGCTACTGTTGTCAATCCGGGTGTGTCTAGTGCTGGTAATTATACCGCTATGGGAGGAAATTCAACAAATTTGCGAACACCTCTATACCGTACTGTAGCATATAGTACACCTCCCATACTGTAACATCCCAATTTTCTGAGCTTTAAAAATCCCTTGAATAGTTGTAGTGAGAAAATTCACCATTTGGATTTATTTGAATTTAATTCAAAAGCTTAAATATGGACCTTGAGTAACAAAACAATTTAATATGACTAAAGTCAACATGAACAATGGTCAAAACTATTTTATTTGGATTCTATGTGCTTGGATATATTTTCTAGATTTTTCTAGAATTTTTCCAAGTTCATTTGCTAATTTCTATTGCTTATTTGAATTCTCAGTATTTTCTAAAAAGGAAAAGGTATTTAAAATCTCCAAAGCAGTTTCGGGCCGAAACCCATTCAGCCCAATTTCCTTTTCCTCCGCACATGGGCCGCCTCACAGCCCACTCCTTCACAAGACCATGACAGCGCTGCGGCGCTTTGCCTCGCTTCCTACTGTGGACCTGTCGCCGTGTCTCGACCACTGTGGGCCCGCCGAGGTCGCTGCTCGAGGCCGCTTTCTTCTTCACTGGCGTCCGACACCACCATGGACTCCTTCTCGAGCTCGTCCGACAAAAGGGGAAACGACCCCGATTCTTCGCGCGGACGACGCCATCTAGAAGCCCTATCCTCCTCAAGACTGCTTCAAACGAATTTGAAATTAATTGCCTCTATCTGTTTTCCCGTGTGCTCGTTTCGGGCGGTTTTGATCTCCGCCGCCGGCACGCCACCTCGAGGCCACCTGGACCCTATAAATAGGACCCTTGTGATCTCCCTACCACCCTTTCCAAAACCCCCCATCCAATTTCCCCTCCCGAGCCCTTGCGCCGTCGCGATTTGAGATTTGAGTTTTGGTCACCGAAACCCTAAACCTCCAATTCCTTCGCCGTCAGTGACGCATTGCTTCTGGGGAGTGCACCGCTGCCTTCCTCATCTTCAGAGCCATCCCGAGGACCCTTCGTCGTCGTCGGAGCGCCACCGGAGACCCCATCCGACAACGCCCGTAGCTCACCGCCGCCTCAAGCTCGCCGCCGGCCACCTCCATCATCCCCGACCACCCGTAGTTGCACCCAGAGGTTCGCAATAGTGCCAGCTACCCTCCCGTACCACCCGCCGCCGTCGATTCGCCGCCGTTCGCCGGAACCATCAGTTCCTGTGCGCCGCCGCCCTTGCCGCCGTCCACATCGGCTACCACCTCAGCGCTGTGCGCACGTGTCGTCCTAGGTGGAGCCGCGTCAGCGCCACGCGTGCGCGTGTGTGCCACGCCAGTCCTAATCCAGATCCAGAGGCTCGGTAGACCTAGTCTACCGTGAGCCATGTCACTGACATGTGGGTCCGACACGTCAGATTTTCTTTTTTTATTTATCTTTTTCCGAAAATCCTTCGCTGACGTCAGCAGTGCGCAATATTCCGATTTTTCTATTGAGAAATAATTCGGGAAATTCGTATAATTCCAATTTTAGGGTTTTTCTTTAGATTCAAACTTCCAAAGCCCATAACTTTTGCATCCGAACTCCAAATCAATCCATTCAAATTTCTAAATTCCTATAAATTCAAGATCTATTTAATGGAGATTTTTATTTATTTTTTTGGAGTTTTTTTGCCTCTATTATTTATTTAGTTTGTTTGTTTGCTTCGTTTGCAAGTAGACTTCGACACTTCTGGAAGATTTGAAGAAGAAGGAGCACAACAAGACCAAGATCAATTTCTAGACCTGTTCCAAGGCAAGTCATGCTTTGACCATGATTGAATCCTAGTTTTCTAAATGTTATTTTATTTCAAAGTATTGCATTCTATTTCAAGTAATTATTTAAATACTTTTGGGTGTAGCTATTAAATCCAATCTGTTATACCTTCCTTGTATAATTGCTATGTCTTAATCCTTTGTCACCCTAGTTGGTATTTTAGTTGGTAATATTGTAACACCAACGTGGGTTGGTTAGATGCGATTAGGTTGCTTAGCCATGCCACGAATCATCTATTCATGTAAAGTGCAATTATTAACTTGACTAAGTGACTATGTAACTTTGTGAAAATCTGTGTGTACTATGTGTCTTTGTGGCATGTGTTGCACTTAAATCAACTGGGTGGTAAAAGGTTTGGACTGAGGCAAGTGGAGGGAACCGTGTGACATGGTGGCTATGTGATATGAGAATATGAATCTGTGTGTCAAATTAATCTGTGTGCCTTAGTTAGAACAATGGAAGTCTTGCCTTGGTCATTTAAGGACTGAACTTTGTGCCCCATTGAACTGAGCCCTTCCAATGCGACCACATGCTGTTATGGGACGGGCCTAGCATAATACGATCTGAATTCTTGGCATTGATTGCTCAGGCAGTAGGTTAGGCTATGTGAAAAGGGTGGAGGTGTGTGCTACCATGTAGTCGCATCGCGGGACGGTTCGCCGCTTCCCTGTCCAACGGTATGTGTTGTACCATACACTATGTATGGTTTGGTATGACGTAAGCACATCGGGAGAATCAATGTTAAGATGAAGTTTCTGAAATGCAGAATCAATGTTAAGATGAAGTTCCTGAAATGTTTTGTTACGATTAGTGCTTGCAACACTGATTGTATCTTGTGGGTAAAGTGTACAAACTCTGCAGAGTGTAAACAATCTATTCGAATAGCCGCGTCCGCGGTCATGGACAATACTCGGGGATTTCACATGAGGAGTAGATCTTCATAAACTGTGTGGGAAGGGAGCTTTGTGATCTAAATCATATGGCTATGTGAATAATCTGCTTAGGCTGTGTGTGTCTTTGTGAAATCAAAGCTGTTAAATTATTATTGTCTATTTGTTTTACTTGCTTTCAATCTATTATTTGTATTCAATCGCAAATGTTGCATTTACGCAAAAGAACCATAAAATGCCATTCCTTGTAATAAGCTTTGCATGTATAATTGCATTTACGTGGTGTGGCTTAAATACGATTGTGTACTCACGCTTGCTTTGACGAATCAAGCGAAGAGGAGGAGTCTTCGCCAAAGATTCGAGGAGGAGTTCGTCGAAGGTGCCTCGATCGTGGGGTCTTGATCGATCGGTTGCTGTAGTGAATCGATGGGGCCATGCCGTTTACTGCTTCCGCTACTTTATTTCTCTGTTAGCCTTATGCGTGGCTTAATAAATGTAAACTCGTAGTAAGGTCAAACCATTATTTATTAATCAAACTATTCGTTTATGTTATTATTAAGCTTGTGTGGATCGATATCCATCTTTGTTGACACTGTGTGCACTAGCGTGATCCTGGACTAGTGCATTATACACAGAGGGTCCAGAATTGTATTTTTGGGTCCCGACACATACCTCCTCAGGGTTCGGGCATTGCTTACGGTCCAATACCAGCCAGTCAGTTTAACAATATGTCATATACACAATCGAACCAAACTATACAGTATTACACACCACAATTTAATGCTTTTAGGCCACAACAAGCGGTCGGTGAGCCGCCTACTCGACCTATGGCGATACACAATTGAGTCGGAAATATTAGAGAACAAGTGGCTAGTATGTTTAGAGAGACATTTGGGGTAGAGCCTAAGGAAGATCACATTCAGATCAAAAGCCATACCACGATATTTATGATCTTGTGCAATATCCTAGGGGTTTAAAGTTCTGAGTTTGTTAAATTCTTTGGAGATGACAATAGGTCCACATTAGAACATATAGGCCAATTTATTGTGCGGTGTGGAGAGGCTAATGCTATTGATGCTTTGAAATTAAGGTTGTTTCCTTTGTCTCTATCTGCAATTGCATTCAATTGGTATACTTCACTTGCACCTAATTCAGTTCACACATGGTCCCGGTTGGAGCAAAAGTTTCATGAATATTTTTATACTGGTGACCTTGAGTTAAGATTGTCACATTTAACATCGGTTAAACAAAAGCACAATGAACTCATTCTTGATTACATTAGGAGGTTTAGAGAAATAAGGAACCGATGTTTTAAGCTAATGATTTCGACAAGGACCTAGCTGATTTAGCCTATTCAGGTTTACTTTCTCACTTGAGGGAGAAGCTAGAAAACCATGATTTCCTAGATGTTAACCAAGTGTTACAAAAGGCCTGGCACAAGAAAATTGGGTTAAAGAATCTAGGAATTTTCAGAGGTCAAGTGACAAAATAAAAGTAGATCGTCCTAATGTTCACATGCTTGAATATGAATATGAAAATTCAGACGATGATGTTATTGATGTTTGTGTGGCCGAATGGGCTTGGTCTTCAAAGTCTAAACCATTCGCTTGTTCAGCCTTAAAGCCGGTTTCACAAAAAAAATCGGCAAGAGGAAATTAAATACACCTTTGACGTTGCTAAGTGTGATAGAATTTTTGATTATTTGCTGCAAGAAAAACAGATCAAGTTGCCTAACAATCATGTTATACTGGCGCTCAAAGAATTGAAAAGACGTGCGTATTGTAAATGGCACAATTCCTATTCTCATGCCACTAATGATTGCAATGTTTTTCGTCGACAGGTTCAATCGGCCATTAATGAGGGACGATTGAAATTTGCTGAAGGTCCAAAAATACAGCTAGATCATAATCCTTTCCCTGTCAATATGATTGATTTCGAGAACAAGAAAGTGCTTATTCGGCCATCTCAAACCGAATTTACAAAAGGAAAAAATGTGGTGGTAGACATGGAGGGGCATAAAGGCTGACAAACTCGGGTCAGCGGCGTTGTTGTTAAGCCAAAGATGATCAAACCAAAAGGCCCAGAAGTTGATCATTGGAAAATTAACCAAGGTAAAGGCAAGGCCATCAAGAGAATTGAAAGGCCGAAACCTACATTCAAGGAGCTTCTGGTCAAATATGAAGATGGTAAGGCCAGCCACAAAGAAACTAATCGGCCAGGTAATTTCAAGCAGCCTAGATCACCTATAAAGCATGAGTTTGATGGTCAGAATCGTCGTCGAGAAGACTTCCATACAGCAGCACCTTATCCTCCTTTTGGGCAACCAATGCCCGTCCCATGGGGTCCTCCTCCTATCGGTTTTCCTCCTTGCCCGCCATGGGGTTGGTATGGTCCATGGATGCCACCTCCAATACCTTTAGGGCCATTCCATCCGGGGTGGACAACACCTAGAAGACCCATGTTTGATAGATTGTCACATCCTAATAACGACCGTTTTGATCAAAGAAATTGGTCTTACAATGGGAGAACTAACAAAGTGGTGAATAAAGTGTATCGTGTCAAAGGTAGTGACCATTCGGGTGAAGAGCCAGATGTGAATGCAAGGGCAAGAGAACAGAGTATCAAACAAGAAGAAAAGCAAGAACAGTCAGTTGCTATTGTTTCAAAAATCAGCAATGGGAAGCACATAGCAAGCAGAATACCACACCGGTTGGATGCGGGCGGCGACGTCCACAATAGCCATAAGCGATTGCCATAGCTACAAGACTTGCAGCACCGGCTCGACTACAAATAACGACTCACATAACAACCGAGCAAACTGCACTGCGTGCTGGTTTTAAAGCACCAAAAACAGTGGGAAAACTTGGGGAAAAAATGTCCTTGCTGCCTGGGACAAAGCCACAGCCTCTTTGGTGTCCTCCGGGGCTTTCTCATTCTCAAAAGAGGAGGTTACAGCGGCTGCGAATGCAAGAAATTAAGGGGGCTAAAGCAGAAAAATTGAGAGATGAAATATTTAATGAGATAAAGCCTATGGTGTCTGTCCGAAAAGAATGGAGGGTGAAGTCAATTGGCATACCAGCTCAAGTGCATGATGATGATGAAGATGATTTGCTAGATTATGAAGGATCTCCAATGATTAAAGATGACACTCCACCTCATCAAGGTATGGATATCAATATGGTATTTACATTACCTGCGGAGTTTTAGGTTACCAGTGAGAATGTTGCTCAAGTGTGTCTTGGACCGAAAGAAGCTATCTTTGAGAAGCCTGAAGAATCGAGCCGACACTTGAAACCATTGTATGTTAGAGGACATATCAATGGTAGGCCGATTTCTAGGATGTTGGTTGATGGTGGGGCTGTTGTAAACTTAATGCCATATTCAGTTTTCAAGAAATTGGGGCGAGAGGACAGCGAGCTCATGAAAACCAATTTGATGCTTAATGGTTTCACGGGTGAGTCTACGGAAGCCAAAGGTGTTATGTCCATGGAGCTTACTGTTGGGAGCAAGACTTTACCTATAGCTTTCTTTGTCGTCGACGTGCAAGGTAATTATAGCATTTTATTGGGTCATGACTGGATACATGCAAATCACTGCGTACCTTCTACATTACATCAGATTTTAATACAATGGATTGATGATGACGTAGAAGTGGTTCAAGCAGATACATCAGCTTATGTTGCTTTGGCCGATGCTTCAGCTGATTGGCAGCATGGTAATGTTCAATGTTTAACGGGTTTAGACCTTTCTGGTTATGATTATCTCAGTGTTACCAAAAATAGTTTTGTACCCGTATGCATACGGTAGGCTTCTTTCTAAACTTTTAGCAACGTAGTGTTATAAATGAATAAATAAAATAGTTTACAATGGTCAAAAGAACAGATGAGAACAATATCGGTCAAGTAAGAACGATATTTGTGAGGCTATTGATGATTTTGATGAAGTAGAAAAGTTAGGGCAAGGATTCTCGTCGGCTGATCCATTGGAGGAGGTTGACATAGGCAATAGAACTACTCCTAGGCCGACATTTGTAAACAAGAATATGCCCACTGAATATAAGGACAAAGTGGTAGAGTTGCTTAAAGAATATGTTGATTGCTTTGCTTGGGAGTATCATGAGATGCCAGGGCTTAGCCGAGAGCTAGTTGAGCATCGATTACCTATTAAGTCTGGTTTTAGGCCTTATAAGTAGCCACCTAGAAGGTTTAATCCTAATATATATGATCGGATCAAGGAAGAAATAGGTCGATTATTGAAGGCTGGTTTTATTAGGCCATGTAGATATGCTGAATGGGTTTCTAACATTGTCCCGGTTGAGAAGAAGAACACTGGTAAGTTGAGGGTGTGCATTGATTTTAGGAATTTAAATAAGGCCACACCTAAAGATGAATATCCTATGCCTATAGCCGACATGTTAATTAATGATGCTTCAGGACATAGAATAATTAGTTTCCTAGATGGTAATGTTGGTTACAATCAGATTTTTATGGCCGAAGAAGATATGTCTAAAACGGCTTTTCGATGTCCTGGTTTTGTTGGTTTATTTGAGTGGGTTGTTATGACTTTTGGTTTAAAGAATGCCGGTGCTACTTATCAAAGGGCCATGAATTTGATGTTTCATGATCTACTTTGTGTTGTCCTAGAGGTATACATTGATGACATAGTTGTTAAATCGGGTAGTACGGACCATCACTTAGCCGATTTATGTCTAGCCTTTGAAAGAATGCGTCAGTATGGTTTGAAAATGAACCCACTCAAATGTGTTTTTGGTGTGTCGGCTAGTAAGTTCTTAGGGTTTATAATACATGAGAGAGGCATAGAAGTAGATCCTACCAAGATAGAGGCTATTAAGAGAGTGAAGGCGCCATAGTGCAAAAGAGATATGCAAAAGTTTCTAGGCAAGGTGAATTATTTGAGGAGATTCATATCCAACCTATCTGGTAAAATTAGTGCATTCACCCCTATACTTCGGTTAAAAAAGAGCCGAATTTACTTGGGGCGGAAACGACAACAAGCTCTTAAAGACATTAAAAGTATTTGTCTACACCTCTGTGGTTGAGGCGCCCAAAGTTGGAACACCATTTAATTTGTATATTCTTTGCACAAGAGGATGTCATCGGTGCTGTTTTGACACAAGTAATGGACGGCAAGGAATATGTTATTACTTACTTGAGTAGACGTCTACTGGGAGCTAAGGCAAGGTATGCATTTGTTGAAAGATTATGTTTATCCTTGTATTATGCTTGTTCCAAGTTGAGGCATTATTTGCTGTCTAGCACTTGTGTTATTGCCTGTCAAACCGATGTCATTAAGTACATGCTACAGCAACCAATTTTGAGTGGTAGGATTGGAAAGTGGGCTTATGCATTAATAGAGTATGATTTGGCTTATGAATCTTTGAAATCTATGAAAGGCCAGATTGTAGCTGATTTCATTGTAGATCATAGGATTGATAGTGACATAGAGCTAGTTAATTACGTGTCTCTACGTCCATGGAAATTATACTTTGATGGTTCAGCTTGTAAAGAAGGACAAGGTGTTGGTGTTGTGCTGGTTTCACCTAGAGATGTCACTTTTGAAATGTCAGTTTGTTTAGAATACTTTTGCACCAACAACCAGGCTGAATATGAAGCTCTCTTGTTAGGATTACAAATTTTAGGGTCTATGGACGTAAAGAGTATAGAAGCATTTGGTGATTCACTGTTAGTGGTCCAGCAAGTGTCAAAGGTGTATCGGTGTTTTGATAGATCACTAAATAGCTATTTGGAAAAATATTTAGAAATCATAGCAACTCTGGATGATTTTACTATTAGCCATATATCTAGAGAAGAGAATATTAGAGCAAATGACCTAGCACAACAAGCATCTGGTTATCAAGTTAAAAGGGGTAAATTGTTCATGAAAGAAAAGCCAATGCTTGGAGGTGCTGCAATTTGTATGGCCGAACAACATGATAACAGTTCGGATACTTTGGGAACAACAAGTGCTGCCGAGCCTCATGACTGGAGAAAGCCTTTAATTAGTTATTTAGAAAACCCTAGTCAATTTGTTGATAGAAAGCTTCGGCGGCAAGCATTAAGATATACACTGCTTGATGGAGAATTATATCGCCGAACCATAGATGGGTTACTTTTAAAATGCTTGAGTTCGGATCAATCTAAGGTTGCTATGGGTGAAGTGCATGAAGGCATATGTGGTACACATCAGTCGGCTCATAAAATGAAATGGTTGTTAAGAAGAGTTGGTTTTTATTGGCCGACTATGTTAAAAGATTGTTTTAGATATTATAAAGGGTGTGAGTCATGTCAAAAGTTTGGTGATGTGCAATTGGCACCTGCTGCTATGTTACATCCTATAATTAAACCATGGCCGTTTTGTGGATGGGGTTTAGATTTTATCAGCCAAGTACACCCTGCATCTTCTAAAGGTCATCGTTTTGTTTTAGTGGCCACTGATTATTTCACCAAGTGGACAGAAGCTGTTCCCCTTAGAAACATGACTCATAAGGAGGTGATTAGTTTTATTTTGGAGCATATTATTTATAGATTCGGCATACCACAAACTTTAACTACTGATCAAGGTTCATCTTTTATGTCTCACCAAGTGCAAGAGTTTGCCGAATCACATGGAATCAAGCTCCTTAATTCCTCACCTTATTATGCTCAAGCCAATGGTCAGGTCGAGTCAAGTAATAAAACTTTAATTAGGCTCATCAAGAAAAAGATAGAGGAAAATCCTAAGAGATGGCATGAGGTGTTGTCTGAAGCATTATGGGCTCACCATATATCTAAACATAGTGCTACAAAGGTAACGCCATTTGAATTAGTATATGGGCAAGAAGTTGTTTTACCTGTCGAGGTATATTTGAATGCTTCTAGAGTGGCGAGGCAAAATAATTTGTCGGCTGAAGTTTATCATAATTTGATGATGGACAGGATAAATGAGGTTGCAGATGAGAGATTAAGAGCTTTGAGGGAGATTGAGAAAGATAAAATGAGGGTAGCCAAGGCCTATAATAAGAAAGTAAAGGAGAAATCGTTTCAAATAGGAGACTTAGTTTGGAAAACGATTTTGCCTGTTGGGCATAAAGATAATAAGTTTGGGAAGTGGTCCCCAAATTAGGAAGGCCCATATAAAGTCATAGAGATTGTCCCTGGAAATTCATATATAGTGCAAAATTTGCAGGGAGATAGGTTGCATAAAGCTCTTAATGGCAAATATTTGAAGAAATACTATCCAAGTGTTTGGCAAAATGCTTGAGAAGCGCATGGCCGATGAGCTGTTGATTATCGTCCTAAGAAATATACATATGGTCGGTGTTTGATCATCGTCCTAAGGAACAATTGAAGATATTTTTGTGGTAAACATATTTGTTTACCAAAAAACAGGGGGGCATGTGTTGATGACAAGATTTAGCATCTTTAAAAAGGGGTTTAAAGACATCTCGGGAGGTTCCGATTTTCAACGCGGTACGACCGATGTGTTCCTGGCGGTAGTACCGCATGCTGTTTGGATCGCATTTGGTTTTTGTTGAAGTCATAGTTTTCAGCAAGTAATAGCCAAATCGGTAGTACCAGCAAGATAAGCGCGAACTACCTCTCGGTGGTACTACCGCAATAATGCTTGCAGATACTACCTCTAAGCGGTATTACATAATAATGCAATGGTACTACCGCAAGGCGTTTGATCTGAGTAGATTCTTGATGACGTCTGATTAAAAAAGGACGGTCCAGATCATTGTGAATGTTCAGACCGTCCGAGCGTAAAGGGACTTATGAAGCGTCCGATTGAAATCCAACGGCTCAAAGGTAGGTGAACATTCGGACCGTCCGAACGTAAAGAGACTTGTGAAGCGTTCGATTGGCCATTTCAATCTGGACCGTCCACGTGGTAAAAACATGAGTTTTTTAGGTCTTTTGAAGCATTTCAATATTGCGGTAGTTCCGCAAGATAAAGCGGTACTACCGCTCAAAGGTAATACCGCATGTTTAATGGCGGTAATACCGTTTTCTTGGATCTACTGCACATATGCAAAGGTACTACCGCACATATGCAAAGGTACTACTGCAGGTCACTTGATCTGAGATGGATTCTTTGAGACGTCTGATTGAAATCAGACGGTCCAACAGAGATAAGCGTTAGGACCTCCGACGGTGTCTAGATCTAACGGCTAAAACCGTGATGCGATCGGCCATTTCAATCGGGCGTCCACGTGGCGGGCGTGTGTCTTTGAGGCTTTTGGCGTTTACGTGAAAGCGGTAGTTCCGTGGTGTGGGCGGTAATATCGCACCAAGGTAGTACCGAGTGTTTTGTGGTGGTACTTAAATTTCAGAGAAGGTGTTTTGGAGCTCTAGTTTACAAAAAGAGCAGTGTGACCACAGTTTGAATGGCGGTACTTCCGCATGGCGGTAATACCATGTACTGTTCAAGATCTCCTTAGGAGCGGCCACGTGGCTCCATCGTGGCCACTTGGGACCTCCCTAGAGGCCCTAGCGTCATCAGGACCGTTCAGGATCTCCTTGAAAGCGTCTGCATGGTTTCATCAAGACTTCATCAAAGGCGTTTACGTGGCTTGATCAGAGTCGTTCCGGACCTCCCGCGTGAACTTCCCACAAGGATCATCTCAAGACTTTATGCTCACTTTATACAGCAAATCATCGGTACAAACGGTGGTACCGGAGGCCAACTGGTTATAAAGAGCGGTACTACCGCGGTACGGTCGTTCCGATTGTTATTTGGCGGAACTACCGTGTTTCACTCAAGATCTTTTCAAGACCTCCCGCACGAACCTTCTGCAAGGATTCCCTCAAGACTTTCCTGCGAAGATCTTCTATGTGGAAACTTACGTGTTTGAAATAGGAAAGATATGTCAAATATAGAAGGTTTGAAGATTGTAATCGAATAATATCTGTAAAAATTAGTTCGGCTAGGAGTCCTGAGATCTTACGGCTAAGACCCGCCGCCCTTTAAATAGAAAAGGCTCACGGCCGATTGTAACATCAACCAATCGATCAAATACCAATCGCATCTACTTTTATTCATAGTTCCTCATAGTCCCGTGCCTTTCCAATCCCTTTTGCTTCCCGTCCGGCAAGATCGCAAGATCAACCCGTGCAAACACCGCCGCGCTGCTCCACGACTAACTCCGCCTAGGCGCTACGCGTTGGTGACGTGATCCGGAGCACCTCATTGCTGCCGTGATCGTCGTGTTGTGCGCGATACTATTTTTGCGCGCAACATTCGCTTCAGTTCCAATTCTCCTCCACTTCTTCTTTCCAACCACTTCCACTTATCCCACTCCCACCACTGCAGTCACACCACCACCCTCCCCTCTCTCCTCCTCCCCCACCACCCACGCCCTCTTCCTCCCAGCCGGATCCCCAACTCCAGCTAGCATAGCAGCCCCACCCCACGCTTCTCCATGGCGGCGCTGCCTTCATTCGTTTCCATTCCCTTCTGATTTGGGCGTCGTCAAATCTGGGTGAAGTAGGAGGACGCCTCCTTGCTCGTGTCCCTGTGCCTCACCGCCCCACTACACCTCTCCATGGCGCCGCCGCCTCTGACATGTGCCCTTGCGCCGGCTTGGCCCACGCCCATGCGGCTCTTTTCTTCCTCTTCTTCACTGATGTTGTGATGTTTGCATGTTATGATGTTGCGGCTCGTTGAAAACAATGTTGCATACTATTCTTTGAAATGTTGCATCTGTAGGAAAAAAATGTTACATCTATAGAAAAAAAAATATTGCGTACTGTTCACGACGATGTTGCAATTTTTTTCAACACATTATTTTTTTCAGATGCTTTATTTTAATTTGAAATGTTACATACAACGAGGTACGGAGCTAGCGGTCGGACGATATACGTCCGAGCGCTAGTCGCACCCTAAAAAAACATTATGTCTGGATTCCGGGCTCCAATAGTAGATCAGTTAGATTGACCCATGGATTTTGTTTGGAAGTTTCTAGTGTTGTATGAAGTCGTTTTCTTTATTTGTAGTTGTCTAGTCCAAAGTACAGCACTCAACAAAATGCAACCACAGTGACACATCTACTTCGCCATTGTGTAGATGTTATTTGCGTGGCCACAAGTACTATTTCGCACTCATGTATATCTACATTCTGTACATATATGTGTATTTTACAATATTATTGCTGTCATTTGCCCTCCTCCATTTTCTAAAATAATATAAATACAGTACAAGTCTACAATATTGCATAATCTTCAAACTCACTACCACAGAAAAGGTATTCATAGACGGTTTGTGGCTGAAACCGTCTGTGATGATTTTTCTCTATAAAGCCCCAAGCAGTGGTTACTTGTGCCATTAAATCCGGCATCATATATATATATATATATATATATATATATATATATATATATATATATATATATATATATATATATATATATATATATATATATATATATATATTGTCCGTAGTCTCTCAGCCACTTTGGGGGGATCGTCCACGCAGCATGAGAAGGATGAGACAGTAGCCACGGGCAATCTCATTGAGCCTCTGCAAGTTTAAAAAGTATGGATGCAAGGAGAGAGTCAGGACATCCAATTACCTAGATTGGACGTCGCTATGTTCAGAAAGTGTCGTTGATACGCAGGTACTCCGACTGGGAAGTGGGATCATGTATTAGCAATTAACCATTCTTGAGCATGTAATCGTCTTTAAACCCAACAAGAATACCAAGCAACCATTCTCATATTTCAAAAGAATTCTCAACTTGTTGCTTGGTGTTCTTGTTGGCTTTAAAGACAATTACATGCTTTGTTGGTTGTCGAATTGAAATGGATATACATAATATATATATATATATATATATATATATATATATATATATATATATATATATATATATATATATATATATATATATATATATATATATATATATATATATGGTTTAATGGCACAAGTAGCCACTACTTGGAGACTTTATAGAGAAGAGATTATGAATGGAATGGTAGGGCGTGCACAGTGCATAAGAGGTAGGAGAACTTGGCCGGCATGAACAAGGGACTATTAATATGAACTAATTGTCAATTCAATTTCAGCATAAGACTATTGACATCATTACATCACGAGCAAGGGACTATTAATATGAACTAATTATCAATTCAATTTGACATAAGACTATTGACATCATTACATCACGAGCAAGGGGACTATTAATATGAGCTGATTATCAATTCAATTTCAGCATAAGACTATTAACATCATTGAAGCGGTTCATCGACAAGAGAACAAGACCAAGTGTGTCCAAACCCACCACACCAGTAGTAGCCCTCGGCATCCATCGTGAGAGCACTAGCCATTTTCATCACGAGAGCAAAGGGGTAGAGGCAGAGAGGGAGTAAGGTAGGGTGATACCTCGATCTGTTGCAACCATGGTGGCGACCCCACCACCAGCACAACCCTCATTCATCTCCTTCACCTTGCATAAATCACACAAATATCAGGACACAACTTAAGGCTCAAGCATAAAAATCAAACTCAACAAAAGACATCAAGCTAACAGATCTAGAGGAGAATAGAGGAGGATGGGGAAAGCAAAGCCCGGCCGGGGCCCTAGAGGTGCTGCAGGGTCGGCGGCGGCGGCGACGGTCGGCGGCGTCGAGGTGGGGAGGAGCAGATAAATCTGTTGAGGAGTGGCGAGTTAGAGTGGCGCAAACCCTAAGCGGGCCGAGGAGTGACGAGTTAGAGGCGTCACCGTGGTTGTGGCTGCTTGGTGACACTTTGCAAAAACACTCTTATCGTCTGAGTGTCTTTTGTAGTGTCACCGATAT
The DNA here is from genome assembly GCA_036346405.1 of Phyllostachys edulis. NCBI lineage: Eukaryota > Viridiplantae > Streptophyta > Magnoliopsida > Poales > Poaceae > Phyllostachys > Phyllostachys edulis. The sequence continues at coordinate 30,614,362 of CM070563.1, forward strand.
CTCTAACCGTCGGCAACAGGAAGAATGGCGGCGTCGGCGGACGACGAAGTCACTCGGGTGGGGAGGAGCGGACGAGAGTAAGGCGGCTGGGAGTGGCGAGTTAGGCGCAAACCTAGCGGCGGCGGGTCCTACTTATAAAGAGACTTATCACGAGACGGTTCTATTATGGAACCGTCGGTGATAATATCCTTGACGGTTCCATAATGGAACCGTCGTAAATCAGTTTTTCTCAAGTATATTTATCTTGTATATACACTTACATGACATGAAGAAATTACATGTTTATATTAAAAAAGTAGAAACCTATAATTAAACAAAGTTTTTCTAGTGGCGGAGGTAGGTGCTATCTCCATCTTCAATACTTCATAAGCGGCGGTGTCGGCATCGGGCCGATTCTGATCATCGTGACGAAGCTGAAATCGTCTACCGCTTCGCGCTCGTTCGAGTGTCTCCGAAGACCCTCGGTGTTGAACCAAGAAGAATTGAGCCCATAGGCTCTCTTCCCTTGCTTGAGGGTCTCGGCACAGGTCGACTTCGATGCTTTCTTGCCTTGATTCTGTGATCAAGTGGCGGCAAGCCTCTTGAAGGCGTGCAGCGTTGTTTTGGAGAACCACGTCGATGGCGCGATAAACTTCGTCGAAAGTGGGAGATCATCCGGAAGACACGGCGGAGGAGGATGTCAAGACGGCGGAAGGTGGCCGTCATCTGCTCCGGCAATTTCTCGACCGATGTAGGAGTGAAGACACTGTTGAAACAGTGTTCTTCTGCAACCAGTTCAACGTCTGACAAAAGAGGTGCTCGTCACGGTCGGCGGTGTAGGCCATCAATGCGGCGACAAGGAAGAGGCAGCCATTTCTGTTTTTTTTATAAGTATGTGGGGATGATCACATCTTCGATGGCGAGATGATCCTTTTATAAAACAAGGTATAAATCGGGCGTGAGATGAAGAGGCGCGCCGGGGCCGAAGCGGATCGATCTGACGAAAGAGACGCGTCGGGGGCGAAGTGGATGGCGGCGAAGAAGAAAAGCGCACATTGGGCATGGCGATATTATCACGGATGGTTATAACAAAAACCGTCGTGATATGTAATAATATCACGAGCGGTTATTGTTAGAACCGTCGTGATGTTCCTGAGCGGTTGTTTGTTGAAAACCGTCGTGATATGTAGAAATATCACGAGCGGTTATTAACAAGAACCATCGTGATACTTCACGACGATTTTCAACATGAACCGTCGTGATATTATCTCTTCACATACGGTTTTTAAGCGCGACAAGTAACACGAGCGGTTTCTAAACCAAAACCGGTGTGATTGCATATAATTGAGCGGTTTTGGTTAACAAATGCGTGATGGCGATCGATATTAGCGTTTTTGTAGTAGTGACTGTTGCGTTCTGTCTTAATATTCCATGATTTCAGTAGATACTAGTTAGTCAAATATGCTGGTTGTCGGTTGTCCCTCCAAGAAGGAAAAAAAACAAAACAATGGAGATAAAAATTACACAGCAGATCTCTACCATAGAAGAATAAACATATTATTGATTATTATTGTGCAATTATTATATGGTTCCAACATGTTAGCACATAATTAGTTTTGTTATATTTTTGGGATCTTCTGAAGGAGGCAAAAAAGAAAAAAGAAAAACAAAGAAACAAGAGAGAACAATCTAATCCTATTTGACTTTCAGCTCGGTGGGGATAAGCACTCCAGTATCGGCCAAACAAGCGTGCAAAAGATCTCGCATGCGAGTTGTGAGTTGTAACACTCGGTGGCAGCAATGCAGCATGGCACATAGCCACACACACACTATATATATATTTATGCATGGAGAGAAGCGTTCGGAATTTAGACTGCTGTGGACTTACCTTCCTTTCCTACAAAATTTATATTACTCCTCCGTTCATAAATATATAATGTTTTGAAAATCGGCACGGTCTCTATCATGTAACTTTGACATTACTTTTATATGAATATATTTATAAAATAATATAAAACTATTATATTATAAAAATATTTTTCATGACTAACCTAATGATATATCATTTTCACATGACTAATACAAATATTTTTTATATATAAATTAGCGGTCAAAGGTAAGAAAGTTTAACTGCACGCTTTCTAAAACAACGTTTATTTCTGGACGGCGGAATAAACTTCTGTGTTCCGGAAAGAGCCTTGTGTACGCACCTTAGTATATTTCAATTTTCCATTTACATTTGAATTTTCCCACGGAGTTTTACTTAACATCACCATTGTGCTGTCCATTTCATGTTGCGTTTGCTAAGTTAGTTATCAATAGTGGGGTGCTCGCACCTACCATTCCAGAATCCAGAGGCTGAAAAAAAAAGACAAGTGTACCATCCCATGCAACAAAGAAAGAAGAAAAGAAAGAACACCATCCAATTACATAGTTGTAACCATTTCGTTCACTCTTTTTTTGCCCTAGCTAGTAGTATACATATGAGCTGCCTTAGTTGTGACCTGCCACAGGCAGGCACAAGAGTGGCTATATAAGAGGAGCACAAGAGCTTAGCCGCTTAGACCTGCTAAGCTGACAGACTGTAGTTGGTGTGTGACAGAGCAGTTGACGGGAAGCCATGGGGGAGGAGGAGCGGAGGTATAATAATGGCGGTGATGGCCATGGCGTTAAGGAAGTCGGCCATGAGAGGAAGGAGGAGGGGAGCAAGAAGAACAAGTACGCCGTGGCGTGCTCCATCATCGGCTCCATCATCTCCATCCTCATGGGCTATGGTTAAAATGAAACATCTCTATCTCTCTCCCTGCTTATTCATGTGTTGCATGCTGCTTTCTTCTGTCAGAAACCTGGCTATAGAAAAGTTTTGAGCTTGTTAATATCAATTCATTGATTTAGGTAACTGAAAACAACTTTGGCCATCTAGGTGGCGCACATAATTTAGATAAAATCGGATTCAGGTATTGAAAAGTCGTATTCATATCGTTCTATCTACAAAAGAACGAACATTGGTATATATGCACCATCTTCTATATATATGCGACATGTTTCTCTGCTACTGTAAGATTATCTTTGTGTAGGTTTTTTCAGAGCAGGATTTGGCTTAAGCAGTTATCTGTATGTATATTGTTGAATATTAATTACCTCATTAGCTACTATCAACTTGGTTTCTGAAAATAATCACACTGACACATAAATTGCCTGTAATAGGAAAGAAAAAGGCATGCCTTACTAGTTAAACCACCTACTGATTAGCCTGCATGTGCATTGTGCTCAATTAATCATGTAGAGCTAGGCGAGCTGCTGACGACGCTTAATTTTCTGTTCTTATTTTTTAAGAGCTTTGAGCATCTTCAACCAGCTACAACAGTTTATAACTATGCAAAATTGCAAATCAGTACCTCAAATATCCTAGTACGTGTCAAATGCCCCTGTAATAATGATGTGGTGCATGCAGACACGGGTGTGATGAGCGGCGCCATGCTGTTCATCAAGGAGGACCTCAAGACCAACGACACGCAGGTGCAGCTCCTCGCCGGCATCCTCAACGTCTGCGCGCTCGTCGGCTCCCTCACTGCCGGTCGCGTCTCCGACTGGGCCGGCCGCCGCCGCACAATCTCGCTCGCCGCCTGCATCTTCCTCGCCGGCTCCCTCCTCATGGGCCTCGCGCCCAACTTCGCCACGCTCCTCGCCGGCCGCTGCGTCGCGGGCGTCGGTGTCGGCTTCGCGCTCATGATTGCGCCCGTCTATGCCGTTGAGATCGCCTCCGCGGAGATCCGCGGCTCGCTCACCTCGCTGCCGGAGATATGCATCAGTTTCGGCATCCTCATCGGCTACGTGGCCAACTACCTTCTCGCCAAGCTGCCGCTGGTCTACGGCTGGCGCGCCATGCTCGGGTTCGGCGCGCTCCCGAGCGCCGCGCTCGCCGTCGGTGTGCTCGCCATGCCGGAGTCGCCACGGTGGCTCGTCATGCAGGGCCGCGACGAGCAGGCACTCGCTGTGCTCCGGCGAATGTGCGACAGGGCCGACGAGGCCGACGTGCGGCTCGCAGAGATCAGGAGCGCGGCCGGGCTCGCCGAGGGCGACGCCGCGCCCGCGCCGGGCAGCAGCGGCAAGGGCGTCTGGAAAGAGCTGTTCCTCCACCCGACGCCGCCCGTCCGTCGCATCCTCGTGGCCGCCCTCGGCGTCCACTTCTTCCAGCACCTGACCGGCATCGAGGCCGTGGTGCTCTACAGCCCGCGCATCTTCAAGGCGGCCGGCATCGCCTCCCGCAACGAGGTCCTCGCGGCGACCATCGGCGTGGGCGTGACCAAGACGGCGTTCATCTTGACGGCCATCTTGCTCGTGGACCGCGTCGGCCGGCGCCCGCTCTACCTGTCCAGCCTGGCCGGCATCATCGCCTCGCTGGCCTGCCTCGGGCTCGGCCTCACCGTCGTGGAGCGGTCGGCGCCGCACCTGGCCGCGCCGTGGGCGGTGGCGCTGGCCATCACCACGGTGTTCACCTTCGTGGCCTCCTTCTCCGTCGGCGTGGGGCCCATCACGTGGGCCTACAGCTCAGAGGTGTACCCGCTCCGGCTGCGCGCGCAGGGCGCCAGCGTCGGCGTGGCCATCAACCGCGTCATGAACGCCGCCGTGTCCATGACCTTCGTCTCCCTCTACAAGGCGGTCACCATTGGCGGCGCCTTCTTCCTCTTCGCGGTGCTGGCCGTGCTCGCCGCCGCGTTCTTCTACTTCCTCTGCCCGGAGACGCAGGGCCGACCGCTGGAGGAGATCGAGGAGGTGTTCAGCCGCGGGTGGCGCGCGCGGCGCCCGTCGCCGTCGTCCGTGGAGCTGCCGGTGTCCGGCAGCAAGGCGCCGCGCCCGTGATGTCCACCGTGCATGCGCGCTTCGTGCTGTCAATCTGTCGCTCACTTGGGAGAAGAATATGTTAGAATTAGACCCATAAGTGTAAAGGTGATACTAGCACCAGAATTAGGCCCATAAGTGTAAGGATGGTACTAGCACTTAGACGTTCGATTTGGGTGCTTGGATCGGATGTCTAGGTTCTGCCGCGCTGATTTGTTGGAATGATGGCCATATATTGCAGTTCATGCCTGATTATTACATAATCAAGTCTTGCACCCCACCCCCCAAAAAATAGATTATATATGTTATAGTCAGGTGTCTGGTTACTGCATAGAAATTAAGGATCCCACATTTGACTAATTAAACATTGATCATGACTGAATCTTGGTAGCACTACTATCTGTGCAAGAAAATTTCAGAGCTTTCAGGCATCTTCGATTTTTATCCTTAATCTTCACACCATTATAGTATATCCGAACACGGTTGCAACATCCCTGGACAACAGTTGCAACATCCTAAGACAATGATTGCAATATCCCCGGACAACGATTGCAATATTACAAATCAAATAACAAAGCATCCGGAAAAAAACACATTGGAAAAAATTGCAACATCGCCGTGAACAGTATCAAACATTATTTTTCTATAGGTGCAACATTTTTTTTCTACAGATGCAATATTTTTTCTACAGATACAACACTTGCAACATCCCCGGACAACGGTTGCAATATCCTAGGACAACGGTTGCAACATCCCCGGACAACGGTTGCAACATCCCCGGACAACGGTTGCAACATCACAAATCAAAAAACAAAGCATCTGGAAAAAAACACGTTGAAAAAATTGCAACATCGCCGTGAACAGTATGCAACCGTCGATCTTCTCAGTCAAACGATCGAGTGGCATCTGTTCTAAGCAGCAAGGATCGATCATACGTATTGTGAGTACTACTACTATTTGGCAAGCTTACAACGACAACTGGGTGGAGTGGACCATGCCATGTTGTTGCGATGGACAAAGTAGCGCAATATTTACATGCGTCGTGTGCATGCACATCGACATGTGAATATCCAGCGCATGCACATGTATGTCGCGCGCATGCTATTTGTTTGCTAAGAGAGTTGGATTGAGTGTCTCATACAAAACGTCCTAATCGAACACAAGATCCATAGCATTACCCTAAGTGTAAAGGTTAGTCATTTCTGAAATTCTAAAGCATGGATGGTTTAGTCTCATATTGCTTAGCTAAGTGGTGCTAGAGGAATTTACAAGGTATAGTCTTTAACACCCCCTTGAAATATGTAACACATGGCATAGAGTGACATGAGGAGGACTATAACTAAAGTTACACACGCACGCACGCGTGTATATTCGTGTGGTAATCGCATGACTTGTGCCGCAACTGTGAACATGTCCCCACCTTTCTTTTTCTAACTGTACATTTCTCTCCTTTTAGACTAGTCAAACCAGTGTGGTCGAAGCACTATGGTCAATATAAAGTGGTCGAAACGCAGTGGTCGAAACATAGTGGTCAAATCCATAGACTAGTGTGTTCGAAGTTGTAGACTAGTGGTCGAAGCTGTAGACTAGTGTGTAATCAGGATCAATAAACACAACTTAATTACCATTAATTGGTTTTGAATTGGCAGTTACCAGTGGTTTAATATGTGCTTTATTATGCAGTTACTAGAAAGTAATTGTCTCGGCCTTAAAACGATCTGGAGATGTCCAGACCTGATACGATTTGAAACACTTTCGTTTTCTTCTTCTTCCTCTCTGTTCTACTATGCTAGAGAGTTATGTTGTCAAACCAAGCCGTCTCTTCTCCTCGGCGTGCATCAGGAAGGAGGGTGAGTAGTATCTCCGAGCCATTATCGTAGAGTTCACCTGTACGGGGTAGGAATAAGGTTTCTAGGTAGCGCATCTGCATGACCGCTCACTGTGCTAGTTCATCTACGTTCTGCACTACTTCGAGTCTATGTTGCTTCCTGTTCTTCATCACGCCCAGCAGTAAGTTGGTTTTGCGACCAAACTATTCAGTAATAATCCTATTATTGTGTATGTTTAGAAGTATAATGAGTTGTCTGTTGTTAGTATTGTTTTATGTATCTCTAGTTGTATGTGATATTTGTCTCATAATAAAATATGCAATTAAAATATTGTTCATATTTCCAACAATCCAGAAACCTTACTGTGGACATCTTTGTGATTCAGCAATGACCGGTGTTTTTGATGCTATGAAACCTGAGAGGTTTTCTGGTCAGAACTTTTGTAGATGGCAGATAAGGGTCAAGTTTTGGCTCATGTCTTTGGAGCTGTAGTGGGTGATCCAGCCACAGTATCCATTTACGATTAAATTGACCATGCGGTTCAACACAGATAACAACACAACCCTTGGATGCATACTGACCATACTGACAGATCAGCTCTATGATGTGTACATGGACTTCAAGTTCACCACAGAGTTATGGGATACACTAGAGCACAAATATGCGAAAGCTAACGCTGATCGCTGCTCTACATGTGCGAGCAATTCTTCGACTACAACATGGATGATGCTAAGTCAATAGTTGCACAAGCTCATGAGCTTCAGCTACTGGTCAGCGAGATTGCGCATTTGGGTTGCGTTTTGCCTCCTAAGTTTGAGTTTGTGGCTACGAGCGTTGTTGCCAAACTTCCTGCTTCATGGCAGGATTTTGCCACTAGCTTAAAGCGCTAGAGGGAATAGATATTTATTGAGGATCTTATTGCTGCCCTTGATGTGGAAGAAAAGGCAAGAGCAAAAGATGCACCAAACACTTCTAGTCAGAACAATCAGATCAATGCAAATATCATAGAGAAAATATATGGCAAGAAAAACAAAAGTTTTAAACTAAACAAGACAACTAGCTTTAAGAAGAAAATTGAGAAGAAGGACATAAAGAACATCACCTGCTTTGTGTGTAGGAAAAATAGTCATATGGCAAAAGACTGTCATTTCCTCAAGAGTAAGGATGCTGGACAGCCAAAGAAAAAGGCTGTCAGCGTGATAATAGGCGAGGCCTCAACAGGAGGGTATGGTAATTCACCTGTCGTTTTTTCAGCATATCAATCCACAGATTGGTGGGTTGATACTGGATCTAATATTCACATATGTTCTGATATTTTCTTATTTTCTTCTTATCAGCCAGCCAGGGCTTCCTCCATCCTAATGGGGAATAGGTCGAATGCTTCTGTTCTTAGTGTTGGCATGGTGGATCTGAGGCTTACTTCAGGGAAGATTGTCCACTTGAAGAATGTGCAACATACGCCAACAAGAAACAAGAATCTCGTTAGTGGTTCTCCTATGTAGGGATGGTTATAAGCTAGTATTTGAGTAAAATAAAGTTGTAATGTCTAAGTTTGGTAATTTTGTTTTTAAAGGCTATGACAATGGAGGCTTGTTCCGCATAAGTACTTTAGAGTACTGTTATAATCCGAATGTTGCAACTGGTTTGAATAAATGCGAGGCCAATATTTGACATTCTTGTTTCTATCATATTGGTTTTGATAGTATTGCTCGAATGTCCAGATTAGATTTAATTCCAAAATATGAAATTGTCAAAGGATCAAAGTGTCAAACTTGCGTGCAAGCAAAACAACCTCAAAAACCCTTTAAGGGCTTACACAAGGAAAAGAACTTGGCACCATTAGATATTGTTCATTCCTACTTATGTGAGATGAATGGATTTTTGACAAAAGAAGGCAAAAGATATTTTCTAACTCTTATTGGTGATGCATCCCGATATTATTATGTGTATCTACTGAAAACAAAAGATAAAGCTTTAAATTACTTTAAAATTTATAAGACCGAGGTTGAGAACTAACTAGAAAAGAAAATTAAAAGACCTTATCTGATCGTGGAGGAGAGTATATCTCTCATGAATTCTCCCAATTCTATTCTGAACATGGAATAGTCCATGATGTTACACCACCATACTCACCCCAATCAAACGGGGTGGCTGAGAGGAAAAATCAGACACTAACAGACTTAGTAAATGCCATGTTGGAGAGTGCCGGTATGTCTAAGATGTGGTGGGGGGAAGCTATATTGAAAACAACTTTCGTTCTAAACAGAGTAAACACTAAAAGGTGTGAGATTACTTCGTATGAGGGATGGAAGGGGAGAAAACCCAATGTTAATTTTCTGCGAACTTGGGGGTGATTGGCAAAAGTCAATATACCATTGTAGAAAAAGAGAAAGTTTGGACCTAAAACAGTCGATTATGTCTTACTGGGATATGCTCATAACAGCACAGCCTATAGATTTTTAGTAGTAAAATCAGAAACTCCTAAGATTATTGCTAACACAATAATGGAGTCCAAAGATGCTTCATTTTTTGAGGATATTTATCCTATGAGAATTGCAGGTAGTACTTCTCGAACTGATGATAATCAAACTATGAATAATAGTAATTTTGAACATACCACCATCTCTGAACTAATTAGTGATATACCACCAATCTATGATATTCCTAATGAAGATAACAATTTAGTCGAAGAGGCTCCTCGCAGGAGCAAGCGACAATGGGTTGAGAAAATCTTTGGCAAAGACTTTATTGTATACTTCGTGGATGATGTGCCAAAAACTCTTTCAAAAGCTTATGCATTACCTGATGCTGAGTATTGGAAAGAGGCGGTCCATACAGAGATGGATTCCATCATGGCTAACGGGACTTGGGAGATCATTGATCATCCTAGTGGGTGCAAATCTGTTGGATGCAAGTGAATCTTTAAAAAGAAAATGAGGCCTGGTGGTACTATTGACAAGTACAAGGCAAGACTTGTGGCCAGGGGTTATACACAAAAAGAAGGTGAGGACTATTTTGATACTTACTCTCTTATTACCAGATTAACCACCATTCGAGTGCTCATTGCATTAGGTTCTTCCCATAGTTTACACATCCATCAAATGGATGTGAAGACAGCTTTCCTTAATGGAGAGTTGGAGGAAGAAATCTATATGGAGCAACCGAATAGTTTTGTGATTTCTGGACAGGAAAATAAGGTGTGCAAATTAATCAAATCCTTGTATGGCCTAAAGCAGGCACCTAAACAATGGCACGAGAAATTTGATAAAACTTTAACATCTGCTGGTTTTGCTATGAATGAGGTAGATAAGTGTGTATATTATCGTTATGGTGGGGGTCAAGGAGTGATTTTGTGTTAATATGTCGATTGACATACTTATATTTGGGACAAACACTGTTGTTATTGATGAAGTCAAATCTTTCTTATCTAGATGCTTTGATATAAAAGACTTAGGAGAGGCAGATGTTATTCTGAATATTAAATTGATTGAAAATAAGGATGTGATCACTTTGAACCAATCCCATTATGCTGAGAAAATATTGAGTCGATTTGACTTTGAGAACTACAAGATTTCCCCAACTCCATATGATACTAGTGTTAAGCTTCGAAAGAATCAGGGATTAGGCAAAGATCAATTGAGATAGTCATAAATTATTGGGTCTCTTATGTATCTATCTGGTGCTACAAGACCTGATATATTATTTGTTGTGAGAAAATTAAGTCAGTTTACTTCTAACCCAGAAGATGGTCATTGAGAGGCATTTAAGAGAGTATTGCGCTACTTAAGAGGCACAACCTCAGATGAGATCAAAGCTACATGTGGTTATGTCTTTACCCTAGCAGGTGTTACAGTTCATGGAGTTCGTGTAAACAGACCATATTGATGAGGTCAACCATAGAAACAGAACTTGTTGCACTAGACAGAGCATGTTGAGGCTGAATGGATTAGAGAGCTTCTGTTGGACTTGCCACTGGTTGAGAAACCAATACCAGCAATCCTAATGTATTGTGATAACCAAACAATGTTAATTAAGGTTACAAGTACTAAGGATAACATGAAGTCCTCCAGACACGTGAAGCATAGGCTTAAATCTGTCAGAAAACTGAGGAACTCTGGAGTGATTATTGTGAATTATATTTATACTGAGAAAAATCTGGCAAACCCTTTCACAAAGGGACTAGCACGGAAAGCGATTTCCGTTGCGTCTATGGACATGGGAATAAGGCCCATTGGAGTTACAACTCAATAGTAACCAATACCTTCTTGATCGGAGATCCCATAACTTAGGTAATGGGAAAAACAACTTAATGTTTTAACAAGAGAGTACATTATAATAATATATGTACCCGTGTCCTAATAGACAAGGTACTCTCTATTGGGTTATGGGTAGGCTACGATAGCACAAAACAAAAATTCTACCGCGCAACCAAGGAACCTCCTGTTGGAAATATGCCCTAGAGGCAATCATAGAGATGATTATATTTCATTATGTTCATAATATTGGATAATGTGTTATCCTATTCCTTGAATGAATCATTGGTTATGAAGATTAACAAGTATGTGACTTGTTGGTGAAACTCTTAACTTATATGATATCATTCTAAATGTATCCTTGGTCGGATGTCAATGGTCGGAACACCAGTGACTCTATCGACCAGCACAAGTATTGATTGATGACTATGTTTCACCGGTCATGGATATAGGGATATCGAATCAATAATGTGAACACATGTTAGAGAACATGGGGTTGGATTGACCCACCTTGAGACACTATTGAGATTGTTATGATTCTATGTGTCGTTTCCTACATGTGTAATAACACTCTTAGGGGTTGCCAATCACTACTCGTAACTGGGTAGTTATAAAGGTAGCTTTCGGGTATGCTATCACTACTACAAAAAAGTATTCTAAGCGGTTCAAAACGTCATCACGAGATGGTTTAAGTGAGCCGTCGAGTTTATGGATCGATGATGATATGAGGTTATCACAGACGGTTTTCAAACCGTGCATGATGCATCTTTCCTGAGCGGTTATTAGCGAGAACCATTTGTGATAGGAACCTATCACTGAGCGGTTTGTGGCTGAAACCATCTGTGATGACTTTTCTCTATAAAGCCCCAAGCAGTGGCTGCTTGTGCCATTAAAACCGGCATCATATATATATATATATCGTAGCCTCTCAGCCACTTTGGGGGGATCGTCCACGCAGCATGAGAAGGATGAGACAGTAGCCACGGGCAACCTCATTGAGCCCCTGCAACTTTAAAAAGTAGGGATGCAAGGAGATCGTCAGGACATCAATTACACGGATGTTGTCGATGAAGTAATTGGGCGTCGCTATGTTTAGAAATGCGTGGGCACGCGGTATTCCATAGGAAGTGGCATCATGTATCGACAACTAACCATTCTTGAGCATGTAATCGTCTTTAAACCGAACAAAAACACCTTGTTGGGTTTAAAGGCGATTACTATCACAGAGATAACCCTCCAAAGTGACTGGGACTACAACAATATATATATATATATATATATATATATATATATATATATATATATGTGTGTGTGTGTGTGTGTGTGTGTGTGGGGGGTGATGCGGTTTTAATGGCACAAGCGACCTTTGCTAGGGGACTTTATAGAGAAGAGATTATGAATGGAATGGTAGGGCGTGCACAGGATGCAAGGTAGGAGAACTTGACCGGCATGAACACGATTACGAGACAAAGGTGAAATGAATGGCGAGAGACAGGTGAAGAGGTGTTGTAGTAGTTTTTATCTCATTTGGTCTTGTTTTCGAATATAATACACACCAAGCCTAAACCTTTACAAATCTGAAAAGTTAATTGCAGCCAAGCCCCATCCGAACCACATTCAATGTAAGCCAACCAAGCACAAAGCTAGAACCGGCATCAATAACCCTTAGTATCCATTAGAGAGCATTAACCAAACCCACCATCCCCATTCATTTTTGTCAATCTGAACCCACAGCATGAACTAAGCAAGATGCATATATATAGAATGCACATACACCAATAGCCCTCAGTTTACATTTCACAGAGCAAGGGGACTATTAATATGAACTAATTATCAATTCAATTTCAGCATAAGACTATTAACATCATTGAGCAGTTCAACAGCTAACAAGGTGCCACTAGCCAACAAGCATATGCATGATCATTGCATTCATTTATATTTATAATTTCTCTATACTTCTCTCTACATGTATGTATTACACATTTACACTTCTCTTCATGTATGTATGTATTACACATTTAGCATTTGGGCTCTGGCCAATGGCCATCACTATCAGCATCAACCAACAACCAGACAACATCAAGAAGACAAGGGGACTTCTGGCGTTAGTGGGAGAGTCGGAGAGGTTTGGAGGCGCGAGGAGGTCTCGAGTGCGAACGAGCCCGCGACAAGGAGGAGGAACAGGCGAGGCAGAACGAGGGTTGTTGGGAGTTTGATCGGCCTTGAGGAGGAGGAGGAGCTTGATCCGGAGGTGCGGAGGACGGCGAGGAGGAGGAGCTCGGTTCACATGAATAGCAATAGCACAAACCAATAGGTGATAGATCTGTCTTACCTCGACATCGCCGGTGGAGAAGTAGCCAGGGTCGCGTACAGGGGAGGAGGAAGAGGGAAGGCGCGGTGTCACCATAGTTGTGGCTGTGGGTGACCTTTGCAAAGACACTCTTATCATCTGAGTGTCTTGTGCGGTGAACCGTGGTGTCTGGCCGTCGGCCAGGAAGAATGCATGGCGGCGTCGGCGACGGGGTCACTTGGGTGGGGAGGGGAATGGACGAGAGTAAGGGTGGCGCTGGGGAGTGATGAGTTAGAGTGCAAACCCTAGCGGCCGGGCTCCTACTAATAAAGAGACTAATCACAGATGGTTCTATTATGGAACCGTCAGTGATACTTATCACAGACGGTTCCACAATGGAACCGTCGGTGATATGGACATATCACCGACGGTTCCATTATGGAACCGTCTGTGAAATGGTTTTTTCTCAAGTATATTTATTTTGTATATACACTTACATGACATGAAGAAATTACATGTTTATATGTCAATTTTGTCATTTAAATATTGTTGAAAATTTGTTTTAACTATATATATACATACATACATACATACATACATACATACATACATACATACATACATACATATATATATATATATATATATATATATATATATATATATATATATGTATGTATGTATGTATGTATGTATGTATGTATGTATGTATGTATAGAGAGAGAGAGTAATAATTCAACATATAATTAATATAGTAACTTCACCTCCAAACTTTTAAATTTTTTCATTTTGGAATTTTCATATGGCCAAACAATGTGGCTAGTCGCTTACAAAAAGAACTAAAAACCCATAAATAAACAAAGTTTTTCTAGTGGCGGAGGTAGGCTGCTATCTCTGTCTTCAATACTTCGTAGGCGGCAGCATCGGGGGCGGACAGTTCATGATCGAACGAAGCTTGAAATGCGTCTACCCACTGACGTGCTCGTTCGAGTGTCTCTCGAAGACCCTCGGACTGTTGAACCAAGAAGAATTGAGCCCATAGGCTCTCTTCCCTTGCTTGATGGGTCTCGGCCTGGTCGACTCGATCGCCTACCACCTCGATTACGCAGTCCAAGTGATGGCAAGCCTTTTGGAGATGTGTAACGTCGTTTTGGAGGACCACGTCGATGACACGGTAAACTTGCCGAAAGTGGGAGATCACCCGGAAGACACGACGGAGGAGGATGTCAAGACGGCGGAAGGTGGCCGTCACCTGCTCCGGCAAATTCTCGGACAGAGGAGTGAAGACACTGTTGAAATAGTGTTCTTCCATAGCACGATTCAACGTACAGCGAGAGAGGTACTCGTACAGTGCGGCCAGGTAGGCCATCAATGCTGGTGACAAGGAAACAGAAGAGGCGGCCATTTCTGTTTTTTTTTTGTATAAGTGGGGATGATCATCTTCGATGGCGGATGATCCTTTTTATAAAATAAGGAATAGATTTGGAGCATGAGACGAAGAGACGCATCGGGGAGCCGAAGCGGGATTAATGCGACGAATTGAGATGCATCGGTGACGAAGAAACTCATCGGGCTTCAACTGGGAGCTGTAGCAATATTATCACAGACGGTTATACAAAAAAAAACTGTCTATGATATGTATTAATATCCGAGCGATTATTGTTAAAGCTATGCATGATGTTTCCTGAGCGGTTCTTTGTTGAAAACCGTGCTGATATGTAAATTATCCTGACGGTTATTAACAATAACCGTCGATGATAAATCCTGAGCGGTTTTAGCTATGAACCGTCTATGATAAGTCATAGATGGTTTTAGCTATGAACCGTCTGTGATATTACCTCTTCACAGACGGTTTCTAAACCAAAACCGTCTGTGATTGCATGTAATACAGACGGTTTTGGTCAACCATCTGTGATGAGGCGTCTAGTATTAACCTTTTTTGTAGTAGTGTATGAAACATACAGAGGAATGTGACTGGTCGGATATGGGATTTTTCCCTCCTAGTATAACAGGAGAGATGTCTTTGGGCCCCTCATTGTGTTCAGATAAAGGAAGTGCATGGCCATGCCACTAGTGGTCGACCACGTGAAGTTATCCGACACTCGATTGAGAAAGTATTGAACAGTCCATGGATGACACAATATCTCACCTGGAGTTCAACTAGACATCGTGAGGCAAAGGAGAATACACGAGTAGGTCGCTTAGTTTGATCGATTCTGGTTTGGTCGTATGGAATCTGAGCTGGTCATAGTAGGTCGAACAAAATCCTGAGTAGTCGAAACACAGTCGTGGGGAGTTCTGAATCGTCGTGACCAAATACAAACCGGTCATATAGAGATAGGACCTGGTTGTAAGTGATGGGGACCTGGTCGTAGATCATGTTGCACTAAGGTTTGTCCGATATAATTTGTGTGTATTCGGGAATCATTTTGTCCTGCTAGGAACCGCTAACGACTCGTGATCGGAAAGGGTTTCCGAGTCACAACCAATTACGTATGAACCTACAGGGTCACACACTTAACGGGTTGGAACAAACCAATATGGATACGATTTGTCAAACGTGTTCGAATAGGATCCGTCATGAGTACTATATAAGGAGATGCATGAGGCTGTTGGGACGGGGGTGAAGGTAACGGACGAGACACACGAAAGTCGTGAGTTGAGTTGTTCCACCGAAACCCTAGCCGCCATCTTCCTGAGAGCTCTGCCGTGCGACTTGGTGCTAGCACACCGGCGTATGGTTGTTCCTTCCCTGGATGTGTGGATACCATAGAGGTGCTACTGCGGTTGCTGTTACGCTTGAGGACGATCTGCGACCTGCATAAGGAACTGCAGAGATCGCTAGAGGAGAAGATCGACCACGACCACCACATCGACGTGCTCGACGCTGAACGATCGACTACGACCACTACACATCGACACGCTCTACGTTGGACCAGGCTGCTCCAACCCTTCTTCTGCTACTCTGCGCGTCTGGTAGTAACGATCTATAATCATCTACTTGCTTGGCTTCCTGGTTTACGTGGTAAAATTTTTTGATTTATTGCTATCGTAGCCTACCCGTGACCCAACACCTCCGCTAGTATTAGATCATGGGATTACCACTAGGCCTTGCCGACTTCGTCTTTGGAAGTAGAGTCGATCACGACAAGTTGATCACGATGGTCGCGTCCTCGCCGTGCGTCTTCTCCTCCTGCTCCTGTGATCATCACGAGTTACGGATCGTCCTAATGCTAATGCTTCGTAACAACACCTGCAAGATATCCACACATACGGGGTAGGGACACCACGCGCTGGAGTGCTAGCGCCGGCAGCGTGGTTGAGGGAGGCGTGGCTATTAGGGTTTCGTGAGTTCTTCCAAAGATGATCATCTCACCCCATGCCACCGCCCCTCTATATATAGGCGTCCATAATGTGTCTCGAACTTGAGGCCCATTAGAAACTCGTGGCCTACAAGAATTCGGATCACTATCCAAATCAAATCCTAGCCCTTTAAGTGTGTGACCCTATAGGTTCATGTGTAATCGGTTGTGACTCAGAAACTCTTTTCCGACCACGAGTCATCAGCGGTACCTAGTAGGACATAATGATTCCCGAACACACATAGAATATATCGGACGAATCTTAATGCAATATGATCTACGACCAGGTCTTTATCACTTACGACTAGCTTGTATCTAGTCATGACCAGTTCGTAACTCCTTACGACCATTTAGTGATTACGTTCTACTAGTCTACGACCAGCTCTGACCAGTCTACAACCTGTTCGTATCTCCATACGATCAGTCATCGACCAGCTTCAAGACGTCCTATTGGACCTCCTCGATAGGTTTCTCCAGGACCACTCCTAGACCACTCCAGGACCACTCCAGCCAAAGGAGGTCCTAAGCAAAGGAGGTCCTAGAAAGCGGTTATCGCTACACGTGGAGAAAGGATATTAGTCGTACTATCTGGTCAAACTGAACGACCTATTTGTGTATTATCCCTTTGCCTCACAACATCTAGTTGAACTCTAGGTGAGATTATATGTCATCCATGAATTGTTCAATTCTTTCTCGATCAAGTGTCGAATAACTTCGTGTAGTCAACACTTCGACCACTAGTGACATGGCCATGCACTTTCTTTATCCGATCACAACGAGGGGCCCAGAGACATCTCTCTTGTTATGTTAGGAGGGGCAAATTCCATATCCGACCAGTCATATTCCTCCGCAAGTTTCATAGCATACCCGAAAGCTACCTTTATAACTACCTAGTTACGAGTAGTGTTTGGCAACCCCTAAGAGTGCTATTATACATGTAGGAAACCATGTTGATCTCAGGTCTAAGGATTACACATCATCATTGCTTGAGACCAACTGATGACACAAGAAATCATAACACTACTACAAAACAGGCTATAGTAGGCGCCCATCGAGACGGTTCCTTTGGGCCGCTGCGTGTTGGGTCACGAACTGCGGGTGGCGCGGGCCGACTATCACTGAGCGGTATTTTTAGAACCGTGCATGATAGTCATCTATCACGACGGTTCATTAATAGAACTGCTGCGTGAATTATCCTGAGCGGTTCTATTCACAAACCGTTTGTGATAATCCGACCAATCCTGAGCGGTTCTCAATAAGAACCGTGCAGCGATATCTGACAGTTACGAATAAGAACCGTGCAGCGATAATTAATTATCGCGAGCGGTTCTGAGTAAGAACCGTTTGTGATATCTGCTATCCTCTCGCCAAGACCGCCGCCTCCTTCCGCCAGCCGCTCTGGAGGCTACGTATTCTGAGCGGTTCTTTAATAGAACCGTCATGCAGTGAATGATCCTGAGCGGTTCTATTAAAAACCGTCTGTGATAGGTGCTATCCTGAGCGGTTCTTAACAAGAACCGTCTCGATTGTTAGGCGAAGCGAAAATTTAAACATAATGGGCGGGTTGCCAAAACTTGCTTTATATAACCTCCATCTCCTCCTCTACGGTCTCTCCTCCTCACAGCTCATACCTCCATCTCCTCCTCTGCCGTTTCTCCTCCTCACACCTTGCGCCCCGGCCTCCTCCAACTCGTCCGGCCTCATCGTCACCAGCCTCATCCGAACCATCACCCGGCCTCCTCAACCTCGCCCGACCTCGTAAATCACTGCCTCCCACGACCTCGTCGCCTGGCCTCCTCCACTTCCGTGCCCGGCCTCCCACGACCTCACTCTCTCTCCCCCCTTTGCTTTGTGATGTGGATTCTTGAGTTGATGCTCTTGTGATGTGGGTGATGCTCTTGTGATGTGTGTAGTTCATGTTGAGTTATTTGGTTTGGGCAAAAATATAGATAGTAGATCGCGCACTGTTCGGTAAAATCATCATAACTTTTGCATACGAACTCCGATTGCGGCGTTCTTTGGCTCGTTGGAAAGGCAAGGTCGATTCTCTTGAGGTCTCGAAAAAGTGAAAACCCCAAAAAGGTCGTTTAGGGCCTCTAAACGGCCTCGAAGTTTTAGCACCGTTTTCAATTTTTTTGCCACGAAAAAAGGCTATCACAGACGGTTCTAAACAAGAACCGTCGTAACTCATCACGAGCGGTTCTAAACAAGAACATGCGTGAAAATGTCATCACGCGGTTTGTAAATTGAACCGTCGGTGATATTCTCGAATCCTGAGCGGTTTTAATGAAAACCGCTCGTGATAATAGCCTTCCTGAGCGGTTTCAACAAAAAGCATGCGTGATAGCACGATATCCTGAGCGGTTTTGAACCGTCGTGATAACCGCTATTATCATAGACCAACAAATATAGATGGTTGGAAGCAAATGCGTGATGACAGTTCCGAACCGTGCTGTGATGAGGCTTCTGTAGTAGTGTAACAATCTCAACAGTGTCTCAAGGTGGGTCAAACCAACACCATGTTCTCTAACATGTGTCCATATTATCGGTTTGATATTTCTATATCTATGACCTGTGAAACATAGTCATCAACCAATACATATGCTAGTCTATTCATATGTGTTCTCATATGTTTCTGACTAGGGAGCGTTTAAGAATAATTATCGCAGAAATATAGAGTTACACAATCAAGTCACATACTTGATAATAAATATTAACAACATTATTCTAGGAACAAGATAACATATTATCCAATGAACATAACGAAATATAATCATCTCTATGATTACCTCTAGGGCATATTTCCAACACTCTCAACTATATGGGAGGACGGCTTAAAGCCTTAATGTATTCTAGTGTCCAATGAGGGAAAAAATTATTTGCCTACAGGATACCTAAAATGAGTACACCTACTTGAGCTTGACTATGAGGTCGCAGTTCACGAGAATAGGGCATTCTCTAGAAAGCTCATGAGCAGATAAGGGAGCATGACCAAATAATGCTCCGTTTAGGCGTGGTTCTTTGACAGCCTAGTATCAATTGAGATTTCAAGTGAAATCTACTCACGAAAAGCTGTATATTCAAGGTATAGTCCATTCAGCTATTGTGAGAAGATGAATCTTATTATTCTATGTGCGAGTTCAACCCGTACGGGACTTACACTGAAAGACTGGTATATTAACAACACTTCAGCATAATAGTCCTTATCATCGTTTTTGCTGCTTGCCTTGGAATTGGTGGGGTTATTAGAATTAGGTCCCATAAGTGTAAAGGTCTATTCATTCCTGAAATTCTAAAGCATACATGGTTTAGTCTCATATTGCCTAGCCAAGTGGTGGGAGAACAATTTATAAAGTGGAGTCCTTGCCACCCCTTGAAACATGTGACACATGACATGGGGTAACATGAGAAGGACTATAGCTAAAGTTATACACACGCATGTACGCATGCGTGCGCGTATATTCGCGTAGCAATCATGTGGCTTGTGATTTGCGACGCACGACCGTGAACATGTCGCAAACCTAGTCCACTTTTCTTTTTCTAACCGTGCATTTCTCTCTCTCTCTCTCCTTTTAGACCGGTCAAACCAGTGTGGTTGAAACATTGTGGTCGAAATAAAGTGGCCGAAACACAGTGATCGAAAATAGTGGTCAGATCCATAAACCAGTGTGGTCGAAATAATGTGGTCGAAATACACTGGTCGAAACTGTAGACCAATGTGTAATCAGGATCAATAGACACTACTTAATTACCATTAATTGGTTTTGAATTAGCAGTTACTAGTAGTTTAATATGTGCTTTATTATGCAGTTACTAGAGAGTAGTTGTCTCGATCTTAAAAAGATCTGGAGACGTTCAGGCCTGATACGATTTGAAATACTTCTATTTTCTTCTTCTTCCTCTCTGTTCTACTATGCTGGAGAGTTGTGCTGTCGAACCAAGCCGTCTCTTCTCCTCGGCGTGCACCGGGAAGGAGGGTGAGTGGTATCTCCGAACCATTGTCGCAGAGTTCACCTGCAAGGAGTGGCAATAAGGTTTCTGGGCAGCGCATCTGCGCGACCGCTCGCTATGCTGCTTCATTTACGTTCTGCACTACTTCAAGTTTACGCTGCTTCCTATTCTTCATCACGCCCAACTGTAAGTTGATTGTGAGACTAAACTATTATGTAATAATTCTATTATTGTGTATATTTAGAAGTGCAATAAGTTGTTTGTTGTTAGTATTGCTTTATACATCTATAGTTTTATATGATCTTTACCTCATAATAAAATCTGGAATTAAAATATTGTTTATAATTCCAACAAAATACTACATAGATGAGACACTGTTTCACGGTACAAACCAGCATGTACAGCGACGTATATCAGTCAGTGCGTGCAAGTATTCCACTGAAAATAGTGCGTGTGCGTGCAGGTACGACGTGCATCATTTGGGAAGGGAATTTGGGATGGTGAAGTGAAGTGTCTTCACAGGATCTGCTATCTAGTGCTGCACTTTGGAAGGTTGTACACAGGAAGATAACCTAGCGAGCTTAGCTAGGGGAGGGTAGCAACTAGCAACAAACAAGCTTAGACCAACCGTCCGTTTCAGATGGCATGTACTTTTTGAATTTGATAGACGGGACTGTACCGTGTTTTGATGCTGACAAGTTACAAAAGTGAAATCGTAATTGGGGAAAAGAAATCCCCAAAGCTCGCTGACGCTGCCGATGGAAATCATTTGGGGAGAGAAAGAATGAGACGGGTCCTACAATGATCGGTCTTTTCCATGAAGAAAAGGTCCCTTTCCTTGTTATATTATTTCGCTATTTGTCCAGGCTCTAAAGAAATTATGAAATTATGAGCCTGTTTGGTGTTTGGTATGGAACTGCTCTAAGTTTTTGCAGTTTTAACTTCAGTTTCACTCTTAGATCTACTTCTACGAGAAGTTAGAGCAGTCTGAGTTTGTGTTTGGTTAGAAAATTAGCTCCAGCTCTAGCAATAAGAAGGACCATTGTAAAAATACTATACTACCCTTGTTTTGTGACTTCACTACACCATGAACACCCCTTTCGCAACACATGTATGCGTTGCTATATGTCCAAATAATTGTTTCTATGATCTATACCAACGCATTTCGTATGTGTTGTCATTGAGGCCGTTGCAAAGGTCTATCACAATACATATAAAAGCGTTGGTAACTAGTACAAAAAGCGTTGCAAGGTAGCAACGGATATATCTAGGCATGGCTAGCACTTTTATGCGTTGCTATTTTGGACAGCAAATTACTTTTATAATTGTTTATGACCCATATTAGTATTCTAAAAGATTCATCATTTTAAAGTTTTGCAGAAAGTAATAATTAAGCTAGGCCCACAAGGCTAAACACATTTTTTACAATAAATTGTACTCGTATAAAGAAGGAAGTAAATAGATGTATTTATTGAGAGAATGATACATTGGCGAACGTGACATGTACAAACTTCTATGAATTATTCTTAAATTATAATACACGATATCTAACATAATCTAGCTCTTTCGTCTTTGTTGTCCATCACTGTTCTGCTGTCAATGTGAAGAACTATCAACTTGTCTTGTTGACCTGCATGAAAAATGACAACATATAAGTAAAACTTATATACTTTAACATCAGATGATTTAACAAAAGATATACCACAATAATTCTGCAATGTGTGATACATGTCATAGCATGGATGTGCAAAGGCTTACCTAGCACTACATTGACATTACTGCACTGCTGCCTCTGCCTCGGTGCCTCCCCTCCTGGCTCCTCCTGCGGTTGGTCCTGCAGAGTGCAGAGCAGAATGTCAAAAAGAAACAGTAAGTGACTTAAGTGGCTGACTTGCTATGGTTGATGACTTGATTCAGACATTCACGTTCAGTAATCAGTTATTGTTTCTTCAGATTCAGTGGTAACGGTTGTGAACTAATGAACTTGTTCAATCGAAATATCATTACAGAATGAATTACTGCTACGTAATGAGAAATCAGCATATTATTTGTCATCATAAAGAAAAAAGAAATAACTCTTGGATGAAATCAAAGTTGATAATGGCATTGGTTTTTTATGGCTGCTGGAGAGGGAAAGGAGGGATAAACCTAGAGGAACAGAGAAGAAAATATCACAAGAAAGGGATTTTTACAATTTATGTCATATCTTATATGAAATAATTAAACATAAAGCAAAATCAATACCTGCACTCGTTCCTCTGAACTGAACTTCTGCAGAAGAAAAGCTCACGTGTCCATTTTTCTAGGTGGGCTGCCAATGCCTATGTCCAACAGTCAACAACTCAATGTTGGCATAATATGAATTTTAAGGGAAGGTATAGAAGAGTGAGGTGGTGAACATAGTAATGTACCTATAGATAAACGAGGAAATTCCCGGCAGTCATCCAAATGCTCAATTACATTATGTAGGCTGTTTTTCAAGGGAAATGGTTATTGTGGAGTGAGGGTAATGGATTGTGAAATCTAAGTAGTGGCATTGACTATGATGATCACAGAAACAGCTAATTCACAAGCTATACATGAGTCTGGAGATGATTGAATGAAAGGTTTTCACAAGCCATAATGCAAAGCAAGAGCACAAGCAACATTTTGGCTAAAACAAAAAAAGGTTACCTCACGACAGTGATAATTTGGGCCCGGAAGCTGAGTGGAATATAATGTAATGATCCTTAAAACATATGAAGCCTGGAGAAGGAATATTCAGTTACTTCCAAGGGCATGGATGATATTTTATAGATGAAAAATAAAAAATTAGGAGATTGTAAATACCTGCTTACTCATGGCAGTGTTTATGTATCAGTATAACTCTGCAAGTTCCTTACCAACACGATAAGAGAATTGACCCAAAGCTTCGATGAATGGCATAGATTCAATATCCCCTAAAGCAGGAGTGACAACGCAATCAAGCTACAGGAAAACCAGATCTAAACTGTATCATTTGCAAGGTATATCAAGAACAAAATCTGAACATCTCAATTAAAAATCATCATAATCTTGCCTCACGCTGACCAGACAAGAACATAAGCGTACCCTAAACCAATACTACGGATCATCACAGATGATGTATCTACATGATAGTAATAAGTTAAACTACCATTTAGTACAGAGATGTAAAACAAAATGCTTTTGTTTTGTGCTCAAACTTGGTGTCCATGGTTGCAAATCGATCTCAAAGTTGGCTGAATTCAACCTTGTATGTTTCATCGATTACGATTATGCATACCAGGTAGCCGCAATGTCCAACCGATTATACCTACGATGGAGGCGGAGGAGGGGGCACCTGCTGCACCGGGGCTCACCTCGTCGGGTGGCCGCCGCTAGCATTGCCCCGCCGAAGCTTCGCTGCATGCCTCCACACGACCTTCTACCTCGCCTCCTCAGCATGAGCCATGACTTGCCCCCATGACAAGCGCCTCCTGCCCATGAAAGCAGCAGCGTGGTCCTTCTCCATGGCGACACACTACCACCAGCCGGATCCGCCGCCGTCATGGCCCCTCCGCGAGGATCTGGTGAGAGGCGGCTTCGCGGCGCTGCATGGAGGACGAGGAAGCCCGGATCAGGTCGGAGGCGGCTTCACAGCGCGGAGGAGGAGACCAACCAGCGTGGGGAAGGGGGAAGTCGAGTGGCGTGAAGGAGGAAAAGGAGGTTCGGATCTGGCCGGGGTCGTCTTCACGCCGAGGGGGAGGAGGCCAAGGGGCGTCTCATGGTGTTCTCCGGAGTTGACTTCATGACGCGGGGGAGGAGGCCAAGGGTTGTCTCCGCGCAGGGGAGTGACAGGTGAGGAGGCGGTGCTGGTTCCACGCGTGGACGTAGCCGTGGGGAGGAGGCGACGATGGCAGATCCGCACGGGGGTGAGGCCGGGGGAGGAGGAGGCACCGGATCCGTACGGTGGCGAGGCCGGGGGAGGAGGAGGCGCCGGATCCGTAAGGTGGCAAGGCCGGGGGAGGAGGAGGTGCCGGATCCGTATGGTGGAAGTGGCGAGGCCGGCGGCGGCGGGGAGGTCACCGTGGAGTTTCTGGGAGGGGAGGCGACGGGCGCGAGGCAAAAGGTCCAATAGGCAGCCGAGCAATTTATTTGGATGTGTGAGGTGTGGGAGGTGGTGGGTTAAGCCGACTTTACGCGTGATGAATAAGTTGGCTGTGCAACGCATACGATTTCCGTTGCGAGTTATGTGTTGTTGTATGCATGTTTTTCTTGTAGTGCTTGTAACCTTTTTTATTGTTTAACTTATAACAATTTAATAAGTTTATTTCTATCATATTGTGTGCTTTTATATATATATTTTTTTTTTGGCCATGTTATGCTATGTAGTGTCATCTTTTTCGCCAACAGTCAAAAAAATTACTTGAAAAAATTAAATACAAC
The DNA here is from genome assembly GCA_036346405.1 of Phyllostachys edulis. Taxonomy (NCBI): domain Eukaryota; kingdom Viridiplantae; phylum Streptophyta; class Magnoliopsida; order Poales; family Poaceae; genus Phyllostachys; species Phyllostachys edulis. The sequence continues at coordinate 30,639,293 of CM070563.1, forward strand.
ATATACATAAACATACAAAGTTCATAACAAAAGTTATAATTCAATAAGTATCTTCTCTAAAAAAATCAATAAGTATCATAACAAAAATCCATAAAAGAGACAAGGAGGCAGGAGATGTTGTTCACAATTCTTCTCATCTTCATTAATCAAAGCTACTGTTCCAAGTCCAAAAACCACTACATCAAACGACAACAATGAAAAGAATAAAACATCCAAGAACAGCTCGCCCAATTCAGCTTCTATAATTCTCTAAGGCTTGCCCGCCTCTCGTACGTTGACATTGATCTATCTCCTTCTGCATAAACCTGTATAGACAAAACATAAAGGATTCTTTAGAACTATAATGATTTGCGAAGACCTTGAGTTTGTTTTTACTCTATTATACTCAACTTCCTTGAAAAGAAAATACATTAATGAATGGCAATGCAATGTATATCAGGCCAACCTCGCTGTAGATGCCAATTTTCATCAGCCACCACATGTATGAGAATCCAGACTTACAATCCACACAGCATCCAAATTTGTTCAGAATGACACACTAGAGGTGCAAACTGGAAGAAAGAATCAATAAAATGAGGCACTTTATAAGAGGATGTAATCATATTTGAGAAAAAAATTTACTAGTGTATACTGCATCAATTGAGAATAATGCATTCTCTCTTTGGGTCAGGAAGCACAAAATGCAGAACATGTTCTTCCAAGTGAAAGGGATCTCCAAAGGTAAAATTTTGAAGTCAGCAGAAATGAGCAAACAAATATTCCCATATTTGAGTTGAGTTAACAAACTGCTATCCGGAAACTAAAAGGTAAACCCGAGACATGAGCCACTGGATGGATTCACAGTAAATACTGGGAGCATAATTGTTCACCTTAGTAACATTTGGATGGCTGAGCTCATGCGAAACAACAACCTCCTGCTTAAATGATGCTCGTAGAGCAGCAGTTTCGGATTCTGTTGCAAAGCCATCTTCTCCCCAATCCAACAGTTTAACTATACACACCATGAGAAACAGTATTAGTTATAATCCATTGGAAAGATCAGGGCATTGCAATCCATGTGGTGTCGATAGTTCGGTAAAGTATCTCAACAATACATGAAACTATAAGAATGAATTTCAGGATGTTCATCCGAGAACTATTATCCATTTGATAAGATGCTATTCAGGACAGTTATTTATTTATCCAGAAGACTTCAAAGGTCGCATACATCTCAATCCTATGTAACAGGTTATAATATAGAAATAGGACACATAGATTAGCTTAATACGCCACATGTGCACCCAAAACAGGCACCTAATATACAATGAAGATATCAAATTTGAGTACATTAGATAGCAAAAACGCTAGTAGAAATCTGAGACACGTTATGTAGGCAATAGTTTAACAAAAGAAAAAGAGAAGCGCACAAAGACACGATGCTTCACACTCAAAAAACTCTGCACCACATAGTACATTGCATATCACTTGTGCTACAACATCTATTTTGCATGAGCAACTTGTAATACAGTTGTACTACAGGCCATATATGTAGACATGACGGTTATATTTTCCATGAACAAGTATTGTTTATTAATTCGCATGCTAAATGGCATACGGCAAAACCAGCTATTTACTATACCATGTGTCCAATGGGATAATAAGAACAATAACAATGACTACTGTTAATATCGATAGGCTCATAAGTCATAACTCATAACTATTCAGCATCATGTAACATGTATGCATCATGTTCACCTGCCTAAATAAGGAAACTTTGAACTATCTCTACCTAGAACCAACAAATAATTTGAGAGAACAGAAAAGATTTGTGTGTCATTGCATAAACAAGAATTTAGAGAATCAATAGATCCTAAACCAGCATTATTATTTCATACACACGCAACAGCGATGAAGAATTTAGTTTTAAAAAAAGAGAAAAGAACATAGATGAAGATCAATAAGAAAGTTGCATACCTGCAACATCCTAGCCATCATACCAGCAATCCTGTTTGGCATAGCTCCACTCACTCCATACCAAATAGGGCCTATGTTGGAATAGCTCCTACAAAATTTGTCCCCTTGCCTAGGTCATATATATGAAATTATTTTAACCTAAGTCCTATAAGATTTTCTTTGTAAACTGAAAAAAAAAATAGAACTCTACTTGTCACTCTGAGCTTGAAAAACGCACAAAGAGCTTATTTGCTGGCATATGCAAACACACAAGTTATCTCATTTTGCAAAATCCCCCAACCATCACTAGTTTTGCTATTTTTAATAAGAAAAAACTTAAAGGTTCAGAAAAACAACTTTAAAAATTACTCTAAGCTTTAATGACTTCAATTTTATGTAAAAGGCAAAATTGGCTACGTGACACCATAATTTTGTGTCATTTGTTCCACGACACTGTAAAATCGTGTCTTAAGCTTCACAAAACTACAATTTTGTGGTTCTTTGTTGTAAGACACTAATACCATTAAAATAATATTATCCTAGTTAGTAGCAGATATAGTGTATGTGAAATGTCCTATTTGCCCTTTCATCCTAGTCAAGACCCAAAAATACGATTCAGGAACCCTCTGTGTATTCTGAACTAGTCCTAGATCAGTAGCTAGCTCACATAGGAAAAAGTGATGAAATACCATCCATTTATTCGAGTTAACAAAAAAGATCTTAAAATAATAATAATAACTAGACCTTAAGGTCAACGTTTACTTTCCACGCAGGGCTAAAAAAACAAATAAACTCTTGCAGTGGAACGAGAAATCATGAAATGGCCAATCAACATGCCCACAAGCAATCGAGTGGAGAACGCATTCTAATCTACAAAACCTTCATAGTCCTCCTTTTGAAAGAACTTTTGAGTAGCTTGATATTCTGTAACTGATCAACAAAGACGTAAAGTCGTGAGTACATAAAGCACTCAGCAAGCCGTAGGGAAAATGTATGCAAGTAGTATTCATGCACGGCTTGACAAAGGTTAGTTGTATGGTTCTTTTGCAAAAAGCAGCATTGACGATAAATACAATACATAGATTGAAATACGTAGTCGAAAACAATAATAAATAATTAAACATTGCTTTGAAACAACCAGTGAACTACCCATTCACTTCCCAGCCAAACTACTGATAAGTGAATCCCCAATTTATCAATTGACACAAACCACCAAGTGAATTACCCGTTCACCAAACAAATATTATATTCATCAAGTGAACTTTTCATTCACACTCCGACACATTTTATGAAAAAAAAAACTCTACCTCTCGTGTGAAATCCCCGGACATGTCCATAGCCACAAACACGGCTATTCAAATTATTTGACACTCTGCAGAGGTTGTACAACTTTACCCACATAACACGACTTCTCTAGTTTGTTTGGCATCCATCAATATCACTGCTCACTACCTTAGGTAAGCAGTCTAGAGCACGCATCAAGGCCTTTAAAATGTTTTGTTTTGACCCGATTCTACTCACTAAGGTTTCAACATTGAATGTCTAACCGACCAGACAGGGCCCCCCTCTTGCGCCAAACACAACCCAAATAGAACCAAATCAAAATATTGCTAATTAGTTAGCCAGGTCCAGTCCATACAGGACATGTGGTTATACGGTTAAGGCCCAGTTCAATGACGCACAAGATTAAGTCCTTGAAAAAATTACTCAGGCGATCTTACCACAATCCACTACGTGTTAAATCCACACCCTCAATCCACCAACCACTTGCCCGAGCGAAAACCATTTTGTTTAGCTAAGACCAATGACATACCTTGTCATGGTGCATAAATTTTAACAAGAGTGGCTAACCACCATGATTCCATATATCATTAAGTTAAGATTAATCATTATGACACATCTGATAAAGAACCCATCGAAACTAAGCTGGACTAAGCATTTGTATGCTACTCATCTTGGTGATACAAATATGTCCAACTAAAATTATCCATGCTAGGGTGATAAAGGATTCATGGCATTCAAATAATCAATAGAGGCATAACGACAACAGGTGATAGCTAATCCCAAAACAATCTGTATAAAGATAGCATGCAATTGTATAAAACAATATACTTTTGAAATCATAGGTTCAATATGATCAAAGGACTACAGCTTGTCTTGGAATAAATCCTGGTACTGGTCTTGATCTTGATGCGCTCCTTGCTCAAAATTTCCCGAAGAATCAACGTCTACTTGCAAACAAAGAAAATAAACCAAATAAATACAAAACAGAGGTAAAACAAACTCTAAAAATTAAATAAAAATTTCAAATAAATAGAGCTCAAATTTAGATGAATTTAGAAATTTTAATGGGGTCAATCGGAGTTCGGATGAAGAAGATATGGACTCTTAAAGATTGAAATCACATGAAATAATGAAAATCAGAATTTCATGATTTACTGGAATTATTTTTCTAAAGGAAAAACAATTTAATGCGTCAGCTGACGTCATCAAGGATTTTTCAACCGAAAAGAAAAAGAGAAATTGAAATTGACAAGTGGGACCCACTTGTTATTGAGATGGTGCATGGTGAACTAGGTTTACTAGCTTTTGGTTCGGGTGGTATTTGGATGCGCCACGTGGATCGCTGACATGGCTGCCACAAGGATGACACATGGGCGAAGAAGCTAAAGTGGATGATGAGATGGCTAGCCACGTCACCAGAGAGAGAAAAGGAGGGAAAAATAGGGAAGACATGGCCGGCGTCTCGAGCTCGTCGGCGATGGTGACATCGGCGGTTAAGCGACGCTCTACAAAAACTAGGAGAAGCACTAGGTAGACAGCGATGCAAGGAACTCGGGGAGATGCTCGGAAGGTCCAGAGTTTGACCCAACCGGCAGCGAGAAGGAGTTGACCAGAGAACAAAAAGATGACCGGTGGCGGCAACTCGAAGGTAAAGAAGCAAAGAGGAGGCGGGGAATTAGATGAGTAGACATTGGAATGCAGCATGACGTGCATGGAAGGACTGGGAGCTCGCCATGTAGCAGATCGAACAAGGTGGCCGGCGCGGGCAGATTTGGGATGACAAGGTCGATGGCGATTTGACGATGCTCCTCGGGAGATGATGAGAGCCCTTCAAAGAACGCGGCGAGGCAAATTCGCCGGTAAAGACGACGCAGCTAGAGACGAACTGACAACGATGAACGTTGGTGAAGAAAAGCTCCGGTGGTTGGCTCAGGTCTTGACAAATTGCAGCACAAGGAAGAGAGGAAAGTTGCCAGCGGCAAGGGCAAACAAGGGAGGAGATTGATGCGCACAAAAGGCACGGAGGGCTCGGCTTAAATAGTGCCGGAGGAGGAGAGTCCCAAAGGGGCACGGCGGCGCTGTCGTTTGGTCAAAGGACTCAGAGTCCGAGATAGCCACGGGATGAAGAAGATGCGCACATGGTGTTGTTATGACAGGCCACTCGGCAGCGGAAGTAACAAAAAGAAAATGAGGTTGACTTGGCGCTGAGAACAATAGAAGCGGGAGCAGCTAGCTGGCCTAAGGCGCGCAAAAGAAAAATGGGAAAGTAGCCAAGGCTTGGCTTCGACACGGTAAAGAAATGGAGCAAGCGGGCTGGCGGCTGGGGTGGGCTAGACTGAAGCGAACCAGGCCAAAAGGGAAAACAGATGGGCCAAAGAGAAGAGATTCAGCCCAAAGGATAAAATCTGAAATTGCATTGATTTCCGATTTTAGAAATTGAGATAAATAAAACAGAGATCAAATAAATAGCAAATAAATCCCAAAAATTCCTAGAAAATTCTAGAAAAATCTCTAGAACACCAAGAACTCAAATAAAATAACTTTTAATTTAATTAAATTTTAAATTATTCATATTAAATCTTTTTGATTTCTGGAAATTCAGATTAAGCTTTGACTTTAACAGAAAAATCTAAACGGTTATTTTTTATTTTTAAAACTTCAAAAACAGGCCAAATTTTGGGATGTTACAAACCTTCTCCGTTCTTCCTCCATTCTTCTCACTCTTCCTTTCTCCGTTATCTAGTGGAAGGAAGGTGACATGGCGTCGGGGTTGGCAAAACCGGAACGAGTACGGGAAGACGACCTTGCTAGTGGTAGCAATGTCGGCATAGGCGTGTGGTGAAACTTTGGCAGTGGAGGCAGGCGGTCAGAGATGGGAAAGAGGGAGGGCGGCGGCGCCGAGAAGTGAGAGAGGGAAAACTAGGGAGCGCATGAGCATCAAGAGGTTGAGAGGAGCTGACCGAAGCAATAGGTGGAGATGGAGATGAACTAAGGCTTGCTGGCACCGTGTGACCACCGACAGTTACCTAGAGATGGATGGCTCGTATAAGAGATTTGGGAAGGAAAGAGGGAGGTGTGGAGGGATGCTCCAAAAGAAAGGAATCGGATTGGATCTCATCGGGTGAGGATAGGCGGCAACGACTGTTATTTTGGCCAACGAAGAAAAAGGCGACACGGCGAAGTCCTGAGGATGAATGCGAAAATCAATCGAGGTCAAATGTAGGGATGCAACTTCCCTATTTCTGTCATTGTATTCCCATCTTTGTTACTTGGCACACATCCATTGGTGAGTTATTATGAAAAGAGTATATATATTATATATGCCTTTTTCATGCAGCTTCTTTGAATAAATATTGTCCCCACTAACATGTGTTTTGTTTTGTTGGGTCGCAAGGAGTGATTGGATGCATGCCACCAACTAGGGGCGGAGCCAAAGATGGCCCAAGCCTCGGGCTGGGCCAACTATTTTTAGGTTGGATGTGCATTTTTGGTGAGAATATCTCATGCTCTTCATTAGACTTATAGTAGATGAGAATATCTTCAATAAACATGACAATAAATTTGTCCAAGTATTCCATGAACATGGAATTCATGAGGTTCATGAATTATGCTGGTGCATTTATTAAGCCGAAGGACATGACAGTATACTCGTACAAACCGTATCGAGTAGAGAATGCTATCTTTGGAATGTCCTCAGCCCTGAATTTGATCTGATGATAGCCTGATCGCAAATCAATCTTGGAGAAAACTTGGGCTCTAGTTAGTTGGTCAAACAGATCATCAATATGAGGAAGAGGATACTTGTTCTTAACCATGACTTCATTTAACGGACGATAGTCCACACACATCCGTAAAGTCTTGTCTTTCTTCTTGACAAAGATGGCCGGGCATCCCCAAGGCGAGGAGCTCGGTCGAATAAATGCCTTGTCAAGAAACTCCCCAAGTTGTTTCTTCAGTTCTACCAACTCATTTGGAGGCATCCGATACGGTCGCTTTGATATAGGTGCAGTACCGGGTGCTAGCTCGATTACAAACTCTACTTCCCGATCTGGGGGCATACAAGGAAGTTCTTTAGGAAAGACATCTGGATATTCACAAACTACTTGTACCATCTCCAATGTAGGGGTGGTACCAACTTACAAACCATAAAGATGAGAACCAAGTGTCTTGGAGTGGAAAACAACTTGTTTGCGTTTTCATTTGTAGCAGAAATGGACCGCTGAGCACAATTAATTTGCCCCTGATTTTTGGACAGCCAATCCATTTCCAAGATGATATCCAATCCTTCTAAATCTATCACTATTAGATTAGCCAAAAATTCTACCCCTTGAATCTCTACTTTTATGCCCTAGTAGATTTGATTAGTTCAGAAAACCGACCTGGGTGACTGAATGATGTAACGCGGCTGGAGTATGTACATGTCTAACTGATATTGAATAGCAAAATGTCTCTTGACAAAAGAATAGGATGCTTCGGAATCAAATAAAACAGTAGCTGGGCTGAAATTAACAAGAAGCATACCGAGGATGACGTTAGGTGCATCAATCGCCTCTTCTACAGTAATTTAGTTCAAGCTACCTCGTTCCTGAGCTGGATCAGTCTTGACAGGCGGCTTCAGAGGTGGTGCTGCACGTACAAGTGCTGGAGATGGCCGAACAGGAGGCAAACCACGTGCCTTTGCCAAACACTGGTTAGCGAAATGTCCAAGACGTCCGCAGTGATAGCATATCACTCCTGGCTTGACATTGCTGGCATTAGGAGGCTGATTCCCACTGACTCTAGGCTATCCGGTAGGTGGAGGAGGACGAGGTGCAAACACTGGCGGCCTCAGTGGAGTTGGAGCTTGAGCTCGAGGAGGTTGAGACTGCCACACGCGCGGTCTTGGCGAACCGCCACTAGCTGAAATCTGCATAGCCCTCTTTCGCTTGCGCGCCTCATCTAAAGCCTTGCCCTTGCCTTCAACTATGATATCCTTGTTGACAAGATGCTGAAAGTTGTGGAAATCATGAATTGCCAATGCCAGCTGCAGTTCCTCCGCCAGACCATTCATGAATCGACTACAGCGACGAAGATCAGTAGCAACATCATCAGGAGCGTAACGGGCAAGGAAATTGAATTCATGGAGATACTTCATCACACTCTTTCACCCTTGCTTAAGAGCGAGAAACTGTTTCTGCTTGATCATCATGAGTCGCTCCGGAATGTGTGCCTCACGGAATGCTTCCTTGAACTCGTCCCAAGTCGGGACGTGTCCGGCAGGCTGGATGGCATAGAAGTTATCCCACCATGCACTGGCTGTGCCATCCAGTTGATAACTGGCAAAGAGAACCTTCTCCCTCTCAGAACATTGAGCAATCAACATCTTCTTCTCGATATTCCTATGCCAGTCTTCTACTTCCATAGGATCTTCTGAATTAGAGAACACTGGTGGGTTGGTCGCTGGAAATCTGCCAGCCCTCCTTGTGCGCGATGACCTCCTGCCCCACTAGATGATTCGGGAGCTGTGGAAGTATTACGCGCAATCTGCTCCAAGATGCTCGTTTGATCCATGCAATTGCGCTCTATCTGCGCAAGCACCTGAGCCATGGTGAGCGGTGGAGCAAGTTCTTCTTCACGCCGACCACTATGCTGATCAGAGGTGAAGCGGGATCCCTGGGGTGGATATCCCTCTTCCTGCTATGCACGAGAACGGGTGGTAGCTCCTGTCATACTGTTGCCATACAATTTGTTAACAATTTTACAAGGATACACCCGAACGAGCGTGAATTAAAATTCTGGACAGCAAGCTAATGCACTAAGTTTAGTATGCATCAAGATATGAAATGCACCAAAAATTAACACCAAAAGAGTACAAGATCCATTAAAACAAATTGCGAAGTGTCGGCACAGTTACATCCATATACGTCTGTAGACAACATGGCCACCGCTCGAAACAAAAGTCTTACAACACAACATACAAAATTATACAAGTACTATCCTATTACATTTATTTAGGGACACTACTAGTTGGTTACAACTCCTAGCAACAAGTGCTCATCATCCATGTGCTAGACAAAGTGATCTCGGTTAAAGTTTGTCGAGAATTCATCCAAAAGATGAGCTCCAGGCGATCCCATGTCCGCTGGGTCTAATGGATTGATAAGACGCCTCAGAGATCCTAACAAAGGAATGTGACCTCTGGGGGTGCCAGCCGCTGTGCGTGAGGAAAACCTGCAGACATCTAGGCTTGGCGACGCTGTCCATAAATAGGCATGAGCCCCACCACTTTCGGAAGTCGATAATCTGGTGGTGCAGCAGCAGCTGGGGAGGTCTCATTGTCACCATAAAGCACGTTGCGAGGAACACAATTCATGCTGACTCCAATCCTGATGTACTCCTGGGCTTCCCTAAGACGGTGTCGGGTTTCCCACTACTCGTACACATTGCAGCGATGGATTTGGTCCATGATATGAACCAACCTCGCTAACTGGCGTACTTGTGGGTTCTCTCCAAACTGGATCTCATCGAACATGTTCACTTCTACTCCAGGACCTCATTTCGAGAAGTGGTCGTAGGGTGGCTGAGACAACTCCGTCAGATCAAGATGAAGCTGGCTCATAGCCCCACTGGTCGCTTCCTAAATGGCCATGGCTTCAGAGGTGGCATGAACTTGGATACAGTATGGAGTGCTTCCTGGCACTTTTCTTGCAATAATGTTGACGACAGCTCGGTACTCTTCCATTCCAGGTCCTCGATCCCAACGGTAGATGGCATACTCCGGATGGTAGGTGAAGTTAGCTCGTCACATCATATCTCGCAATAATGCGAGATATCCATTTACCTCCTCAGCACGGGTCTCCTTAACCAAATGCCAGCTGCTCATCTAAAGCATACATAGACAAGGTAAGTGAGCAAATTAGTTTGTAAATCCAACTGAAAGTCGGGGTAAGAAATGATACTAAGATGGATAAGGAGTAAAAGACTTTCATAACTTAAGATTTTTGGAATTATTTTGCTATTTAAAAAATAATTTCACAGAAGACTCTCTAATGCTAACGACCATGCTATTTCTAACCTACAGTCAGTATGGCTCTGATACCAACGCTGTGAGGACCCCTGATATTGGATTCAGTTCCAAAAAAAAAAGATTATACCAGAGGCATAATTTTTAATAAGGAACGAACCCAATTTCAAGTTCCCGGATATGTGTCTCACATTAGTTCCCAAGATCAAAGACTAATGTGCACATATCCTAAACAACATTTGTACACAGTCATACATGTCATACATTATACATAAAGTGATCTTACACGGTACATAATTTACATCTGTGTTCAACAGTCTTTAAAAACAAAAATTGCAGCGGAAAATAAATATAAACACCAAAAGTTCCAACTAAGTGTGCCCATCACCCGAGGCAACTGGAGGAAGAAACAGCATCATTTGTTAGCGTCGCCATAATCGGCGCTAACGGATGGGTCGTAAACATAACCGTCCTCACCTGCAACAAGTGGTTAATTCAACTGAGTACAGAAGGTACTCGCAAGACTTACACAAACTAATAAAAGAAAATGTTTAACAAAGCCTATCCAAAGGATTAGAGATATACATGTTAATGGCTATCCAAAGGAAGGCTATATTGGTATTAGTTTTGCATAAAGCAACAAGTTTTAAATCCTACACTTTCTAGCTTTTGCAAAGGCCATTTTATAAACAAGATTGGACTAAAAGACAGCAAGTAAGAAAGTAATAATCATAATGCCAAACATATCCAAGTAGCTGTCCACTTTGACAAATCAAACCGCATGAATATCCATTCATGCCGATTCCAAATCATACCCATGTCCAGTTTTTAATTTGAATTCTAACAATGATGTCAATCAAAACAAGTGTCGTCCGTAACCGTGGACACGGCTATTCGAATAGTTTTAACCCTACAAGGGTGTACATCTTTACCCACATGACTTGATTAGCCCGTAAGCCTCCGGATAATGACATACTTCCTTAGGTATGCCGGCCGGGTAAACCAAGACTTGGTATTTTTTAGCAAGTTGATCTTATTGAGTTGAATCACCCTTGCGAGACGAGATCCCGCTAAGTACAAGCTACTAATAGAGCCTGCTAACTGGGGCATGCAAGTTGTGTTGGGAATGCCGACTCAATGAACTAAAATCTAAAACTGTACTCACTCGCACATATCAATTTGCAATCAGGTCCCTATGAACATATGATCAAACACATATGTCCTTACTCCACCAGTTTTCCAACTCAATAAAACCTTCCCCTTACTTAACCAAGCAGCGCCCATACACCGCTTGTAGAAGTACGTATGGTACTTGAATTGACAGCCCAAAGTTCGGTCCTTAATGATCCGGACAAGACTACCACAATACCAATTCTCGTGCATGAAGGCACCCTCACTATTGTCGGGATTCAAAATATGCAATTCTGGACCATCTGTGTATAATGCACCAGTCCAGGATCAAGCTAGTGCACACAGTGTCAACACAGATGAATACCGATACACACAAACGATTAATAACATAAATGAGTAATTTGGTAACAAATAGTTGTTTTGACCTTATGGCCGAGTTTACAATTATTAAGCCACGTAGGGCTAACAAAGAAATAAAATAGCAGCAGAACAAAGAAATTTCAGCGGAATCCCATCAATTCACCACAGTAACCGATCGATCAAGACCCTACGATCAAGCACCTTCGATGAACTCCTCCTCGAAAGCAGGCGATGACTCCTCCTCTTCTGTTGCATGTTTTACAACAAGCATGAGTACACACCGTACTCGCAAGTCATACCACATAATGCAATTTATAGATGCAGGCTTATTCCAAAGGAATGGCTTTTGTGGTTCTTTTGCAGAAATGCAACATTTGCAATTTGAATACGAATAATAGATTGAAAGCATAATTCAAAACAAATAGACAATAATAATTTGACAGTTTTATTTCACAAAGACACATAGCCTAAACAAGTTATTCACATAGCCATATGACTTAAGTCACACAGCTTCCTTCCCAAGGTTTTCATGAAAATCTACCCCTCGTGTGAAATCCCGAAAGCATGTCCATGATCATGACGCGCTATTCAATAGATTGATTAACACTCTGCAGAGGTTGTACACTTTACCCATAAGATACAACTAGTGTAGCTAGCACTAGCCGTAACAAAACAGTTCAGAAACTTCATCTCGACATTGACACTCCCGGTATGCTTAGCCGTCACAAACGCACACCGTTGGACAGGGACACGACGAACCGCCCCGTGATGCGACTACTTGGTAGTACGCACCTCCACCCAATCCGACACAGCTAACCTACAACCTGAGTAATCAATGTCAAGACTCCATAACTTACTAAGTTAGGCCCATCCTATACCAAGCATGTGGTTGTACGAAAGGCTCAGTTCAATGGCGCACAAAGTGAAGTCCTTAATTGACCGGGGCAAGACTTTCAAATTCTAATCTGTCATTCCCGCCAACACAGATCCACCATAAAAGTATACCAGACCATTTGCCCCCATCCAAAATATTTTCCCACCCTGTTAGTTAAGTGCAACATATGCCATCAACGAGTAATAGCACATAGTACACATAATTTTTATCACATAGTTCCATAGTCACTTAGTCAAGTTTATATTTGCAACTTACATGAGATGATGACTCGTAGCATGGCTAAGCAATCTAATCGCATCTAACCAACCCACGTTGGTAGTACAATAGCACCAACTAAATAAACCAAACTAGGGTGACAAAATATTATGGCATACAATTAGACAAGGAGGTCATAACAAATTGGATATTAACAAATCCCAAAAGCATTGAAATAAATAATTAAAGTAAATGCAATACTTTGAATCAATATAACTTTTGAAAACTGGGTTCAATATGATCAAAGGTATAACTTGCCTTGGAATAGGTCTAAGTACTGATCTTGCTCTTGAGGTGCTCCTTCTTCTTCAAATCTTCCCGAAGTATCAACGTCTACTCGCAACCAAAAGCAAATAAACAAAATAAATAAATAACAAAGGAAAAAACAAACTCCAAAAATTAAATAAAAATCTCAGATAGATAGATCTTGAATTTAGATAAATTTAGAAATTTGAATGGACTCAAACGGAGTTCGGATGCAAAAGATATGGACTTGGGAAGTTTGAATTTGAAGAAAAACCCTAAAATAGGATTTATCTGAATTATCTTTCAAAAGAAAAACGGAATAATGACGTAGGGCTGACGTCATCAAAGGATTCGGCCGAACAGAACTCCACCTGATAGGTGGGTCCCACTTGGAAGTGGCTCGGTGTTTGTGGACTGGGTTCATGGAAGGTTGGATCTGGGTTTCGGGCTTGGGTGGCACACACGCATACATGGTCGCTGATCTGGCACCACGCACGCGACACGTCGGCGACACGCGCGCACGAGCTGCTGAGATGGACGCTGACGTAGGCTGCCACATCAGATCGATGGCGACGATGGCTCGGGAACCAACGGCACGACGAACGGTAGCGATCTATCGGCAATGCGTGGTACCAGGAGGTAGATCTCACTATTGTGAACCTGTTGAGGTAGCTCCGGGTGGTTGAGGTGGACGGAGGTGATCGGCGGCGAGCTCAAGGTGGCGGAGAGGTTCTGATATTGTCGGACGAGCTCCCCAACGAGACTTCGGCGGCGTGGATGGTCTCTGGAGGTAGATCTGGTGACGGCGAACACAATGGTGTGCTCGAGGACGACGCGGCGGCGAAGGCGGCGGCGCAATTCAAGTTTTCACCGATGGCGGCAAAAACCCTAAAACTCGAATCACAGCGGCGCTAGGGCGAACGAGGCGAAGAGGGTGGCGGCTCTCGGATGCGGAGGCGGGGGCGAACCTCTGGGTGCTATTTATAGGGCCGGGGCGTACTGGAATTGGAAATCCCCAAATCGAGTCCGTGAAGAACACGAAAGAAATCTCCGGGATTCTTGGAGATAAAAACAGATTTGGAGATAAAACGTTGCAGATATGGATGCGGAGAATAGGAGATAGAGTTTGGCGCATTTTCTAGAAGAAATCCAGTTGGAAATACGCGTTGTCGTATGGAGCTTGGAGTTCTTCAATGGCGGACGGCGAGAACTTCGCACAGAGAAGAAACCGAGTCGGAGACGACGATGGCGGTGGTGGGACCCACTGGCAGCGAAACAAAGGAATTGGGCCCACTGGTCAGCGAAAAGGAATGAACGAAAAACGTTCAGACTAACGGAGCTCACCGTCGGATTTTGATCGGACGGCTCACAATGGGTGTGACGTTCGGACCTCCGAACAGCTCAACTTCATCGGACCCTTCCTTTTTGATCGAATGGTCCATATCGCAAGTGACGTTCGGACCGTCCGACAGCACCTCTTCATCCAACCGTTAAAACTTGATCGGACGGTGGAGAACAGATCGGAGCGGCTACACGCGCGCGGAGAGAGAAGGAAGGGGCTGACAAGTGGGGTCCACTGTCAGGCGAGGCGCTACACGGGTCAGCATACAGAGTTGGGCCGGATTGGGAAAGAATAAGGGTTTAGGCCCAAGCTATTATCTGAGATTTTAATTAGGTTTTCTTTTTTTAGAAAATAGCATAAACTCAAATAAGCAATAGAAAATAGCAAATGAACTTGAAAAAATTCTAAAAAAATCTAGAAAATATATCCAAGCACATAGAACCCAAATAAAATAGTTTTGACCATTGTTGATGTTGACTTTAATCATATTAAATTGTTTTGATGTACAAAGTCCATGTTTAAGCTTTTAAATTAAATTCAAATAAAATCAAATGGTGAATTTTATCCTACTAACTATTCAAAGGATTTTTAAAGCTCAGAAAATTGGGATGTTACAAACCTCCCCTTAAAGGAATCTCGTCCCCGAGATTCAGGCTAGCTAGAGAAAAGGCTAGGAAACTCGGCTTTATTTCGCCTTCACGCTCCCACGTTGCTTCTCCTTCCGAGTGGTTGCTCCAATCGAACCTTGCAAAACGAAGGGTCTTGCTTCGGTATGGCGCTCATGACATCCAAAATCTTGATTGGTCGCTCTCTATAAGTGAGATCTTCTTTCACCGATTGATTCCAACGGGCTTATTCTTCCGCACGCGAAGACACTTCTTCAACTGAGAGACATGAAAGACATCATGTACTCCTGCTAACGACTACGGTAGCTCTAATTGATAGGCTACTTCTCCACGACGAGCCAAAATCTTGAACGGACCAACATATCTAGGGCAAGCTTCCTTTGCATGAAATCTTTTACACCTTCGAGAGTAACTCAAGATAGACAAAATCCTCGGCTCAAAGTCGAGGTCACAACGACGATTATCAAGATAGCTCTTACGCTTTGATTGGGCTATCTTTAGCCTTTCTCGGATCATAGCCACTTGTTCTTCTGCTTCTCGAATAATGTCTGGCCCAAAAACCAAACGTTCGGCTGTTTCGAGTAAGTGGTTTTGACCGGCAAGAAATAAGCGACTTTGGTCAAACGATCCACTATTACCCAAATCGAATCATAACCTGATTGAGTCTTGGGTAAGCCGGTAATGAAATCCATTCCGACCTCTTCCCACTTCCACTCTGGAATCTTCAAAGGTTGCAATAGACCTGCTGGTCTTTGATGCTCTGCTTTGACTTTTTGGCACACGTCGCACAAGGCAACGAATTCTGCGACTTCTCGCTTCATATTTGGCCACCAAAATTTATTCTTAACATTCTGGTACATCTTAATACTGCCAGGGTGAATTGAATACTTTGAATCATGGGCTTCTTTCAAAATCAACTGTCTCAAACCATCAACATCTGGCACGCAGATACGCCTGTTGATCCACATTATACCTTGATCATCCAAGGTGAAATCTTTGAACTTTCCTTCCGCCATCTTCTCCTTGATATCAGAAAACTCTGAATCCTTCAGTTGAGCTTCACGAATCTGCTTCTCCAAAGTAGACTGCACTTCTAGACTGGCTATAAATCCTTCAGCTACAACTTCTAGCTTCAGCTTCTTAAATTCCTCTTGAAGTTCTGAACAAATCTCTGTTACTTCCAAAGCATTGCAATAGCTCTTGTGACTTAAAGCATCTGCAACTACATTGGCTTTACCAGGATGGTAATGAATCCCGAGATTATAATCCTTTATTAGCTCTAGCCATCCTCTCTGTCTCATGTTCAAATCCGACTGAGTGAAGATGTACTTCAAGCTCTTATGATCCGTGTACACTTCACAACAATTATCGATGAGGTAATGACGTCAAATCTTTAAAGTATGCACTACGGCAGCTAATTCCAAATCATGGGTAGGATAATTCTCCTCATGAGGCCTTAATTGCCTAGACGTATAAGCGACAGCTCTTCCTTCTTGCATCAAGACACATCCTAAATCTTGACGCGAAGCATCACAATAGATATCAAAATCCTTGCGAACATCTAGCAAAATTAGCACTAGGGCTGAAGTCAAACGCTTCTTCAACTCTTGAAAACTTTCTTCACAGGCTGGGGTCCAAGTGAACTTTTTCTCCTTTTTCAACAACTACGTAAGCTGCTTAGCAATCATTGAGAATCCTTCAATGAAGCAGCGATAATATCCTGCCATTCCCAAGAAACTGCGAATCTGAGTGACGGTCTTGGGCTGTTCCCAATGTAGTACTGCCTTGACTTTACTGGGGTCAATGGCTACTCCCTCGGCTGTCATCACATGACCAAGGAAATCAACATCTTTTTTTCCAGAACCCACACTTACTAAACTTCGCATACAACTGATGCTCCCTGAGTTTCTTTAGGATTAATCTTAAGTGCTCAGCATGTTCGTCTTCTGACTTGGAGTAGACCAAAATATCATCGATGAGCACCACTACAAACTTATCCAAATATTCCATGAATAATTTATTCATCATGTTCATGAAATAGGCGAGGGCATTATTCAGACCAAAGGACATGACCAAGAACTCATAATGTCCGTACCGCGTTGAGAAAGCGGTCTTAGGTATATCCTTAGGGCAAATCTTCAACTGATGATAACCAGATCGCAGATCAATCTTTGAGAACACTCCGACTCCCTTCATCTGATCGAACAGATCATCAATCCGAGGTAATGGGTACTTGTTCTTGATGGTGACTTCATTGAGAGATCGATAATCGATGCACATCCTCATACTTCCATCTTTCTTTCGGACAAACAAAACTGGTGCTCCCCATGGCGACGAACTAGGTCTTATAAAACCTTTCTCAAGAAGTTCTTCTATCTGCTTCTTCATTTCTACTAACTCATCGGCTGGCATCCGATAGGGTCTCTTCGAAATAGGTGTTGTTCCGGGCACTAGATCGATGACAAACTCGATGTCACGGTCGGGTAGCATTCCGGGTAATTCCTCTAGAAACACATCTAGATAATCTCTGATAATAGACACATCTTCCAAAGCAACTGCTTTCAAACTATTGACTACCAAATGTCCATCACGCACCGAGGTAGCTTGAAACTCTACCTTGTTTCCTTTAGTATCTTCGATTGTAACAGCTCTTCGGCCACAATCTAGTACGGCTTTGTGCTTGGTTAACCAATCCATGCCAAGAATGACATCTAAGGTCTGGGTGTCTAGAATGATTAGGTTGGCTAGAAACTCAACTCCAGCTATGAGTAACTTAGCTCCTAAACATCCTACTTTAGAACTTAGCTCTGCTCCAGGCGACTGGACTAACAGAGTATGCTTAAGGCGCATAACTTCCAAGTTATTTTTAGTTGCAAAAACTCCGGAAACAAAGGAATGTGAAGCTCTAGAATCAAATAAAACTGATGCAGGTACTGAGTTTACTAGAAACTTACCCAATATGACGTCCGGTGCTTTCGAGCTCCTTCCATAGTGACGTGGTTGACACGACCTCGACGCTGGTGAGGCGCCTCCTCTGGTTGACCGGTACCTTGAGAAACTCCTTGGTTGCTCGATCTTTGGGTCTTATGGTGTAGCTCCAAGGTTGAAGCGCCTTTGGAGTGATTGTCCCCTTCTGTGGACACTGGTTGGCGAAATGCCCTGGTTGATGGCAAGAGTAACACACTCTCTGATCATGCTGCCTGTTGTTTCCCGGGTTGGGATTGGTCGGTGTTGGGCTGCGAGAGTTCTGAACAATTGAACGAGGTGCTGAGTTTGGTGCAGGCGTCCTGAATGAACTCTGCGGCAGGACACGATTATGCTGATGCGGAACTGTCCTTGCCTTTTGCTACGACTGGTGACTCACTTGCTGAGCCATCCTGCGTTTGCGGTTATCTTGCAGTTCCTTGCGTTTATCTTCCATAACCAATACCTTGTTCACTAGCTCCTAGAAATCTGGAAAAGTATAGGCAAGCAGATTGATTTGCAGCACGGTATTCAAACCCTTCAAGAAGTGACTCTGGCGAGACTTGATAGTGCCGATTGCACTGCAATTCGGAACAACCGGATGAACAGTGCCGGTCGAACCGCGGTGAACAGTAAAAACAGGTGAATAAATAGTAAACAGCCTGAAAACGAAATCAAAAATTGACGCACCTTTTGATCCGCAACTCCAAACTTCACAGAACTTGAAACACACATTTCTAAGGATGTCAGGAACCTATTCCATGCAACGATCGTGAAGTTTCATGCTAAAGTTCTGACCTTTTTCCGTTCGAATGAAGGTTGCTCCAAAAACCGGGTCAAAACCAAAATATGATCCAAACACTTGCTCGTGGGTGATTGATGATCAAGATGATCTTAGATGGTCTCCCACATGTCATAGTAAGTAAGATCAACACAAGAACTCAAGGGAAGATCATCGAATCATCAAAAACATAAAATCATCAAAGAGGAAGAGCAAGAACAAGGATAAACTCATCGTTTGAGAAACTTGTTTGGATTTATTCGAGATAGATAGATGTTTACAGCCACTCCATCTTGGAGGACAAAGCTCAACCCAAGAGCACACAACCAATCCACTCCCTAGAACCCTAACATCTCCATCTTTTTCTCCAAAACCCTAAGACACCAACTAGGGTTATGAAATGCAAGGGTTGAGAGGTGCTAGACATTACCCTCTCCTATTTATACTAGAGGCTAACATCTAGAGAATATTCCAATTTGGGCACCCGTTAAGCCCACACACAAATGGGTTTAACTCAAACACGCATTGTAAAGCGTCGTCTTCAACTTTACTTGACCAAAACCGCTTCTCCTTGCGTCGTCTTGCGCCATGGTTTAGCCAAAGGTTACCAAGGTGGTATTTAGGTGAAATTACCAAAATACCCCTTCTCGATCCTTCTCTGAAGACCGAGTCCAAACTTGGTGAAGCAATCGCCTGCTTCGCCACGTGTAGGTTGATCAACGGTTCTCATCATGTTGACAAGTCTCTCCCGTCCGGCTTCCACCAAAACCTCCATGGCACTTGCACCGACCCCCGTACCACTTGATCCAACCTGTCGCACCAAACTGCCCGTTCAGTCATCCTTGTCCATTCTGCGCCATGCTTGAGTCCATTGACCTCACCCGGCATCCTCGATCATTCTGAACCTCAGCTCTCCAAGCTTAGTCCCGATCATCCTCGCCGTTGACCGTCGTTGACCTCCAAGCAACCTGCACAGCAATAAACCAAGAAATCGATTCCGAAAACAAGTTCTTCATAACTTGACCCACGTTAGTCAAAATATGCACCATGCAATACATATGCACTGAAGCTCATGAACTTGACCTATCCCAAAGCCAAATATCCTAAATGGCCGACAATCACCACACAAATGGTACTACCACCATGTTACCAGCGGTACTACCGCACTGTGGTCGTACCGCTCCAATAACTGCAGTCATACCGCTTCTCGGAGAAACCCAAAATTCCCAAAAACAACTTCTCTAGAAAATACGTACCGCTCCAATCCGGTATTACCGCACCACGGTACTACCGCCATTCAACTTGTGGTCGTGATTGTTTCATGCAGTAGTACCAAGAACTTACTTGCCTACTACCCGATTATCCTAACACTTTGCTGAAACTTCAATTTTGACAAAACTTCAAAGCAATTGCCAATTGTCTCATCATCCTAAGATCATGAGTGTATCCCCATGATATCCACACAAATGAACATCGAGAAAAATACCAAAAATCAAAATGCTGAAAAATGCATGACAAGTTTACAGAAGTAAGGTTCTATTTTCTAAGTGAACTTAGGTGAAAAAAAAATTGGTTCAGATGGAGTTCAAAAGAATTTAATGTGAATTGTACAAGGTTAAAGTTCTTGATGTGCAAGTGATTTAATTAACAAATTTTAAAGTAACAGAGATAAGTGTGAGAGTTTTTCCAAATTAAAGTACAGTACAAGTTATAGCTAACAAAATTGATTTTTGCTTGATTTGTAGTTAAAATGATTTTCTAAAACTCAAAACTTTCTGTGCAAGGGCCTACGTGCAAGCGGAACATTACAGCTATAACACTTTAATCACTCACAACTAATGATTGCCTAATCTAAACCGACAACACTTAACGCTAAATATTTCTTGTTAGAAAATCCGACAATAGAGCGCTAGCTCCGGAGAGCTTGCTCAGCAGCTCGCTGGAGCTGTGGTCCACAGCGGCGCAAACCAAGACCCAAAATGGATTTACAATAGTGCAACGAATCTAGCGGTGGTCGGAACATGGCCAGAGCTTGGCCGGAGCAGTGGCGCGGCAATGAATGGCGGCGGTGCTACTACGGCACAAGCGGGTGTGTCAACCCTTCTATGCATTGAGTTAACAAAAGTGTGCAAGAGTATCTACAGGGTCTAGTGAACCTACCGGGATCAAGAAGATGGTCAGGGAAGCACTAGATTTCGCTGGTGACAAAGACCTAACAACGGCAATGAGGGTGCTACAAGGAGAGAAAATCCTAGGCAAAACCCAAGGAAGTGAGTGATCAAAATTGGTTAAGCATACTCCAAAGATGGCGTGACAAGAAATAATTGAACAAAAACGCACCGTGCCAGAGATGAGAACGAAAGGCATGAAGTTGGCCAGAGATAGAGAAAATCCAAATTCCTAATAACCCTATGAATCAAAAGACAAATTGATTGAGGGGTTTTGCTCATAATATCTTAAGATATGATATGACGTGCAAGAAATACGAGGGAGCTCACCGGAGCGCAGAAATCCACGACGGCGGTGTTCCGGGTGCGCTCTAGACGACCCAAAAGACAAGCTCGCATGCCCAATGTTGTGCTACACAAAAGAGATCCAGCTTAACATAAATGAGAACGGGAAGCAAGAAGAAGAAGAACGGCGTAGAGGACAAAGGATTTGCCTTAGTGAAGAGGATGGAAATGCCGGCTTGTCTACACAGCCGAGAGTGGAGCGAAGGGTTTTGATGGTGCTCTTTCACTAGAGAAAATGATGACAATCCTCGTGGCAGCACCAGAGCAAGCAACGTCAACAATGGTGAAGCCAAGTGGCAGTGCATGCAGCGAAAAATGCGGGCGTGAAGCCACCTCGCCCATGGAGCTGGCATGGCACGGAGAAGACAAAGAAGAGATGAGACTGACATGCGGGCCATGGCTGTCAGTCTCAAAGAAACAATGCAGTTGGCTCAAACGCATGTGGATGGTCCGATCGCGAATGGATGGCCCAGATTGAGTGGGGCTGTTCGGATGGTCCGAACGGTCCAACTCATATGAACGATTCGATCAAGATCTAACAGTCTCGAAAAGATGCGTGTTTTAGTTTTTAAACGAATAAAAATGGCGTCGTTCGATTGAAAATGGATGGTCCAGATTGCGTGGGACGTTCGGATGGTCCAAACGGCCCAATCAATGCAAACGGTTCGATTGAAATCGAACGGACAAGAGGTGAGGCGTGTTTTGGTTTCAAATCTGAATAAATTGGCACGGTCCGATTGAAAATGGGCGGTCCTGATCGCATGGAGCGTTCGGACGGTCCAATCGACCCAATTGATCTGGTTCGTCTATTTCAAATCGAACTGCTCGCGCGTAACTTGGAGGTTGGGCTGAGCCCTTTGAACGTGGCCCGGGTCGGTCATGTGATTCACTCGGTTGGTTCGAACAGCACATGGCTAGGCCTAACCAACTCGCGTGGGTTTGAGTCGCTACAGTGCCCAGTGGCTCGGCTGAGTCTAAAAGGTTGACCAAATGATTTCAAGTACTTCTAGTTTGACTCTGGTGTTAAAAAATAGCAAATGAAATTATAAAAATATAAAAAATTTCAGAGAAGCTACTGGGATGATATAGATCCCAAATAATTTTTGAAAACTCACTGATCACGATTTAAATCTAAATCTAAAATTCCTAACTGAATGGGTTTAATTAAGAAACAAATATTTTCTTAAGGTCAAACTGATTTCTAAAAATTTGAAAAACAATTAATTCATGATAATTAATCTAGTATTTGATTAAATTATTTCCCAAGGTTGTTTATAAGCATTAGCTTTAGTTTTTCATTTGGAGTTTCTTTTCAAGTTTTAAGTTTAACTTAATTTGATTTTTTTAAAATGCAACCAATTGTGCAAGTGACCTAAAATGCCATGTATGCTCATGAAATGTATATAAATACTTTCTATTTAAGGCTGTTACAGGGTGGGCCCCGTCGGTAGCCACACCATCTCGTCTTCCTCAAGGACTCTTTAGTCCATGTCGTTCTCGAACGCACAAAGCCATCGGCTCCAATCCTAATCCTCCTCCTTCGACACTATTTATACCGAACTCCCCGAGTCAATTTCCTTGCCCTAGTCTCCTCCCTCAAAACCCTAAAATCCTGACCTTGTTTGCTTCTTCGTTTTGTCATATTTCACTGAAAAGCCAAGCGGTCGCCGCAAGCTTCTTCGTCAAAATTCTTCGTCGTCCGTTCATCTTCGACCAAATCGTCAACTATTCTTAGATCGCAAGTTTGTGATCTTTATCGTGCTCGCACCATCTTTGCTCGGGGAACCTTAGTTCACCGTTTTAGGTTTTATCATCAAAACCCGACCGCGGCACCCGATTTCAATCTACATCTCTGGTGAGGTTTTCATTGTTTCTTGCGCATCACATTGTGCCAAATCTTATTCTCATTCAATGACAGGGTATGTCATTGGTCTTGGTTAAACAAAATAATTTTTGCTCAGGCGAGCGGTTGTGGATTGAGGGTGTGGTTAACACATTGTGGGTTTGTGGTAGACTCGCCTGAGTAACTTGTCAAGGACTTAATCTTTTGCGCCATTGAACTGGGCCTCAACCGTACATGGCGCTATGTATTTTCCAGAGAACGTATTTTTGGGAATTTTGGTCTTCGGTGAGAAGCGGTACGACCGCAGTTATTGGAGCGGCACTACCGCAGTGCGGTAGTACCGGCTATTTCATGGCGATAGTATCGTTTGTGTTCTGAATGTTTGCTGACTTGGTGAATTGGTTTTTCGTTAGGTCAAGTTCATGGGTTTCAGTGCATATATGTTGCATGATACATGTTTTGACTAACGTGGGTCAAGTTGCAAAGAACTTGTTCTCGAAATCGATTTCTTTGTCTATTGTTGTGCAGGTTACTTGGAGGTCAATGACGGTCAATGACGAGGATGATCGGGACTAAGCTTGAGAGCTGAGATCCAGAACGATCGAGGATGCCAGGTGAACTCAATGGATTCAAACATGACGCAAAATGGACAAGGACGACCGAACGGGCAGTTCGGTGCGACGGGTTGGATCAAGCGGCGCGGGGGTCGGTGCAAGTGCCATGGTGGTTTCGGTGGGAGCCAGATGGGAGAGACTTGCCGACATGATGAGAGCTGTTGATCAACCTACACGTGGCGAAGCATGGGATTGCTTCATGAAGATTGGACTCGGTCTTCGGAAAGGATCGAGAAGGGGTATTTTGGTAACGTCACCTAAATACCACCTTGGTGACCTTTTGCTAACCCGCGGCGCAAGACGACACAAGGAGAAGCGGTTTAGGTCAAGAGGAGATGAAGACTGCGCTTTAAAATGTGTGCGTAAGTGAAACCTATTTGTGTGTGGGCTTAACGGGTACCCATTAGGGTTTTCCTTCTAGAAGCTAGCCTCCACTATAAATAGAGGAGGGTGCTGGCCAGCACCTCCTGAACCCTTGTATTTTCTAAACCCTAGTTTGTGTTTTAGGGTTAGGAGAGAAATAGTGGGAGGTTAGGGTTCTAGAGAGTTGGATTTGATTTCGTGCTCATGTGTTGAGTCTTTATCCTCTTGGATGGAGTGGCTGTAAACCAACATCATATCAAATCAATCCAAGGAAAGATTTCTCAAAGATGGGTCTCTTTGTGTTCTTACTCTCTATTTTGTGATTTTGAAGCTTTCTCTGATCCGCGAGTTTTTCCTTGATTTCTTGTGGTGGTCTTGCTTACTGTGACATGTGGGAGTGCATCTAAGATCATCTTTATCATCCTTGACCCACGAGCAAGTTTTAAATCATATTTAGGTCTCTAACTCGGTTTTTGAAGCAACCTTCTCTCAAACGGAAAAAGGTTGGAAATTTGCCAATGATTTTCACAATCCTTGATTGGAATAGGTTTCTAACATCCTAGAGAGGTTATGTTTCAAATTTCGTGAAGTTTGGAGTTGTGGATCAAAAGTTATACCGATTTTGGATTTCGTTCTCATGCTGATTTCTTGAATTGGTAGTACCGCCTTGTAAACTGCGGTAGTATCGCTCGTTACATGGAGGGTAGTACCGATTTTTTAGTCTTTTGTGTTTTTGGCTGTTTCTCTTGGGGGTTTGAATTGGATTCAATTCTAGTCTTCCACTACGCTTATTTATTGATTTTCATAGCTCTCATAGCTATTGGAGTCAAGATCATATTGAATCCGATCAAAACGAAAAAGAGATAGTGCTCATATTCACCCCCCCCCCTCTC
The DNA here is from genome assembly GCA_036346405.1 of Phyllostachys edulis. Lineage (NCBI taxonomy): Eukaryota > Viridiplantae > Streptophyta > Magnoliopsida > Poales > Poaceae > Phyllostachys > Phyllostachys edulis. The sequence continues at coordinate 30,664,338 of CM070563.1, forward strand.
TAGTCGTCGTTTCGGTCCAACAGTTGGGCAGCAGCATCCCCTGGAACCTTGCGAAGAACTCTGTATGCCATGTGGCCGAGACGTTGTGCACCGCTAGGGGGGAGCCCGCGTAGGGCAACCTAGTCAGGAAGGTCACGTCCTGAAGCGTTGGCGCCATCTCCCCACACTGAAGGTGGAATGTGTGCGTGTCTGACCTTCACTGGTCAACCAGTGCCGTCAAGAGGCACCGGTCGTACGGAAAGCACCTCGATGCACGACCACCACCCGCGCGGTCCTAGCCGTCCTCCCATGTCGTCTCCACTATCCTCGTTAGTGGAAGAAGGTCTGCCGCTCTCAACCCGCGTCGAAAGGATTAAGAACAAATGTGAGTCCACCCAAAGTAGTCAGACTGCAATTGAGTACACGAAGGTCACAACTACACGTACCTCGAAACCTAACATGGGTCCACCCTCTATGATCTCATGGGCGTGCGCAGCCGCAACGCGCCAAGCTCAATCGTCGCCTTACCCTTCTGGGGGAGGATGGTACTGAGGCGGCTACCGTGATGTGCGTCAATGGCCGGATCAAGCAACTCGTACGACCACTACGAGTATAAATGGAAATAAAATTTTAGTTCACAATATTTTAATTCAGCTCTACATACCCTATGTACGTACTCTAGATTTCTTATAGAATTTTCAGAGGTGTCTTCCTATTTTCCTGGTTTAAAAAGTATTTTTGGCATTAACAAAATATTTACCGTGTAAAAATGAAAACCTACAAAGTTTTCTTAGTATTTTTGCGAATTTATTCTAAATCATTCGAGTACTGCAACATAAATAATATCTAAACGATGAACTAAACTATACACAGCTAAAATGATATACTACATTAAACAACAATGCAACTAAAATTATCTAATCCATTGAAATCTATTTCGCTATTTTTATTTGCTAACCTACGAGGCTTCGAATTTATGTACAAAGTTGCAAGAATATTTACCTGCAAAATGGACGACCAGATCTCGCTACCCGTCTCTCTCTTCTCCGCTAGAACCGCACGCTTTGTTATCAGAATACACCACTCAACATTGAGCCCGAATGCTACTAAAATTAAATTAAACAAAACTAAACTAAGACCAATTACCAATTTTCGGCAGAACCTCCTTTGTATAATTAACTATACCGAGGTTCCAACAATTAATCATAGCAATTAACAATAAACTCAATATTCAAGTTCATTCAAGCATGCAAGATAATCTAATAAACATAGACAAAACTTGCTATTCTCCTTATTACAATTAACCTGAAACTTAAAACCATCCATACGTGATTCACAAGCGCCTACTTATTATTGAATAAAATCTAAATGGCGATCGCCTTAAGGATGAGTGGTAGTGAGTGCATCCAAACATTTACTCCCTCCCATGCATGCCGTTCTTGCTAGTTGTACCTAAAACATATCAAAGCAAGAGTGAGCCCAAAGACTCAAAGAAGTATCAACAAGGCTAAAGCTAAAATCACAGTCATAGCATCAATATTCCAAATTAAACATTACACTAAACATAGCCTTCATGCTTATGTAATGCGACCATGCAATGCACCTTTTAAACTTTATCTCTTTTCGATTTTACGTGTAATGCGGGTATACAACCGTCGATGTATACCCTTGCCTATGCACTCCGCACAGGACCAAGAGCCTATACTCCACAAGTATAGGGACCTTTGCCCATCATCATCATAATGGGGACCTCTTTATTATTGCCCACATTCTACGAATGTGGGGACCTCAAGTCATTTACATGACGGGGACCTCAACTATTCATACTTGGTCACCACGTGACTAAGACTCAATCATGCTTACTACATGCATATGTACAATGACATCATCTTCCAAACATATGAATTCAACGTACATAATGACATGTAAGCATTAACAACATACACAAGAAGCTTTAACCATAACTTACATTTACCAAGTTATATTGTAATTCATCACATTAACATCCATGCATGGCTATTACGAACAAGACACAATCAATCTCAAAGAAACAATCATAATTATTCTACAACCCGAATACTTGCCTCAACCATGCGAGAACGGTGGACGCCAAGAGGGCGCTGCCCTCGATCACGCTCCCACCTGAACATAATGATAACTCAAACTAAGACAAGCATACTGGACCAAAAGCATAAATAAGAACACAATTGAACTCGCTAAACTCCCAAGCGTTTCCAATCTTCCAATTTCTACCGATCGCTTGGTGTTCACTGCGGACAATCAACTTCTAAAATACATAACTTTCAGCTCAGGAGTCCAAATAAGATGTTATAATACTTTCTGGAAATATAATTAAATTACCTAAATAAACTTAGTTGGGGAGCCCTTCTGATTCTGCAATCTACTGCCCCTACCAAGCCAATCTACAGAACATCAATTGTCACGTTGGGTTCTCTGGACAGTACACTAAAATTATCATAACTTTTGATACGAAAGTCCAATTCTTACGTTATTTAGCTTTCTGGAAAGGTGAGAAAATTACCCATATTTTTCATTATAACGAGATCCTCTGATTTCGTTTTTAACAAATAGATTAACTCAGATTTCTTCAGACTGTCTGGATGTTGACAGATTAACAGGACAGCGGCACTAAACAATTCACAACTTTCTAACCGTTAATCGGATCTGGGCGTTCTTGGCGGCCACGGAAAGCTAACAACATAGCCCAACTATTTCTAAGAGGTTGGATCCCTAGATTATACATCTACAGACATGAAAACCGTCGTCCAAACTACTGGACAGAACGCGATCTATTAAACCGACGCAATTCAATCTATCAAACGACATCAAACGCATCTACTACACATTAACCAGTGAAGAACACGCGATGTTACCCTTGTAGAATCACAGAAAGTTGAAGATCTTGCCCCGCGAAGTTGATCTCCTTCCTCGCCTTGCTCCTTCCTCCAATGGCCGCAGAATGGGAACACCAAGCCCTAGCAGCGAGGAGCACCAAGGGGGTGGGTGGCGAATGGGGAGGGGAGGGGCTGCTACAGTGGCAGCGCTACAGTGCATGCTACAGTAGCATGGCCTCCCCTCCACTTGGATGGTTGCCCTAATGGGCCAAGGTGTTGTGGGCTTTGGCCCATGTGACTGTGTTTTCTAAATTACGCAAGAATCCCCAATCTTCTCGTTAAATCACTTTTCTAATTGATTCTCCTCCCTAATTCTTTTCTTCTTACTTAATTAAACTTGGGGTATTACAGCTACGTCTCTTCTCTCTCTCTCTTCTCTTCTCTTTTTTCCCGAATTAAAATAATTTTTCCACCGAATTCTAGGATATATAGCCAACCTCTATCACCAATTCAACCGGCGATTTGCACACTCTTCAATGCAAATCGCTAGTTAAAATGGCGACAGCTAATTGGAACGGCGACAGATAATAAATAGGTTCCTATCGCTATTTTATAATAAAAAAATCAACTATTTTTTATAACTATCTTTTAAATTAATATTATTTATTAAAAAAAATCATGGAGAGCACACTCCCGGGCAGCTCGCTTCCCACGAAGACTGCGGTGCAGGTGTGGCCTCAGGCTTTGGTGCACCGAGCCCACGAAGACTGCGGCGCAGGTCATTAGGCTTGGTGGCATCAGGCTTTGGTGCGCCGAGACCACGAAGACTGCGGCGCAGGTCATTAGGCTTGGTGGCCTCCGGCTTTGGTGCGCCGAGCCCACGAAGACTGCGGCGCAGGTCATTAGGCTTGGTGGCATTAGGCTTTGGTGCGCCGAGACCACGAAGACTGCGGCGCAGGTCATTAGGCTTGGTGGCCTCCGGCTTTGGTGCGCCGAGCCTACGAAGACTGCGTCGCAGGTCATTAGGCTTGGTGGCCTCCGGCTTTGGTGCCCGGAGCCCACGAATCACAGAAGGCCTGCATAGTTTAACCCGCAAAACGTCTCGCGGTATGTGCATACTCTTTCCCTGTGTCGATTCTTGATTACTGTTTCTTCTTTTCTTTATTCAGGTCTGTCTCTAGGACCTTTTTGCTTTAGGTTCAGGGGAGGTAGTTGCATGCGAAAATAAATAAACACTCCAGTAATTTAATCTCCTTTGATCATCGATCGACCGCATATTATGTTGCGTCGTACGTACGCGAGTGAAATGCATACATAGCTCTTCGACGCATTACCGCACATATGTACTTGCTAGTTAAGCAACTGGAGTAGTTAGCTAACCAACATCGGAACCCAACGTGGGTCCATCTTCTATGACCATATGAGTGTGCGCAGCCGCAACGCGCTAAGCTCAATCGTCGCCTCACCCTCCTGGGGGAGGATGGTACTAAGGCGGCTGCCGTGATGTGCGTCAATGACCGGGTCAAGCAACTCGTACGACCACTACGCAGCGTCTCCTAGGTCCACAATACCTGAAAATTTAGTGCATACATTGTAAATACTACGAAACATATACAAAAAGTAATAAGAAGAGACATTAACAGAATATTTACTGTGCATAAATGGAAACCAAAATTAAGTTAGGATTATTTTGATTAAGCTCTACATACCCTATTTAGCTACTCTATAATTTTTATAGATTTTTTATAGGTATCTTGCAACGTTCCTTGTTTGGAAAGTGTATCCAGCATTTACAAAATATTTACCATGTACAAATTGAAACAAAAATTAGGTTCAAAATATTTTAGTTCAGCTCTACATACCCTACGTAGAAACTCTGGGTTTTTTTACAATTTTTAGAGGTGGTCTTGCTATTTTCCTAGTTTAAAAAGTATTTTTGGCATAGACATAATATGTATCGTGCACAAATGGAAACCAAAATTAAGTTAGGATTATTTTGATTAAGCTCTACATACTCTATTTAGCTACTCTGCATTTTTTTGTAGATTTTTAACAGTTATCTTGTTATTTTTGTTGTTTAAAAAGTGTCTCCAACATTTATAAAATATTTACCTTGTATAAATGGAAATAAAAATTTAGTTCACAATATTTTAATTCAGCTCTACATACCCTATGTACGTACTCTAGATTTCTTATAGAATTTTCAGGTGTCTTCCTATTTTCCTGGTTTAAAAAGTATTTTCGACATTAACAAAATATTTACCGTGTAAAAATGAAAACCTACAAAGTTTTCTTAGTATTTTTGTGAATTTATTCTAAATCATTCGAGTACTGCAACATAAATAATATCTAAACGATGAACTAAACTATACACAGCTAAAATGATATACTACATTAAACAACAATGCAACTAAAATTATCTAATCCATTGAAATCTATTTTGCTATTTTTATTTGCTAACCTACGAGGCTTCGAATTTATGTACAAAGTTGCAAGAATATTTACCTGCAAAATGGATGACCAGATCTGCTACCCCGTCTCTCTCTTCTCCGCTAGAACCAAGACGCTTTACTCGCTCTCTCTCTCTCTCTTCTTTCTTTTTTCCTAATTAAAATAATTTTTCCAATCGAATTCTAGGATATATAGTTAACCTCTATCACCATTCAACCGGCGATTTGCACACTCTTCAATGCAAATCGCTAGTTAAAATGGTGACAGCTAATTGGAACGGCGATAGATAATAAATAGGTTCCTATCGCTATTTTATAAAATAAAAAAATCAACTATTTTTTATAACTATCTTTTAAATTAATATTATTTTTAAAAAAAATCATCGAGAGCACACTCCCGGGCAGCTCGCTTCCCACTTAAGATCGCAGTGTGTGCCTCAGCTTTGGTGCGCCGAGACCACGAAGATTGCGGCGCAGGTCATTAGGCTTGGTGGCCTCCGGCTTTGGTGCGCCGAGCCCACGAAGACTGCGGCGCAGGTCATTAGGCTTGGTGGCCTCCGGCTTTGGTGCGCCGAGCCCACGAAGACTGCGTCGCAGGTCATTAGGCTTGGTGGCCTCCGGCTTTGGTGCCCCGAGCCCACAAAGCACAGAAGGCCTGCATAGTTTAACCCGCAAAACGTCTCGCGGTATGCGCATACTCTGCGAGCATGCCACTCTCATCCCAAGTCCCAGGACATAATGGGCCATCCTGTTGTTGATTTCCTTTTTCTTTTTCTTTTTTGTTAAGTCGAGGTGATCGGTGCATAAATTCAAGGCAAAGAAGAGAACAATGAAATGATTTCCTCCTCTTAGGAGGGATTGCTAGTCTTTTTAATCCACTATTGGGCACAAGAAAAAGGCAAAAAAAAAAAAACTCTTTCCCTGTGTCGATTCTTGATTACTGTTTCTTCTTTTCTTTATTCAGGTCTGCCTCTAGGACCTTTTTGCTTTAGGTTCAGGGGAGGTAGTTGCATGCGAAAATAAATAAACACTCCAGTAATTTAATCTCCTTTGATCATCGATCGACCACATATTATGTTTCTCTGAACAAGCGTCGTACGTACGCGAGTGAAATGCATACATAGCTCTTCGACGCATTACCGCACATATGTACTTGCTAGTTAAGCAACTGGAGTAGTTAGCTAACTAACATCGTCATCGAGAGAAAGAAGAAGGCGACTAATTGAGTAGCAGATTTAGATGTGTCTGTATCCCACCCTTGATTCAAAGGCGCGCTACGTAACGTACGGTGGACATTGGTCAAAGCCTCGTCGTCCCGGTGGATCCAGCTAATTGACAGCCCAGCCAGTGTGTCATTATAGTGGCAGCTTTGGTAATTTGTTTATTGAACGGAGGACGTTTCCATGGACTAAGTACTTTCTAGACTGTAGAAACTAAGCTAGCTAAACTCTCATGAAGCTAGCTAGAACCATGTAGGAAACTTGTCGCGAGAAATTTGATAGGAAGGCCATGTCATATACTCAGGTGTACTTGATCATATCCCTTAAGGACTTATTTGGGAAGTCTAAATTCCCGGTACATCCACCGGGATTTTAGTTCAAAATTCTGACCCATCCACGAGGATGGATCGGTAATTTGGGCTTTCCAAGCAAGGCCTTAAGAGGCTTGTTTAGCAGCTTGGGGGAAAATTCCAAGAGAAGCAAATCCCGTCGAGGATTTTGGTGACCACCCGAACCCCCTTGGAGAAATAATTCCCTAGAGGAATAATCCCTCCCGACTTTTGGAAGAAATGAGGGAAATCACACTCGTCAAAAAGGCCAGAAAAAAAAAAGGAAGAAAGTGTATGGCTCGTGGTCACCACCGCCGCCACGCACACGAAACATGTGGTGCAGCTCCGCCGCGAGGCGCGAACTCAACCACCCTCGGCTCACGATCATATCCCTTAAGGGTTTATTTCCCTTCTCGACCTCATCCAAACTCACTTTCAGGCTAGCCCAGGAAATCTTCCCAGCCTGAGATGTTCCCCATGGATTGGCCCAGGATTCAGACCCATCAAAACAAGCCCTATGTGGAATCTGTGTGAAAACTATACTACAAAACAGGCTATACTTGACGCCTCATCACAGACGGTTCCTGTGGAACAATCTGTATTGTAATTATCACAGACGATTGTTAATAATAACCGTCTATGATATGTAGTGATGGCTATAACCGTCTGTGATATGTAATTGTCGCAGACGGTCTGTAATAAGAACCGTCTGTGATAATTCACAGATGGTTCTTAACGATTCACAGTTTCTAGTCTGAACCGTTTGTGATATGTTCCTTCGTTTCCCACGCAATGTGTCTCTTCGTCTCACAATCGCACCAATGTCGCTACGGTTCCCAATGTATCTCTTCGTTTCCCGCTTCGGCTTTAGTACTTGTTTTATAAATAGACATCCCCTTTTGAAAGGGATCTCTCACGAACCTCCTTGATCCCCTTTCTCCACAAACTCCAAATGGATTCCCCTCTCGTACCAACTGTATTGGCCTACATTTTGCTTGTGTACCCGTACCTCTCTGGTCGCAACCTGGCCCAAGCTGCGGACAAGCCTTTCGTTTGCAATGTCATCCATTGTAGGCCCTCCGATCTACCGAAGACCACAGCGGCCATCATCTGTCGACTGAAGCTCCTCCTTCAATGGACCAATGCAAGGGTCTCTAGCATCCGGAGAGTAAACCTCATCGTGGAGATCATCCTACGGAACTACTTGGTCTGCACCGAGGATGCAGCCCGGAGAGTCGAGGACGACATCCGAATTGCAGGAGAGCGGGTCGACTTCGCCGAGACAGAGGAGACCAGGATTGATGGCCTCTAGGCTATATGGGGCTTGGTTATGGAGTCCGAACGGCTACAAGCGTGAATCGAGCGTGCAAGGTCGTAGGTGGAGGCGTTTGGTCTGACAGTCGCTGATCCCGCCACCACTGGAGCCGACGAAAAGGCTTACGAAGATTTGAAGGCTAAGATAGGATTGCTGATCCTTTTTTATCGTCTATGATGTAAAAAGGATATGGTCTTTTTTATCGTCTGTTTATTACTAGGCAACTCGTTTTAATAATTAATTGCGCATATGGAGGCAGTGCACGGAGAACCCGTGCATTGCCTCTATATGTACAAAGTATTCATCACAGACGGTTCACATTTAGAACCGTCTATGATATAACTTCATCACAAACGATTGTTTATTGGAACCGTCTATGATGTAGCCTAGTACCTATTTATATTCGGACTCTAGGGTTTGCCCTCACCCATTCGTATCCTCCTCACCCATGCGCATCTGCCTCTCGCTTCCCCTCCCCCCACCCCTTCGCATCTGGCGGCAACGGCCAGCGCGGCGGCTCCCTCCTCCCCGGCCGACTCCCTCTTCAACCAGACCGTCGGCTATGCCACGTCCGCCGTGGCCCAGGCGGCTCCATCAACCCCGCCGCCCGCGATCTGGGGCGTCAACCTCCTCCAGCTCAAGCTCGTAAGCCTCTGTCGCCCCTAAACCCTAACCCTAGCTCTTCGCCTTCCCCGTTCGTTTTGCTTCGATCTGAGGTTTGATTATGTGTTGCGGTTTTGGTGGCAAATCAGGCAAAGCCACCTGACGGGGCTCACGGCGAACCTGTTGAAGCTGTTCGAGCCATGGCTGCCGCTCGATTACAAGCCGGCCGCTGATCCTGAGTATGGCCCGCCCGCCCTTCTCCCCGACCCCGTCGCTGACGCCATCCTTCTTCCCGTCGCCACCGGTTGTGACGCTACGGTCCACTGCACAAGACACTATTACAATAAGAGTGTCTTGTACAGTGTCACCATCGTGACACAACCGCGGAGATGCCGCTGCCGCCTCTGCCACAGCAGCGGCTGTAGAGCCAGCGGCCTCCGTCGTCGTCGCTGCCCTCGTCACCGTCTCCGAGGTGCCTGTTGTGGTGCCGTCATTTTGGCTAATACATGTTATTTTTGTTTACATTGCACTGTATTATACAACTACAATATATTAGAGATGGCTTAAATGTATGATGCTAGTTATGCAAATTAAGGTTTTGAATATTTTATAGATTACTTTTGTGGCTAACTTTGTTGTTTCTTTATCTACACATCATTATTGTTCTCCATTGGCTCTAGCATATACTCACGTAGTAATAACTAATTAGCAGCCAAATGAAATATAGTGCATCAATGCGTGTTGATTTATTACTTCCAAACATATGCATGTACGATATACTTTTAAGCCACAGAAAGAACAATCATATATTCCTTTAGCACAATAATTACTTTCCTTTGTTGTCTCATTTGCTGGTATTAGCTTTTGGGGAAGAGGCACTTCCCATGTGAATGTACTCCGTTTTCTGGGGGAATGTGGTCTATCTATGTGCTTTAGCCATTGTAACTACTGTTTCTGACACCCTTTTTTGCTAGACCTTACTTACCAGACTGTTGCTAACATGATTAAGGGCAAGACTCCTAAGGAGATCCGCAAGACCTTCAACATCAAGAATGACTTCACCCCTAAGGAGGAAGAGGAGTTTCGCAGGGAGAACCAGTGGGCTCTTGAGTAGAGAAACATTGAGGTCCTAATCTCTTGATGCTTAGATTTTATCGTACCTTGCAATGCTCTGCTTTTATATGTTGTAATGGTTGTAAGTACTTTGAAGTCAGAGATGGGGTTTGTGAACATGTTTAGCTGGTTAAGGTTTCGTGGGAAAAACTGTTGTGGTCGGTACTTCTGAACCGAATATCTTAAGTCAATATTATGACTCACAAGTGGATGCTCTATTGAAACTTTTAGTTTTATTTTCGCGACATGATGTGCTTGAAGCTCGATTTGCTTTTGTTACTGCCAGCATCTCTTAACTTATATTATAGCATGTGGCTGGATTTCTGGGTTTGCTTGCCTTTGTGCTCCTTGTGAGCAGGATGTTAAAATTTGGGTTTGAATATCTGTTTTGCCTTGTCAGTCGGCGATAGAGATGGAAGTAAACGAGTTTGATTCCATTTCCATATGACGAATTGTATAATAGTTCATGATGGTTGTGGTGATGTATTTACTCACCAAATGCCAATTAGTTAGTTTTCCTGGGTCCTATTAAGGCAAATTATCTCATGCTTTGGTGATGTATGCATTGTTTTGCGTGTGACAAATATATTACATCTGTGCCACTGCTTAGAGATTTTATAGAGAAGAGATCATCATAGACAGTTGAAACATATAACCGTCTGTGATGGCCTACGTATCACAGACGGTTTTTGGTAGAAGCCGTTTGTGATAGTAGGCCTTCACAGATGGTTTCTACCAAGAACCGTCTGTATTGCGACTTATCACAGATAGCTTACAAACCTTTTATGATAACCGCCTGTTATCATAGACACATAAATTCAAACAGTTCAGAAACCGTCTGTGATGACGATTTAGAACCGCCTGTGATGACATTTTGTGTAGTAGTGAAAGATGGCTTTGGCTCCATGCATATATAGCTAAGGCTTAAGGGTTACATTTTTTGCTTGATTTACTGGCAAATCGTTATCGGCAAGCTTTATGGCCTTCTTTCAAACTATAAAAATCTACAGGACGCTTCCTAAAGTGTATTAAATTTTGTCCTCCAAATAAAGGAGCAATTGACCGAGCACACACTACAGGAGGGTGGGGGAGGGAGAGAGATTCAACTCGCTGTAAAAAAAAGTTTGTATATAATTAATTTTGACTTTTCAGACAACAGTTGAGTAATAATTCATGTTCGAAGTATCTATATAGGTTGGACATGTTGAAGAGAAGCAATTAGTATATTATCGATATAAGTACTTAATTTAACATCATTACAAAATTTGTAAATTCTACAAATATTATGACTAAGATTAACCATAAATTTGTATACGGAAAATCAGAAACATCATTTGAAAGGAAGAAGTCCATTTTACTCCCCTCAAGTATCGCTATTCGGACACGTAACCACCTGAACTAAAAAACCGGCCATTTGACCCCTCCCCCCCCACCCTCACGTTGCAAAACCAATGCACTTAACCCCCCGAGGCTGTTTTGCTCGGTGGTATTGCTTACGTGGCACTGGGTTCAGCCGATTTCGCCATCGTGACTATTACTTGGCTATGACGTGGCGATGACCCAGAGAGAAGGAAATAGAGAACCAAAACAGGGAGGCGGCTGAGCTTTGGTGACGAATGTGGCGCCTGCGGGGGAGGCGCAGACGGTGGCCGACGACCTCGAAAATGGGTTCCCGAGGGGGAAGGTGAGCTAGGGGTCTTAGTGTCTCGGGTGACAACGCACGGGCGTGAGCTCATGATGGCATGCGGTGGCCGAAAACGGGGAAGGAGGAGGGCGATGGCACCGGAGGGGGGGGGGAGAAAGGCCACACGCATGAGCATCAGGGGAGCGAGTGGAACTCACCAGTGCTGGCGGTGGTGACAGAGGTGAGCCGAGGCAGGGCGGCAACGTGAGCTTGCTACGACATGACGATGTTCAACGATGGCGTCGTCCTAGGGTGAAGTGAAACTCAAATTGAAGGTTGGGGAAGGAGGAGGGAGGTGTAGGGATACTCCCATAGGGAGGAATTGAAAGAGAACTCACTGGGTGGAGTAATGATGACAGTGGCGGCGGTGGTGGTCGGAACAGGGGAAGATGACCGTGGTGTGAGCTCCCGTGGACGAAAACTAAAATTGGTTGGGGGTTTTTGATCATGATGTTTGGGAACACGCCGTGCTCTAGATGCTCAGGGGCCGCAATGACGTCTCGGCCAAGATGGCGCTTCTCGTCGAGGGGCCACGATGACGTCTCAGCAGTCTTCACGACATGAAGCCCCCTCAACCCCATCACCAAGAGCATGCGCGCCTATAGCACGCTCTTCCCCAACCTTGGCAGCATGCTCAGCATCCACGACAGGCCGCCCATCGACTGGGACGAGGAGAACGTTGCGCCCGACGGCGACGATGACGACAAGTTTAGTGGCCACCGATCCGAGGACGGCGACAACCACGAGTCAATAGCAGTAGACCGGGGCCCTCCATGCTCCGCTTCTGGACACGAGGAGCCTGGTCAACGAAGGCAGGATGGATGAGATGGCGAGCACGATGGGCATCGGTGGTGGGTGGTAGTGGAACTGCTCGGGTGGAAGAAATACGAATGGGTAAACGGGATTTTGCGCCAAAACAGCCAGCTCGCCTAGCCGACATGGTGGTCGACCTAGTGCAACCAGGCCGAACAGATGCCACGTGCGCAATACCACCGCACGAAACAGTCTCAAGGGGTAAGTTGTCCAGTTTTGTAACTTCGGGGTGTCAAAGGTATGCTTTTTTAGTTCAGTGGGTTACTTGTCCGCATATCGATACTTGAGGGGGTAAAATGGACTTCTTCCCATTTGAAATGATATGGATGAACTAACCTAGCTCATAGCTTCTATACCATTCCAATTCTTAGACAATGCATATATAAGGTATAGGCATATATATAGCATAGGGATGGCAATCGGGCACGTTAGACACGGGTAATGCTTGCTCATGCTCATGCCCGCCAGCCCAAAACTGGCCCACGGGCATGCCCACGAAGGGCGTTAGGCAGAGAACCTTGCCCATGCCCGGTGCTCGTGAGCATGCCCGTGTGCCTGCCACACCTCCTTATAGTCAGCAGACAGCAGGGAACAACATGAAAAATGGAAAGTGGCAATACAACTCATCACACATAAAATGGAAAATTGGAAATGAACATAGCTCAACAATTGCAAACTGAAAATTGAAATGCAAGCTGACAATACATCTCATCACAACATGAAAATGCATACAAACTGACATAGTTGAAGACTTCAAGTTCAACAATTAAAATTGAAAATGCTCAAAGAGTCACAGTCACAAATCACAAGCAATAGCCAACAGATCGGGTTTTAGCCTTTTGGGAGAAGGGATCAATGAAAAACAAACCTTCAGGCTTGGCGGCTGATTGAGGGAGGTGGAGGACGAGGAGGATGTTGTGGCATCGGCAACTGGTGGCAGGAGGTGGCAGCATGTGGCATCGGCCTGTCGCCCTTGGAGAAGGATCCTAAGGAGGGAGCGGCCGGGCGGGTAGCGACGGCGGTGACATCGGGCTCCTTCGAGGACGGGAGGACAGGAGAAGGGATATCCAAAGGAGGGATCAGTGGGCAGGTGGTCGACCTTGGTGAGCCGGTGGCGACGGCTATGAGGAGGGAGCGGGAGTGCCGAGTGCGGGAGCGGAGCGAGAGAGAGTGCTAGAGGAAAGGGAGTGGGCAATTTGGGGACTAGCTGACTAGGCTTGTGGCGGCGGGTTGGGTGGTAGTGGACTGTGGGAGAAAGATGGAGGCTGGGTGCTCTAGGGTTCCATGTATTGATGGGGCACCTGTCAGTGAGCATGTGGCGAGTAAACGAGTGCGATGGGTAAGGATGGAGCACACCCATGCCTGCGCCCGTTTACCCGATGGGCAGAGGATTGCCTCATTATGTACCCGTGGGCAAAAAAAGCCCCCTATACTAGGCTCTATTAGGGCATTTGTCCACAGACACGTGGATAATCGGGTACAGTTGCTATCCCTAATATAGTACCACAAGAACACCTTAAAAGTACATAAACAATATGTGTAAACGTTATAGTAGTCTGATACTAGTATCACACAAAGGTATATGGATAGTGTGCTAATGTAACTAGCTAGGTCATGGCGGTACAACGATACGATGCAAGTACTCGAGCTGTAACTAAAAGTTTTATTCCTATAACAAAGTGCCCCCGCTACTGATATCTTCAAAAGAAAAGGAGAACATTTGCAGTCAACGCGGTTTTGTTTACTTGGTGTTGGCGTGTACACACAACACAAGTACGATTATTTATATTAAAAACATCATAAGAATCTCCCCAAAAGTAGGCATGTGGACCTAGAAGGTCTAGCTATCCAACTTGTATTATCCCTGCAATGATGTATACTTATCTCTTATCCGAGAGCCCTCACGTCCACGTCACCACAGGCACCTAATCACCTGCCGAGTGCAAACAGCCGCTGGCACAGCTCTCCCGAAGCAATCCATCCGCCGCTAGCAATTCTCGTCGGCCAGAAATTCCCCAAAATTGTCACATATTGTAGCCTCCGGATCGCACCTCCGTTGCTCCAATACACATCATTCATCTTTGACCTCCACACGCTTCAACTCGTGTTCGACCGTCTCCTCTAGTATTCTCGGCCATCTGGACCATACCTTCGTACCAAACCATCTCCTGGTCATCGTCGTAGACCACGATCGCCTCCGAGTTACCCTACACATGCAAAGACCAAAACAACATATTTTGCCGGCACAAGTTCTTTCCAACTTGACCGACATAAGTCCACACACACGTCACATGCCTCAAATAACATCAGTAAATAACATTATCAATTATTCATCAACTAAAATATTCTAGATTTAGCGACATGGTCTAACAAGTGGTAAGCCAATTTTTTTGAAGAAAAATGGTTTCGAAAAATTTATGAGCTTATTTCAAAACATAGGAACTGAACTATTTATTGTAAAATTCTTACGAAGTTCTTACCCTCTAAACGGTGCCTTAACAGAAAAAAAGAGAGAAGGTTTCTCGAAAACGAAAAAAAAAGAAGAAAAAGGCTCACATTCGTGGTGTCCAAGTCCAACGGTCGATATGCATTGTATTTGCACGGTCGTCGGTGACCAATCTGCTTGGAGACCACTGATCCGTTCCAGCAATGACCACCGACGAGTCAGCTAGAGGACTAGCAAAACCTGCGTAGTGGAGTACACATCAGCCTGACCTGCCGTGAATGTACGTCATTGATCTACGTGCGCCTGTGAAACCATGTAACTAATTTCTTACCCGTTACAGTAGATGATTAGGATGCCTCCCATTACCCTCGTTAATTGATTAAACATTTAAATAAGTTAATTTTAAATGAAATTATATTTCGTTTGGAATCAATTCTAAAAATACTTTCAAACTATAAATAAAATGATATTAAATTAAACCGTATTAATTTCATGAAAAGCCCGATAAGACGATAACCTATCTCGATATCCACCCTACTGGTGTCCTCCTCAGTGACGAATTCAGCATCCCTCCAGTCCGAACAAGTGCCTGAGCTTTGCTAACTTGCTGCAGCAGCAACACGAGGCCACGAGCGGCGACCGACGAAGCCAGAGAACGAGCTTGCCTAGGCTTCAAGCGACGGTCGGCGGGAGAGAAGAGTCGAAGAGCGAGCTTGTCTAAGCTTCGAAATTTTCTTGGCTCCGCCACTGGTCCTACTGGCGTCCATATGCATCGCATTTGCACGGTCGTTGCCGACCCACGGAGCAACCTAATGCTTAGAGACCATTGGAATTATCCACGTTCTAAAAGCCACAGCCAGCCACCAAGAGGACAAACAAAACCTGCAGTGGATTAATCAATTGCGTATCTAACAGCTCCATTAATCAAGGCACTCCACTGGTAGTGGCATACGTTGGCATGGACACGTAGTACGAACACCACTTTTGACTTTGATCCCCTTGTGTCCGACACATCGTATGAACGGAGCGACAACTACGATCCTTGGCTTTCCGCACGGGTCGTCTCAACTCTCAAAAGCCTTGCAAAAAAGAACTCGTAGCCCACGCATCCGGAGCATTCCTCCCCATGACACGTGGGCCCCGGACGGCAAAATCTCCGACCGCATATATATATATCTCAGGATCATTCCCTACGGTTACTTTGTCGTGCGGCCGTGCTCCCGTTACGTCGGTACAGGCGCGCAGTGGCAGGCGGCTGTAAATAACGGCGAACTGTGGACGGGAGCGCTAATTGTGGGCGCCTTAACCGTGGTTTGATTCCGGACTAGGCGCGCCCCACTGATTCCGGTCCGACGAGGCAACCGTTGTTACAGCACTGACAGGTGGGCGAATCGCGCACGAGGACCCGGAGATCAGTGAGTGTGATAGTTGCTGTGTACACTACCGGCAGTGACAGTAGTGAGAGAGGCGGCGCGGCGCACTCGGGTATAAATAAAGCTCTCAGGCAAGCGGCGGCCTACCTGGCTCGACAATTGGCACGCACCGCTCGCCCGCCTCACCGTGGGCACCGCGGCGCAGGCGCAGGCGCAGCCGCGCAGCACACCACCGCGCTTCGACTCCGACTCCGTGGTGCGCGAATCGTTCTACCCACCCTTCCATTCTCTTCGATTCTTCCGATTGGGGCGATGGGTTGGTACTTGGTGGGGGGATCCATTCGCCTGGGTGGGGTTGAGTTGGTCCGGTTCGGGTTCGGGGGCGCGGGATTTTGGGATTGGGGGGCGGGGGCGGTGATGCGACGACGATTTGGTGGTGTTGGGGGGGGGATCCAGTTCTTGATTCGAGGTGTGATTCGGGAGCGGAAGCAGAATATTGGTGTTATTCTTGATTCTTTCTCTGGGGTTTTGGGGGTTCATCCGGAATGAGCCCTTCTTGTTTTCTTGGGTTCTAATTGAGTTTTCTGTACGGGAGATTTTGGTTTCTGTTATCCTGCGGGGATCGAGGTTTGGTTCTGTTTCTGTTGGAGTTCTGCTTGATTTGCTTGGGCTAATCTGATGATTACTCACTTAATGTTTCTTGGGTGTTCTTGATTTATTTTATTTTGTTTCTTCTCTGCGTACGTGTAAATGTAAAAAATCACACCATGATTGCTATAAATTTATTAAGTTATTATAGCAAGAAAGTTGCTAAATAGATAGATGTTGCCACCGTATTCGATTTTCCAGATCGTACTGAGTCTACTTGCTCTGTTCTGCGACCTTGGCAATAGATAGATGTTGCCACCGTATTCGATTTTCCAGATCGTACTGAGTCTACTTGCTCTGTTCTGCGACCTTGGCTGGCATAAGGACCCATTGGTGGCTATTTTTCTTTCTTTTCGTTGTTTAAATACAAGGAGCACTGAGACAAGAACGTTGCTAATGATGGTGGCGAGCTCTTTGTTTGTTTTACCTCATAGTGTTCAATTTGCGAATTGGTAGCCGTGCATATTGTTACTGTATACATAATTTTCCAAGGAAGGAATAGCACCAATTGTACCTAAATGAAATGTGCACCAGCTAATTTCCGCAAGCCTGTTTGACCACAAAAGAAAAGCGCCTCTCATTTTATTTTTCTTAGAGGAACATAGTATTTGGGTCATTTTTGACATATACCATTGCAATATTGCATGTTAACTAGACTAAAATTGGGTATCTAATTCCAGGACAATCATGTGTCCTCCAATTCCTGGACTAGCATTACTTAACATCAGTATCAGTGATTCTTGGAGAGATGAGGAACTTGTTCGATTCTTGGCGGAGAGGAAAGCCGGGGACCCTCTGCCGTACAATGTACTGGTTGGCATGAACTTTTCTCTCATTGATCCACAGGTCTCCCCTGGTTAGTATCCAGTCAATGCCCAAGATAATAATTATGTTATGTTTGTGGTGTTCTAGTTACTCATGCATTCTGAATTCATGTTGCTTTTCACCAAGATTATGATTATGCTGTATTTGCGGTCAGATTCTCTTAATCCAGTTGTTATAGACCCTGAAGATTGTTCTGATTTGTCTTTTGAGATGCTAGTTTAGTGTACTGTACTGTATGATTGGGGAGTGTGAAATTAGTGCTACATAAATCTGCAACAAGACAATGATTTTAATTCCGAACTGATAACTGGTTGGGAAAAGAGGTTATGGTTGCATAGAATTACGGTTAAGCACCATAGGACTGATAACTGTTTAGGGTTAAGCAGCTTAAAAAAGTTTACTCAAACCCTAAAAAATGTGCTTGAGCCTAAGAAAGCACAAAGAGTTTTTATGCTCACACATGTTCTTAAGCACTGCTGACTGTTGCACATATTACAGCACATAGTGTCGGAGATTACATGGGATGTTATATGAAATCCTTGGCACTTATTGACCATTTTGTCAATTTTACTTGCAACTTGTACACCAACTACCTGGCTGCTTTCACTGAGTGTGTGTGATTAACTGATTACATTCTTCCGTGATTAAATAAATATGTTTAATGCATCGGCGTCTCTCTTGACTGGAATTTTTGAACTCTGCTATCTTTATTAAAGTATGCAATTCTCCAGCATCATATTTTGCCAGCTAATCCTAAGTTTCAGAGGTGTGGACAATCACTGCATACCAGTGGTAATTGTCTGCCCAATCTATCTCTTCAGATGCAATCAACCCCCTAAATTGTTTAATACAACCAGACCATGTGCTAAGATTGAGCACTTGAATTCGTTTTCTACATTAAAATGTACACTGCACTATGTCTATACTGTGTTCATATATATAACCAATCTCACTTTATAATATATTACTGGAGCTCGGATGCATAGTACACTATTAAGTCTGCTAAAATCATGTTGGAATAACTTTCTTGCATATTATTACTTATTTATTACTTCAGGGTTTCAGTTTGTTAGCAAGTAGTTTAAGGATTTGAATGCAAATTTTGTGATAGTGAGTGACTAGAAGTACAATTTTCCCTATTTGACATAGCAGAACTGCAGAAGTCCCTGTATTTTTGGCTTATAATCTTTGCTAATTATGATAATAAATTTGCTGGCAAAATATCTGACAAAGATAACTCATCTTGTAGGAAACATATGGTACATGAACTGGTCAGATGACCAGCAACCCTATGACAATGGTGAAAATGCTATTAGAAACGCGGAATATGGATACTGGAAGTCTGTGGATGCTCTCAGAATACCAACAAGTACAGCTATTGTGGGTGTGAAAATTAGTCTGGAGTTTTATGAAGGCCAAGCACCATCTGGTAAGAGAACTGGGTGGGTAATGCATGAATATCAAGTAGAACAGAATGATGAAGCTAATATACCACAGGTAGCCCATGGTTTCTCCTAGTCATTTTGTGCATATCCTGTAAGCTTTTTCTCCAGGGTTGATGATTGATGGCTTTTGTATTTCTGACAGGACTACAAGTCTTTGTGTACAATATTCTTGCAAGGAGACAAAAAGTTCAATGCTGAAGATCAACAGATATCTCTGAATGCAAATGCTCCTCATGATTGCTTGGAATCTTATCTTCAATATCTTGCTGAAATAGAAGAGCAAAATGCTGCAATGAACTCCCAGGTTTGCATATTTTCTTTCTTGTATAAGACATCCCTTAGCAATACCCTGAAACTTGTAGTTTTTCTCATCTGGTTCTCATTTTAGTGTAATTTATGGTTTTGAAATCTATGCTGGTCTGTCATTTAAAATTGGGAAATAGCTCCCCAGGTTCCTGTTATAGTAATTCACCTTTTTATTTGAAGGATAAGTTTTTTTCAGATGTTTGGAGTCCTTCAAAAACCATATAAAAACATGTATTTTATCAGGGCATGCTACTGATTTTCTGTCACTGCGTATTAGTTTTTTCTTGCACTATAAACTTTGATCATATGATCAGATATGGGAGTTTTACTTGTAATCTTGATGAATCTTCAATTTACATATGCCAGATTGTAGCTTCAAACCAGCATAATTTCTCTTCCAGCAAAGGACAGGATGAAAACAAAACTCATAATGCTGCAGATGCCATAGCTTTTCATCATGCTCTTGCTAATGAGGCCTACATAGAAATGAATGACCTATTAAACTCAGAAGCCTCTGCATCAACTTCAGAATACTCAAGTAGACGGTCTATGATTTCTGAAGAGTACTTTGATTCTGATGCATTCCTGAGGGAGATTTTGAATGACTGTAACACAACTGATGAAGAACATAAAGACTGCAAGCTTAGCATAACTGCACCTACTAAATCGGATCATGTTGTTACCAGTCTGCCAGAACAAGGTAAGATAACCCTTCTCTTGCTTGTTTTGAATTTAAGAAATTGGTACAGATCCTCGTATTGTTTGTTCTAGAAACTCCGAGAGTGTATCCATGCGAAGAACCATTTGGAAACTTGGAACCATGAAACTTTGCAACTGAGAAGTCCCACTGTAATGGACCCCACCCAACTAACAAGCGTATGAAACCCTTCTCTTGTTTGTTTTGAATTTAAGAAATTGGTACAGATCCTCGTATGGTTTGTTCTAGAAACTCTGAGTGTATCCATACGAAGGACCATTAGGAAAATTGGAACCATGAAACTTTGCAATTGAGACGTCCCACTGTAATGGACCCCACCCAACTATGAAGCGTATGAAACTTTGAGCAAAGCTAATTTCACAGTTGCAATTAGTCCCATTGTGACCAAGTTTTTTTTTCAGGTTGTCAGTTTATCGTTGCTATTAGTAACTTCTTGATTCAGATGCCTTTTCAACAGTATTAGTAAAACAGTAAGGTGTAAATGCACAGTCATTTATACTAGTCTAGACAGTTATAGGGCTACTTCATTAACTCCTCACCTTCCTCATTTTCTTTTATCCATCTTGTTTGTACCATGGTTTTAGGCTGAAGTTTGTATCTTTGTACTTGCAGGGTTAGTTCACAACCATGATAACAATGCCAGGGTGTCTGGAACTTCACTGGAAAAGTCAGTGCCAGATGGTGAAAGGGATCAACATCCAAATGAGGAGTGTCCGCAGCACAATCCTTCTACATCTTCCTGTTTCCCAAGCAGTCATGTGAAACGAAGCCGTTCAAATAGTTCTAATAGTTCGCAGGGCAGCACCAAGTCTCCCCAGAGAGATCGATCTATCAGTAAATTGGGAAAGATAGGAAAGAAGTACTGCTGCTTCAGATCATTCTAGTCCAGTACATAACATTTCCTCTATTTTGTACAGGATGAGACATAGGGAGGTCAAGTTTTCCTCTTGATCGTTTTAAAGCACACGATATTATGCCGTGCTATTGTGACATTGGTCGATTCTGTCAACAAGCTGTTGCCAGATCTTCTGACAGAACTTAGTCAAAGAAGAGAACAAGTTTTGAAGCTACAGGGAACAACACTTAAAAAACTCTGGAAAATTTTCCATTTTGTTGTTGTTCATATAGTGAAGAATATCATGACACTGATGATTCTGTCAAATTGAGATGAGCTACTTAATATCATTTTTTATTGATAGTCAGTTCTTGATCGATTTGTGAAGCAATTATCTCAATAGCCTGTTGTTGAAAATAGGACGGAATGTAAGCTGAGTTGCAGAACTGTTGGCACTTGACACTGAATCTGTTTCATCAGGAGTTGAATGTTCATAGGCTCCTGATTTTTTCTTCCCGAGTTAATTTGGTTTTAGCACTAAGCACACTTGCTAGGGAGTTAGTAGTTTTGTAAATTTACTTCTCCTTTTGTTTATCATGTGGGTGCAACTGCCATGTCAGTGCATTGCTGCATATAATAAGCATCCTGTGAGGGTATTGTTGTGCTCAAGGTTCAGGAAAACGGCAAAAACCTGAAAAATCAGCGGGTCCGGGTTTTTTTTCCTCCCGGTATGGTTGGGGCCAGTTCCGGTTTCTAAAACCTTGCTTATGCTAGTTCAGTGTTGTCCAATATATTTTTTAGACGTAAGCCATCTTTAGTCCTTATTATGCGTGAAGTTCTATCTATTCTGCTGTGTATTTGCTGATTGAGTGCTCCATATTATCAGGGAGTAAGATGCTTGCACGCAAAAGATATTCTTATTGTTGAAACCATATTTGCATGTTCAGTTCAGTTCCGATAACATACAGAAAATTACTTAGAACAAAAAGGCATAGTTCAATGATTCATGCCTTGTACAACTGCATCACAGGTTCACCTGTTTAGCCTGTTTAGGGTTTAGATTCACTGGTGCCCCTCGGGCTTAGGCGGAGGCACGGTGGTGGTGCCACAGGACTGAGGAGGGCGGTGGGCGACGACAGTCGGTAGGGGCGACGAGAAATGCAAAGGTTAAGAGGTGATGGTAACCATTGGAGATAAGGAAGGAGGGCAGGGGTGGGGCGGTGGGCCTCATCGGCGTTGGTGGAGGCGCCGGGGAGGCAATGGGGGACGACACATGGGGAGGGAGCGGCTGCGGCGGTTGAGGGTGAAGGGAATGAGGGTTAGGGTTAAGCGGTGGAGGGTAGTATATATGGAAGAGAGTGGGAAAGATCTGGATAGTTGGATCAAAATCCAACGGTCCAAAAAATCGATTGCGATTTTTTCAAAAAAAAAAGGAGAAAATTACACTGTGGGTCCCTGAACTTGGCAGGGGGTTCACTTGGGTCCCTGATCTATGAAAGTGTCCAATCTGATACCTAATCTATTTAAGTGGATCAAGCAGGTCCAAAACAGCTCGGGCTGACATTGACCGGTGATGTGGAACATTGACCTGACCTACTCTCATATACTACCCCCCCCGCCCCACTCTAGGTCACCACCCTACTTCATACCTCACTCGCAGACTCGCTAGCTCGCTCATGGTGCCTCCACACTTGCTCGCCTCTCGCTTCTCCTCGCGCCGCCCCAATGCCGCCGCCTAAGCCTGAGTCGATGCGAGCCTCGTAGCCACCCTCTGGCGTCCCACCCGCCCCTCTCGTTCCCGGCCGTGGCCGACGACGACGTCTTCATCGGCAATCTTGCCGCTACCGACGGTCCATTTCCGTGTGTATACCGGACGCGTTCGCGATGAATGCCATCGCGGCCGACCCTTTCCGCGCATTTGAGCGGAGCGGGGAAGAGGCGGCGCGGATCTCGGCGACGCGGCACGCGCCAACGGGACGCGTCGTGGCGGCGGTAGGTTTGTGGCACCGATGGTGTCGAGGCTAGCTTCGAGGCAGCGAGTACTTCACTAAGATCAAGGTGGGAATGCCCACCACGTCGGCGCTCAAGTGCGCGCCATGCCGCCATTGCTGAGCGATTCGGCTAGGTGTTCGACCACGGGCTTATGCTCCTCTGGCGCGCTTGATCTGACCGCGACCGCTCGCCGAGGCTCGACTCGGCGGCTGCGACCTACACCGCAAGGCGTGCCTCTACAGTCGTCGCCGAGGCGCGACTCCATCACCATCATGACTTCGCCACCGAGACCTCACGCCACGGCGGCTCGCGTGGCGCCCGTGGCCCTCGGGTGTAGCCCACGACAACAAGGGGCTCTTCGTCGTAGCTACGGGGCTCCTTGGCTCGGCCATGCAACTGTCCTTCCCCACTCAGATCTCTCGCCGCTTGGTAGGGCTTCTCGCCTCGTGGACCGCGCCTCCTCGTGGCCAACCCCACCTCCCGCTTCTCCTCCGTCACCTTCGGTCCGACGCCAGGTGGGCCGTTGGTCGCCAAGGTCCTTCACCCCGATGGTCAAGAACCCCAAGATGGAGGCGTTCTACTACGTAGCTCATCGGCATCGGCGTGGGTGGCGTCGCGCGTCCGGCGTGGCCGAAGTCGACCTCCGTCTCGACCCTTCCACCGTAGCGGCAGGCGTCGCCGTGGACTCGCACGTCGTGACCCGCCTCGCCCGGCCGCTTACTCCACCTGCGACGCCTTCAAGGCCATTGCCGTGGGGCTCGCTCTCCCCGTGAGTTCTCGCTCATCTTGTGCGGTCGGATTAATGAGCCACGCTAGAGTCATGCTAGTCGGATTGGGTCAGGTCAATGTTCCACGTCACCGGTCAATGCCAGCTCGGGCTGTTTTGGACCTGCTTGACCCACTTAAATAGATTAGGTACCGGATTGGACACTTTTATAGATCAGGGACCCAAGTGAACCCCCTGCCAAGTCCAGAGACCCACAATGTACTTTTCTCGACAAAAAAAAGGCTAATGGTAGCTGGATGGTTGGAGGGACTACGCATCTTTTTTAGTTAAGGTAGCCAATCCAGTCTTCCGGTTCCAGAATAACACATCAACAAACTCAAATGATTCCATGGTTAATGGTCAAATATTATGTAACAACAGGATGTCATGAGCTTAACGTACTAGCTGCATCTATTACAAAATGCACTCAGCATCTGGAACAAGCTGTACATAAGAGGGATGCAGTAGTATCAAGAGGAACGCAAATAACATAAGTACAAAGATTCCAAAGTGCTATTAGAGTTTGAGGCTATCAGACTTATGGAAATGCTACCACCATTTTTTACTTTCAAAAATGGTGTCACCACCAAATTGGAGAAAGTAACTCTTAAATTGCATCAGAAGGGTAGCAAAATTGAGAAAGTAACTCTTAAATTTCGTCAGAATGGTAGCAAAATTGAGAAAGTAACTCTTCAATTTCATCAGAATGGTAGTATTTTTCAGGAAGGTTATGACTAAGGAGACGCCATTCAGTTTCATGGCTGCTATGAACCCACAAAACATAAGAATATGCTGCTTGGAATATCTGTATCTGACAAATTATTCAGTTTCATGTCTGCTATCAGCCACTGAAGTCATTTGATTCCTTCTAACTGCGCTGACGTAATAACGGAACAAACTGCGGAGTTTCTGAAACTGGCATCCAGATGGAGATTTACTGTGTTAGTTGGTTCCCCCATTGCGTTCCCAAACTGACCAAATCTTGCCAAACCAAATTGTCCTGAATTAGGCATCACTCGAAAAAAAAGCATAGGGCATCACAAAAGAAAGCATGCTATGCTGATATCAAACCGCCGAACTTTAAACAAGATCGAAACAAACATAACATGGATTATTGGTGTTGATGCATTATTGATTGAAAATTTTAGCAACCGCTAGTAGGAAGGTAGGATTGCTAACTCCCTGCCTAGATTAATCATGATGAATACCAAATTGGGCCTGGTAATTCACAAATAAGAGATTCTATTTGTAAATTCAGTCAAAGTAGAGTTAGAATGACCAATGCAATATGTGCAGAAAATTTCATCATAACACCAAACAGAGTTTTAACTATTTATCAAATAATAGTTGACATCAATTTCACTTGCTCCAAAATTTCCACAAAGTGCACCTCATATGTACATCACATCAAGAAAATTCACAACAAACAAAAAATGGAATCACAACCATTTCTGAACAATAGTACCTTGCAATCTTGCATTCTTCTGCCTAAAAGTTTCAGTTAGGATGATGGATGATCCTTTGCAGCACGACGGTCCTGGCGCGGCGGATGTCCCTGCTACACCGGTCCGCCTGCTCCCCCAGGTCATCCACGCTCTTCATGAACACCTCCAGCTTCTTCTTCACCTCCTCTACCCCGAGCCTCACCGCCTCCTCGTCGCGCTCGGTGAACTCCACGCAGTCCACCATGGAGCTGATCTGGACCTCAAGCCGGTCGACCAGCACCCGGATGCTGTCCAGGTCCTCGATGGCGATGAAGGTGCTGACCTGCATTGCGCTCACCACCTCCTTGTGCCCCTGGAGCGCGTCCTGGTACTGCTTCAGCAGCGAGTTGATCCACTTCCCCACGGAGCCCACTGGCATGGAGGCCACAGCAGCCAGCGCCGCCGCGACGGGCGGGGCCGCGATGGCCACGGCCACCACCGAGCAGATGAGCAGCGCGGCGAACGTGGTCACGAAGACGATGCCCGACACGCGGCGCCACGCGCGGACCGACCGAAGGCGCCGGTCCAGCCGGCGCTTCCGCTGCCGGAGTTTGTCCAGCATGGCGAGCTGCTGCCGATACACGGCCTGGAACGCGGTGAAGAACTCGCCCGTGAACGGTTCGCCGGCCGCCTTGAACTGCCGCAGCTCGCTGAGCGTGCGCGGGTACCTGTCCACAGCGGCAGCGAGGGGTTCTTGGACGTCGCTGGAGCCGCCGCCGGCGTCGGCTTCTTCGTGGTGGAGGCGCTGGAGCGCGAGGTGGAGGATGAGCTGGGAGTCACTGGCGCGGTGGAGCGACTTGTCGAGCGCGGCGAGGAAGTCGAGGGTGTGGAGGCTGCCGTCGAAGTAGTCCTCGACGAGGTCAAACAGGTCGGGGCTCCGCCACACGTTGCGCTTGCAGGCGAGCACGACGCGGACCACCTCCTGGTTCATGTCGAGCAGGCAGCCGGTGACCTCGCGGAGGGAGCCCAGTGACAGCGACCGCACCTCCACCCCTGACGCCACCGCCGAGATGGCCCGGCTCGCGCGTCGCCGCAGCGCCG
The DNA here is from genome assembly GCA_036346405.1 of Phyllostachys edulis. Classification (NCBI taxonomy): domain Eukaryota; kingdom Viridiplantae; phylum Streptophyta; class Magnoliopsida; order Poales; family Poaceae; genus Phyllostachys; species Phyllostachys edulis. The sequence goes on from CM070563.1 coordinate 30,690,578, forward strand.
TGTCGAAGGTCCGCAGCTCCGGGTCCGCGCAGCACGCCGCCTCGCAGGACCCCGGATCCTCCTTCTCCTCCCCGTCCTCCGCCGCCGCCGCTTTGGCGCTCGCCAGCCGCCGCGGCTTCACAATGCCGCCGCCGCCGCCGCCGTGACGGTTCTCCATTGCTGGCGAAACCAAGTATCAGAAACAAACGCTGAATCCACCTAGAAATCAAGAAACGGAGCTTCCGGACCAATCAAGAACTGTACGAAACCTCAGTCTCCTCAAGAATTGCAGGAGGATTCCACCGATGTGGAATTTATACTTGTGGCTTTGTGGAGCGTGGAGTGTGTCAAGAAGGGGAAGGGCCGGGGGGCGGTGATGTGGCGGTGGATGGCTTGTACGCATTAGGAACTAGGAAGGAAGGAGCTGGGAAGAATGTGGGCGGCAATGGCGACGCGAGGAAGTAACCGAAGGAAGCATTAAGCGCGCGTACAATGCATAGCGGCCCACTCGATGATAGAGGGCGCTCGTCAGCTCAAAGTCACCCTACCTAAATTTTCTACGCAATGCACCATGGCTCAAGTGATGATTCCAAACATTTGTAATTCAGCCTCTTTATTTTTTTTTTATTTCAGCCCCTCTAGTTATAATTTTATACAAAACCACCCTTAGGCCACCTGTAAGCCACCCTTTTCTTTTCTTAGCCCCACCTCCATCTCTCCCCTACAACTCCATCCCGTCGTTCCCTTCATCGACCTCCTTCTCACTGCCCTACCACCGCTGCCACAAATTCGAGGCCACCACCCCTCACCAGCGATCCACCACCTCCGCCGCTCCTAGTTGGTCGCTCAACACCACTCTAATTTCCCGCAGCGCTGCCGCCTCCGTTGCCCCATGAAGCTCCTATCGCCGCTCGTCGCACGGAGGGTCGATGGTGACCAGATCCAGTTGGATCTAAACGGCGGAGGTCCATATCCCGCCGGATCCGGTCGTCGTTGACCCAATCCAGTCACTGTCGTCGTGCGCCTGTGGTCAACGACCTTTCCACGCTAGCCCGTCTTTGTCAAATCCGGCGACGCCGACAGTCGTCTCCTTCGGCATAAATTTTATCCCATTCTTCAACATATCCTGCTCGGCAGCTCTTCTAAAAGCAGACATGCCATTAATGTACTCTTCACTCATACGGTTCTTACCGTACATCCAGTTTCGGTCCATCTATGCTACGCACATAACAAATTAGTGTCAAATTAGATGAATAAACCGCAAGTACCCTAGAGAAAATATAAAGGGTTACAGATCATTACCCTCGGAGCTCACGATGAAAATCCCAAATATCCCGCGAGATCATCCTCCCTTTCTTCCTCCTCTCCTTCTCTTCCCTTCCTCCTTTCTTTAGCTTCCTCCTTTCCTTCTCCTCCCTGCCTCCTTCCTTCCCTTCCTTCTCCTCTCTAATTAAGGTGGCGCAATAGGGGAGGAGGCAACAGGGATGGCGGCTCAAATGGGAAGGAGGTGGAGGCGCTAGGGGCAGGGGGTTCTGTCGGGACAGCTGGGAATTTAATGCCTGCATATCAATAAGAACCGTGTGTGATATTGCACTATCACAGACGGTTTGTAAATAGAACCGTCTGTGATAATTCACAGACGGTTCTTAACAATAACTGTTTGTGATGTCTGCGATTACCACAGACAGTTCTTATTCAGAACCGTCTGTGAATTATCATAGACGGTTCTATTTACAAACCGTATGTGATAATTAGTATCATAGACGGTTCGGTTCTTAAGGAACCGTCTATGATAATTACAACACAGACGGTTCCCTTTGGAACCGTCTATGATGAGGCGTCCAGTATGCACGTTGCTAATTCATCAGAAAAACAGTGTGCTTGAGATACCGTGAATGATTCGGTGTGAAGCAATGGGTTACTATTGTTAGACCATCTCCAATGTTATATTTTAGCCGGTTCAAATGAAGAGAGAGAAGGCATTAAATCGATTCAATACATTGGAGGGGTCGATTCCAACAAAAAAAATGCATGGAACCAGACTCTACTTAGGAATTCAAAGCATTAAACAGCTCATATGAGCATTAAACAACTACATAGGAGAGAGTGCGGTTAAGAGATGATATTATTATTTTATGGTTTTTTAATGTAACGTGGGTCCTAATTATTAGTAGGAATCGATTCAATACATTGGAGAAAAATAAACTCGGTTCCTAGAATGCTTACGTGGCATGACTTTGAATCGACATCGGTTCAATACACTAAAGATGCTCTTATGAGGCTTGATTATCTCGGGAACTGAAAGGTTTGGTAATGGAGATGGAGGGAACTCAAATGTTTAAGCCAAGAGAGAGGTGTGCAGCTCCTCGTTGTCATCAGTGGCATAGCTGGCCGTGGGCCGAGCCTTGGGCTGACCCAGCTTCTTTGGGCTTAAATACATTTTTTTTTGTTTTTTGGGGAAATTTCACATGACATTTTTAGTGTGGGCCTCGGCCATTGCCCCGGAGGCCCGAGGCCCAGCTCCGCCTCTGCTTGTCGTGGAAACGAAACATAAACTTGCAAGTAAGAACCGAGACAAAAATTTGTTTGTTGCAATGTAAGCTCCATTCCTACATCTATCTGCAGAAATTTGCTATAGGAACTGGTCGTAATCTACCAGATGAATATTACCACGCCTAGATCGAACTAGTTCACTTGCCAAATAGGTGTAGCTTGTGTAAGACTTCTCATCAAATCCGTATGACTAATGTAATTGCCAATTTATTAGTATTACCTCCTTAGGATCAAAGTTATGCACTGTAGTAATTAAATGTTCCATTCTTTTGTGTGATGGCCAAGCTTCACATTGGTTTTATCCATGTGTGCTTTGTGTAAACCTTTGCATGCAAGACGACCTTGCCAAAATTTGTGCAGTCTCTCTAAAATAATTGGTGTAGTAAATAAATAAAGTGTTCTAGTCAAGCCAAAGGTATCTAGCTAGCTTGCCAGTAGTACAATTTTGTAAGCAACTGTGTCAAAGCTGCACAACATCTACTACTGTAAATCAAATATTCACATTAAGCAAAAATATACCCTAGAACGTTTAAGAATACAAATAGAAAAGCACCAAAATGCTAAGAGAAAGGGAAAAAACAAAACCAGCATGCACATGATCCATGCTTGTGCAAGGGGCAAAGATAGAAAATGCATGCTTGCAAGCATTATATTGCTCCCTAGCTAGCTATCTGCTTTGAACAAACACTATTGCTTGTGTGACACACTGGTGCTACAAACAAAAAGGCGAAGGCAGTCAGTACCTTTTCCTTTTGTCAAAGGATGATGGATCCAAGTATGTATGTTGGTACTACTTGTTGTCACTGTCTAGATGATCAATTAGGACAATAATTATGAAAATGGTGTGACGGGATTGTGTTGTCCCTTTCTGAATTGATAGATGTAGTTAGTTCCTTCTGGAGTGCCTTGAGTGGACAGGACTCCCATGTCTTGTTTTGATGTAAATATGATGCTAATCGTAATCCATAACTATAGTCTGTATGCACCTTGAAACGTTTAACATGGAGAAGAGCTTAACACTTTAACATCAAGTTTGCCCATTTTCTTGTTCAGTGTAAATTTGCAGGAGCTACAATTTGTTATAGAAGACCATCTTATGAAGAGAAAATATTGTACTGTATTCCTGCTCCTTTGCTAGCCCAAGCAATTGCCCACCTTTGCCTAGCAAGCCTAGTGTTTGACAAAGCTCAAAAATCTTACACAGGCAAAAAAACTATTTGCCCATCTCCCTTGTGGGCAAGGTTTGCCATCTCTTCATTTTGTCATGTTGTGGTCCAATAAATAGTTTCAAATAAATATTATTATTTTTGTTTACAAGTCACTTGGAGTTTTTTTTTGTTTGGTCGATTTTTTTACCATAGGATCATCTAGAGGGAGCTTTGGATGTTTGACACGTTTCTGTCCCGTGATGTCCTGTGCTCATCAACGGGCTAGGATTTTGTTAATGGGCACGTGTCCGGGCCCTAACGGACGCAGAACATTTATCAGAGTAGTATATTGTCCCCAGGCTGCTATTTCTCCATGGGCTGTATGTGCCCGGCCTGTTTTCGCTTGTGCGGCAATTTTTTTTTTGGGTTAAGTACATTGTTGGTCTCTCAATTATACCCGTTGATTAATTTTGATCTCTCAACCGAAATACCGGATATCTTGCACCTCAAACTTTACATACCGGGCAAAGCGTGTCCCTCCGTGCATTCTCAGGCGGTTTGGGCCGATGTGGCAGCCACGCTGGCGCTGAGTTGGCCCTACGACCGGACCACGCAGCGACCCGACTCGGTCCGGTCATATTGTCGCACTCGGTCGCCCTATCTCCCTCTCGCTCACTCTCGCTCTCGCTCTCTCTCGTCGGCGACTAGGGTTTGGTGGCCGGCGGCGATTTAGGGTTCGTAGTTTGGTGGCCGGCGGCGACCCAAGCTCCTCGCCTCGGTCGCCTCGCTCTCGCCGCGCAGCCTCCTCCCGTCCGAAGCTCCTCAGATTCCCCGTCATTTGAGGCTCACACGACACTTGGTCTGCGGCAACAAGAAATCCCCAGATCCCATCGGATAGGATGCGGCGGTGAACAAGAATAGCGGTAAAGGTGAGTTCTTCAATCCTACATCTGGCGCAATTACTCCAGTTGTTTGGTGGAGCTACTTCGATTTGTGTTGTTCTTAGGGTAATGGTTGGTGTTATTTTGCATGTAGGTATATCACAGTGGTGATTTCTTGCGATTACTCTGATTTAGCAATGGATAAGTTGGACAAGCTAGCTGTTAGGTTCCATTTCAGTGGGGATTTCTTTGATGATGGGAAGAGATTGCATTATTGCGGAGGAGGAAAGGGCATGTCTTACATAGATCGGGATAAGTTATCGCTGCCGGAGGTCCAAGGCCATTTGAAGGACCATTGTGAGGATGTGGAGTTGGTACTCATGCACTGGTAGTTTCCTGGGAAAGCATTGAAGAATGGATTGAGGGTGCTAACAAATGATGAGGACCGGACCATGGTATTGTCAGATCACTGATGGGGGTGTTGTGGATATATTTGTTGAGGCAGCGGGAGTTGATGATGATGTTGGCTCAGATGGTGATGGTGATGGTATGGGTGACAAAGGAGATGAACTCAGTGATTGGGAAGACGAGAGTGAAGCTTGGCTGCACACAGATGATGATGAGGCATTAGATGCTTGCAAGGAGGTGGAGGTGATTAAGATGTCACCAGGTGATATTGCAAAGGATATTGCTTGCAAGCGGAAGTTCTACAGTACAGTGCCTGATATGAAGGGGAAGGCAAAGGCTGACTACAAGACTTGCAGTGACTACATCCCTAGAGATGCTGAGACCGACGAGGATGATGATGAAGCTGCTCAGAACAGAAAGAGGTACAAGGCTGGGCATTTGGTAGCCATTGATGAGTCAAGGGGACAAGGAGGAGACGATGACAGTGACACTTCTTACTTTTCTGAGAGTGAGGAAGAGGACAGCTATGAGGAAGGTGGTAGTGATGGTGAGCTCCTGAGGAAGAAACCCAAGTACCCTAGGTATGACCCGAAAGCAAGTCTCCCTACATTTAGCTTGGGCATGGGTTTTAGCTACAAGGGGGACTTCATTCAAGCTGTTAGGCAGTATGGAGTAGCTAGGAGTCATGTTATTAATTTTTGCAAGAATGACAACAAAAGGGTTAGGGCTAAATGTGAGTGGGCCAAATGTCCTTGGTTTATCTTGTTGTCAAATAACAGCAGGACAGAAGGATGGCAAGTGACTAGTTTCAAGGATGAGCACACATGCCCTCCAAGAAGGGACAACAAACTTGTCACTTCCAGGAGAATAGCTGAAAAGTTTGAGAGTGCCATAATGAGAAACCCAACCTGGAAGCTTGAGCACTTGAAGCAAACAGTACAGGAACAAATGCATGCAGATGTGAGCATAGCTAAGTGCAAAAGAGCTAAGTCCCTTGTAATGCAGAAGATATTAGACTCCAAGAAGGGAGAGTATGGTAGGGTCTTTGACTACCAAATAGAGCTTCTTAGGAGCAATCCAGGTAGCACAGTAGTGGTTAAGCTGCATCCAGATACCACAGAAGCTATTTTTCAGAGAATGTACATTTGTTTGGATGCTTGCAAAAGAGGTTTCTTAGCTGGGTGTAGGAAAGTGATAGGTTTAGATAGTTGTTTCTTCAAAGGTCCAACCAATGGGGAGCTAATTTGTGCAATGGGAAGAGATGCAAACAATCAGATGTACCCCATAGCATGGGCTGTGGTAGAGAAGGAAACTAATTCAGTGAACACACCACCTCCATCCAAAAAGAGTTGCACTGGGGTGGGAGTATTGTACTCAGAGAGGACAGGCACAACTATTCAGAATGTAGGTGCATCCCAAAATGTCCATATCTTCATTTATATTCTTTGCACTTGCAAACTACAAACCTCTAACTGAGCATGGTGGTTCTGCTTCTGACTGGTATGCCAACTCAGAGGATCATCAAAACCTCTCATCTCGCTAAAGTCACTACACAACATGGTGGTTCGGCACTATGAACTTGGAGGCAAGTGTGGCGTCTGCGAGTGCAAAATCAAGTGTGAACATCCAGGTGACTTGGGTTACGCTTCGGTCAAGCTGCAGCCCAAGAACCAGCCTCTCAAAAAGGAAAAACCGACTCAACCAAGAAGAAGCAAAGTTATAGTTCAAAGCTTGCAAAGCTTTTGAGTATGCCAACTAATGAGTGATCACTACTACAGAAAAGGCTTTCACAGACGGTTCAAAAACGTCATCACAGACGGTTTCGTGAGCCGTTCGAGTTTATGGGTCGATGATGACATGAGGTCATCACGAGCGGTTTTGAACCGCTCGTGATGTATACTTTCCGCGAGCGGTTTGTGGTTCAAACCGCTCGCGATAAGTAATATCACGAGCGGTTTCATCCACAAACCGCTCGTGATAAGCACATATCACGAGCGGTTTCAGCCACAAACCGTCGTGATAAGCACATATCACGAGCGGTTTCAGCCACAAACCGTCGTGATAAGCACATATCACAAATGACTTTTCGGCCCAGCGTTGGTGATTAAATCGGCATCATATATATATTACATATATATTGTTCATCTCTCGGCCACTTTGGGGATCGTCAGAAGGATGAGGCGGTAGCCAAACAACCTCATTGAGCCCTTGCAAGTATAAAAAGTATGGATGCAAGGAGGCGTTAGGACATCAATTACGGATTGGGCGTCGCTATGTTCGAAAGTGTATGATTGATCTTGGAGTACTCCGTTTGGGAAGTGGCATCATGTATTAGCAACTATCCGTTTTGAGTATGTAATCGTTTTAAACCCAACAAGAACACTAAGCAACCATTCTCATATTTCAAAAGAATTCTCAACTTGTTGCTTGGTGTTCTTGTTGGCTTTAAAGACAATTACATGCTCAAGAATTGTTGGTTGCTAATACATGATGCCACTTCCCACCGGAGAAGTTAAGATCAACGCCACTTTCAACATAGCGACGCCCAATCCGTAATTGGATGTCCGACCGCCTCTTTGCATCCATACTTTTTAAACTTACAAGGGCTCAATGAGATTGCCCGTGATACCGCCTCATTCTTCTCATGTCATGGGACGAATTCCTAAAGTGGTCGAGATCACTTAATAATATATATATAATATATATATATGATGCCGGTTTTAATGGCACAAGCAACCAACGCTGGAGACTTTATAGAGAAGAGATTATGAATGGAATGGTAGGACGACTGCACGCAAGAGGTAGGAGAACTTGACCGCATGAACAAGGGGACTATTAATATGAACTAATTATCAATTTAATTTCAGCATAAGACTATTGACACCATTACATCACAGAGCAAGGGACTATTAATATGAACTAATTATCAATTCAATTTCAGCATAAGACTATTGACATCATTACATCACACAAAGAAGAGGACTATTAATATGAACTAATTATCAATTCAATTTCAGCATAGGACTATTTACATCATTACATCACGAGCAAGGGACTATTAATATGAACTAATTATCAATTCAATTTCAGCATAAGACTATTGACATCATTACATCACACGACAAGAGGACTATTAATATGAACTAATTATCAATTCAATTTCAGCATAAGACTATTTACATCATTACATCACGAGCAAGAGGACTATTAATATGAACTAATTATCAATTCAATTTCAGATAAGACTATTAACATCATTGAGCGCTTCATCGAAAGAGAACAAGACCAAGGGTGTCCAAACCCACCACACAAGTAGTAGCCCTCAAGATCCATCGCAGAGCACTAGCTAGCCATTTTCATCACAGAGCAAGGGGGTAGAGACAGAGAGGACCTTAGTACAACAAGAACCACGGTGGCGACCCCACCACCAAAGACAACCCTCATCCATTTCCTTTACCTTGCATAAATCACACAAACATCGAGACACAACTTAAGGTTCATGCATAAAAATCAAACTCAACAAAAGACATTAAGCTAACAGATCTAGAGGAGAATAGAGGAGGATGGGGAAAGCAAAACCCGGCGGGGCCCTAGCAGGCACAACGGGCTCGGCGGCGTTAGCGATGAGGTCGGCGGCGGCGTCGAGGTGGGAGGAACGGAGTTAGGCGGGCGCAAACCCTAGCAGAGCCGGGAGTGACGAGTTTGGGCGTCATCAGAAGGTAGTATTAACTGTGACGCCGCAAAAGACACTCTTATCGTCTGAGTGTCTTTTGCGGTGGTCACCAGATCTACAACCGTCGGCAACGGAAGAATGGTGGCGCCGGCAATGACGGGAGGGAATGGACGAGAGTAAGGTCACGGGAGTGACGAGTTAGAGCGCAAACCCTAGCGGCAAGTCGGGCTAGCTCCTACTTATAAAGAGATTTATCGAGACGGTTCTATTATGGAACCGTCGGTGATAATTATCACGACGGTTCCATAATAGAGCCGTCAGGATATGGGATATATCACGACGGTTCCATTATGGAATCGTCTGTGATATATCCCATATCACGCATTTGTTCCATAATGGAACCGCTCGTGAAATGGTTTTTCTCAAGTATATATATACAATTACATGACATGAAGAAATTACATGTTTATATTAAAAAGCGTAAACCTATAATTAAACAAGGTTTTTCTAGTGGCGAAGGTAGGTCGCTATCTCCATCTGCAATACTTCATAGGTGACGGTGTAGCGGCATCGGACGGTTCTCGATCATCGTGAACGAAGCTCAAATGCGCCCACCCGCTGACGCCATTGCTCGAAAGTGTCTCCGAAGACCCTCGATCGTTGAACTAAGAAGAATTGAGCCCATAGGCTCTCTTCCTTGCTTGAGGGTCTCGGCCGTCGACTTCGATCATTGCCGCCTCGATCTACCAAGTGACGGAAGCCTCCCAGAGACGTGCAACGCCGTTTTGGAGGACTACGGCGATGACGCCAGTAAACTCGCCGAAAGTGCGAGATCACCCTAAGACACGGCGGAGGAGGATGTAAAGACGGCGGAAGGTGGCGTCCACCGCTCTGCAAATTCTCCGCCGGCAGAGGAGTGAAGACACTGCTGATCAAACAAAGGTTCTTCCGCAAAGACGGTTCAACTTATACCGAGAGAGGTGCTCGACAAAGGCGGCCAGAAGGCCATCGCGGCGACAAGGAAGAGGCGACCAATTTTTTTTTATAAGTATGTGGGGATGATCATCTTGGATGGCGGATGATCCTTTTATAAAACAAGGAATAAATTCGAGCGTGAGATTTAGAGACGCGTCGGGAGCGAAGCGGATCGATGCGATGAAGAGACGACGAGGAGCCGGGCGGATGGCGATTTAACACGAGCGCGCGGCGATGAAGAAATTAACTCACGCCGAGCGATATTATCACTGAGCGGTTATTTTTAAGAACCGCTCAGGATACTAATAATATCGCAGACGGTTCTTGTTGTAACCGCTCGTGATACTTCACGACGGTTGTGTTTTAAAACCGCTCGTGATATCGATTAATATCACGACGGTTACGAACAAGAACCGCTCGTGATACTTCACGACGGTTTCAACATGAACCGCTCGTGATATTGCCTCTTCACGACGGTTTTTAGCGCGCCAGAGAGTACGACGCCTCTAAACCAAAACCGTCTGTGATTGAATGTAATACCGACGGTTTCGGTCAACCGTCTGTGATGAGGCGTCCAGTATTAGCCTTTTTGTAGTAGTGGATGTTAGTGTTATGTAATCTTTTGAACTTGTGCCAGACAGACAGTTATGCTGTTAGTGTTATGTAATCTTTTGAACTTGTGTCTTGTGGGCTGACAGTCAGTTAGTGTTATGGAATCTTTTGAACTTGTGCCTTGTGAGCTGACAGTCAGTGTTGTTTAATCTTTTCAACTTGTGCCTTGTGGGCTGCATATTATGGTGTTTATTTCTGAGAACTAATGAATATGCTGTTTATTTGTGAGAACCAATTGATATGCTGTTTATTTGTGAGAACCAATCTGTTTGCAGTAGTTCTGACTGGGTCCATGTTAATTGTCAGTCATGGTGTTTGCTTCAACATGATCCTTGGTTCTGTTAGTGTTGATGTATAGATGGATACAATAAGACATGCATGCTACCGAACTTGTGTGAAATAAAAGTCTGCATCTCTCTCCCTATACATGCACTTCCAACCATTGCATGGTGTACAAAATTACAGGAAGCAGTGGTGGCAGCAGCACCGTATGTATCAGTGATCATTTTCAACTAGGATCAAATCAAGACAATCATGGTACCTTTCCATGTCCTTTTCCAACTAGTATCATCACTGATTCAGAACAAACAGAAGCATCACTGGACAATTTCAGAGCAACACCAGATGCATCACTCATTCAAATCAGAGAAGCACTAATATTTGCTGATGGAGTTTACATAGCAGAGCAACACCAGATGCATCACTCATTCAAACCAACATAGCAGTACATGACAGCACATGAGATGGAGTTTACTCACTTACTGATTTGTCATAGCACTACAATTTGCTTAAACCTAATCAGAGAAGCAGCAGTATAAGAGAGCACCAACTGAATTGGATAAATTCAGAGTAATACAGGTTCAATTACATAGTACATTGCAGCACAGGTTCAATTACATTCCCTAATCAGAACTCTAACTAGCATCATCACAAAACAACAAGCAAGACAAAAAGTCTCTCTCTTTCTCCAAATTGCTACCCTACCAAAGGAGTCCAACAAGCTGCTACATCACGCTCTCCATGCCCGGACTCGCCACACTCAAATCTTGTTCATTGTTCGGTTCCTTAACGCCCTAAGCTCACGGTTCTCCTTCCTCAACGCCTCTAACAAAGGTCGCGCAAGTCCAAGATTACCCGCCTCAAGAAGGGGTTGGTTCATCGTCGTACCATGCCCAAAACTTGCAGCCTCCATCCTTCAATTAAGATTCACAAATAAGCAAAGCCTCCACAAACCAAAAAAACAGCAAATTGGCGAAGAATACTTACCCGAGCTCGCATGCATGTCATGTACCTCCGTGCCGGGTTAGAGTCGCTCCACGAGATCCACCGACCAGCCATCTCCCCGCAGTGGCAACGGACCGTCGGAGCGTACTCCAGTGGTCTCTCTCTGTACGGAATCGGCGATGTGGAAGACCCATAAACTGTGCCGACAGAGGGTGCAGTACATGCCGCCGACCTTGAGCTTCCACCAGTTGCCAACGAACTCGAGCTCCCTAAGCTGGCCATGGCGCAGCCTCGAACAAGGGGGAAATCTGCGCGCGGGGAGCTCGGCAGGCGACTTAGTGAACTTGCTCGTCGAGGAGGACAGCCGGCTTGGGTCACCGCCGACCACCAAACTACGAACCCTAGTCGCCGCCGGCCACCAAACCCTAGTCGCCGCCGAGCGAGAGCGAGAGTGAGAGCGAGCGAGAGGGAGATAGGGCGACCGGGTGCGACAATATGACCGGACCGAGTCGGGTCGCTGCGTGGTCCGGTCGTGAGGGCTAACTTCGGCCAACAGGCGTCGCCACGCCGCCCAAACCGCCTGAGAACGCACGGAGGGACACGCTTTGCCCGGTATGTAAAGTTTGACGTGCAAGATATCCGGTATTTCGGTTGAGGGACCAAAATTAATCAACGTGTATAGTTGGGGGACCAACAATGTACTTAACCCTTTTTTTTTGCCTACTTTTGCGTTCGTGTCTTAACAGGCCACAATCCTTTCGGTTGTCATCTTGTTCTGTGTGGGATGAATAGAGCAATGCCAAGCTATAAGAACTTGGCAAGGAACAGTAGTTTCCAAAGGTGGAGTAGACCTCCTCTCGCTCTCCGTTCGGAGTCTTCCACACTCCTTCCCCTAGCTCCTCTTCCCGTTCCGGCCAGCCCCATCCCCTACCTCCTCCCTACCGGTCTTGCTGGTGACTAGCGGGAGGGTCCTACCTTTCTCTCTCTTTATATTATTCTTAGGGCCGTTAATCGAATATGAATTATCCGTTTTGTTCGACTATTATTTGGTAGGATACAAATATAGTTTATGTTTTTTTATCTGATTAATAATTTCTCCTCTATTGTTATCCACATTCGCATAAAAAATAATATAAATATGGTATGAACTTTTGTCCTTCAAAATGTTATTTTATCATCTCTATTCGTATTCGTATTCGCTAAAATAATACGAAAACAAAAATACTACTGTTTGATTCGTGTTCGATCCGCTAACACCCCGAATTATCAAGTCTAGTTCCCTCTCCTCAATCTCCGTGGTTTATTCTCCGATTTGGTCGTTTGCTAGCGCCGGCAATCACAAGGAGTGGATCCTGCCGTCTTCCCCGCAGTGGCGCTGCTCGCCTGCTGCCGTGAGTCGTCGTGGTGTAGGTCGCCCTGGGTGTCCTCCTCCAGATCCACCCAGATCTGGATCTAGAGATGCTAGGCTCAACGCCGGTGGCTCCCTTTCCCCCTCGCCCGGTTAGCATCTGTCTCCTCTGCTATACCTGACAATCGGTGTTGCTTTGGCACCGTCCGCCGTCACCTCCATGGTGACGGTCTTGTAGTCTTGTACATCTTCAGTGCAGCTAAAAGTGGTGAGTCCCCTGGCCTTGGCGCTGGTTGCCGACCTTCCCAGTGCGCTGTCTCTTCCCGGCCGTTGTGGCTTCCTCCCCCTGTGCTTCAACCTTCCCTGATTGGTATCTTAAGTCCCACGGATTGCTTTTCCATCCACATCCAGCCATTTCAGGGCCTGCTACTTTGTTTTGGTTGCCTTCCGTTTGGTTCAACACAAGTTCTTTCACACCGGAGCCACCAACTACTCTTACCTTGGAGGCACACTTTCAACACACGTTCTTCCCCGATGTGGAGTTATGGAATAAATGTGACTTGTTGGTGAAGCTCTTTAAGTTATATAATGTTATTCTAAATGTATCTAGTCGGGACACTAGTGACTTATCGATCAACGCATATATTGATTGATGACTATATTTCACTAGTCATAGATATGACGATATCAAATCAATAATGTGAACACACGTTAGAGAACATGATGTTGGATTGACTCACCATGAGACACTATTGAGATTGTTATGATTTTGTGTGTCATCAGTTGGTCTCAAGCAATGATGATGTATAACCCTTAGACATGAGATCAACATAATTTTCTACATGTGTAATAGTACACTTAGGAGTTGCAAAACGCTACTCCGTAACTAGGTAGTTATAAAGGTAAGTTTCGGGTATGCTATGAAACACGCGGAGGGATGTGACTAGTCGGATGTGAGATTTGCCCCTCCTAATATAAAAGGAGAGATATCTCGGGGGCCCTCGATGCGGTTGGATAAAGAAAGTGCATGACCATACCAGCAGTGGTCGTAGAGTTGACCACATGAAGTTATCTGTCACTAGAACGAGAAAGTATTGAACAGTCCATGGACGACACATATTTGTAACACCCCAATTTTTTGAGTTTTAAAGCCTTTTTAAGTAGTTTAGTCTCTTAGAAAATTTCACAAAATTTTATTTGAATTTAATAAAGCTTAAATGAGACTTATAAAGTCAAAATAATTTAATGTGACTAATATGTACATCAATTAAATCCAAAACTATTTATTTGAGTTCTTTGTGCTCGGAAGTATTTTCCAGATTTTTTCGAGTTCATTTGGTTTTTTTTTTATTTGCCATTAGGATTTTTTAGTATTTTTAAAATAGAAAATCTATTTAAAAATCTCAAGAAATCAATTGGGCTGAATTTCCTATTGCCTAGCCCATTCTCTCTGAAGCACAACCCAACTCCGCCAGCCCAAATCTACGTGCACCCTACTCTCTCTCCAACACGCCCACACCCTTAGTCCCTTGGTCCCACCCATCAGCCGCACGTGTGTCGTTTCTGACTCAAACACACCTGAGCCACCACCACTGACATGTGGGCCCGACTTGCGTCATTGTTCATCGTCATCGTCGTGCTCGAGATGGACTCTGCCGCCATGTCGCGCTCGGATTCTCCCGTAACCCCGCCACTATAGGCTATTTAAAGCCTTGACGTGCATGTCAAAACAATCGCCAAACCCCACCGCCAATCCCCTGAAGCCCGAAGCCCTAGATCGCCACTGTTTTGCCGAAATCGAAGCTTGAACCCTAGCTCGGCCGCCTGTAATACCCCGAAACTCTTTAGAGAGAGAACGAAAAGGATTAGTGGGTTATTTTGAAAATAACCCTCTTGAGGACTCGTACGTAATTAGATAAAAGGGGTTACATGAAAACGGGGTGTTTGGGAATTTTTAGAGAGGAGGCGTTTCTAGAACGGGTCGTGCGAGAGGAGTTGATTCGTACCGAGGTAAAAAGAGAAACGTAGGGAGAGAAATCAGAAACTAGGAACCCTAGCAGTTTTTTTTTTCTCTGTGCGCCGCCTCCAATTTTCACTCGCCAAGCTCAGCCGCCGTTTTCCTGCCGTGCAAGAGGATTCGCCAGCATGCCTGCTGCCCGAGCGTGGAATTCCAGCTGGCTCGTCCCTGCCGCGTGGATGCCCGGGTTTTGTTGCCGCCGACCTTTTGGCTGCCCGTACGCACTTAGTCGGCCAGCGCCTTGCCTGCCGCACTCGTGTAGGCTGTGCGCCTGCGTTGATCTCTTCGGTGACGTACGCGCGCACAATAATGGATGGTACGTGTTACCTCGGTTCAATCTGACTAGAAGCTAAAAACCAAAATCGTAGATTTTTTTTAATATTTCTTTTTTAGTTTATGGACTCCTTGCGTGATCGCCGTGTGCATGTGTTTGCTCGGCCACGTGTGGTGCTTGGCCGTGCGAGAAGCCCCATGTTGCAGCACTAGCTGGCTGCCATTCTGCGTTCTAAGCAAGGGAAAATCAAGTGAGAAGGAAAGAAAAGATGGGTAGGGGAGGTGCAATCTTGGACTTTTATCTTAGGTAACAATTTGATTATTTCCTCTCCGTTTTGTTAATTTAATTAGAGATAAGAATCGAGATTAGACAGGGTTTTAGAATTTTCTAGTTGAAGGTCGGTATTAGATCTGTTTAGGGCAAATAGGATTGGCCGACGTTTTTGATGAGGTTAAGAGCGGATTCTGTTTTGGTCGCCTCCTAGAGAGTTGTAGGAGACGTCGCTAGGTTTTCATAAAGTATTGGATTATGTCAATTGGACGAACGGATTAGGAGTTATGAATTTCGTAGCGCTGCTGTTCTGCAGTTCTGTCATAATCCTGACAGTTAATGGTAATCGTACTGTAGCGAATAGTTAATAGAATATTTAGAAGATCTCACTATAACTAAAGATGTATATAATTGGTTTAGCTTTCCAGAAAGCTAAAGAACATGAAATTTGGATAACTGTACTGAAAGATGTCATAATTTTAATGTCGCTATCCAGAAACCCTGACGTGATTTAGCTGCTCTGTTAATCAGCTTGATAAGGGTAGTAGATGGCCGAATCTGGAAGGCTCACAATCTAGGTTTAGTTGGAGAATTTGATAAGCTTTCCAGAAAGTCCAAGAACACCCCATTTGGATCTCTGTACTGAAAGATATGCATTTTTTTTATTATGACTATCTGTCGAGGGGACAGATCGATATTTAGGAGTTTGAAGTTGGGATTGCGCTAAAGAGTATAGCGAGTTCGTATTTACTTCTAGTTTAGTTGTTGGTCCAGAATTACTGTCTTAGAATGCTTGCTAAATTAATTCAAGTAGGGAGTGGTCCCGGGGGCAGCGCCCACTTCGCATTCTCTATTTTCACACGGTTGAGGCAAGTACTCTGATTGATAGATTAATTGTGAGTGTTTGATTGTGATTGGAAGTATTTGATACATATTAGCTAGGCATGGTTGCTAGAGTGATATGTATGATTAATGGTGGTGATTGCTTGAGATATGATTAAGTTTTATTCATGTATGCTGCTGTTGCTATTACATATTATTGATGGATAGAGTAGTTGTTCATGTGCATATTGAGAGCATATAGGCTTGGTCACGTGGTGACCAAGCATATATATTTGAGATCCCCGTCATGTAGATGACGGGCTTGAGGTCCCCACACTTGTGGAGTGTGGGCTTGTGGTCCCTATTACTTGCGGAGTATTGGGCTCTTGGTCCCTGTGCTTGCGAGCATAGACATGGGTATGCATCGACGGTTGCATACTATGCATTACCGGTAAAATGCAAAGAGAGTTAACGAAAAAAGATGCATTGGCATTGCATAAGAACATGATAGGTTTATTGTATAGATTTGGGAATGAATGATGATGTTATAATTGTATATTATAATGTCTTACTTTATGTAATTGCTGAGTCTGTGAACTCACTCTTGCTGTTGTTTGTGGTTTTAGGTACCCTCTTACAAGAACGGCATGCATGGGAGGGAGTAGTCATAAAAGTGATTGCACTTTGACACGACTCACTCACATTGAAATAAGATATGATTAAAGTTTTAGTTTGAGTAATCTTCTTAATGAATTAGTTATGTTTACTCACTATGCTTGGTATAACTTGTAATAGAGTTGATTAGAAGATTTTGGATGCCCCTTTGAATTATGCTTTCGTTGTTTAGCATACCTTGGATGATCTGTGATGATTAGTTTAATTTGGATGGACGGATATATTGATTGATGATTATAGTAGACTGGTAGAACCTCTGGTATAGTCACCTATACAAAGGAGGTTCTGCCGAAATTTAGTAAAAGATCTTAGTTTTAAATTGTATGTGGTTAGTTTAGTATCATTCCAGGCTCATGTTGGGCTGGGGTGTTACAGTTGGTATCAGAGCGGGCGTTAGGTCCGTGGTGAATAGATTAATTAAAATTTGCTAATGTCTTATCAGCTTAAAAATTTGACACACTGGTGCACAGTAGGATGGGAATAGGCAAAGCATTGCATTTACGTTTCCGCTATATCGTATTGATGATTGCTGATATGAATTGAGTATGATTGCTCATTAATTGATTATATGATTATTATGTGTAGGGATAACCCATGTTGAGAGGTTGAGGTCGTGGTTGTGGCCCTGAGCTTTACCAGGTTACACCACCGTTCGTGGTATGAGAATAGGAAAGTGGTTACCTCGGATATCTTAGTACAGGTGTTGATAGTGAGTATCTTTAGAAGAGTTCTTCTCTTCCTTGAATTTGAATTTGGTCAACTCTTATCTAGTTGTGATTGATGAGTTTCTCTTAGGTTATTAGTTCATTGCAGTTGATGGGTTGCTTTGAAAAAGGTTGGTGTGTTTCCATTGGCTTAATTTGTCCCGTAAAGCAATCATTGCTTTCCCAACCGATGAGTTATTCTTGCGGCTGGTGAACTTAGTTGATTGTCAACTTTGACCTTTATATTAGAGTTTTGTCTTTCTCATTGGAAAACATGACCCATTTATTCGCTTAATGTTTTTGGTTAATGAAAGTTTTCTTTTGCAAGTCCTTTAGTACGTGGAGGCTTTGACTTAATATATCTCTCTTGGGTATTTTGAGTGTTAAAGATTAATGGTTCTCTTTTATGAAAGAAGATGTTAAACCCTTTAGCGATGTTTTGTCTTGGTTAAGTGAGAGGTTATAATCAAAGCAATTAATGGATATGATATGGGTTATCAGGTTAGGTCTGCAATGTGTGCATGATCGATCTTAACTAATATCCTTGAAAGGAAAGTTTATTAATTTGAAAGTATCTTGTAGTAGTTCTTGGTGAGCTGTGATTGTGAGTATTGCTATACCTAATTGGAATCAATAGGGTTATTAAGAGGTGTGGAATATTGATGAACTGGTTTGATCATTAAGAGTGATAAATTTGGTAAACTTCTTGGGTAAATTGGATTAACGGATCTCAATAGATTAATTTAATCGTTTGGGATGATTAAGTTTAGAAGATGTTAGATTATTGTCTTAGTGGACATAATCTTGGAGTTATATTTTGTGGATACTTAGTGATCATATGTATTTGCTAGAAGCAATCATTGTGTATTGAAGTTCTTTGCCTTATGATTATTAGCCAAGAGGGCTGCTGAAGTTGGCGTAGCAACCTCAGACAAGACGAGCGGGGCTCGGACAACTTTCCATATGGTTTGATCTTCGCTCTGAAGGTAGACACGCATGTGATTCTTCTAATAGGCATAGTCAAGCTCATCGAAGACATGCGACTTGGTGGAGTACTTCTCCATCGCCAAGTTCAATGACCGGTTAAGATCAAGAATGAACTAATCGGGATCTGATACCACTTGTTGAACTAAAACGATGATTAGAGGGGGGTGAATAGGAGCACTACCTCTTTTTCACTTTGTTCAAATTCAACTCAATTTTCACCCCAATAGCTATGAACGCTATGAAGGTCAATGTACAAGCACAACAGAAATCTTTTATTGAATCCAATCGAAATCCCGAAGCACAACGACCAAAATCACCGAAAACTCAAAACGCGACAAGTTGGGAGTCAGACCTCTCAGGTTGGGCATTCTGACTGATGGCCTGGCAGTCTGACCTCTCACTAGGGGCGGTCTGACCTCCAGCATGAGGAACAGTGAAATCAGCACGAAATCAAAATCACAAATCGATTCAACTTTTGATCCGGTGATCCAAATCCTCTCCAATTTCAACTATGGCTCGTCACGAAGGTTAGGAACCTATTCCAATCGACGATCGGGAAGATCAAGGCCAAAGTTCCATGAATTTCATAGATGAGGGAGGAGTGCACAAGAACCTAAGAAAAATCAAAATTTGATCCTAAAACTGTAAGATCGAGGTGGCCGACTAGAGGGGGGTGAATAGGCGTTTTAAATTCCTTTAGGCTCTAAAACCGATTTCTAATGCGGAAGCTAATACAAATACGGTTTTGCACAATTAAAGCCTAAATCAACTAGGTTCCCCTAAGTGCACCAACAATACAAGTCTATTAATAAGTATATCAATTAAGCATATGACTTGTAAGCTAATCAATTCTAGCAATGATGAATAGCACAACGAACAATTGCAATCATACACAATGAATAAGCAATTTAATACAAGGTATATAAATTGCACAATGTAAAGCAAGCATTCATACACAATGAATGTAAATGCAATAGAAAGGCACAAGGATGCAAACCACAATGGACACGGTTATGTTTTACTGTGGTGAATCGGAGACTTGCCGGTCTCCCTAATCCACGTTGAGGAAACCCAAACTAATTGGGCGGCTCCACAATTAAGCCTTCCTCCGAGGATCAAACACCTCGCTCCACTTGGGTTGCTCTTTCCTCCACTCCGGAGATGGCGAGCACCACGCCACTCACAAACCGCCTGTCTTCTCACAATCTTCTTTGAGAAGCTCACCGGCGCAAGACGCCGCCCACGCCGCCTAGGTGTCGGCAAACACCAAGAGTAACAAGACTCTAACTCTCACTTGAACCAATCAAGTGTCAAAGCTCTATGGATACGAAATCCACAACCTAAGGCAACACATGCACTTAGGGTTTGCTCTCTAACCTCACTAAGTGCAACACATGCACAAAAGAGTATGAGAGGCTTGCACTAGCTCAATAGAACTCAAGGGGCACCAAAGAATCGCCCTCACACGCCAAGGTGGGTATTTATAGCCCACACACAAAAACTAGCCGTTGGGACAAAGTCTGTTGAAAAAGTTAGGAAATCGAACGACCGCCGTTATAGGGCGGTCGTATCGCTTTCCTCCAACGGCTATAAACTAGCCGTTGGTCACCAAATCGAACGACCGCCAACTAAGGCCCGGTCGTACAAGAACAATCGGTACAACCGCACAAACACTGCGGTCGTGCGCTCCACAAAGGAGCGCCAAATGCGGCTAAGTCCCACGAACAAGCGTTTCGGAATTTTACAATCAAGACCAAGAAAGCGGTCGAACCGCATCGCGGTCGTATCGCCAAAACACTAGCGGTCGTCTCCGCTCCAAGGGTTTCTCAAAACAAAGATGAGCAACAAATGCATCTTCTCGGAAAAACTGAACCGCTAACAAATAATCGGAATGACCGGCCTACGGTCGTATCACAAGACACGCCGCAGACTACCGCTTCCACACCCGAGCAACACATGCTCAAGAAAAGTGCGGTCGTATCACAGATAATCGCCGCAGATGACCGCATCCCGGTCGTATCAAGACATTACACGCTCGGTTCATCCGATTTTCCGAGAAAACACAGATTGCATTCGCTTCAACTCAAATTGCAAAACACATTTGCTAATTTGATGCGCAATGCACACAAGGGCTTAAGTGAGATTCTCAACAAGTTGCAAGACACATTTGCACACTTTTAGAATCACACCACAAGGAATAAGGTACATGGACTTACACCATTTGCAAAATGCATTCGCAAACTTAAGTCACATGCTACAAGGATTAACCATGAGTCACAACTATTTGTAAAACCCATTCACAAATATTGGCAACATGTTAAAGTGAGCTAGAGCAAACACAATGAGCTATCAACACATGACAAACTCAAGCTACTAGTCAAAGACCCCTCTTAATAGTACGGCAAACCTATACTAGCAATCCGGTCATCCAACCAAACACCAAGACCGGTAAAAGACTAGGAACAAATCCTTAGCCCTAGCTAGTCATACCTTTGCCTTGCGCAAACACTTGAAGCTTGATGACGCACATCCTTGCTTCAAGTCCGGTCATTGACTTGATATGCATCAACTCATGATGCATCCTTACTTGACCTTCATCAACACATGATGAAGCTTTACTTCGGATCTTGACTTGATGCTCATCAACACATGATGACATCTTCCATCCCGAGTCTTGATATGCATCAACACATGATGCACTCTTCACTTGACATCCATCAACTCATGATGGGTCTTCACTTGACTTGATGATCAACACATGATCATCTCTTCTTGACTTGATGACTATCAACACATGATGTCATCCCAAGTCATCAACCACCGAACATAACCTATTCATCCAACTCATGGAAAATGTTAGTTCCACAATATGATTATCATTAATTACCACAACATACCATTAACTCATAATGGTGGGACAAGATATCACAATCTTTCCTCATTGGTAATTGATGATAACCACTTCAATAGCAAATAATTGAATAGAGTTTGGTATGAGTATATAAGTACTACATAAGTTATATATACTCAACATGAGTGTATACTGAACTACACAAGTCGTATTAACTCAAGAATACATGAGCATATATGAATTACATAAGTCTCATATACTCATATGAATATATTAACTACACAAGTTAAACATATTCAAAGATATGTGAGTACACATGAACTACACAAGTTATGTTCTACTCACATATAAGTATATATAGACTACACAAGTCTTATACACTCTTATGAATAGATTAACTACGCAAGTTAAGCATATTCAAGAATATGTGAGCACACATAAACTACACAAGTTATGTTATACTCACATATAAGTGTATATAGACTACACAAGTCATATATACACACTTGAATATACTAACTACATAAGTTATATATTCAAGAATATGAGCATATATAAACTACACAAGTTATATATACTCACATGAATATATTAACTACACAAGTTAAATATATTCAAGGATATGAACTACACAAGTCTCATATACTTATATGAATAAATTAACTATGCAAGTTAAATATATTCAAAGGACATGTTTCAAAGTAAAGATCCCAATTATATATGGACAAGGAAATATGGATCAATACTAATGAAACCACAAAATATAGAATGAACTCCCCCTATATGTGTGCATACATGAATATGTAATGGAAACATATGCACATATTTAGGTTAATCTTTTGGTGGAGTTCAACCTATATTTTGGATCCAAGGAATGCAACAAAATATAAGAACTATAAAGTCGAATGCATACCTCTTTTGTTCTTTATATCCAAACGAGACTAATCATGAGATAAGGCAAATAGAAGAGTTAGTCTCACAAATAGATTTATCATTATAAATGCATACCTGTTTGGATTTTCCTTTTGTTTATCCAATGAATTGGATTTGTCATTAATCACATGCATGCCTTCATGGTTTTCACCTTTATATCCAAATAAGACTACATAATATTGATATCAATGAAAGTGTTAGTCCCATAATTAGATTTGTCATTAATCACCAAAACTCCATTAACACATAATGGCAGGTCTAGATCCTTCAATCTCCCCCTTTTTGGTGATTGATGACAAATCCTTTATAAATGAGAACATTTGGATATAAATCAACATAGGATAAGAAATGAAGCTTATTTGACTGTTTGCATGCATTGAAATGACAAGAGAATCTTGGTAAACTCCCACTTTTGGCACCACAAGATTCTCCCCCTTTTAGGCAACACAAGAGATCAAGAGAATAACAAATAAAACTCATATAAATTAACATCCAAATGTAGCTCATACAAATTCTCCCCCTTTTGGCATTAAGCACCAAAAACCGAAACAAATCTTAAGCAAGAGGAGAGTCTTTGCAAAACTTATGAGCTAGGCATTAAAACTTATTTTTATTTTGAGCAAATAAGCATACTCCCCCTTTTGGCATAAAACAACAAAAATCCAAAGTAAAACGAAGCCATAAGGGAGTCTTTTTAAATTAGTTTTCCCATATAATAGATTCTCGTTTTAAAACTCAAAGCATTTTTTCATTAATACTTTTTCAAAACCTTTTAGGAAAAAAAAAACTCCTCCTTACACAAAGGTTCCTCTCATTGACAATCTTCTCCTTTGACACTCAAAGGTTTTCTTTTTGACGATACTCCTTTGACATTCTTCTCCTTTGACACACAAAGGTTTTCTTCGTCCAATCCATATCTTTTCTTTTGACGCACAAAAGCTCTCTTTATCCAATTATCTCCCTCTTTGTCATCCTTTTGAAATATATCCATCCAACACTTAAGATGACTTCTACTTCTTCCACTTGATCTTTGATTTGCATCCAAAAACTCTCTCTTTTGACATTAGGCACAAAAGCATTCTCCCCCAATGTATTTATGTGTATCCACTTGTAAGATAATCCTTATACATCACTTTGTAGATACCATGAGTCGACAATACCACTTGTTGATAACACATGTAGATACCACTTGTAAATAATACTCGTAGATATCACTTGTAAATCCACATGTTGATACCACTTGAAGAAAACATGCGTCGACAAGGCTTGAAAGCAAAGATGATACCAAATAATAATTAATTCCACTTGTAGATACTTGGTACCACTTGGAGAGATAAGACTTAGATAGATACCACTTGAAAAGATATATCATGAAATGAACGTATCGGAGAGATACCACATGAAAAAGATATATCATGAATTTAAGGTATCGGAGAGAGCTTGGTTTGAAAAGAATTGATAGGCAAGGATTGAAATAGATATCACTTGTAGGTGGGTATAAGAAGTATACCACTTGAAGGATATCACTAGAAAGAATACCACTTATAAAGACAAGATGATATCATTTGAAGAATACCACTTGTAAACATAAGTAATATGAATTCCATGCCTAGATCAAGATGATCAAAAGGTGCTACCACTTAAAGGAATACCACTTGAATGATAAACATATCACAAGGATCAAAATGGTATTTGGAGTTAACAAAGCATGAGTGGGTAGCTTGCAAGGATTACAAGGATCAACTTGACTTGAGAGGGATAGCCAAAAAGATTTAGGTTTGAATTTTTCGATGTCAAGATGATTTTGAGAAGCTACTCTTGGAAAGGATACCACTTGAATAATTGCACTTGCAATCAAGGACAATTAGTAGTGAGTAGCTTGCAACGATAACAAGGATCAATCTTGACATGAGGGAGGCAGTCAAAAAGATTTAGAATTGAATAGAATTGAAATGGAATCAATTGACTGCAAAAACAACAAAATCGGTACAACCGCAGTTCAATTGCCGGTCATACCGTTCTTCGGTCGCATCACCGCAAAAGGTTTAATCGTGCATCGAAAATCGGTTGTACCGCTAATAACTCCGGTCGTTCCGATTTTCTTGGAGCTTCGGGAATAGATCAAGGAATAGGAAATTTTACAAATGATCCTTTGTTTTAATATTCAAATAAATGTTACTTAGGATCCTTATGCATTAGATTGGAGATAGTAAACTTCAATGAATATAGTTTTTATGAATTAGTCTTTTGAATTTTCGAATAAAGCTCATTTTTGAGAAATTTCTATACAAGAAGTCAAATTTGAGCAAATGAGGAAATTAAAGCATCAAATTTCATGTGTGAGTTATGAATACCATTATGGACCTTTTCATGTGAATAATTTTGGTTCATATGGCAAAACTCACTTAAGTGCTAGAAAGTGACCACTTAGGTCAACCTTGAATTTTGGATGAGTTTCAAAATCGAATAACTTTTGATAGGTTGGCCTTTTGGAAATATTTTGAATACCAAAATTGTTTAGAATAGCCAACTCTATCATTTTCATTTCGGGACAAAAGTCAAATTCCTTTTAGAATAGATTTTACACAAAAAAATCTAGTTTTGGTCAAAAACAAGATTCTAAGATCTAGAATTTTGGCTAGGAACTCATTTTCATTTTAAATAGGTTTTTCTTGAACCAAAACCTTTGCAAAACATTTGGAAATCATTTTAATACATTTTGCAACTGGTTTTTCAAAGTTTATACTAATAATTTCAAAATTTTGACTTTTGGCTAAATGGCTCATTTTGAGAAACAATACTAGCACTTAATTTATTTGGGCACACTTAGGGATGTGGTATACATGGTTATGATTTAGCACTCCCCCTTAATGTGCCACATCTTTCTTGCTCAAGAAATCAATAAACAAGTTTTAGCACAAGAGCAAGAACCACCCTTTTAAGATTTTACATGAATGCAACCTACACAAGGTATAAGGGCTAGATACTTCAATGTAAATACTTGTTACCGAGATAGCATTGGTTTATGATATGAATTGATCTTCCCCAAGCTTGGCTCCATTTTTGCATATGGTGGATTCCACCTCTTCATATATGAGCCAAACCTCCAATGCTTCTCCAAGTACCTATTTAATCATTTAAGCGCATTTTGGTACCCAATACTTGGTTGGGTCCATGAATGTTAGTCACAACACTTTTGGGCACCCAAATGGCCCTAGCATTAGTTTTATGCAAACTAACATTCCTAGCAAACACATTGCCATATTTATCCTTCCTAAGCAAATAATGATTATTATAAATAATTGGCTTAGGAGTGATACCTTTAGGACATTCCTTACTAAAATGTCCCTTCTCCCGGCAATTGTAGCAAGTAGGGCTTTTGCTTCCCCTTGATGTCTTCTTATCTTGCTCAATTCCGGCTTGCCTCTTCTTTGAATGTCTTGACTTGACATCCTTTTGATTTGGGCACACCGAGGCAATGTGACCATTTTTTTTGCATCCAAAGCACTTGATATTGTTGACTTGTTTTCTATCTTGCTTTGGAATGCTCTTTACCTTCTTCTTGGTGGTGAAACCAACTCCTCCCTTGTCAATTTTCTTGTTTGGGCATATGGAGGCGAGGTGACCCTTTTGATGGCAATCAAAGCACTTGACATTCTTCGTGTGTCTTGCATTGTGCCTTGTCTTGCTATTTTCCCTCTTCTTGTTGGGAGTGAAGCCAATTCCTCTCTTGTCGTTTACCACTTGTTGCTTGCTTAATATCTCGTCAAGAGAGGCTTTCCCTTTATAGCTTCTTTCCAAGTCAATTTTCAATTTTGTGACTTGGGCCTTGAGCTCATTATTTTCTTCTACAAGATTAGTCTCAACAAGCATAGAAGAAATAGGAGCATCTATATTTGAGCAACAAGGCATATCAAGCAAATCATCGTATGAAGTGGATATATTGATTTTAGATGAATTGCATGAAATAGGAGCTATGCATGGCATATCATCTAATAAATCACATGTTATTCCTATATCCACTTTAGAGCTAGTATAATTTTTAAGAAGGAGGGTTTCATGTTCATTCTTTAGAACATCATAATTATTTTGAAGCAAGTTAAATTCTTTCTTCAAAACTTTGAATTTTGAAACCTCCTTTCCTATAAAAACATTTTGCTCTTCTAGCATATCTATCAACTCATCATATGAAGGCTCATCATTATCATCATCATCATTATATACCTTCTTTTTACCTTTTGCCATAAAGCAATGAGGCGATGTTGATGGAGTTGATATGTCATCATTGTCGGAGCTAGGAGTTGATGTGGAGGGGCTTGTGGACTTTTCATCGTCGGAGTTTGAGATTGAACATTCTTCTCCCGACGTCTACTCTTGTATGTAATCCTCATTAGTGGAGATGGACCTTTCATAATATTCTTGAAGATATGTCCACACTTCTATGCAATCATCCTTGGTTGAGGTGGACATTTCATAATAGGCTTGAAGTTGTGTCCACATCTCATGAATGTTCTTGAGATCGCATACGGCATTGAACACATCTACGCTTAAAGCACTAAATAAAGCGTTAGTTGCTTTAGCGTCGAGATGTAAGCATTTCTCTTCCTCAATTGTCGGAGCAAGATGATCCAATGGAGGAGAAAAGCCAACATCTACAATCCGCCATATATTTAGGCCCATGGCCTTGAAATAACATGACATGCAGATTTTCCAATGTGCATAATTTGTGCCATCAAATTTAGGTGCTTCACCTAGGTGCACTATTTTACTAGTCGCCATCCTTTACTCTCTAGACAGTTAAGTCTAATAAATGAGAGACCAAGCTCTGATACCACTTGTAAGATCGAGGTGGCCGACTAGAGGGGGGTGAATAGGCGTTTTAAATTCCTTTAGGCTCTAAAACCGATTTCTAATGCGGAAGCTAATACAAATACGGTTTTGCACAATTAAAGCCTAAATCAACTAGGTTCCCCTAAGTGCACCAACAATACAAGTCTATTAATAAGTATATCAATTAAGCATATGACTTGTAAGCTAATCAATTCTAGCAATGATGAATAGCACAACGAACAATTGCAATCATACACAATGAATAATCAATTTAATACAAGGTATATAAATTGCACAATGTAAAGCAAGCATTCATACACAATGAATGTAAATGCAATAGAAAGGCACAAGGATGCAAACCACAATGGACACGGTTATGTTTTACAGTGGTGAATCGGAGACTTGCTTGTCTCCCTAATCCACGTTGAGGGAAACCCAAACTAATTGGGCCGGCTCCACAATTAAGCCTTCCTCCGAGGATCAAACACCTCGCTCCACTTGGGTTGCTCTTTCCTCCACTCCGGAGATGGCGAGCACCACGCCACTCACAAACCGTCCGGTCTTCTCACAATCTTCTTTGAGAAGCTCACGGCGCACGACGCCCACCACGCCGTCTAGGTGTCGGCAAACACCAAGAGTAACAAGACTCTAACTCTCACTTGAACCAATCAAGTGTCAAAGCTCTATGGATACGAAATCCACAACCTAAGGCAACACATGCACTTAGGGTTTGCTCTCTAACCTCACTAAGTGCAACACATGCACAAAAGAGTATGAGAGGCTTGCACTAGCTCAATAGAACTCAAGGGGCACCAAAGAATCGCCCTCACACGGCCAAGGTGGGTATTTATAGCCCACACACAAAAACTAGCCGTTGGGACAAAGTCTGTGAAAAAGTTAGGAAATCGAACGATCGCCGTTATGGGGCGGTCGTATCGCTTTCCTCCAACGGCTATAAAACTAGCCGTTGGTCACCAAATCGAACGACCGCCAACTAAGGCCGGTCGTACAGCAACAATCGGTACAACCGCACAAACACTGCGGTCGCATCGCTCCACAAAGGAGCGCCAAATGCGGCTAAGTCCCACGAACAAGCGCTTCGGAATTTTACAACCGCACCAAGAAAGCGGTCGAACCGCATCGCGGTCGTACCGCCCAAACACCTGCGGTCGTACCGCTCCAAGGGTTTCTCAAAACAAAGATGAGCAACAAATGCATCTTCTCGGAAAAATGAACCGCTAACAAATAATCGGAATGACCGCCTACGGTCGTATCGCCAAGACACGCCGGTACTACCGCTCCACACCCAGAGCAACACATGCTCAAGAAAGTGGTCGTATCACAGATAATCGCCAGATGATGACCGCATCCGGTCGCATCTGCACATTACACGTCGGTTCATCCGATTTTCCTGAGAAAACACAGATTGCATTCGCTTCAACTCAAATTGCAAAACACATTTGCTAATTTGATGCGCAATGCACACAAGGGCTTAAGTGAGATTCTCAACAAGTTGCAAGACACATTTGCACACTTTTAGAATCACACCACAAGGAATAAGGTACATGGACTTACACCATTTGCAAAACGCATTCGCAAACTTAAGTCACATGCTACAAGGATTAACCATGAGTCACAACTATTTGTAAAACCCATTCACAAATATTGGCAACATGTTAAAGTGAGCTAGAGCAAACACAATGAGCTATCAACACATGACAAACTCAAGCTACTAGTCAAAGACCCCTCTTAATAGTACGGCAAACCTATACTAGCAATCCGGTCATCCAACCAAACACCAAGACCGGTAAAAGACTAGGAACAAATCCTTAGCCCTAGCTAGTCATACCTTTGCCTTGCGCAAACACTTGAAGCTTGATGACGCACATCCTTGCTTCAAGTCCGGTCATTGACTTGATATGCATCAACTCATGATGCATCTTACTTGACCTTCATCAACACATGATGAAGCTTTACTTCGGGATCTTGACTTGATGCTCATCAACACATGATGACATCTTCCATCCCGAGTCTTGATATGCATCAACACATGATGCACTCTTCACTTGACATCCATCAACTCATGATGGGTCTTCACTTGACTTGATGATCAACACATGATCATCTCTTCTTGACTTGATGACTATCAACACATGATGTCATCCCAAGTCATCAACCACCTGGAACATAACCTATTCATCCAACTCATGGAAAATGTTAGTTCCACAATATGATTATCATTAATTACCACAACATACCATTAACTCATAATGGTGGGACAAGATATCACAATCTTTCCCTCATTGGTAATTGATGATAACCACTTCAATAGCAAATAATTGAATAGAGTTTGGTATGAGTATATAAGTACTACATAAGTTATATATACTCAACATGAGTGTATACGAACTACACAAGTCGTATTAACTCAAGAATACATGAGCATATATGAATTACATAAGTCTCATATACTCATATGAATATATTAACTACACAAGTTAAACATATTCAAAGATATGTGAGTACACATGAACTACACAAGTTATGTTCTACTCACATATAAGTATATATAGACTACACAAGTCTTATACACTCTTATGAATAGATTAACTACGGTTAAGCATATTCAAGAATATGTGAGCACACATAAACTACACAAGTTATGTTATACTCACATATAAGTGTATATAGACTACACAAGTCATATATACACACTTGAATATACTAACTACATAAGTTATATATTCAAGAATATGAGCATATATAAACTACACAAGTTATATATACTCACATGAATATATTAACTACACAAGTTAAATATATTCAAGGATATGAACTACACAAGTCTCATATACTTATATGAATAAATTAACTATGCAAGTTAAATATATTCAAAGGACATGTTTCAAAGTAAAGATCCCAATTATATATGGACAAGGAAATATGGATCAATACTAATGAAACCACAAAATATAGAATGAACTCCCCCTATATGTGTGCATACATGAATATGTAATGGAAACATATGCACATATTTAGGTTAATCTTTTGGTAGAGTTCAACCTATATTTTGGATCCAAGGAATGCAACAAAATATAAGAACTATAAAGTCGAATGCATACCTCTTTTGTTCTTTATATCCAAATGAGACTAATCATGAGATAAGGCAAATAGAAGAGTTAGTCTCACAAATAGATTTATCATTATAAATGCATACCTGTTTGAATTTTCCTTTTGTTTATCCAATGAATTGGATTTGTCATTAATCACATGCATGCCTTCATGGTTTTCACCTTTATATCCAAATAAGACTACATAATATTGATATCAATGAAAGTGTTAGTCCCACAATTAGATTTGTCATTAATCACCAAAACTCCATTAACACATAATGGCAGGTCTAGATCCTTCAAAAACTTGCTCGTAGGTAAAACATGATCAAGATGATCTTATATGCATTCCCACATGTCACAGTAAGCAAGATCACATCAAGAAATCAAAGCAAAACCAAATGATCACCAAAATCCCAAAAGTCACCAACGAGATAGAAAGAACAAAAAGAGACCACTCTTAAAGGAATCTTACTTGGATTGATTTGAGATAGATATTGGTTTACAACCACTCCACCATAGAGGATAAATACTCAACACTTGAGCACACAATCCAACCATCTCTCATAAACCCTAGCATCAACTACTCTAAAATCCCCAAACACAAATTAGGATTTTTCTCTTGAAAGGACATAGGAACTCTACATCTAGACATTCCCTTTTATAGCGGAGGCGAGGCTGAGAGATGAACCGTTAAGCCCACACACAAACAAGTCTACACTCACGCACGTTTCTCAAAGCGTATGACGAACCGGGCTTCCTGAATCCGTTTCTTTGTGATCTTTATCTTCATTTGACCTAAAACCGCCTCTCCTTGCGTTGCAGTTTAGCCAAAGGTCACCGATACATTATTTTGGTGAAGTTACCAAAATACCTTTTCTCAGTCCTTCTCCAAAGACCGAGTCCAATCTTCATGAAGCAATCACATGCTTCGCTACGTGTAGGTTGATCAATGGCTCTCTTCATGTCAGCAAGTCTCTCCCATCCGACTCCTATCGAAACCACCATGACACTTGCACCGACCCTCGTACCGCTTGATGCAACCCATCGCACCGAACTTCCCATTTGGTCATCCTTGTCTATTTTACGCCATGCTTGAGTCCACTGACTTCACCTGTTATCCTCGATCGTCCTGGAGCTCAGCTCTCCAAGCCTAGTCCCGATCATCTTCGTCGTTGACCTCCAAACCTCCTGCACAACAATAGACCAAGAAATCGATTTCGCGAATAAGTTCTTTGCAACTGACCACGTTAGTCAAAACATGTATCATACAACACATATGTACTAAAACCCATAAAATTGATCTAACCTAGGAACATCGCCGCCATACCAGCCAGCGAACAGGGTAAAACTGGTCAGAGCACCACCCATGGCTGGTTTGACCGCTCCTGGCCGGTCTGACCACCCAACTGGCCGATCTGACCTCCAGCACATTGACTTAGCTGGATTTTCTCCCTGAAAATCCAAAACCTCTCTGAAAATTCAAAATGAATAGAACTTTTGACTCGAAGCTCTAAAAATTATGATACCAAGTGTAGAAGAATCCTCCCTCTTACCTATACTATCTATTTTTGCCCCAATCCAAAATTTCATGAAAATTTTGGCCGGTCTGACCGCCGGCCCTTTGGCCTACACATGGCCGGTTCAACCGCCTGAGACCTGACAGCTTTTGAATTTTATCGAAAACACGTGTTTTGACAAATCCTTAATATTATTGACAATTATATCATCATCCTAAGATCATAAGTATATCCTCGTGATATACATAAAAAAAAACAACTATGGCTTAAACTGCCACCATCTCCAACAACTGTGCCTTCTCATTGATGCAGCTGATCGCCAACTGTTTCCCAAATAACCTGGCGATTGCTTCCACTTCTTGTCCGGTCAGGGACCTTTCAAAAAATATCTATATAAGCCTGCCGAGCCTGCTCATCAACTCTGTCATCTTGCTGAATAATGCCCAGCTTAGTCATAAGAACCTTTTCAGCGTTCTTTTCGGTCCTTCTTCCTCCCGGCGTTTGTTTCAAGGCCAAACGCCGACTTCTTCGCGGAGTGAAATCAGGAGGCACTGAATTTGCTTTAGCTCTCGAAATTTTCTTTGCACCTTTCGAAGAAAGAATTGTCGTAGGAATATCCTTATGCAGTTCATCAAAGAAAAGCCTCTCATTTTCATCTTGATTTGCTTCGGAACCCGACTCCAAGTCCGTTAGAATTGGCCCACCAGCTTGAACAATGTTTAACAATTCTTCTTGGCACAATAGGACAGGCTCAACCTCTTCATGCATCTGAACTCCGTTCGCAGCCTCCACTCTGTCTTGCTCTTTTGGGTTTTCTGAATGCGGGCCTTCCTCCATTAGCCCACTAGGAAGAGAGGAATTCTTACTATTTCTTGTATCTTCGGCATTGCTTACTGATTCAATTTGCAACTGTGTAGAAACTGCCACTGCTTTCACTTTAGAGTCTACTAGACCCATGCCAGCAGGCTCTGTGGCCGAAGCGTTCCCTTGCTACCTGCGGTACAAGAGCACTCGTACGTTTAGATTCTAAGAGCGTTATATAACGGTACGACGTCGGCTGTCTGTAAGTCTTGATACGTAGGATATGAGATAATATAGAGAAGAGAGATGGTGCATAGAGAATTAGGCCGTCTCTCATGCGGTAATCGACTGTAACACGAAAAACAAGACAAATTGTATATAGAGGAGCTGTCTATAGAAACATGCAAAGAGACAATCCATTGTAGAAGTTGTCTTTAGTGCTGTCTATAGATGACATGGATGAATACTATAGACAACAGTTGCCTATTCCATTGTACATGCCCTAAGTCCCTAGAAATGATCTTGAAACACGCCGCTTGTGTAATTAATAGATCCCCTTTGATAGCTTCACTGGCTACATGATGAAAACAATGACTCATTTCAGTTCACAAAAACAAGTCGTTTTAGATATTGACACTGTTTTCGAAATACAACTTTAACTACTAGTTACTATTGTAATTATTTGTAAAACCCAATAAAATTATAATATTACAAATCTACCCACATGATTTTCATATAACTAATATAAATATTAAAAAAGATGTCGAAAGCCAAATTTTCTATAATTTAACTGTATATATTCCAAAACGACGTGTTTTTATGAACTGCGGCGAGTAGCTGGCACAACGCTTGGGCTCTCCATGCGTGCATTTACACTGACAAGTTGCAAGCTACTCCATCCCCTGGGTTCCGTTCACCGGCGATTCGCCGTCGACCACGCCATCAAGACAGCGGAAATAGCGGCGACGAGAACTCCCCGCTCCTGACGAACCATGCGGTCCCAACTCAGGCCTTCCTCCATGCCCACTATCGCCGTCACTAGAAGGAGGTGATGGCCTGACCGACGTCGAGGGTTCTGGCTCAACATGAAAGTCCTCAACAAAGATTACATGGATGATAACGTTGTAACTCAACATCTTCTTCGTGGGCAACGTTGGCAACCTTCTAAGAACTGGATCAACATCTAAACCTTTTACTTCAGGTTCTGGAATTAAAACCATTTTTTTCTTTAGGAATCAAGCTCGGATTCATCGACCAACCTGTCAACCGGAAGCGCGACATGTCCGACCGATTAGCCGTGGAGATGTCTAAACTCTCAATCCAACAAGAGTTAGAAAGAAGGGACGCCGCCGTTGAGAACTCCCATGCATGAGCGGGAATGCCTTCCATTTCAATGACAACCCTGAACAACAAAGTTTTGCTTAGGATATGTACAATGATATAGACAACTGTTGTTCGTAGTGTTTCTCCATATTATCTATGAATACTACTATTTACAACTTCTACAATAAGTTATCTTTTTACATGTCTCCATGGGCAGCTTCGCCATGTATAATGTCAATTACTGTATGAAAGATGACCAAATTCTCTATGCCCTCATCTTCCTTTCACATCATCTCGTGTTCTATGTGTCAAAATTTACAGACAGCTAACGTCACATTATTGTACATGCCATGATTTAAAACCCAGCTCGAAGAAATCGTCGTTGTCTTTCCGTTTCTTGAATATGCGCTCGTGTTAGTGTGGAATGTTTGCGCTAGATAATAATTTCCACAATACATACAAGTACGTCCAAAATAGATGCATGTTCTTCCGTAGCAATAAGCCAGTAATGGTTCTTTTCGAAAAGACATCCATATAACTAAAACAATCTTCTCAGATAAATGCTGAGGCCATATTATCTGAGTTCTTTTGTAAGCAAATTAAAGATGTAAGCGCAAGAGGTCACGAAACAATCCTAATAAACCTGTAAAAAAACTCACTGGACGTAGTTTGCATAACTGGGATCTCTAGTAAATCTTAATTAGGAGTACAGTACAAATATATTATAGCGTAGAACCCATACAACATCGCACAAACAAATTTCATAAGAAAGCACTCGTTTTTTAGCTCCTCGTCATAAGTGAACACGTATCATCTTTACTATTAGGGCACGACTAGCTCTCGGACGTACGATTCAAATGCTAGCGCCGTACGTCTGAGCGCAACATCATTGTGTATTAGACGCAACAAAATTCAGAACGTGCGTAACATATCAAAAATCCATATGCATCATTTCAAAGAACATCACCATGAGCATTAACATCATGTCAAAAAACATCACCGTGAACATCATCTAAGCTCAGAATCAAACTGTCATGGGCTAGCGCACTGTCCACGCTTTACTGTTCACACGTGAACACCACAATTATTAGGAAATATTTAGTCACATGGTCATTTGGAATTAAGGAAGAAAGATAAATTAATCTAGTCTCCTTTCTAAGGTTCATCATCTTAGTCTATAGTATAATCTCTCATCCTACCAAGCCATCGTCGCCCAACCATCCTCTTGGCGGTGTTTACCCTGTTATGAACTAAGGTTCATGACACAAACACAAGCATCTGGAAAAAAACACGTTGAAAAATCTTGCAACATCGTCGTGAACAGTATGCAATATTTTTTCTATAGATGTAACATTTTTTTTCTACAAATGCAACATTTTTTTACGGGTCATAACATCTCAAAGAACAGTATGCAACATTTTTTTTCAACAAATCGTAATATTTTTTCGACGGGCCGCAACATCAACATCAGAACCAGGAAACAAACAGAGGAACATCAAAAATGAATAACGTCAGCTTCGCCTTCCTCTGGACGCTGGCTAGGTCGCCGGCGCGCGCGAGGTCGTGGATGGTCTCCGCCTTGGCCGGCCTCGGCTGGCCATTCTGGCTCCCAGGCATCTCCCGCTCCCTCCCTCCCCCGTGGCCCTCCGTGTGCACGCGCTCGTGTGCGTGTGAGGAGGAGCCATCGACGAGGGAGGAGGAAGGGGAAGGGGATGGGTCGACGGGGATGTAATATCTCATTTTGCTTTAAGAGAGGACAATTGGATTAGAGAATAAATTAGAGGTTTAGAGGAGTGTTTTTGCTTAAGTTGGAGAACCTGGATCGTGGGCTTTCAGCCCTCGGTGTTTGGCCCAAGTAGGAAGCTGGTTTAAGAAGGGGGCAACCAAACCCTAGATTCATGTATTGTAGCGACGTGGTTATTGTAGTATACCCCTTCCCCTGTTGCTGCTGCCCAGGAGAATCAAGGAGGAAGAGAGAGGAAGAGAGAGGAGAGGAAAAAGGAAGAGAGGAGGAGTTTCGTGGGAATTTATGCTTTGGCTTCGTGTCTCCAAGAGTAACGATCTGAACCCACTAGATTTATCCTAGATTAATCACTAATTCGTTTTTAAAACATTTGGTCAAGGGGAAGATGAATTTATGTTCTGTCCAGATTCGTTAGGTTTAGGGCAGAATGTTACGGGGACGATTAGGGGTATTTAGGGGACGATTAGGGGTATTTAGACTCGGAATTAGAGTTTGGTGTAATTATATAAAAGTTAGGCTATCGCGTTAGCTTTCTAATGAGGTATGGATCACTAAAAATGGAGTAACGAGCGAAACGTTACAGCCTCCGGAAGGCTGCTATCCAGATTCGGGACATAGATGGCAGACTTCGTGTAGTTGGGTCGATTTTATGTATAAATTGGTAAAATTAAATATTTATGTCAACTTGAATATTTTAGAAAATCTTGTGTAGTGTCCAGAACTCATATTGTTCATATATGTTCAAGTTGTATAATTAAAGTTATAAAATTGTGAATCGGGCTGTTTTGGCAGAATTTGGAACGGTCTTTGGGTAAAGAAACGGGGTAGAAAATGGTAAAATCAGAGTTTCTTCATAACTAGAAAGTTGTAGGTTTTTTCGCGAGGATTCCATTAAGTCTTGGTTGGTTGAATTTGAAGTTCAGATGAATAAGTTAGAGCCGTTTTCTACTAGGATAGCGGGTAGTGCGTCCGGTAGATTTGGGTTAATTTGGTCGGTTTAGCGTAAACATGCGAGGTCGATTAGTGTGACGTGTTGGTGCTGTGATGATGTTTTTTAGTGTGTGTTATTACTTGCTTGTTCAGGGACTGTGGCCTCATGCGTCGTGCCACAATTTCGTCATCTGGCTTCAAAGGGCTAAGAGGCAAGTACAGGGTAGAGTGGTGAACAACGGGTTGTTCGTCATTGTTATTGATATTACTTATCATGCTATTTATTATGCTTTCGTTAAGCTTATTCTTATACATGATATTGATTATATTGGGTGAATAAGATTATGATATTGAGTTAATGAGAATGAGATATTGAGTTAATGAGATGAATTATATTGATGAATAATTAGAAATGTTGCATCATTTAAATTCATCAAGACAAGAGTTGCGCGAGCTAGGCCGATGAGAAAGTCATGTAACTATTCTGATAAAGTCGGTGAGAAAGATACATGACTAGCCCGGAGTGCTCTAGATAAAATCCTACTTTGATGGGGACTTCACGGGAGTGAAGGATAGAGTGTATCATCGACGGGTGAACACTCTGCTATATCAGTATCAGCTGATGAGATGCATATGAGCATGAGCATATATGAGTAAATTGTTACCTATATGCAATATGGCTTGTTCGTTTGAGCATGAGATTGACATCAAATAGATAGATGATGATGATAACCTTGATTATAGTTGATAAACTGTTGTTTATGGCTTTATTATGTATTTACTGAGTCTTGGACTCATTCTTACTCATTGTTTTTAGGTGGTCATTGATAACGTTTCACTTGGGAAGGGCTAGCGCACTTGGAATCACAACCTACACCAAATTATTTGATTCATTGGACATGAGAAATTTTATTATAGCATGATGATTTATATTTAGGACATGATGGTGTTGAATAACCTTAGATATTAAGTTAAAGTTTATTATTCATTCAATAGACTTAATCGATTGGTTTGCGTTAATCTTGGTTTATTACCTTGCTATGCTCCTACGAATAAATTGTCTATGATTGTCATATCATTATGTTTGTAATATTGTGACCTGTGGACGAGTTTTATCGTTGATATGCTTGTTCTAATTATAGGTTAATTGATGTTGAAATTGATAGTGTAGTTTATTAGCATTCCGGGCTCATTGTTGGGCTGAGGTGTTACAGGGGACCTCCTGGAGCTCGCTGCTCATGCTGCCCTTTAAATTAGAGAGACAGGGATCTAGAGGTGGAAGGAGATAGGCATATTGGGAAAGGATAAGAGCAGTAATGGAGTGGTCTGTGGGATATAGGAACGAGTGGTTAAGCGAATGAGTAGCTCACGCTTGAGGCATGCGTGGAAAGGGAGAGAATAAGTTGCCAGAGCTCATGTTCGTTGGATGGAGCGACTGATGAGTCACGTCCTTTCCGGACGCATGCTTCAAAGCATTACCCTTACTATTATAGACGAAGGGTTTGTGGTGGTGGTGAGTCTGTTATCCACCTCCTCACCTCTTGAATTGGTAGGATCTTTTATGAATAAATATGAGTATAAGTTACTTGAATGATCTTCTATAGATAATTAGATTACCTATGCGTATGGCTTGTTGATTGGATGCAAAATATGTATAAAACTTTCATTTATAGGGATAAGTACCTTATTCATATTGACTTATATTATGTTTATTTGAAATCTGTTGCAACGCACGGACACTCGGCTAGTAAATCATAAAACATCACTGAACCTCTCAAGTCTCAATCATGTTCTAGAAAAAAGCTAAGGGGCTGTTTGGTTTGTTGCCTAGGGATACCTTGCCAAAATTTGGTTCTGCTCTCGAGATTTGGTCATGGTTTGGTTTGTGCCTAAAGTTTTGTATGCCCTAGAAAATTTGGTAACTCGGAGTGATTGGCGCCAAACT
Organism: Phyllostachys edulis; assembly: GCA_036346405.1. NCBI lineage: Eukaryota > Viridiplantae > Streptophyta > Magnoliopsida > Poales > Poaceae > Phyllostachys > Phyllostachys edulis. The sequence goes on from CM070563.1 coordinate 30,729,115, forward strand.
CCCGAGGGTTTTGAGGGCGGCCAATTCCTTCTTGCGGAAATTGGCTGGGCAGCTTGTGCATGCTCTGGTGACATGGCAATCAGTGATCGGCTGCATTAAATGCACATCTTATTCAATTACGAAACTTCAATCGAGTATATCTCTTGAATCTGGTATCCGATTTGTGATCCGTTTGACTCATTGTATTCATTGTGATTTAATCAACAAAACAAGACTCATATTAGCTATATTGTGGTACAAAAATTTAGATTCTATGTGAGGCCCACATGCCATACTCACAATTTTAGCAAACTTTGGCATGATTGCAATCCAAACACATTAATTTGTAACCTAATTTTAGCATTGTCCGCGAATTGATATGGTTACGACCCAACCATCATTTGTTTGTCTAAATGTTGGCATTACCTAGATTTTGATATTATCAAAATTTTAATCTAACTAACGGGCGTGATAAACCAAACGGACCCGGAACCACTCAATCACGCTGAGACTCGTGAAGAAGCCGGCATTGCACTGTGACCTTCCAGAAGCATTTCATCCGGGCCCGCACCAAAAACCCACGCCCCTTCCCGCGCCATCGGACAGCCCGGGATCCCCTTATCCCGTACACGGACGGCCCAGATCGACCCGGCGTGGTGCGAAGGCCGCGGCGTGGGGGCGTCGGCGTGCAGATATTTCCGGGCCGGGTGGGGCCGACGCGGGGGAGGGAGATGAGATGTCCCGCTGCACGCGCTTGCTCGCACCTCAATGACTAGTGCGGCCAGAACCGGTGGGACAGGTCTGTCATTGGGGTTCGAGCAGCTCGGGGTGGCGTGCGGGTGGGAGCCGGAGGCGGATAAGACGGGACCCTGCCTGCATTTACGCGCGTGACGTCACACTGACCCGTTCCGTGAGGGCGCACGCGGCGACGCTTGCTGGCTCACGGCGTTAGGAGGCGGCGTGCGGGGAAGTTTACGCTTGTGCCCCCCTGGCGACGTGGTGCCCACCCACGGCCGCGAGGGAGTTTTTCCTTTTATTTTAGCGACGAAGTAGCAATAAAATAAATTATACAAGGAGGACCTCCGTGAGACCTCTCCTCTATAGCCGTCGGATCTGTGAGATATGCACTATAGCATATATATGGGGGGAGAGAATCCAACGACTGTAGAGGAGAAACCTCACAGAGACCTTTTCCTATAGAATTTATTTCCTGACGAAGTGATTAGGTGCTGCACGCAAGGTCGCTTAAGCTTTTAGTTTGTTTTCTGCTATGCTATGCTACTCTGTTTTTTTAGACTCGGTTCCTTTGTTTTACGCTCGTCACTCTAGAATTGCGTTTGACAATTAACATGTAGGTTGACTTGTAATGTGCAAGTGTTTGAGATTTGAGTATGGTCTCTTTCCATAGCATCCGACTGTATTACCAGCTGAGCTTCGACAATATCGGCATATGTAGAGGCATTTTCTACTCGGAGGTATCTCTACCACTCTCAATCTATAAAGCAAAGAATGTTTACGAGTTGCTTGTTTAATGGTAGTAACATTTACGCGCATCAATCAATCCTACCAAAGAACGAATGATCATGCCCCTACCAATTACTCAATTAGTATGCACATGTACGGTCGTTGTGGTGCTTTTTGGTATTTTTTTTGGAGAAAATTCTCTGTGTCACTGCAATTTACGTTATATGTTACTAAAAAAGGTTGATTCCTTGTATACAATCGAGTTTCTTGGTTGAGTCTTTCTATGCCACTTCTGTCAACTCTGTTAGCCCGAGTCACCGTTAACCCCCTAATAGGTTGTCAGATTTGTCTCAATATGACTAAATTGCCCCTGGTCCCCCATGTCGAGCCCCTCTCTTCTTAATTTCTACCCTCTTTCTCTCTCTTTGCATCCATCAGCGAGCGAACGAGCTGAGGAAGATGCTCAGATGCACGCGGGAGGCACGGCCAGCACTAGAGGCGAAGGCGGCGGATGGAAGCGGCACATGCCGGGCTGGACGATGGAGCCAGCGTCGCACGGGAGGTGGGGGTAGAGGCGCTGCCGGCGTGGGAGGTGGGAGGCAGAGGCGGCAAAAAGCGGCGAGGCAAATGGAGGTGGTGTGAGATGTCGGTCGCAGCCGCGAACTGCCCTTCTTCTTCGTCAACGGTGAGGTCGTAGCGGCGCACCTCCTTCATGTGGGTCGTGATGCTAGCAAACATGGTGATGGGGCGGATCATTTGATTGGAGGGGTGAGGGCGGCGATCACTGGCAAGGAGCGACGGATCCGGCGGTGAGGTGGCAGATCTAGCCATTCACTGGCGGTCAACCGTGGAGAAGAAGCCCTGCGAAGCAAGGAGGAAGCCAATGGCATGGAGGACGGTCTCGTTGGGCGACGCGTTGGCGCCAGGGGCCATAGAGAATGTGTGTGTTGGTAGCCATGGCGACGGTGGAGAGGGCAAATGCGAGGACTAAGGGGATGCGGCGGTGCTGGCGGGAGGTGGGGAGGAGGCCGTCGGTGAACTAGGAGTTGGGCGTCGTGGGTGCGTGCCTCCTGCGCGGTGTGGCATAAGGACATGTCACTGGTGTGGTGGTCACGGTACTGGTGGATGGTGTTCTGCAGGCCCGTCGGCCCATCCAGGGACTCTGTGTGCGGGTGGTGCCTGTTGGTGGCTTACACACCGATGGCGCGGCGCTCAGGCTGGACGTCGTCGTGTTCTACCAAATCGACATTGACGGGCAAGGCATGGCCAACATGCAGCTCAAAATGAACTACGAGTTCATGACTGCCACGACTAGATACGTGGGATAGATTCGAAGTTAGCTATACATATAGCATGCATGCATCATGAATGCATGGTTTTCTTAGATATGAATAGTGCGGGAAGAGAGAGAGGAAGAAGAGGTTGAAGAAGAGAAGAAGGGTGAAAGAGTCTTTTTATGGTCACTTAACAACGTCCTTACAGTTGGCTGACGGAAGTGGCATGGAGGGACTCAAAAGAAGAAATTCGATGGCATATAGCGAATCAAACTTTTTTTCGTTGCATATTTAGGATCCTAAAATCTTATGTGTTTACTGTGCTAGTCCCATGATCAGTGGCTAGCACACATATTTATAATATTCATATCACATCCATACACAGGTAAATAAAACAGAGTAGCACGATATAATTATGCAACTAAAATTATATCATGCACGACTAAGTTTACAACATACGGCCGACCGTCCAAATAGTTAACATATCATAAAGTTTTGTAGCAGAAATGGTGATAAAGAGACATAAAAAAAATCAGTAAGTATGCCTTTTCCCAACCACAGGCAACCGACTAGGTTAAAACCCTAGAACTCGGCGTCATCGACGTCAAAACTTGCAGTGTAAAAGTAACCAATCGTTGGGCCTTCATTCGCATCTTTTGAATATGTTCAACAAGCACATCGTGAGTACAAAATTGTACTCATTAGACTTTATAGAAAATGTTATATAGTATGCAAGGCTATGTCAAGAGAGGTGTCTATCTTTCTACAGTTTACTATTTTACATAAAGGAAGCTTTCATTTGTAATAATAAGTAATAGATTTCAATCAGAAGTTGAAAGAGCATTTGACATTCATAAGTAAATATTATTAAAGCATAAATACCATAATTTGAACAAGTGGCTTGCTGCCACAAATATTAAAACAACGGCAAAGTCCTTTTTCCGAACCAACTATGCATGCTTTTCCTTTCCATACGTTACCCCGACAATTTTAGAAAACACAAGACTACTAATTGTGGGATATAACCAAGTGATGTGTGTGACCAGGGACACGGCTATTCGAATAGATTTATACTCTACAGAGGTCGTACACTTTACCCAGACGGCATAAACATCCCACCATGTCATACACGTCATGAGTTACCGAAGGTACCCGATTTAAGAGTTCATGACGAAGCTTTTACATCACCGGCCCTAACAACAACCGCACTATGATACCTTCTTAAGATGTGGAGTGCCCTCCGACATCCCAAGACTCATATGTTGTGTTAGTAAACATTGCTTGAACCAGCAAGCTCCCTTCAAACATGGTGTCCTCCATGCCCTCACAAACCCGAAACCTACAATCTACCACCTGCAGTTTTGTTGCTAGAACACGACAACTTAAGGCACGTGTGGTCGTATGAGAATACTTGGGTCTATGGCACAATAGATCGGTCCTTGGCGACTTGGGCCAACAACCACATACCAATATCTTGTGCATAAGCACTAGTCTCATTCAATATTCGCCCAAGTCTAAAACAAGTTTTCATATTTTATTTGCTACCAAAATACAAGAGGTAATCCCCTCTAGACACACATAGCATGTGTCTCCCAACATTGATCAAGTTTACAACTTTTGACCTAGTCATACTAGTATTGATAACTAAGCAACGCTAAGCATCAACTAATTCAATCCATCTACAACTTCCATCATTTAGTACCAGAGGATAATTACTAAGGTGATAATGGTAATGACAACAAAATATCATGGCGGGTCAATGTAACAAGTAGGATTAACTACCAACTATACCAATGTAGCAATTTTTACCATAATTACGCGCATGCATATACATTTGAAAAGCAACATACATAACAGTGAAATATGGAATCAATATGGTCGAAGGAGGTTCTTGTCTTGCTGAATGTTGGTTCTTGCTCTGGTTTGACGACGATAGTTTTCAGAATGTCGGTATCTACACGTATAACACCAAATAGGACAAATAAGAGCTAAAACGAATTCAATAAAGGCCAAACTCAAATATTTTTGCATATTAAGAAAGATCATGATTTTAGAAAAAAAAATTAGAAACAAGTTTCCACTACTACAGAAAAGGCTTTCACAGACGGTTCAAAAACGTCATCATAGACGGTTTCGTGAGCCGCCTCGAGTTTATGGGTCGATGATGACATGAGGTCATCACGCACGGTTTTGAACCGCTCGTGATGTATACTTTCACGAGCGGTTTGTGGTTCAAACCGTCATGATAATAATATCACAGACGGTTTGACCACACAAACCGCAGGATAAGTACATATCACAGATGGTTTTAGCCACAAACCATCTGTGATATGTACTTATCACAGACGGTTTGTGGCTGAAACCGTCTGTGACGACTTTTCTCTATAAAGCCCCAAGCAGTGGCTGCTTGTACCATTAAATCCGGCATCATATATATATATTATATATATATTATTCGTAGTCCCCAGCCACTTTGGGGGGATCGTCCACGCAGCATGAGAAGAATGAGACAGTATCCACGGGCAACCTCATTGAGCCCCTGTAAGTTTAAAAAGTATGGATGCAAAGAGAGCGTTAGGACATCCAATTACCTGGATTGGACGTCGCTATATGTTCAGAAAGTGTCGTTGATGCGCAGGTACTCCGACTGGGAAGTGGCATCATGTATTAGCAACCAACAATTCTTGAGCATGATCGTCTTTAAAGCCAACAAGAACACCAAGCAACCATTCTCATATTTCAAAAGAATTCTCAACTTGTTGCTTGGTGTTCTTGTTGGCTTTAAAGACAATTACATGCTCAAGAATTGTTGGTTGCTGATAGATGATGCCACTTCCCAGTCGGAGTAGTTGCGCTCAACTGTCTGTGAAATGGTTTTTTCTCAAGTATATTTATCTTGTATATACACTTACATGACATGAAGAAATTACATGTTTATATTAAAAAAAGTAGAAACCTATAATTAAACAAGGTTTTTCTAGTGGCGGAGGTAGGTCGCTATCTCCATCTGCAATACTTCATAAGCGGCAGGTGTCGGCATCGGACGGTTCTCGATCATCGTGAACGAAGTTTGAAATGCGCCCACCCGCTGACGCTCGCTCGAAAGTGTCTCCGAAGACCCTCGATCGTTGAACTAAGAAGAATTGAGCCCATAGGCTCTCTTCCCTTGCTTGAGGGTCTCGGCCGTCGACTCGGCCGCTATCGCCTCGACACATTAGTCAAGTGACGGCAAGCCTCCAGAGACGGTAACGTTGTTTTGGAGGACTACGCCGATGACGCGTAAACTCGCCAAAAGTGGGAGATCACCCTAAGACACGGCGGAGGAGGATGTCAAGACGGCGGAAGGTGGCCGCCACCGCTCCCGCAAATTCTCCGCGGCAGAGGAGTGAAGACACTGCTGATCAAACAGTGTTCTTCCACAAAGACGGCTCAACTTACACCGAGAGGTGCTGTCAGACAAGGCGGCGTGAAGGCCATCAATACCGGCGACAAGGAAGAGGCACCATTTCGCTTTTTTATAAGTATGTGGGGATGATCATCTTGATGGCGGATGATCCTTTTATAAAACAAGGAATAAATTCGAGGTGAGATTTAAGAGACGACGGGAGCCGGGCGGATCGATGCAATGAAGAGACGATCGGGAGCCGGCGATGGCGGCGAACGACGCGACGGCGATGAAGAAACTCACCGTGGAGTCAGAGCGATATTATCACGAGCGGTTATTGTTAAGAACCGCTCAGGATATTAATTAATATCACGCATAGTTTTGTTGTAACCGCCTCGTGATACTTCACTGACGGTTTTCAACATGAACCGCCTCGTGATATTACCTCTTCACGATAGCTTTTAGCGCAGACGAGAGTACAGATGGTCTCTAAACCAAAAACCGTCTGTGATTCAATGTAATACCGATGGTTTTGGTCAACCGTCTGTGATGAGGCGTCCAGTATTAGCCTTTTTGTAGTAGTGTTCACTAAATTTGGAGTTCATATACAAAAGGTATAAGCGTTTGAATTTGGTTCGGTTAAGAAAATCCTAAAAAAAGGAAAAAGGTTTGACATCGAAGGCGTCTTTTCCCAGAATACGCTTACTTATAGAGAAGGTGTATTCTCTTAAAACCGAATGCGTCTTTTCTATTTAAACAATTTTCCAAAAAATCATTTCTTTTAAGTGGGCCATGCATGTCAGTCTCACAATTCTTAAAAATGTTTTAATTACAAAAAATTGTAAGTGGTCCCATTTGTCATAGGCTCATTAGCCACTAATTACCTGTAACACCCCAAGTTTTCTGAGTTTCTAAGTTTTCAAAAGCAAAAATAACCATTTGTTTTTGTTGAATCACTCAAGCTTAACTTGGAGATTTCAGAAATTTGCAGCGATTTAATATGACTAAATCAAACTTCAATTAATTCAAGTTTGGTTCCTTTTGAGTTGCTGGAGTTCTCTAGTGTTGTTTTCCCTTTCTCTATTCGTTCCGTTCTCCCCGCGCGGCTCAGCTCTGTGCCTCCTTTGTCGCGGACCGTCCGATCTGTGTTGGACGGCCCGATCCTGTTGGCACGTTCAATCGGTCTGAACGTCCACTTCGTTTGAACCGCCCGATCAAAATCAGACGGCCCCGCTTCGCCACGCTTCTCTTCGCCCCACACCTCTTGTTTGGACCTCCTTCTCGTTGAACCTCCCTTTTGGTTTAGACCACCTTCTTGGTCTTTTTGCAAAGACCACCCCTTTGTGCCGCGACCTCCCTTGTGCCGCGACCTCCCTTTGGGTCGTGACCTCCTCTTGTGTCAAGACCACCCTTTTTGGTCTTTTTGCAAAGACTACCCTCCCGGTATTTTTGCAAATACCACTTTTTTTGTGCCAAGACCACCTTTTGGGCCGCGACCACCTTTTTGGGCTGCGACCACCCTTTGTGCCGCAACCACCCTCTTGGTCTTTTTGCAAAGACCACCCCTTCGGGCTGCGACCTCCCCTGGGTCACGACCTCCTCTTTGATCTTGACCTCCCCTTTGGTTGGACCACCTCTCCGAGTTGACTGGCCCCACCTGTCAGCTCTGTTCACCTTTTTCTTTCCACCTGTTGCGTCACTTCTGATGCAAAGGTCTTAGCGTATTAAATACTATTGTGTCGCATTAAATGCTGCTTCTTTTTGCAGTACCCGTTTCCTCTCTTGTCTCCTCCCAGACCTGCTCCCATCTTCTCTTTCACCTACCCTTGAACACGTGTGTCTTTGAGTCTCTCAGCTGCTCTTCGTTTCCCCCTGGCTATAAAAGCCTGAGCAGCCCTCTATCATCACATTTTCCCTCACCCAGCTCTCCCTTGCTCTCACCTTGTTTTCACCGTGCTTAAAGTTTCACCAAGGAGTTCGCTGGAGCCTCCTCGTCACCAAGGAGCCGCTGGAGCTTGCGCCGTCATCGACCTCCTCGCCGCCGCAGTATTTGCCAGAGCGCCCGCGCCGTTCGCCGTCTCCCCCCCCCACACACACACACATCTTTTCTCTCTGTGTGTGTGTGTGTGTGTGTGTGTGTGTGTGTGTGTGTGTGTGGGTGAGTTCCCCCATGCTGTAACTGTGAGAACCCGCATAATTAAACCAAACTTATCAACAGTAATCATGTAATTAACATAAGTAAAAATTTCATTAAAACATGTCAAGCATAATCTCAGTAAGTAATCAATTAGATAAATAACTCAATGAATCTTGAAATCAAACAAACATTAATTATTTACAACACAGTTTTACAATAGTCCTTTTTACAAACAAGAATTTAGAATGTTTCAACCAAATGTGTAACTCAAAAATTCATATTATAAATCTTTTACAAACCTCAATTACAAGAAGATAATAAAATAAAGATAAAGGTGCTTGCATTCATTTTCATCACAGCCTTCCTTGCCTCCTCATTCAACCATCCTCAACTTCCTGTCGAGCAACCTAGAGCTCAAAGAGTAGTTAGCAAACCAAAAGCAGTAGTGCTAGCTAGAGTAGAGGAGAGGGATTGCCGTCAGTATACCCGAAGTTTACTAGGTCTTCCATACTAACCTAGGTTAACATGGTCCCTCGATTGCCAAGATGACCTGACCAACTAGGTTAGTCGGCACTGGTGGCAACCAAGATATCCAAAGCTAACCTAAACAAGTAGGCAACCAATTCTCAGGGGGTTTCATCATCCGGCGTCATGGAAGCCAACACTCACCTTATCTCATTTGTCTCAGCCACATTAAAATCCAACAATGCATTCCCATTCATATCCGCCTCTGCTCAACACATCATCAGACATACCAATCCAACACCCACCATATATAATTCCGATCAACCGAAAGCCCACAAAGGGTAGCCACATAACCATTTATACCAAGTATTTAGCTCATGTGCATCACAGAAGAGAGCAGCCAAGAATAGGAAGTAATAGAATTAAGGTAAATAGAGTATGGTAAATAGGAATAGGAAGACCGTAAAAACAAAAATTACCACAAGTTAGGATGAGATCAACCACAGCCAAGGATAAGATCACCCACAGCCCCAAATCCATTCCCCCATTTCCCCATTCTCAGTCACAGCCGCAAGGGAGAGAGAGAGAGTAGCCAGGAGCTCAACCCTCCCAGCACTGCCACAAGGAGGAAGAAGGGGAGGCACAAAAGGGAAGGAGAGCATCGGCGCGCGGTCACCACCATCACAAATGACGACCAAAGACTGACGCTACCATCCTAACCCCAATCAAAACCAACAAGGTAGCCATCTCCCCCAATCAATCCATATTTCTACGCAATCAGTTATGCATCATTTCTGAGCCATCAGCATGCAAGCATCAATCATCATCTCCCCACGCCCATCCCTCATGCACATCCATAAACCCCGCCAAAGATCGCAGAAACAAGGGAGGCAACAGAGGATCACGAGAAGGGAGTGATACCTCACAGTGAGCCTCGTGAAAGCACCACCATTACCACCAAAGACCATCATCACTCCTCTCTTGCATAATCATATAGCGACCACTACCACCAAAGATCTCGCATATGCATCAACCAAACATCAATAAGCTTAAGAATTGAATCAACCAAATCAAGTATTTGTGAAATAATCGAGAAGGGTTAGGAAGGAGAGGATCTCGCCAGGCTCGGTTGAGAGCCACGAGCAGAGGGGAGCCGAGGCACCGGCGGCCATGGTCGCCCGGGCGAGAAGTGTGGTCATGCGGCAAGCAATGGCCGAGGGAGCAGCAATGAACCCGAGGCGGCGTGGTGGCGGCGAGAAGAGCGCTGGCTGCCCCCAGCCGCACTGACCCGAGGATGAGGAGGAGGCGGCGAGGCGGCGGCCGGACCGAGAGAGGGCGAGCACGACGGCCACAATGGCCAAAGACCCAAGAGGTGGGGGTGGCAGATCCAGAGCCAGGCCAACAGGTCGGGAGAGAAGAAGAAGCCGGGGAGAGAGGAAGAAGCCGGGGAGAGGGAGGCGCAGGGCCGAGCGGCGGTGGAGGAGCCATGGGGAGGCGGCGACCCCAGTAGATGAGGAGGAGGGGGAGCTCCGTGGGGGCGGCACAAAAGGGGAGGCGGCGGCAGCTTCAGAAAGGAGGTGAGGTGAGAGAGAGAGATGAAGAGAAGAAGGAATGGGTGGGTTAGTGTTGGGGGCCGGTTAGGAAAATAGAAATAGTTTAGGGTTTTAAGTGAAGTAAAAAAAAATGGATTAGGGTTAGAATTAGATTAGAAGATAGAATTTGAGTGCTAATTTTTGAATGTGTTTGGATTAGATCAATAATCTTGACTCGCTAACAATCGTTTAGCTAAATTAGATTAATTAAGTTCATTAACTTTGCGTTTATTTAGAGAGTTGAAGTTTTACTTCCGCACTAAATAAAATCAAGTAGATGTTTGAGCACGCATAAAATTTGTTAGAGTTGCTAATATTCGGTCATGTGTAGCATTTCTCGTCGTTCTTTAGATAGTGTATATCTTTAGTCCTAACTCTAGAACGGGTCGGCTCGAGCGACAGTAGCGGGGAGTGCTAACATGGCGATAGTCGAAAAGGGTTTGTTAACAAAAATCCACTAATAAAAAAAGAATCATTTAACTAATATACATTTAGTAGCACCAAAATGTCACTAAGTATTTACTTTTCTATTTATTATCCGCTTTAAATGATATTTGCGTAAGCAGATTTGTTTGGCGGCGAGAGTTGAATCGGATTTTATCGACAAGAATCTTTTCTACTCGCTTGAAGGCAAGCTACTCCTTGTTCATTAATATAGCTAATTTAAATGTAAACCTTACTTTGCTCTATCTTATATGTATTGCATCAAAACTATTTTCTCAAAACTCAAATCAAATAAATGAGTCAAAGATGAAAAGATGAGAAAGATGTTAGAGATGAGAAATGAGAAATGAAAGAAAAGCAGAGTAATATTATGGTTGGTAAAGGGGGCCCGTGGTCAGGATGAAAGAGGGCAAGAGGTGGGACCCTTTACATATGGTTATAATATAAGGACAAACAAAACTCTTACTCGGTCGAGGTCAGATCTTAAGTGCCAACCATTTTCCTGCTTTTACAGCGTAAAATGCTACCATGTTACGTAATTATGCTCTCCACATCGGGTATGTATTATGTGTGAGTGTAGTGTAAGAAGAGGTGCTATATCACTATGTGGAGTGTTGGGTGCAGAGAGGATGAATCGCCCAACCAACATTACTGTAACTTCGGTGGTGGCTGTGTCAAGACCGATTTTAAAGTAATGGGTGGAGAAATTAATCACGAATCGAAAACGCTCAGATTCGAGCTCGAAATCGCATCAAAGGAAATGTGGTGTACCTAGCATAAAGAGTTCTAATAGCTATGGGTAAAGTGGTACAAGCTCAAGATGCTATACAAAATCATGAATTCATGCCACCTCGGATTGGAGTCTACGGAACCGCTAGGGTCTTTCTTCTCTCCGAGTAATCAAGTAGTCTTTTCGTAAATAAAATTTGCAACCTAAGTTTTAAAGTTTATTTTCGAGTAAGAGAAGAGATAAGAATGTTGCTAAGGAAGAAATGTTAGAATCATCAATTGCATTTTAGCTACTAATGCTTGCCGAGTACATCGTAGTACTCACTCTTGCTATCTTTCCTTGCTTAGATCCCGATCCAACCGGGAGTTAGCCCGAGTGGGATGAGGAAATTTTGTAGGTTTTGAGAAGGCCGCAGGTGACGGGGGCGTTGGGTGCGAGAAGCAGGGCGAGATGATCGCCCCTTTTGACTCATGGGACGAGGAGACTACCGGAGAAACCTAGCAGGAAATAGCGGAAAGTGTCTTTCCATGTTTGTAATTAAATTATTGTATTTAAAGCCTTAGACCTGTGTGGCAACTGTTGTAATAAAGAGCAGTTTCTATTTTATTGTTCTGCTGCGTTATCTCTGATAAATGGCTTACTATTCGTTGGAGCAGTGTTCTACTGGGCAAACGAATAGTAATCCGTATGCTTAAGTGTGATTACCTCCTGGGTAATGACACGGGGCGTCGCAGTAACGACCCAACCCTAGGGCACCCGAGAGGTCCTCCAAGAGCCTCTGGAAATTCCATCAGGACCTCCCAGGAGGTCCAAAAAGGACCTCTCGGACAATCCACCAAGACCTCCCGGGAGGTCCAGCAGGACCTCCTGGAAGTCCAGGAGAACATAACCCGAGAGGGTCTTGGAGCCAGTGAGCACTCGAAGATCTACCACGGCCAGGCCAGGAAAAAACGAGGAGGTCTGAGGGCATCCCAGGACCACCCGCGACCCTCCAGGGGAGGTCGTGGAGGTCTGAGACCACCCCAGAGCCTCGCGCGTTCATTCCATTGAGTGGACATGGAGGTCTGGGCTTGCTCCAAGGTTCCCTGTGAAACCCGAGCTAGTCCCAAGGATCATGGCTAGCTCTTCACAGCAATAATACAACGGTGGTGACATCCAGAACGCATATTTATTATAGCAAAATGTCAACAGAGTTGTTTACAAGGTGGCCTTGGGCCAAGCATATATACAAAAGCACAAAAGAACAAAAGGTCCATCAGCACGCCACAGGCAACTGACTGGAAGGCACAACTTATTCGCTTTGATCTTCATCACTGCTAAGGTCCTCTCCTGGCAAAAATTGTAATGAGCAAGAGTGAGCACAACAACCGTGCTCGCAAGTTACACCCGTGGATTAGCAAGATGACATGCATATATAGATAATCAATGGATGGCATAATATGGCTGATTTGCACAAAGCCAAGTTTCTTTCAAATACAAATACTAAGTTCTGAAGCAGGTATTCAATAGATAAAATTCATTTTCTAAACTTGATTTTCGCTTGATAACATTCATCAACAAGTTGGTGAAGGATACCTCTCGACACCGTGCTCCCCGCCCAAACCCATGGCACGTAAATCCCAAAACAGATTTGAAAACATTTCGAAACCCAAAACCAACACCTAACTCGAGTAGCCTTTGCGGACGCCCATGACCGCGACATGGCTATTCGAATAGATTTAACTCGCAGAGGTTGTGCACTTTACCCACACGACATGAGTCCTCTAGTTTGTCCCAAGATTCGCCAATGCCACCTCTCACTACCAAAGGTAAGAGGTCTAGAGTTCATGACAAGGCCTTTACAATGCATTGCTCCACCACAGCCTTTCCTTGCTAAGGTTTCACTTTCCTATGGATCGCAATCCGGCGGAAAGCCCCCTCTTGCACCAGTGGGAACAGTAGGTTATAAAAGACCATTGGCCATAAAAGACCTCCCACACCTCCAATGGAGCAGCTTATGGTAGAACTTTGCAAATTACCCAGCCAGGTCCCACGCCCCATTCTGGAGACATGTGGTTGCATGATTGTGGCATAGCCCATTATAGGCATGGCATTGGTCGCTCAAAGGCCGGTCCTCAAATGACTAGGGCGACTTTCACAAACCCCTGGACCTCCACCTTACCCAGGATAGAGTCCGTGCACAAACATTGCACCAGCCAAGCAAACCATTTCGCCCCAGTCCAAATCCATTTTCATTTTCTTTGCTTCCCCAGCAATACTTTCATATTCCCATGACAACCCAATGTCATGGTCAAAATATTTTGAACAATAGTTGGTCATATTGGTAAAGATTTCCCCAAATCAATACTTTTGGTCTAAGCATGACTAAGCATATGTTTTTTAAATGGTCTTGGCTCACACTATTGCATGACCCAAGTTTGATCTAGTGGTGACAACATGCTCAGTCCAAAGTCAACAGTGGCCATACAAAGAAAGTAGGCATAACTATGAATTTAAAACAAGTATTGAAATAACTTAGTAAAACTAGGCATGCAGTATACATTAAAACAGGACATAATTAATTTGAATTATTGGGTGCAATATGATCAAAAGTGTAACTTGCCTTGCTCACTATCCCGAGAATCTTCCTCAAGGCACTCTGCACTCCTTGGAGTCTTCGCAATCTACACGGGTAAAAGAGCAAGTTCAAAGAAAGCTCAAATAAAGAACCAACTGAGATCAACAAGAAAACCAAGCAGACCCCAGAGGGAGTCCAAAACTCAACCAACAGGAGAGGTCTATATTTTAAAATAGGTTCTTATGGAAGAGGTCTAAGCTTACCAGGAGGAGGGTGGTCTTTTAGCCAAAGACCCCAAAAGAGTGATTTCAGCAATAGAACAGGAGGTCCTGAGAGATGGTTCTTGCACAGAGACCAGGGAAGAGCTCCTCATATAAAGGCCATAGAAATCCAAAAGGAGCCCACAAGGGGAGGTCCTGAGAAGGACACAACCAACTCAATGCAGTGGCAAGAATAAGAGTGGAGTAGATCTCCAAAGGACTTACCAGGGTCGAAAAGGAAACAATGGTTGAAGGAGAGGTCGTGGGGCAACAAGGTCTACCCTGGAAAGCCACTGAGCGAGAGTCAAGGTGATGAGCGTGGAGAAAAATGATGTGGTAGGGTTTCCTGGACTAATTATAGCCAAATTGGGTGAAGAAAACTAGAAACATACGAACCAAGGACAAGTATAGAAATGGGTCAAAGGTAGGTGAGTGGCAGGACAGGTGTCACTACCACCCTGGGTAAAAGGTACGAGGAAGGACAATGTAGGTTGCTATGGGAAGGGACAAAGAAGGATGTCAGAGTACAGCTAAGTGGCCCAATTCAGAGAAAACGCCACGTATAGGGATGTATTTAATGTGACATGACCTGCATTAAATGCCTATGATATTAACGTGGCGGAGGAAATGAGAATGGTCGAGTCTGGCAAGTGGGGCCAGTCAATTTTAGAAACAGACGGTTCAAGAAGGGAGGTCTTTGAGGAGGTCCGAGCGGCTTAGGAGGTCCTAGACCCAAAGGGCAAGGAGGTCCTAGACCCAAAGGGCAAGGAGGTCTAAAGGTTGGGGAGGTCCAGACATACAGAGGAGGTCTGGACACGGGGAGGTCCTGGCGGTCAGGATCTCATCAAGGGAGGTCTGGCAAGGAGGTCCAGAGAACTACAAAAAGGTCCCGTGGTTGGAATCAAGAGCAAGTTGAGGTCCGGGCGGTTGGATCTCCGAGAGGGAGGTCCAACAGCCAAGATCCAACGTGAAGGTAAGGTCCTCAGAGGGATAGTGCATGGGGAGGTCTGGACCTTTGGATTCACAATGAGGAGAGGTCCGAACCGTTAGATTCAAACAAAGGGGAGGTCCAGGCGGAGGGGTTCCAAGAAAGAGGGGGATTCCACGGAGGAGATCCAATGGAATACAAGGAGGTCCAACTGAAGAGAGGTCTGGGCATAAGAAAGCGCCCAGGCAACCCGGAGGTCTAGACTTAGAGGAAGTATGGACGGAAAGGAGGTCTGAACCCAAGAGATTCAAACCAACAAAGAGATCCAAAGTGATCAAACTCAAAAGAAAAGGCCTGGACATAAAGATACACCCAAGCGAGAAAAGGTCCGAGCCCCCAAGGGAGGTCTAACCTCAAGAACCACTAGGGAGGTCTAGGCCACAGAGAAGGTCTAAACCTCACATAACCCAACAGAGATAGGCTAAAAGAGGATCTGCCGAGCATACCAGAAAGAAGGTATAAGCAACTCAAACCTCTCCAGCCGAACCAAACTTTGAATTCTCATCAAAACAAAATATTTTTAATTTGTTTTACACATTTAAAAAGGATTTGGAAAATCAGGATGTTACAAACCTACCCCCCTTAAAGGAATCTCGACCCCGAGATTCAAACAGAATCAACGAAGAGGTAGGGGTAGTTAGTCTTGAGGTCTTCCTCTTTTTCCCATGTAGCTTCACTTTCTGGATGATGACTCCATTGTACCTTGTATGACCTGATAATTTTGCTCCTGGTAACTCGTTCTGCAACATCCAGGATTTTAATTGGTTGCTCCACATATGTGAGGTCTTCCTGTAAATCTATGTCCTCTACTAATGTATGGTCTTCAGGAAATCGAAGGCACTTCCTTAATTGGGATACATGAAAGATGTTGTGCACTGCCGACAAGGATTCTGGAAGTTCTAGTTGTGGCGGAGAGGCGAGAGGTGGCCAGAGTTGTGGCGGCTACGGTGTCCAGTGGCGGCACATGGTGGGGCTGCGAGGGGAAAGGGGAGAAGAATAGGGGAGGCTACCAACGACTCAAGGGAATGGCTTCTGGGGTTGCTGGAGATGCAAAACAAACGCAGCTTGGGGACCAATGGTCACCGGAGTGGTAGTGATGGTGACTCCTGTGGCGGTGCTATGGGCGACGACAGCGACGATGGTGAAAACAACTCACTCGAAGCGAATGATGAGTGCATGGGGATCAGCGACTCACCACAAGTACGATGGTGATGACGGAGAGGTACTGGAATGGCTTGATGGTGGTGATCGACTTCGGTGGAGGATGGTTCTCAATGACAACTTACTCGGTAAGGAGCATGACTACAAGGAGCCAGGCATTAGCTCATATGCAAGAAGATCGACCGAAGACTCGCCGGTCTGGGAGAAATGGCAGTGGCGACCGGAGGCAGAGACGATGATCCTATCTCGAGCATCCATTGCACGAGTCATGAAATAAACTCATGGATCTTGACCGCGAGCGAAAAATACATGAGATGGTGCAAGAACTTGGAAATGGACTCACCACAGAGGCGAGAACACGACGACAAAGGTGAGCTATCCTGTTGGTTTGGAGGAAGACGATGCGTTACCACTTTCCTGTGGCTCCAACTGCATCGGCCATTGAGGGAAAATCATTAGGGAGGTGCGAAACAAACTTTGACATGGACATCGAGGGGAAAGAAGCTCATCGACGGCAATGGCGACTCGGAGTGGGCTCAATGGCGTCGAGAACGACGCTCACGTTCCTGCTGGACCAGAGATCAAGGACCTCTGGTTTTCATGAAAATCGAACGAGTGGTGAGCTAGATAGACGGTGATGCAGTTGGAGGGCTTAAGTACTAAAGAGAAACCCGTGAGAAAGTGGCGAGAAGGTGGCGGTCGCGGCGAGAAAAATGGGAGCGCGATGTTGTTCTTCTGCTCGATCGGACAAATGGAGAAGACAAGGGAGCAGATAGTGCCTACCGCAAAACGATGGGCGACGGTCGCAAATGGGTGGTGGGTGCGAGGTGGAAGAAGAGCCCTAGCATGTGGGCCCTACGCACCAGTGGCTGCGTAGGTGGGTGACGGTGCATGGGCCACAGTTGGGCCAAAAGAGGAGTGGGCCAGGCCAACAGTAGAATGGCTTCTGGGGTTGCTGGAGATGCAAAACAAACGCAGCTTGGGGACCAATGGTCACCGGAGTGGTAGTGATGGTGACTCCCGTGGCGGTGCAGAGACGAAATCGAATTTTAGAAATAGTTTCCTAATTGTTTTTATCCCACAAAACAACAAGTTTGGATTTTTAAAAATAGCAAACTAACTCAAAAAATTATGAAAACTTTTGGAGAGGCAATTTATATTATTTAGAACCAAAATAAATTATTTTATGGCTCTGGTCAAGTTTAAAATAAATTTATAAAATTCAAAAACAACTACTAAAAATTAAGAATCAGTTTCTTTGATGCAAAAAATTTCAAAAATTACTCCAAAATTTAGAAATGGACACTTTGAAATTACTTAAGTAGACCTTTGAAATTTTGGGATGTTACACTCAATGGCATGTAGAGAATTTTCTCTATTTTTTAAGGACCATGGTAGGTTGTTGTAATTCATATCTCATAGTAATAGAAGCCATGTTGAATTCGCATACTTTGCCACCCTTCATTTTATCTTTGAGTAGTGCTTCTATACATCACCTTCCCAATACAAGTTGCACAATCCTTGCAGCAAGGGAAGGGGGAAGTAATTACCATCAACCCTTCATTCATGCTTTAATATTATGCAACTTTCAATTAGTGATGTATAGAAGTACCTCCCTTTATATTTTGAAGCCATTGAGCCCTAGGGCCCCTATCTCTCTTGTTTCATTAACAAAAGTGAAAAACGGTACACCAATATTTTACAAAAAGGTCCCTAGTAAAAAGAAAATTACAATTTAATCCTTGGAACTTCCCCTGAACAGGGGATTAAATCTGCGGCTTGCTAGCATAGGACGAGCTTCTCATTGGGATTTTGAGACCTAGCTACCACAGACTTTCCACATGATGTCAATGGTGGTGAGAAGCGAAGAAGAGGTATCCATGGCTCGAGCAACACTTGGAGATTGCGAAGTAGAGCTTCCATATGTAGGGGTCAACGACGGTGACAACAAGAATCGCCGGTGACCAGCCTTATGGAGCTTAGAGTCGCGGTGGACCTAGATCTAGAGGCGAACCACGACAAAAAAAATTGCTTGGGGTGTGGGGGAGAGATTTCTAGATTTGGAGAACCTAGATTTGGACCTAAAGATGTGAAGGTAAGGGACAAAGGAGTCTCAAGGAGGCCAGGGGAAATAACTGGCTGAGCTGTGGAAGGCGGTGGCGGTCTTTGACGATGCACCACGACAACGAACCACTCCTAAGTTACAGGGATCACCACCAAGCACCACAAGGGCTAAACTGCTATAGGAAAAGCTAACCTAGATATACTCATATACACTAGTAGAAATATATATAGCGCTGGGTCTCTCGCCCTTCTCGTCGTTGACGGCAGGGGCGGAGCTAGGCCTTGGGCCTCTCGGGCAATGGCCCGAGGCCCAGCCAAAAAATCACACAGGAAATGAAAAAAATTGCCATGGAAACCAGATGTTGGGCCAAAATTGCATGGGCCGGGCCGAGGCTTGCGGCAGTTCTGCCTACGCCCCTAGTTGACGGTGAGTCAGAGAGGAGCGGGGAGGGGCTGGAGTTGGCACTGGAATGAGAGTTGAAGAGAGGGGGAAGAGAGGCGGAGCTCGCGAGGAAGGGCCGGGAGTGGGGACGACGACTAGCAGAGGTGCACAAACCATTGAGCAAGACAAGTACAAAAGGGCGAGCAATTCTTTTTTGCCAGGCTGCTGACCGAATTTATTAAGATCATGAGAGAACAACATACAAAGTACATATGAATCAACAGAACAGTTTCTACCTAGAGATTACAAGCCTCAATGAAGCAACAAAACAACTAGCTCAGCGTGTCGGCGTTCAATATGTACCACTGTAGCTATTCTTATGTAGCACATGCATTGTATGCATGGGAGCAGTGGTAAATTTTCTTCACTTTAAAGCAATGGTTGTTACGTGAATGGACCTGAAATTTAGGCTTCCCAAACAAACCATTAACACATGTACAAGTGTACATGCAGCCATGGCGTACGGCTATTGCGGAGTACTACCTCTGTCCTGAGAGTTTTTGGTCTAAATGGCATTGTTTCGGCCTGTATTTGCAAATGTGGCTCTCCTCGTGCGGTATTGTAAAAAATGGTAGCTCAGACGTGCCTCATGCCGCCACGTGTGCAATTCTGTTCACCCCTAGCCCAGATAGGGTTTGTCCAGGCGGTGTGCGCTTAGACGCGCCAAAATCTGTGCGTCCTCACCCGGTTGCTTCTCCGCCCGATACGTGTCTCATCCGCACTCCCCACACCCAGACAAGCCCCCACCACGCGCCCTTCGCCCGAACGCGGCCCTGCCGCACGGCCAATGCCTGGACAAGCGATGTTCGCACGCGTGTCGCCCGGACGCACGCTGGACACACACACGTCGGCCAAACGGCAGGCACTGCCACACACCCATGGCCCGAATGTGGCCGATCGCACCGCGTATCCCTTACCGGGCCTCCCTGCCCCAGTCGCGCCACTTCTCGACGCGCCCTACTTTATTCCATGTCACTCGTCCATCTTTCATGTCACACACATCGCGCATGGACAACGATCGTCGGCGCCCTCGCCAATGACATCCGTGGCCCGCCTGCATGCCCGTGCCCGTAGCGCCTCGATTTCATTGCTACTGCTCATGAGAATTGCCTTCACACGGCTATAAATACCGGAGTTTCTTGCTCTTGCTCTCACTTATTCTCAATTTCGTTCTCGTTCTCACGCTCGTCGCTGAGAACACAGATAATAGAATAAATTTTTTTGGAGATTAAAGTTTGGAGCAGTTCTTATGACCGTATCAGTATTGAACGATCCCACTACATTTGTCGTTGTGGTTGTAGTTGTAGTTAATTAGTCTTATTCAACTAATCCTAATTAATGTAGTTTGCGTTGTAATTAAATAGATATTAATAATTTAGGTGTATTTTATTACCGCTATTATTAAGAGGTAATGAATTAGTCATAACTAATGTATCGATAATTAATATGTGCTTAATAATTAGTGGTAATTAATTAGGCTTTATTATTTAAGTATGAATTAGTAAATGGTTAAAAAGTGGTGGCAATTAATCAGTCGTAATTAGTTTAGTGGTAATTAGTTAGGCATAATTAATTTAGTGGAAATTAACTAGTCGTAATTAAATTAGTGGTAATGAATCAGTGGTAATTAATAAATCATAATTGTTTGAGTCGTGCTTTATTAGTGGTAATTACACTAGTGCAAATGGAGTGGTTGAATTTACGTGGCCATAATTACTTTGTTGGTAAGTAATGACTCGTAGTTAATTAGTGATGACTAAATAAACCTAATTAATTATGATTAATCATGTATGTGTGTATTTAATCATTATTAATTAATTAATCATAATTAATTCAGTGGGAATTACTTAGATGTAATGAATTACTCGTAAGTATTTTTTCACAAGTAATCAATTTGTTGCTAATTAATTAATTATTTGTATTTCATTACTCATATTGAATTGATTACTTGCAGGTAATATGTGGTAATTATTTGTGCCGTGGGTAATTACTAGCGAATAAATTACTCATAATTAATTAGTATTAATTAGTTTAGTCATATTTAATTAGTGCTAACTACATACCATGTTTGTTATATCGTGTACCGCAAATCGGGTTGTTGTGGCTTTAGGTAATTTCGAACATGTAAGACTTGGTAGTGTTTTATGGTGACGGTCTCGTATGGGCGAACCCGATAGATTGGACCTATCGAGATGCCATGCCAGTACAAGGTGGTCTGGGCGGAGGGGCTCGATGCGATAAATATTCACGAGCTTGGGAGCTGCATCCGGAGAGAGTTCGACACGAAGCCAATGACGAAGAAACTTGTCATCGAGGGGATCACCAGCACGAATAGGGGAGGGCAGGGCGTATGGGAGCTAGTCAAGGTGAATGGAAGCGTAGCATGGGGCCAGTACATGCAAATTGCTTCCCAGCCCTAGGTGGCGATATATGGAAAGCCGATGGTGTACGTGAATTTCTTACACATGGCGTCATGAAATCTTGATGATGCTGGTGCCTCGGGAAGTGAGCAACCGTAGACGGAGCTTGAAGATGGTAGCACAGCATGTGTTGTTTTGGAGTAAGTCCACAAGAGAAGACTTGCATATAATTTTGTGCAAAATGACGGGGCGGAACTGTGGTGGTCGGCCCACATTGGCTGCCACGAGTATCTACCGTACCAGCCTCTTGGGTTGGAGTCCAACGAGTACGCCGACCCAGGCTCAGATGATAGTGAGGAGGACACACCCTAGGGTGACGGTCCAACCGGCGGAATTGTGTCATCGGAGGTGCCTTATGTGGCATCGAGATTTGATGATATCACAGTGCGTTCGCTCGTACTGCTGCAAGAAGAAGGGTCCCAGTGGGGGTTTGATGCTGACACCGTGCAACAAGCTATAGCATGGTACGCCTTGTCCATCAGTCGTGTGTACCGGGTGCACCGATCTAATCCAGGACATTACGCAGTGAACTGCATAGTGCAAGGCTGCCCTGGCAAGGTTAGCACTCATCGAGCAAAGTTATTTGGCTCGGTCTTCACGGTCAAGGCGGTGACCGAACATACTTGTGGGCTTAGAGAGCCCCTGCGACAGCATTAGAACGTGACTTTCGCATATGTGGCAAGCCTCATCAGCCACCTAGTTGCGGAGGACGTATCCGTCTCCCCAAGATGTTTCAGCCGCCTAAGTTGCCAATCTGTTGGTTATCCAATACCACAAAGAAGGTCCGACGAGCCAAGCAGAAGGTTAGTCCATGTATGGGGCATACGAAGAGGTGTACAACTTTGTGCTGAGAATGCTTCACCAGATTGCGGAAGCAAACCCCGGTGCTTACATAAACAAGGTTGAAAGTGAAGATGCTGATGGAGGCCCTAACTACTTCATACTGGACCGAGTGTTCTGGTCTTTCACCTAGGCCATAGAGGGCTTCAAGTTCTGTCGTCCTATGCTCATGATGAATGGCACTTTCCTCACGGGGAGGTACAAGGGTACCATTCTCACAGCGATGGTGACCGACGCGAATGACCAGCTTCTCCCGGTTGCTTTTGCCATTGTAGATAATGAGAACACATCCAGTTGACTGTGTTTCCTAGCGAATGTGAAGCGGGCAGTTGTGGGAGACTGGCCCAACGTATGCCTTATCACGAACCGAAATGCTGGGTTGTTGTCGGCTCTGAACACCATGAATAATGGAACGGAACCCCCCCTCACCAGTGGAACGACGTGGAAACCCGGTGGTGCATGAGGCACTTTGCATCAAACTTCTTCATGTGGTTCCGCAGCCAGGAACTAATGAAGGCATTCAAGGCGTTGTATATGTAGAACCAGAGGCAGAAGTTTGAGTCCATCTGGACAGACCTCGAACATCGAACTACGAGGCATACAAGGGAGTCCCCTCCAGATGCACAAGAGGGATAGAAGGCCACGAGTAAGCAATCCAAGAGCACCATAAATTTCACGCAGTGGATTAATCTTCACGCTCCTAAGTTAGAGAAATGGTCCCTACTCTACGACACGGATAGTGCGAGGTACGGAATTATGATGACCAACATATCTGAGGTGTGCAACAGTGTGCTGAAAGGTGTGCGGTGCCTCCCTATCACCGTGATCGTCGAGGAGACATGGACTCGCACGGTCGGTTACTCCATCAATAGAGCCACCGCAGTGAGGCGACAACTGGAAGAAGGGAAGAAGTGGTTTGAGAACATGCAAAGGTGTATGGACCAGAAGATGGAGAAGGCCCGAATACATGACATCTAGGTGATCAATGGCCTCAGTAAGAAGTACGTCAATAATCATGCCAAGGGGGGAAAGAAAATATGCATGCACCCTAGGTGATGTGGCTACATGCAACTGCAACAAGTCGAAGCTCCTGCACAAGCCATACTCGCATGTGTACAAGGAGTGTGCACAATTGAGTCATATGTCTATGCTTTATATTTCTGAGTACTACGACATGCAACATCTTTTCGGTACATGGAGTGCAAAGTTTCTCTCGTATGACGTGGACATGAACTATAGGAATCTTTGGCCAGACAGGGTGCAATGGGGCCTGAACAAGGCCTTGAAGTCAATTGGGAAGGGACGACAGTAGACCCGACGCTTCCAGAACGACATGGATAATAGCCAGCGTGGGGCTTAAGCCTCACAATGAAGTGTAGGATATGCAAGACCCTTTGGCTCCATAAAGAATTGCCCCCAACGGACCAAGCTCGTCTAGTCATCATTCAGTGTCATAATATATTGTGTTGTCTACCTACACGGGGACTGTCATGTCATGTAAATGGGTAGTCTGCGCATATTTGTGCATATCTTTACGTCATTCTTTGTTAACCGTACATATGTACACATTATATTTGTTCCGAACTGACTCACCCTTGTTTTCTATGCAACAGCAAAACATTACGTCGGCCTAGAATATGTCGTACTCGTCATCGAACTTTTACGCGAAGATATTGCAGAAGCACAAGTGGCTTGTGAAGAGGGCTAAATCCTACCCAAAGTTTTCTATAAAGGATGTACTAGTACCACCAGAGTTTTCACGCCCACAATGTGTGTGCAAACAGCCGGCGAAGATCATTCAGTCCACACACCCTTCCACCACCCCCGGGCATACTACACATGCAAGAATGTCCTCGTAAGAGAATATTACACACACATCGATTTATCACACCCTACATTGAATTCCTCAAATTTCCAACTTCGTCCGCACGTAATGGCAGCCTGAGATGCATTGCAACTGTTGGTGATATGCCCTAGAGGCAATCATAGAGATTATTGTATCACATCTATGTTTATGAGTTATTGAATAAATGTTATCATGTTCCTTGAATGAATCATTGGTTATAATGATTAACATTTATGTGACTTGTTGGTGAAACTCTTTTATCTTATATGATGTCACTCTAAATGAATCCCTGGTCAGATGTCACTGGTCAGAACACTAGTGACTCTATTGGCCAGCACATCTATTGATTGATGACCATGTTTCACCAGTCATGGATATAGGGATATCGAATCAATAATGTGAACACATATTAGAAAACATGGGGTTGGATTGACCCACCTTGAGACACTGTTGATATTGTTATGATTTTATGTGTCGTCAGTTGGTCTCAAGCAATGATGATGTATAATCCTTATATCTGATATCATCATGGTTTCCTACATGTGTAATAGTACACTTAGGGGTTGTCAAACGCTACTCCATAACTAGATAGTTATAAAGGTAGCTTTCGGGTATGCTATGAAACATGCGGTGGAATGTGACTGGTCGGATATGAGATTTGCCCCTCCCAACGTAACAGGAGAGATATTTCTAGGCCCCTCGATGTGGTCGAATAAAGAAAGTGTATGGCCATGCCACTAGTGGTCGAAGTGTTCGACTACGTGAAGTTATCCAACACTCGATCGAGAAAGTATTGAACTGTTCATGGATGACACAACATTTCACCTGGAGTTCAAACTAGATATCGTGAGGCAAAGGGAGAATACAAGAGAAGGTCTTTCAGTTCAATCAGATACAGACTAGTCGTTTGGAGATACGAACTGGTTGTAGGTTGGTCGAACATTATCACTAAGTGGTCGAAACCTGGTTGTAAGGAATTACGAACTGGTCGAGACCAAATATGAACTAGTCGCATAGAGATACGAGCTGATCGTTAGTGATATGAACCTGGTCGTAGATCATATTGCATTAAGGTTCATTCGATATAATTCATGTGTATTCGGGAATCGTTATGTTCTGCTAGGATCCGCTGACGACTCGTGATCGGAAAGGAGTTTCCGAGTCACAACTGATTACGCATGAACCTAACGAGTCACACTCTTAATGGATTGGAACAACCGTGTTTGGATAGGATCTGTCATGGGCACTATATAAGGAGATGCTTGAGGCTATTGGGGTGAGGTGATACATGTGAGTTGTTCCACCGAAACCCTAGCCGCCATCTTTTTGAGAGAGCTTTCTCGTGCTACTTGGTGCTAGCATACCAGCGTACGGTGTTCCTTCCCTAGACGTGTGGATACCGTAGAGGCGCTATTGTGGTTGCTGTTGCGCTTGAGGATGATCTACGACTTCTCAAGGAAAGCGATTGGTTGCTGGTGGAGTCGATCGACATCGGGAACGTCAGACGATCGACTACGAATACTACCTTGACACGCACTTCGTTGGACTAGGCTGCTCCAACTCTTCTTTTGCTGCACTGCGTGTTCACTACAACAAAATAGTCTATTAGAGACGTTTTTATTTATACGTCTTTTATTACGTCTCTACACCCAGAATCAGATAGCACATAAAGACATTTTTTAAGACGTTTTAAAATGTGTCCCAATATTTAGAGCTCAGCCTATTTAGCAAGCACTAACCCACTCTTAACTCATCCGTTAACCCCCACGAATAGTGGACCACGAACTATCCCCAAATTTCTGATCGAAACCATTCTTTCCAGCGCCTCCTTCTCCCCGACAACCCTCCTCCCCACGCCGCCCCTCCTCCCCGGCTGCCCTTCCTCCCAAAGACCACCCGTCCGGCTCAGCAGCCCTCCTCCCCGCAGCTCTCCTCCTGCTGCCCCTACTCCCGGCCTACTGTCTCATTGTGCGACAAAGTGCAGGCGACTCGAGGTGGCGCTCAGAGCTCGAGGTGGCGACCGGATCCAGAGTGGGGCGGCTCAGGGCGGCGTCGGGTAGCCGAGGCGAGCAGGGAGGCAGGCTGCGGATCCAGGTGAGAGAGCAGGCGAGGGGCCCAGGCATCGAGGCTTGGGGCGTCGGATTCGGGCGGGAGGCGTAGCTCGGTGGTGAGTCTCAGCGGCACATATGGCCACCGCACCGACCCCGCCGACCCCTCCCCTCCCCTCACCACCCCGTGTAACGTCCCGTTTTCTTTTAAAGTCCTTGCCAAGTTTTCAAAATAAAAGTAACCATTTGGCTTTATTGAGAATCCAAAGCTTAACCTTGAGATTTTTGAATCTGAGAGTTCAATTGGAATTAATCAAACCTTAACTAAGCTCTTAGTTGGTGTTCCTTGCCTGGTTGTAGCTCTCTGTTGTGTCTTTGCTGCTCTTGGGTTCTTTGTGTCCCCGAGCCTCCCTGTGTGCCCCGGGTTTTGTCTTCTCTTTTAACTTCCTTTGTTGGCTTGAATCTCTTTGAGACTCGGACCTCCCTTCTCTCTCTCTCATCTTTCCCCTCTGTTCAACCCCTCCGTGTTTGGGTTTTCTTGTTAAGAACCCTCGGGTTGGTGTTTCTAACCTCTTTGGTCTCTTCAAGCCACGCTTGGCTTTGCTTCTTTGGACCTCCTGTGGACCTCTCCACGCCTCTCGGAACCTCTGAGTTCTCTTGGGCGCCCAGAGTTCCTCTGGACCTCCCAAAGGCCCCTTTGGGACGTTTCTAGACCTCCTTGTGGCTATTTGGACCTCCCTTGTGTTCAAATAGACCTCCCTTTGTCCCTCGAGACCTTTACATGTCCTCACGGACCTCCTCCGTGTCCTTTAAGACCTCCCTTGTTGAGATCTAGCCGCCAGACCTCCCTTGTTGAGATCTAGCCGCTCGAGACCTCCCCTTGTTGAGATCTAGCCGCTCGCACCTCCCTTGTTGAGATCTAGCCGCTCGACCTCCCCTTGTTGAGATCTAGCCGCTCAGACCTCCCTTGTTAGGATCTCGCCTTTAGGACCTCCTCTCTGGAGATCTTAGCCGTCTGTGTTCTCCTTTAGTGGGATCCAAAGGTTCCGACCTCCTTAGGTCCAAGACCTCCTTAGCGCTTGGACCCATCTTTGACTCTCGCAACAGACGCTGAGGCCTTGCCTTCTTAACCTTAGGACCATCCGATGTGGGTTGGATGGCCCGATCCTAAGGGCACGTTAGCTTGGTCCTAACGTCCCTTTCCCTCCTTGCCGTCCGATTTTAATTAGATGGCCTAGTCTCGTTGGTCTGCTCGCTTGGTCCGAACGTTCCTTTCCTTCTGGACCGCCTTGATTCCAATCGAGCGGTTCCGCTTTGATCTTAGCGTTTGCCTTTGTTTCGTGACCTCCTCTGGTTGTTTTGCAAAGACCACCTCCCGGTCCTTGCCGGTCTTTTGTAAGGACCACCCTCCTAAATCTGAATATTCCTGTTGTTCAGGACCTCCCTGCGCCCTTTGATCTGGACCGTTGAGGTCCTCCCCTTTGAGATCTTGACCGTTAGATCTCCCTTTTGGAGATCTACTCGTCAGGACCTCCCCTGCACCCTTTGATCTGGACCGTTGAGGTCCTCCCCTTGAAATCTTTACCCTTAGACCTCCCTTGTGCAGGTCTAAGCGTCAGGACCTCTTCATTTTGAACTTTGAGGACCTCTTGTCCAGGACCTTCCCCTCTGAGTGTCTTGGACCTTTTGCCCAGGACCTCACAGTGGCCTTTGGCGGGGGTGACCCTTGCGGTGGGACCATACCCTTGACCAATCAGACACCCTTTTGATCGCCCCACTTACCACCCCCTCTCCACCTTGCAATTATTGCTCTTGCCTCGAGAACTCAGGCGCATTTAATAGGTGTCGGGTCACATTAAATGCAGTCCCATCTGAGGTACTTTATTTCAATTCTTTTTGGGCAAGCCCTGCCCAAGTAGTCCCGATTGCCAACACGTCTCTAGGTTTCCTTGTGGTGCACACCACCAACCCCGGCTATATTTAGCCTGGGAGGGCAGGCCTTTGTAATCTTTTGCTCATTTCTTCCTTCCCTGCCTCCTCTGCTCGGTTCTTCCTTGCGCAAGACCCTCCCCAGGAGCTCTTTGAGGCGGTGTTAAGCCTCTTGGTTTCCTTTTGGCTGAGTTGGTTTGAGTTCCTTTTGGTTCTTTTGTTGTTCTCTCGCTTAGTGTGGTTTTGCTTATTTGGTTCTCTTGCGACGTGTAGATCACGAGTTCGAGGAGATCTTGGACCAGCTCTTCTTTGCGGAAGGCTCTCCACCGCTTGACCAAGGCAAGCCACGCACCTCCTTTTGATCATCTTGAACCAAGCTTTGCAAATGTATTTCGGTTTAAATTATCATGCATGGCTATGTTTATAAGAAAATGGTTTGGGCTATAGTTACTTACCTACTTGTCATTATGCCTCCTTTATACCTTGTCTCCATCATGTTGTCATGATTCACCTTGTGAGCCTTGGGGTGGATAATTTAGTTGGCGTTCTCTGTTATTTGCCAACATGGGGCCGTGGGTCTTATATAGCCTCACTTAGAAAATGTGGTTTGAGCGTATCATGCTTCATCTCCAATAATCTTGACTAATAAGTTATGAAATGTGTGGTTGGTGCCATTGTTGAGCAAATATGGCGGGATGCCTAAGTGTGGTCGGGCGTGGTGTGAGACCACTTGGTTAAAATTTGTGTGCCAGACTGGGTGGTCTTTCGGCATGGGCTAATACAATTGTTTTGCTAAGGCAAGAAGGCGGGGAGTGAGTAGTGGGTCTTGTGCACCTTTGGTTTGTGGAAGTCTTGCCTTAGCACAATTAAGGACTTCACTTTGTATCTGTTTAATGGGCCAATTAGTGCAACCACAAGATCATTTTATGGGAATGGTGCTGGCTGAATAATTAGCAATGAGATGGCTTGGGGCTGTTTTGGTTGGCGTGTGATTCGTTGGCGCAAGAGGGGCACCCCATAACCAGTGTGGATTTCTAGACCCTTTGGAGGGATTGCCAAACCTTAGCGGGCAGCCCTAGTTAGTTCAAAGCTTTGTAAAGGCCTTGCGCTCTCTAGATCGCTCACCTTAGGAAGTGAGCAAGGGTGACCGGAACCCATCCCGCTAGAGAGATCGTGGATTGTGGGTAAAGTTGTACACCTCTGCGAGTAAAAGATCTATTGAATAGCCAAGTCCTTGGTCATGGACTTGCTCGATGAAATGGTGCAAGGGTAGATGTTTCAAAGCTTGTGCCATCGGACACTTCCGCGAGATGCTTTGGCTTTGCCTCAAGAGACCTTGGCCGGCTCGGAGGGGTCAAGGTTGGCTCGGAGTAGTGGTCCAGGTTGGTTCGGACCTCTGGAATGGGTGTTCGAGTGGGTTTTGGGTGAGGACACAGCCACTTTGGTGTGATCAGACCTCCCCAATTTTTGGTTGTGGCCGTGAGTTGGTGCTCACACCACCTTTTATTAAAACATCAAAAGTATTATGTATTATGGTTTTACCTTCTGCCTTTCAATCTATTATTGCTATTATTGTCAAATTTGGCTTTATGCAAACTAACCATACAGACTCTCCATTGGTAAGTCCTTGCATGAATATTATTGCATCTTTGCTCTCTGTGACTTCTTGAGTACATTCCAAGTACTCATGGCTTAAGCCCCGTGTCAAAGCAGATTATGAGGATGACCAAGTGCGAGGCGGTCTGAGACCTCTTCGAGGAGCAATTCTTGACGACTAAGATGCCTAGGGCGTCCTCCACCCGACACTGTGGTGCTTGTTGGATGGCTTGCGTGTTTTGGTGTTTGAGCCCTAGAGCTCCTTGTCGCCAGATTGTAAGTCCTCGTTGGTTTTGTAAGCCCTCGAAATGCACCTCTTGTTAACAAGCTTGACCATAAGGTCCTATTATATAAAGTTTAATTTGTCTACTTCATCTTTGTTTGACCTCGTGGTTGTGGTATTGGCTTGTGTTCTTGTGCGAGCTAGCTCGATTGTCCCGGGACTAGCTCGGATGCAGGCGGCGGGACCACCGGGAGGTCCCACGGGACTTAGCTCGAGGTCCCGGACCTCTCTTGGTGATGTGCTGGAGGTGCTACCGGCGGTGGCGGCCACGACCTCCAGGAGGTCCTCAAGACCTCTGGGAGGTCGATGGCGAGACCAAGACCTCCTGGAGGTCCGCAAGACCTCTGGGAGGTCTGGCACCTCCTCGGTAAAGCTCCATGCGGTGCTACCACATCCTTCCGTGGTGACTTGGCGCAAAAAAAAATGGTCCTCCGGACCTCTTGCGGTACATCACGGGTGGGTCGTCACGGTTGGTATCGAGCCTAGGTGGTCAGAGGGGCGTGGCCATAAGCGTAAAAGTCGATTTAGTTTTTATCCAAAAGTTATTTTCTAAAGCAAGTCAACTTAAAATTTGTTTAGTAGTTCTTTCCTTGTCTGGTTCTATGCTGCCCTTATCCTGCTTAAAATCTTTTCTTGTCTGTTCTACTCTCATCTTAACTCCTCCTTAGTTCCCTTTATCTTATCTCTGCTGGAACCTTGATTTTGAATCTAACTTGACTTCCTTGCCTTTATAACTTCAATAGGGCCGACTGTAGAAAGGTTAGGATTAGTGGTCCTATTCTGAGTCTCGCTTAGCTTGGGTCTTGAAGACCTCTGTTTTGAAGCTTCTGTTGCCTCTTTTGGCCTCCTGGCCTTTTTGGTTCTCTCTTGGGTTAACCAAGTCACCCCTAATAGCTGCCCTATCTTTATTTCTCTGTATCCTCTTACCCTTTATGCTTTCCTTCTTACCTATTAAACCTTTAGAGTTTTGTCCAGATGGTGCAGACTCGGCAGTCCACAAGTCAGGGTGAGCCCCTAGAACAGTTGCCTCCACCCCCACCTCCTCCAGTGGCAGCAACAGACCCGGGTTTTGGGTAGTTTATGGCAGCACAAGCTCAGATGATGAGCTCTATGATGCAGAATATGAACCAGATTATGGCTCAACAAAGCCAGATCACCAATGCTTTACTTGCCATGATGAGTCAGAGTAGTCAAGCTGCAGCAGCCACCACCCTCCACCCCCAAATCACCATCAATCAAAGTGTCGAGTTCATGAAGACACGCCCGATTACATTTTCGAGCTCTCCGAGCCTTTAGATGCGATGATTGGCCGAGATCAACAGAGAAGAAGTTGGATATTGCTCATTTGTGAAGACAGGAGAAGGTTTTGTTTGCCTCACATCAACCTGGAAGGACTGCACTGAGTGGTGGGACACATTTTGTGCCTCACATGTCGACCCCGAGAGGATCTCTTGGGCGAGTTCTCTGCAGTTTTCGCCACTCCCATGTCCCCGATGGGAAGGTAGAGATGAAAAAGGAAGAGTTTAGAGAGCTCAAGCAAGGCAAAGATGTCAAGAAGTGAGTATCTCACTAAGTTCACTCAATTGTCGCGTTATGCTCGCGAAGATGTGGCTACGGATGATGCGCTGAAGCGTTTTAAGCGAGGCCTCCATCCCAACTTAAAAGTTCAAGTTGTGAGCAACGATTATCCCGATTTCCAAGATATGGTGAACAAGGCAATGCTCATTGAGGAATCCCAAGAGAACTCTCTGAGTCCTACAAGAGAAAGGTGCCACCCTCGGTGCTCAAAGAAAGACCTCCCAGCGCCACAAAGCTTTTGTGCAAGACCAACCCAAGCGCCAAGGACCTCCTGGACCTTCCAGACCTCTGCCAAGACCTCCCGCCTGTCCTCCTCGCCAACAAGATCACTAGCAAAGACCAAGACAACCCTAACGACCTCCACAAAGAAATGGGATCACACGCTTCAAGTGTCACCAAGTGGGGTATTTTGCTAATCAATGCCCACTAAAGATAGAGCCAACCACCAAGACCTCTACTTCAGACCTCCCTCGGCCAAGACCCTCAGTCAGCAGGACCTCCTCAAGCCGTAACCTCCCAAACTTTTGAAGGGGCCGTGAACCATGTGGCGAAGGAAGAAGCACAGACCTCCTCGGGCGTGGTACTAGGTATGTTCCTAGTAAATTTAGTGCCACCGCAGCTTTTATTTGACTCGAGCTTCCCATTCGCTTATTTCTCGGAGTTTTGCCGCAAAGCACCGGTTTGAGTTGTTGCTCTTAAGTCTACCTTGTTGGTTCAATCCCGGCTCGAGAACTAAGCACGAACCAGGGTTGTCCACAAGTGAAAATGGTCATAGAAGGAGTAGAATTTCTAGCCAACCTTATCCTTTTGGACACGTGTCCCTAGATGTGATTTTGGGCATGGATCGCTAGCTAACCACCATGCCATGTTGGATTGTAGTGGCAAAAGTATCTCTTTGACCAGCCCTAGTGGTGCCATTTGTGAAGTTTTCGCCACCTCGGAGAAACTCCAAGGAGCCCTATCTTGTAGTGCTCAAGTTCAAGTTTTGGAGGATGTCCTGTTGTTAAAGAATTTGTGGATGTGTTCCTGATGAGCTCCCTGTGAATGCCCCAGACAGAGACCTTGAGTTTGTCATAAACCTTGTCCTGGGACCTCCCCATCTCCAAAAGGCCCTCTGATTGCATGTTGATGATCATGTGGAGTTGAAAAGGCTGGAAGACTTGCGAGCAAGGGTTTTATTAGACCTAGCTCCTCACCTTGGGGAGCCCCAAAGGATTTTGTGCCTAAAAAGGATGGCACTCAAAGGATGTGTGTGGACTCAGAGCTCTCAATGATGTCACCATCAAGAACAAGTATCCTTTGCCAAGAATTGATGATTTATTTGATCAATTGAAGGGGTCATGTGTTTTCCAAGATAGATTTGAGAACAGGATATCACCAACTTAAGATTCGCAAGGAAGACATCCCTAAGACAGCTTTTTTCAACTAGGTATGGGTTGTTTGAATTCACTGTTATGTCTTTTGGGCTGACCAATGCCCTGCCTATTTCATGAATTTGATGAACCGAGTGTTCATGGAGTACCTAGACAAGTTTGTCATTGTCTTTATTGACGATATTCTAGTGTACTCCAAGAGTGAAGAGGACATACAAGCCATCTCTTTTCGGTTTTGGAAAAGCCGAGAGCTCATCGACTCTTTGCCAAATTTAGTAAGTGTGAGTTTTGGCTAAAAGAAGTGGTCTTTTGGGGCATGTTTTGTCAAAAGAAGGAGTGTCTCACAACCCTAGTAAGGTTCAAGATGTGCTCAATTGGGAACCCCTAGGACCGTGCCTCAAGTTCAAGTTTTCTTGGCATGGCGGTTATTCTGAAGGTTTATTGAAGGCTTCTCCCGGATTGCAAAACCTCTCACTCGGCTATTAAAGAAAGAAAAGAAGTTCCTTTGGACCTCAGTTGTGAACAGAGCTTCCAAGAGCTCAAGAGAAAGTTGACCTCTGCCCAGCTTTTGGTTCTTCGGATGTCGGGAAAGATTTGAAGTTTATTGTGATGCGTCAAAGCAAGGACTTGGCTGTGTTCTAATGCAGATGAGAAAAGTGGTAGCTTACGCTTCAAGGCAGCTTGAAGCCTCATGAAGCAAACTACCCTACTCATGACCTAGAGTTGGGCTGCTGTGGTTCATGCCTTAAAAATTTGGCGCCATTACCTCATTGGTAATAGGTGTGAAATTTACACTGACCACAAAAGCCTAAAGTACATCTTTACACAAGCGGATTTGAATTTGAGGCAGAGAAGGTGGCTTGAGCTTATTAAGGACTACAATGTGGAATTCACTACCACCTGTGCAAGGCCAATGTGGTGGCGAGATGCTTTGAGCGTAAAAGTTTATGTCAATACTTTGATGGTTAAGGAGAGCCAACTTTGCCTTGTATGAAGAATTCTTGAAGCTTAGACTTGAGTTAGTGGAAGAAGGGTTTTGGCAACTCTTGAAGTGCAACCTACCTTGCAAAAACAGATCAAGGCAATTTCAAGATGGAGATGCTAGCATCCAAGAGATTAAGACCAACATAAGAGAAGGGAAGGTCGCAAGGTTTTCTATGGATGACCTAGGTGCGGTTTGGTTTGATAAGAGGCTCTGTGTGCCCAATAACACGGAGCTCAAGGGTATAATACTTAAAGAAGCCCATGAAGCTTTGTATTCTATACATCCAGAGTTACAAAATGTACCAAGATGTCAAGGAATTGTCTTGGTGGCGAAAATGAAGAAGGAGATAGCAGATTTTGTGGCCAAATGTGACACTTGCCAAAAGGTTAAGCGATTGCACCAAAGACACGGAGGACTTTTAGTGCCCTTACCCATACCCGAGTGGAAGTGGGAAGAGATCGGCATGGATTTTATTCTTGGTTTACCTCGTACCCAAGCTGGTTTTGATTCTATTTGGGTCATAGTGGATAGATTAACAAAAATGGCTCACTTTATTCTGTGAAGACTACTTATTCGGAGACAAGCTAGCCAAAATCTACATGGCAAAAGTGGTGTGCCTTCATGGTGTTCCAAAGAAGATAGTCTCGCACGAGAGGATCTCAATTCACCTCCAAGTTTTGGCAAAAGTTACATGATGCCTTGGGCACCGACCTCAACTTTAGTCTGACATACCACCCTCAAGCAGATGGCCAAACCGAGAGAGTTAACCAAGTCCTTGAGGACATCTTTGAGAGCTTGCGCTCTAGAAAGACAATCTAGTTGGGACAAGATGTTACCATATCTTGAATTTTCCTATAATAACAGACTACCAAGCGAGTCTCCAAATGTCCCTTTGAAGCTATTTATGGGAGAAAGTGTAGGACTCCTTGTCTTCGACAGAATCGGGTGAAGGCCAAGTTCTTGGCGGACCACTTCTTTGAAAGAAGCCGAGGATCAAGTGAGATCAATTAGGGAGAAGTTAAAGACGGCCCAAACTAGGCAAAAGAGCTACGCAGATGTTAGGCGTCGAGACCTAACTTTGTCCCGGAGACCGTGTCTACCTCAAAGTTTCACCTCTCAAAGGTATCAATGGTTCGAGTTAGTGGGAAGCTTGCTCCAAGATTTATTAGACCCTTTCGATCCCCGTCCGAAGGGGTGAAGTAGCCTACCAGTTGGACCTCCCTCTTGACTTCTTTGGAGTTCACAATGTGTTCCACGTGTCACAGCTTGAAGAAATGCTTGCGAATGCGGAGGACCAAATGCCTTTAGAAGTGTGGACCTCCAAGAAGACCTCACTTACAGAGAGCACCCCATCAAGATTTTGGGCGTGTCGAGAGAGTTACCAGAGCAAGACCACCAAGGCGTGCAAGGTGCAATGGAGCAACCACTCGGCCGAGGCAACATGGGAGCGAGAAGAGGACCTCGGAAGGAGTTCCCCACCTATTCCCTAGCTCGGCTGAATCTCGGTCGAGATTCCCTTAAGGGTGAAGGTTTGTAACGTCCGTTTTCTTTTAAAGTCCTTGCCAAGTTTTCAAAATAAAAGTAACCATTTGGCTTTATTGAGAATCCAAAGCTTAACTTTGAGATTTTTGAATCTGGAGAGTTCAATTGGAATTAATCAAACCTTAACTAAGCTCTTAGTTGGTGTTCCTTGCCGATTGTAGCTCTCTGTTGTGTCTTCTTTGCTCTTGGGTTCTTTGTGTCCCCGAGCCTCCTGTGTGCCACAGGTTTTGTCTTCTCTTTTAACTTCCTTTGTTGGCTTGAATCTCTTTGAGACTCAGACCTCCCTTCTCTCTCTCATCTTTCCCCTCTGTTGGACCCCTCCGTGTTTGGGTTTTCTTGTTAAGAACCCTCGGGTTGGTGTTTCTAACCTCTTTGGTCTCTTCAAGCCACGGTTGGCTTTGCTTCTTTGGACCTCCTGTGGACCTCTCCACGCCTCTCGGAACCTCTGAGTTCTCTTGGGCGCTCGAGTTCCTCTGGACCTCCCAGTGCCCCTTTTGGGACGTTTCTAGACCTCCTTGTGGCTATTTGGACCTCCCTTGTGTTCAAATAGACCTCCCTTTGTCCCTATGAGACCTTTACGTGTCCTCTGGACCTCCTCCGTGTCCTTTAAGACCTCCCTTGTTGAGATCTAGCCGCTCGAGACCTCCCTTGTTGAGATCTAGCCGCTCGAGACCTCCCCTTGTTGAGATCTAGCCGCTCGGACCTCCCTTGTTGAGATCTAGCCGCTCGAGACCTCCCCTTGTTAGGATCGGCCTTTAGGACCTCCTCTCTGGAGATCTTAGCCGTCCGTGTTCTCCTTTAGTGGGATCCAAAGGTTCCGACCTCCTTAGGTCCAAGACCTCCTTAGCGCTTGGACCCATCTTTGACTCTCGCACAGACGCTTGAGGCCTTGCCTTCTTAACCTTAGGACCATCCGATGTGGGTTGGATGGCCCGATCCTAAGGGCACGTTAGCTTGGTCCGAACGTCCCTTTCCTCCTTGCCGTCCGATTTTAATTAGATGGCCTAGTCTCGTTGGTCTGCTAAGCTTGGTCCGAACGTTCCTTTCCTTCTGGACCGCTTGGATTCAATCGAGCGGTTCGCTTTGATCTTGCGTTTGCCTTTGTTTCCGGACCTCCTCCTGGTTGTTTTGCAAAGACCACCTCCCCGGTCCTTGCTGGTCTTTTGTAAGGACCACCCTCCTAAATCTGAATATTCCTGTTGTTCAGGACCTCCCTACGCCCTTTGATCTGGACCGTTGAGGTCCTCCCCTTTGAGATCTTGACCGTTAGATCTCCCTTTTGGAGATCTACTCGTCAGGACCTCCCCTGCACCCTTTGATCTGGACCGTTGAGGTCCTCCCCTTGAAATCTTTACCCTTAGACCTCCCTTGTGCAGGTCTAAGCGTCAGGACCTCTTCATTTTGAACTTTGAGGACCTCTTGTCCAGGACCTCCCCCTCTGAGTGTCTTGGACCTTTTGCCCAGGACCTCACAGTGGCCTTTGGCGGGGGTGACCCTTGCGGTGGGACCATACCCTTGACCAACTGTACACCCTTTTGACTGGCCCCACTTACCAGCCCCTCTCCACCTTGCAATTATTGCTCTTGCCTCAGAACTCATGCGCATTTAATAGGTGTCGGGTCACATTAAATGCAATCCCATCCGAGGTACTTTATTTCAATTCTTTTGGGCAAGCCACCCTAAGTAGTCCCGATTGCCAACCGTCTCTAGGTTTCCTTGTGGTGCAC
Organism: Phyllostachys edulis; assembly: GCA_036346405.1. Lineage (NCBI taxonomy): Eukaryota > Viridiplantae > Streptophyta > Magnoliopsida > Poales > Poaceae > Phyllostachys > Phyllostachys edulis. The sequence continues at coordinate 30,766,224 of CM070563.1, forward strand.
ACCACCAACCCCGCTATATTTAGCTTTGGGAGGCGAGCCTTTGTAATCTTTTGCTCATTTCTTCCTTCCTGCCTCCTCTGCTTCTGGGTTCTTCCTTGCGCAAGACCCTCCCGGGGAGCTCTTTGAGGCGGTGTTAAGCCTCTTGGTTTCCTTTTGGCTGAGTTGGTTTGAGTTCCTTTTGGTTCTTTTGTTGTTCTCTGGCTTAGTGTGGTTTTGCTTATTTGGTTCTCTTGCGAGCGTGTAGATCACGAGTTCGAGGAGATCTTGGACCCGACTCTTCTTTGCGGAAGGCTCTCCTTTGCTTGACCAAGGCAAGCCACAGACCTCCTTTTGATCATCTTGAACCAAGCTTTGCAAATGTATTTCGGTTTAAATTATCATGCATGGCTATGTTTATAAGAAAATGGTTTGGGCTATAGTTACTTACCTACTTGTCGTTATGCCTCCTTTATACCTTGTCTCCATCATGTTGTCATGATTCACCTTGTGAGCCTTAGGGTGGATAATTTAGTTGGCGTTCTCTGTTATTTGCCAACATGGGGCCGTAGGTCTTATATAGCCTCGCTTAGAAAATGTGGTTTGAGCGTATCATGCTTCATCTCCAATAATCTTGACTAATAAGTTATGAAATGTGTGGTTGGTGCCATTGTTGAGCGGCTATGGCGGGATGCCTAAGCTGTGTAAACTTTGATGTGAGACCACTTGGTTAAAATTTGTGTGCCAGATGGGTGGTCTTTGGCATGGGCTAATACAATTGTTTTGCTAAGGCAAGAAGGCAGGGAGTGAGTAGTGGGTCTTGTGCACCTTTGGTTTGTGGAAGTCTTGCCTTAGCACAATTAAGGACTTCACTTTGTATCTGTCGGCTGGGCCAATTAGTGCAACCACAAGATCATTTTATGGGAATGGTGCAGGCTGAATAATTAGCAATGAGATGGCTTGGGGCTGTTTTGGTTGGCGTGTGATTAGTTGGCGCAAGAGGGGCACCCCATAACCCCGTGGTTTCTAGACCCTTTGGAGGGATTGCCAAACCTTAGCGGGCAGCCCTAGTCGGTTCAAAGCTTTGTAAAGGCCTTGCGCTCTCTCTAGATCTGCTCACCTTAGGAAGTGAGCAAGGGTGACCGGAACCCATCCGCTAGAGAGATCGTGGATTGTGGGTAAAGTTGTACACCTCTGCGAGTAAAAGATCTATTGAATAGCCAAGTCCTTGGTCATGGACATGCTCGATGAAATGGTGCAAGGGGTAGATGTTTCAAAGCTTGTGCCATTGGACACTTCAGCGAGATGCTTTGGCTTTGCCTCGAAGAGACCTTGGTCGGCTCGGAGGGTCAAGGTTGGCTCGGGTAGTGGTCCAGGGGTTGGTTCGGACCTCTGGAATGGGTGTTCAGGTGGGTTTTGGGTGAGGACACAGCCACCGTGTGATCAGACCTCCCCAATTTTTGGTTGTGGCCGTGAGTTGGTGCTCACACCACCTTTTATTAAAACATCAAAAGTATTATGTATTATGGTTTTACCTTCTTGCCTTTCAATCTATTATTGCTATTATTGTCAAATTTGGCTTTGCTAAACTAACCATACTGACTCTCCATTGGTAAGTCCTTGCATGAATATTATTGCATCTTTGCTCTCTGTGACTTCTTGAGTACATTCCAAGTACTCATGGCTTAAGCCCCGTGTCAAAGCAGATTATGAGGTTGACCAAGTGCGAGGCGGTCTGAGACCTCTTGAGGAGGAATTCTTGACGACTAAGATGCCTAGGATGTCCTCCACCCGACGACTGTGGTGCTTGTTGGATGGCCTGCGTGTTTTGGTGTTTGAGCCCTAGAGCTCCTTATGCCAGATTGTAAGTCCTCGTTGGTTTTGTAAGCCCTCGATGGCAGACCTCTTGTTAACAAGCTTGACCATAAGGTCCTATTATATAAAGTTTAATTTATGCCTTCATCTTTGTTTGACCTCGTGGTTGTGGTATTGGCTTGTGTTCTTGTGCGAGCTAGCTCGATTGTCCCGGGACTAGCTCGGATGCAGGCGGGACCACCGGGAGGTCCTCTGGGACTTAGCTTTGGGAGGTCTGCGGACCTCTCTTGGTGATGTGCTGGAGGTGCTCTGAGGCGGTGGCGGCCACGACCTCGGGAGGTCCTCAAGACCTCCTAGGAGGTCGATGGCGAACCAAGACCTCCGGGAGGTCCGCAAGACCTCTGGGAGGTCTGTGCACCTCCTCGGTAAGCTCCATGCGGTGCTACCACATCCTTCCGTGGTGACTTCGCGCAAAAAAAATGGTCCTCCCGGACCTCTTGCGGTACATCACGGGGTGGGTCGTCACACCCCGCCACTCCCGCAAAACTCTAAAGGCGGCGGCGGCGAGAGCCTTCACTTGTTGACGGACTCAAGGCCAGAGCGAGGTCGTGTCAATACGATTCTTTGCTTCTTAGTTAGCTAGCGATTCTTGATTTGGGAACAAAGCTGCAGATAGATTCGTGCTTCTTTGTGCATCTCTGATTCGCGCCTATCTTCTTGTTTTGATCTTGGTAGAGCCTTCTTCTTGTTGAGGAGATGCGGGCATGGGCGAGATCTTGGATGAGGTTTGTGGCGAGGCAGCCGATCTGACACACTGGGCCCTCCTCCCAAGCCTCGCGCCGCCTCGAACCCATCGATCGCAAGAAGGTCGGTCTCCGCGACCCTAACGATGCCTTTGAATCGACGAAAAGTCGATAGATACTAGTATGCAATTCAATAGCATTAGGTTAGGTTAGGTTTTGAAGTTGGAGGAATGTGACCGATCGCTTGATTACTTCTTGGTTAGCGGGTTCTTGTGCGACTTGTCCTCTCCCACTCGGGTTTTCACAAAGGTAAGCATGCTCATGTCTTCTTCTTTTTTGTCATCTGTATGTGTGTTTAGCCGTGTTGGTTGTGACTCTTTTTAGTGTGTTGATTTGTCGATAGCACTTTTAGTGCTCTCGATTAACTTGTTTACATCTTCTTTGCAACCTTGAATGGATTTTGTGGTATGAATAGTCGATAGCAAAGTAATTGGAAAGTATGTAAGCTATCCTAATAATGCTACTAAAACATGGTTTGTTACCGGTTTACTTGCGGTGTGCATTCTTACGGATGTATAGATTGTGGTGCCTTGGTGGAATTGTATAGATTAGCCCATCCGTATGGCTTTGTAGTTGAAATGCACTTGAGTAGGTGCTTAGCGGTAACAATAACTAGCAGTAATCAATAATACGGTAGTAAACCCAAGAATGTATCTATTATAATATCAGTTGTTCTTTCTTCTGAGAGGCACTATAGAGTTAGTTCAACATGAAGCCTAGCTAATTAGTGGCCAAAAGGAAAACAAACATAATTTAACTACCTATTCTTGAAGAACTCTGAAACAGATAGATCACATATTTCAAATAAATCTTAATTAATAGCACTAACTTATTTGTCATGGTTGAAAGGGCCTGCAATTCAAATATTCTATAGTTGTTGAGCACGCTAACATGTCATACCAGTTTAAAAATTGGCAACTTACACACCTTAGATGTTCATTCTTTGAAGGGCGAGTGTTACTGCTGGTGTTGGACATAACTGTACTCAATTTAAGAGAAAGTATTTAGTTGCTCTTGTTGTGTTCACCACCTTAAATTTGAAAGTAACACTAGATCGATGGGTGTTATTCTTTTAAGCCTTTGGATTCTCTATTTTGGTTTTTGAAGTTAGCTCTGACTATTCTTACTTATTAGTCCATCGAGAAAACATGATAGTAAGCATGTAGTACTTTAGAAGTCGGAGATTCATGTGGGTGATCTGCAAAAATAAATAATGATCCTTATTTTGTCTAGCCTTTTGTCTTTTATATGATTAAACTTACGAACAATGTCTTTTTAGTACAAACCACACATCGATGAAGAAATACTCGATAATGTAGAAAACTCGATTACGTGGTTTATTTGCGGGTTGGTGGCCATCACCAAAATGAAGAGTTCTTTGTGAGAGGAAGGAGCCAAAAGATGAAGTTTAGATTTACACATGGAAGGATGCCACACTCATGAGCTCACCGATCTTGTAATTTCTTTTACATATTTTACTTATACATCATCTTAAGGGAAAAATTGATATATACCACCGCAGAAAGTGAAAATTCACAAAATACCACTGGTTATGACAACGATAAATGGGGCTTGGGCCTACATGTCAATGACATGCTAAGTGGTGTTTTACACTTTTTGATGGGTCTAATCAGCATAACCGTGATTATGTTTCAGGTTAAAGAGGTTGCTCTTATCAGATGTCATGCGGTTTCTGTGCTTTCAATTTCGTATTATGTATGTCCTTTGTTTTCGATAAATGCAGCCCTTCTTATGTGCTTTCAATTTCGTATTATGTATGTCCATTGTTTTCGATAAATGCAGCCCTTCTTATGTAATGCGTGCATGATCTATTTTTTGAGACATGAATAGACATAATAAACAAGTTTATCACTGAATAGGTACCAGGCTCTGTGATTTGGAGGTGGATTAAATTTGTTTGTTCTGAAGATGCATGCCGCTTGCTACCCTCTAGCCACTCGGCGCCTGATTTAGTTGTAGGATTTGTAGGAATTTTTTTGATGTGTTTGCACCTTTGTTTGTGGATAATAGATTCAGTTGTTATCTTGATTCAGTCCTCAACGGAGTGTCTATGTTTTTTTCTTCTATTTTGTTTTATATATCGACAATGTAATTCTACATTTGAAATGGTTTTACCTAAGATCTGAAACTTCTTATGAAAATATGTGATACTATATCATCTGAATCATTGTAGTTTAACTACTGATAAAATATTTCTACAGAACAAAATAAAAATGAACGTCTCTAGCTCAATCTAAATATGTCTATGAGTGTGTATCTATGTTTCTTGGCACGTAATAAAGCGTCACTAGGGGGAGTAGAGACGATATAGAAATGTATATATAAAAGCGTCTTCAAGCTTGTAGAGACGCAATCTAAACGACTCATATCATTGTAGACGCGCTTAACAATACGTCTCTACGATATTTGGCACGGTACGTGGGGAGGCGCTCCAGAGACGCTTTACAAAAACGACTCTACGACGCTATAGAGATGATTGAAAACGTCTTTAACCCATAAAATAGGCGTCTCTACAGGGTTTTGTGTTGTAGTGGTTTGGTAGTAACGATCTATGATCTCTTGCTTTCATGGCATCCTGGTTTATGTGGTAGAATTTTTGAATTATCAGCTAGCGTAGCCTACCCGTATCCCTTTAGTGGTATTAGAGCCATCTTGTATAGTTTTTTATTTGAATCGGTCGCATATATTTGATATGTGGCAGTAGTAGATTGGATCTATTACTGGTCTGGTCTGATATCTAGCACTGGTCGATAAGATCGATCGGGTGTTCGACGGTTGTAGATGTGTTACGAGGAGGTATGAGCTAAAAGGGCCAGATAGTTAATTGCGCTTGTTTACGATCACATTGCATGATACTCCTACCGGTCGGAATTCCGCCATCGGAGTATGTCGCAGTATGTGGTCATATCAAGGCAGTGATCAGATTGGTTCGGAATAGTGTTAATATGATTAATCCAATGAATTCCGAGGCTCGGTTACATGAATAAGATTCGTGTCTCGAAAAAAATTTCCGAGCACGCTGCCCTCGACCAACGAGGGGCGCTACCCCTTCGAACCCCGCCTGCTAACCGGCTAGCAGGACTGGCGTGGTCGTAGCCACATTATATAGTAGTATGTTTTCATATCGCCCCGATAGAATTGGATTCTATGCATAACTCGTTTTTGCAGGGATTGATGTGAATAGTATGGCCCATTGTGTATGTGATGCATGAATGGATTTCACATGGCCTGCATGTCATGTTGTATGATAGCCATCGAGCTGCATATTATTGTATAACGGTTTGTGTGCCGATATGTGATGCTTGATATTATAGTCTGTAATTCATTGCTAGCTTTTAGGAGTAATTTCTTAGTCGATGAATACGGTCGGAGACTTCAAGCATGATGGTCGGAGGACAGGAAGCATGGTGATGGAGATCGTCACGATAAGGGCCATACTATTTCACAATTTAATTTGATTATCTGTGAAGGTTTTTTCTATCATACTATTGATCATGTTTTATCATTAGATGTTTTAACATGGTAGAATAGTATCCCTCAAGAAATATTAAGTTAATTTGATGCCTTTCCAATTGCTACGCCTATCATGGTTTTGATCGTTAATTGGCAGGTCTACCAAAGTAGGGTGCCATTAACTATCTTAATAAGATAGAGTGGGTGTCAGACACCCACATGCATAGTGTTGGTTTAACTTGACAAGGATATCAAAACGGTTTTGGCCCTTGGGGCATGGTGTTGGTTGCCAGGGCATAGAGATGCCACCCAATAGACAAGAGTCATATATGATATGATTAGCAAGAGGTTGCCTACCTAAAATCACTAGGTTTCTAGAAGTGATGCCAAAGCTCACTAGGACTTAATGAATTTTGGATCTTGAACTCACTATATGATGTTTGAGGGAAACATGGTTTAGAACATATAGTGGGAGTATATTTTATTGACTGTTGATGATTAAGTTCAGCCAAGTATGGTCTAGTTGTATAGTGATACAACCAGATCCAGACTAGTCGTATGGTGATACGACCGGGTCCAGACTAGTTGTATGGAGATACAAGCTGGTCGTAGACTGGTTGAATATGACTACCAACATGAGTGTCTAATAGAAGATCTCTTATAAACGTAGTGCTGAATTTTTGCATATTCTATTGTAGATCATGGCACCTACTACTTCTTCTGCACCTACCTTTAATTTGCGACCTATTCTTGAGAGAGAAAAGTTAAATGGTTCAAACTTCATTGACTGGTTTCGTAATTTGAGAATTGTTCTCAAACAAGAAAAGAATGAATATGTTCTAGAGAGTTCCTATTCCGAGGAACCGAATGCTGATGCTACTCGAACTGAAAAGAATGCTTATGAGAAGCATTGCAATGACGCAGTCGATGTGCACTACCTTATGCTTGCAACCATAAACTCTGAGCTTCAGAAGCAATACAAGACCACAGACACTTACAATATGATTGTGGGTCTGAACGGTATGTTTCAGGATCAAGTAAGGGCAGAAAGGTTTAATACCTCTAAGGCATTATTTTCTTGTAGGCTGTCAGAGGGCAACCCGATCAGTCCTCTTGTGATCAAGATGATTGGTCACATTGAGAGCTTGAAAAAGCTTGGTTTTCCCCTTAGCCAAGAGTTGGCTCCTGATGTGATTCTCCAATCGCTCCCTGTGAGCTTTGAACCTGTCATATTGAATTTCATATGAATGGCATGGAGAAGTCATTGACTGAGTTGCATGGCATACTTAAAGGTGCTGAGGAGAGTATCAAGAAAAGTTCTAATCATGTGATGATGGTTCAAAAGACTACAACCTTCAAGATGAAGGGTAAGTCGGGAAAGGGAAAAGGCAAAGGAAAGACTCAAGATGAGATTGAGAGTCTCAAGGCTAAGCTTAAGAAGCTTAAACTAGGTCCCAAGCCTAACACAGAATGTTACCATTGTCATGAGAATGGGCATTTGAAGAGAAACTGTAAGAAGTACTTAGCATAAATGAAAAAGAACAAAGGAAGTAAGACTTCCAGTTCAGGTATAAATGTTATACAAATTAATGTTGCCACTTCTTCGACCAGTTCTTGGGTATTTGATACCAGATCGGTTGCTCATATTTACAATTCGATGCAGGGACTGATAAGGAGTAGAAGCTTGGCAAGAGGAGATGTTGATCTTCGCGTAGGCAATGGAACAAGAGTTGCTGCATTAGCTATTAGCACTTTACCATTAGCTTTACCCTCAGGATTAGTTATGGAACTAAATAATTGTTATTATGTTCCAGCCTTAATCAAAAACATTATTTCTGCTTCTTATTTAGGAGCAGAAGGTTATGAGTTCAGAATAAAGAACAATTGTTATTCTATTTATTTTGAAGATATGCTTTATGGCCATGCTCCGTTGGTGAATGGATTGTATGTTTTAAATCTTGAGGATGAGCCCATCTATAACATTAATGCTAAGAGACTTCGACCTAATGATGCGAATCCTACTTTCATTTGGCATTGTCGTCTTTGGTCATATAAATGAGAAGCGCATGATGAGGCTCCATAAAGATGGTCTTTTAAACTCATTTGATTTCGAATCATTTGAAACATGTGAATCTTGTTTACTTAGCAAGATTACAAAGGCGCCTTTCACGACCAAAGGTAAGAGGGCGAGTGGTCTACTGGTCGTAATACATTCGGATGTATGTGGACCAATGAGCACTCCTACCAGAGGTGGTTTTCAGTACTTCATAACTTTTGCTAATGATTGCAGTAGATATAGCTATGTCTACTTGATGAGACATAAGTCAGAATCCTTTGAAAAGTTCAAAGAATTTCATAATGAAGTGTGGAATCAACTTGGCAAGACAATCAAATGTCTACGATCTGATTGTGGGGGTGAATATTTGAGCCATGAGTTTGGTGATCATCTAAAGAAGTGTGGAATTGTTCCATAGCTTACTCTGCCGGGGACACCTCAGTGGAATGGGGTGTCGGAACGATGGAACCGAACATTGTTGCACATGGTTCGGTCAATGATGAGCCAATCTGATCTTTCATTGCAATTCTAGGGATACGCTCTAGAAACAACGGCTTTCACTTTAAATAGGGTTCCATCGAAAACTGTAGAGAAGACACCATATGAGATATGGACCAGGAAGAGTCCTGAATTGTCTTTTCTCAGAATATGGGGTTGTGAGGTTTATGTAAAACATTTGACGTCTGATGAACTCACACCCAAGTCCGATAAGTGTTTTTTTGTTGGGTATCCTAAGGAAACTAAAGGATATTATTTTTATAATCGGGTTAATAACAAAGTGTTTGTTGCCCGTAATGGTATCTTCTTGGAGAAAGAGTTTCTTTTCAAAGGAGTCAGTGGGAGCAAGGTGCAACTCGAAGAAATTCGGGAACTATCTAAAAATGTTTTAACTCCTACTGAACCTCTACAGGATGAACAACATGTTGTTGAACCTGTAGATGAGGCATCAACCCCACAGAGATCAAAAAGGCCGCGTCAATTGCCTATAAAGTATGGGCATGATGTTTTATTATTGAATAATTATGAGCTTAAAACTTATGCAAAAGCAATGGTGGACCCAGTCTCTGAGTCATGGCTTGAAGCCATGAGATCCGAGATGAAATCCATGTATGATAATCAAGTTTGGAACTTGATTGATGCACCTGATAGTGTTACGATCATTGAGTGCAAATGGATTTTTAAGAAAAAGATAGATATGGATGGAAATATTCACATTCATAAGGCACAACTAGTTGCGAAGGGTTTCAAACAAATTCAAGATGTTGATTATGATGAAATCTTTTCTCCCGTCGCAATGCTTAAGTCTATCCGTCTCATTCTAGCTATTGCTGCATATTTTGACTATGAGATATGGCAAATAGATGTCAAAACGGCTTTCCTAAATGGAAACCTAAGTGAGGATGTGTACATGACACAACCTGAAAGTTTTGTCGATCCAAAGGAAGCTAGAAAGGTATGCAAGCTTAATAAATCCATCTATGGATTGAAGCAAGCATCTCGGAGTTAGAACATTAGTTTTGATGAAGTGGTTAAACGGTTTGACTTCATCAAGAACGAAGAAGAACCTTGTGTTTACAAGAAGGTTAGTGGGAGCAAGCTTGTGTTTCTGATATTGTATGTGGATGACATATTACTGGTCGGAAATGATATTCCCGTGCTTGAATCTGTTAAAACTTCATTAAGAAATAGTTTCTCAATGAAAGATTTAGCAGATGCAGCATATATTCTTGGTATAAGGATCTATATAGATAGATCTAAAAGGCTAATTGGATTAAGCCAGGATATGTACATAGACAAGGTGTTGAAACGGTTCAACATGCAAGATTCCAAGAAAAGTTTCTTGCCCATGGTACATGGCATTAATCTTAGCAAGAGTCAGTGTCCTACGACTACTGATGAGCGAGATAAAATGAGTAGAATTCTATATGCTTCATCTATTGGATCTATCATATATTTCATGCTATGTACATGACCAGATGTGTTGTATGCTCTAAATGTTATGAGTAGATATCAGTCGGATCCAAGTGAAGGTCACTGGATAGCAGTCAAGAATATCGTTAAGTACTTGAGAATGACTAAGGATGTATTCCTTATTTATGGAGGTGAGGAAGAGCTGGTCGTAAATGGTTACACCGATGCTAGCTTCCAAACCGACAAAGATGATTTCATATCGCAATCAGGGTTTGTGTTTTGTTTGAATGGAGGAGCAGTGATCTGGAAGAGTTCCAAGGAAGGAACAGTTGCTGATTCTACAACAGAGGCTGAGTACATTGCTACTTCTGAAACTGCAAAAGAAGCCGTGTGGATTAGAAAGTTCATTAGGGAAATGGGTGTGGTTTCTAGTGCTTCCAGTCCAATGGATCTCTATTGTGATAATAGTGGAGCTATTGCAAAAGCTAAGGAGCCTAGATCACATCAAAAGTTCAAGCACATACTTCGACGATATCACAATATTTGTGAGATTGTCGAAAGAGGTGATGTGAAGATATGCAAAGTGCACACAGATTTGAATATTGCTAATCCATTGACAAAGCATCTCTCGCAACCTAAGCATGAGGTGCACACAAGAGCTATGGGTATTCGATACCTATAGGATTGATTCTAGTGCAAGTGGGAGACTGTTGGTGATATGCCCGAGAGGCAATCATAGAGATGATTGCATCATATCTATGTTTATGAGTTATTGAATAAATATTATTCTGTTCCTTGAATGAATCATTGGTTATGAAGATTAACAAGTATGTGACTTGTTGGTGAAACTCTTTTAGCTTATATGATATCGTTCTAAATGAATCTCTGGTCGGATGTCACTGGTCGGAACACTAGTGACTCTATCGACCGGCACATGTATGGATTGATGACCATGTTTCACCGGTCATGGATATAGGGATGTCGAATCAATAATGTGAACACATGTTAGAGAACATGGGGTTGGATTGACCCACCTTGAGACACTGTTGAGATTATTACGATTTTATGTGTCGTCATTTGGTCTCAAGCAATGATGATGTATAATCCTTAAATTTGAGATAACATGGTTTTCTATATACATGTGCAATAGTACACTTAGGGGTTGCCAAACACTACTCTATAACTAGATAGTTATAAAGGTAGCTTTCGGGTATGCTATTAAACATGCGGAGGAATGTGACTAGTCGGATATGGTATTTGCCCCTCCCAACGTAACAGGAGAGATATCTCTGGGCCTCTCGATGTGGTTGGATAAAGAAAGTGCATGGCCATGCAAATAGTGGTCGAAGTGTTCGACCACGTGAAGTTATCCGACACTCCATCGAGAAAGTATTGAACACTCTATGGATGACACAACATCTCACCTGGAGTTCAAACCAGATATTGTGTGGCAAAGGGAGAATACACGAGAAGGTATTTTAGTTCGATTAGATACGGACTATTCCAGTTCGATTAGATACGGACTAGTCGTATGGAGATACGAACTGGTCGTAGGTTGGTCGAACATGATCACTAAGTGGTTGAAATCTGGTCGTAAGGAGTTACGAACTGGTCGAGACCAAATATGAACTAGTCATTTAGAGAAACGAGTTGGTCGTTTGTGATATGAATCTGGTCGTAGATCATATTGCATTAAGGTTCGTCCGATATAATTCATGTGTATCCGGGAATCGTTATGTTCTGCTAGGAGTCATTGACGACTCGTGATCAGAAAGGAGTTTCCGAGTCACAATCGATTACGCATGAACCTAATAGGTCACACACTTAACGGATTAGAACAATGTGTTCAGATAGGATCTGTCATGGGCACTATGTAAGGAGATGCTTGAGACTATTGGGGTGAGGTGATACACGTGAGTTGTTCCACCGAAACCCTAGCCGTCATCTTCTTGAGAGAGCCTTCCTGTGCTACTTGGTGCTAGCACATCAGCGTATGGTGTTCCTTCCCTAGACATGTGGATACCGTAGAGGCGCTACTGCGGTTGTTGTTGCGCTTGAGGACGATCCACGACTTCTCAAAGAAAGCAATTAGTTGCTGGAGGAGTCGATTGACATCGGGAACATTGAACGATCGACTACGAATACTACCTTGACACGCTCTTCGTTGGACCAAGCTGTTCCAACTCTTCTTCCGCTGCACTGCTCGTCTGGTGGTAACAATCTATGATCTCTTGCTTGCATGGCATCCTAGTTTACGTGGTAGAATTTTTGAATTATTAGCTAGCATAGCCTACCCGTATCCCTTCAGCAACTTCTTCCAATGGATCGATGGCCCAGAGATGTATGATAGGGCGCTCATCCAACAGAAGTACATGTTGAACTATGTGATGCGAGTTGAGACCTTACAGCGATGGAAACTATACGTGTCGGACCCTATTGAGAAGGCACCGAAGGAGCCCAGGACAGCAATATGGTGGTGGGGGACCCCTGAGTAGGAAGCTGAGTATGACAAGGGGAAGGCTCCTGCTACTGAGACCGGTGGCCATCGTACCTTTTCCCGTCGCCTGAGCACACTCCATATCAAAGAGGTGAGTTATGTACAATTTGCATCCTGATTATGTATTTGGCCTTTCGTTCTGCTAACATTATGCAATTGTCCAGCCCGTCTCGTAGAACATGGATGACTTTGACACTCGCTGCCGACGTGGGCAGTCAGTCCTGAGACAAGGGGAAGGCTAGTGCTACTGATGTCAACGGCCGTGGTAGCGTTTCCAGTTGCCCGTCCGCACTCCATCTCAAAGAGGTGAGTTGTGTACAATTTGCATCCTGATTATGCATTTAGCCTTAAGTTCTGCTAACATGATGCAATCGTCCAGCCCGTGTCGCAAAACATAGAAGACTTCGCCACTCGCCACCGATGTGGGCAGTCGCGAGACATGGGGAAGGGGCTAATGCGGCGCGAAGACTAAACTCAATCCTCGAAAAGCGTCGCGTGTGTATCTTGCATGTACCAAACCACGCGCCACATTTAATTTGCAAATTACAAAGTGTATTCCTAAATTTTTGTCAAATTTATTTTTCAAATTTTAGATTACAACTCCACATGAAATGTCTAAACTCTCGTGATTTCATGTGAACCTCGGTGTTTTCTGATTTAATGTTAGTTCGGAACCGATTTACTCCGATAATACACACATAACATACAAAATATGCATACAAATATAACATAACAAAAGCATATAACATATATGTAGTAGAATTACACACGGGATACAATATGGCTCACTAAATGAGCCAATCTTTGTTCATTTGCATCTGCGTCTCGTGCGTCTGTTTTGTCTTTGAGCATGTCTCGTGGGATACGTTAGCCGATCTAGAGAGCGTGTATCGGTTCGGAGGGGGTACGGAGACCGTTGAGTGGGCAGAGGTGTATCAGCAAGCTGACTCCAGCCCAGCTAAATCTATCCAACTTCAATGTCGTCCAACTGAGTCATGCCAAACTAGTTTCCACCTGCAATCATGTCATTAATGAAGGAATCAAGAAATCCACGCCCGGATCGTCCGTCCCCCAGATATGCTGTCTGCGAGTCCCTTGGTGCGAAGGAGCTCTGGCCTTGACCATGCGATATGCTAGCGACCCTGGAGGAGCTCTGCCCTTCGTACAGTACTCCGTACTGGTTAGCATATGACAGGGGTGTGTACCCTGAGTGCCACGGTCCAAACCCTAGCGCCGTGTACTGCTCATTGGTAGGAGCTGGGAGGGTCGTATCCTCATCAGTTGATGATGGCTGTCACCCCCACGGTCAATTGAAGGCTGCAATATGGAATGATGTTAGGCCAAATAAATATTCAGGACATAAACTAAACATCTCGTACCTCCCAGATATGCAGTGCGGATGACCGAGGGGGAGCACCAGTCTAAGTACGGGGGGTGCGAACGGCAGAAATGATGCATCCGGATGGACGTGCGACTGAAGAACGACATGATGTTAGCAGAACCTAAGGCGTAATAAAAAAATAAAACATAAATTTGTACATAACTTACCTCCCCGTCGATTTGGAGCACGGATGACCGACTGTACTATCCCGAGTATGCTTTAGAGAGAACAATGTTTGAGAGAGGGAAATTAATTAAAATTCAGAAATTTGTGGGAGCTTTTGGGCCTTGGGCTTCCGACCCAAGGCAAGATGGGCCTTGTAGGCCGGCCTTAGATGGGCCAAGAGGAGGGGCCCAACCCCCCAAACCCTAGCGCCTCCTCCTTACCCCCTTGGCCGACTCCACTCCTCCCCTTCCTCCTCTTGTGGCCGCCGCCCCTCCCTGCTCCCTTGCGTCGCCCCTAGCCAGAGCCAGCCCTGCTGCCTCCCCTCCTCTTCGGCTGTCTCCTTAGGGTCGCCTACGGTGTGGCCGGCCATTGGGAAGAAGAAGGAGAAGAAGAGAGTAAAAGGGAGAGGAAGAAGAAGAATGTGGGGGTGATCTTCGCGAGGGGTTTCAGCGAAGTCCAGCATCATTCGTGTGGGTAACTTCACATTCCCCATTAGTTTTAGTAGATTTTTCTTATACGATTCGTCGTCAATAGTTATTCTGTGCTGCTGTGGTAGATCGATTGATTCTGCAATTCCGTTGACGCGCGATTTTGAGTTAGATGCAAGTGGATCTTGTGTTTAGTGTCTCCAAGACTTATGTGGGGCTTCTCATGCGCTTTCCTGAAAGTATTAATTCATAATTTTTGGATGAATGATGAATTAGTTATGAATTTTGCAAGTCTGGGTGTTTATTCAATCTCTAGATTCGGACAGCGAGCATAGTTCAGTATATTAGAGTCTTGAGATGGACGATTTTGTCCCATTGGTCTCCATGAGATATGTAGGAAACTTCATTATGTTTCTAGGAAGATAAAGTTCATAAATTTTGGATGGTTATAATGAAAGTTATGAATTTTAGAAGTTAATGCTGTAATCTGTCCTTCTGTCATGAACAGAAGAGAATTTCTTAACTGTTTTCAACATTTATTGCACTTTGGGAAACATTTTAATAAATTTATTGAGGAATATATTTTTCTTTAGTTTCCAGAATGGCTTAGAACATTGAATTTGGATGTACCAAATAAAAGTTACAAAATTCCCAAGTCAGTAATACCGAAGATGACAGAACGGTCTTCGGGGTTAAAAACAAAGGCTTAGATGAGGTAATTTGATCTTTAGGTCACCTGAGAAGTTGTAGCTATGCTTGTGTAGATTCCAGGAAAGTTAGATTCATGACTTTTGGAGTTGTAACTCAAAATTTATGGATTTTCCTTTGATAGCTGTCTGTTTGGACAAATTTGGGGTTTGGGAGTGTATCGATTAATTCTCGGGTTGCGATTAAGAGCGACTGGTTTCATTTTGTTCTATTGCTATGCTGTGTACTTTTGAGTAATATACTTAGTATACTTTACGGTGGCCAGGTGGTGGTGGGCACCGGGGTTAAAGTCTTCCTGTCTTCGTCTTCCGTCTTGCGGTTGAGGCAAATACATTGTGGATTGTATTGACTGTTATTTGTTCGTAGTGCTTGATGCTATGCTATGATTAAATTCTATGAACTGTGAGTAAATTCCAATAATTCTTGTTTCTTTCATGATTGTCAATTCATGCTTCTTGGGAGTATGTCTTTCATATCAATGAGTTCAATTCAGTTCAATTCAATTCAATTCATTCATTCGTTCGTTCATGATTCACCCACGGAAGTAAGAAGTAAAGTCCCATCATTTCAATCTGGGCAAGTAAGACCCATCATTCCAATATGGGCAATTTGGATCCCCGTTTTGGAAGATTCTTCAAACGGGCCTTGGATCCCCGCATTTTGGGTAATGCGGGCATGAGTGAACATCAACGGATGTTCACTGGCTATACCAGTATAAGCAGAAGAAAAGAGCATGCATTTCATTCTTGCATAAGATTTCTGCCCTTCTACATACGTATTCGAATATTATGAATGTTATGTTCTTGTTCCAATTCATTCCATACTATTCTATTGTACTTGCTGAGTCGTGGACTCACTCTTGTTGTGTTGTTATTTCTAGGTACCTCTCGAGGCAGCAACATGTATAGGAAGGGGTAGTCTTGATGCACATCACACTTACACTATCTATGGCAAATAAATTAGTTCATTTAACTAAATTTCAAGATCATGATAATTCTTTTAGTTCAGACTGTGTCCATCCTTCGTGGTGGTTGATTCTCTTGTATTCATGGATGTTCTAGTTATGCTTTTAAATCTCAGATATTGATTCGTTTAATTCTATTTGATAGATTAAATTGAGTAATCTGTTTAGACTTATATCTTCGTAGTTCTGATGAATCTTGATGATTCAGAGTTATTGTTAAAGATCTACTCTCATTGTGTACCATTAACTGTTTTGTTCGGTTATTGGTTGAGTAAGAGCAATATCCATGCCAATTCATAATTAGTTGATTGTGGTATTCTTTAACTTGTCTATTTGTAGACGTTGCTAGTTCCTGTTGGTTAGAACTATATCGTTAATATTGAACGTTTTGCTGAAAGTTGAATAATAAGTTGAAATAAAATGGTTTTGTAGAGTAGTTTAGTAGCATATTAGGCTCAATGTTAGGCTGGGGTGTTACACCGACGAGGAGTGCTACGACACTCACCGGTCTGACCTAGGCTGTGCTGACCTAGCAGTTGAGCACGGTCACCACACTCGGTGCGCGGCGTGTAAGATGTCGTCTCTCGAATGACAAAAACTCATGTTCTTTATTATATTCTTCAACTCCGCAAAAATGTACTTCAAAGAGCTCAAAAGCCCGGTACGATGTGCTCCGGGCTATGGATGGCGGTCTCCGATGCGCTTCCAATCCGCTACAGCCGCTCCAACTGAAGTGACAAACAACACTGGTTCAGTAACAAACAATACAAATATCATCAATGAAACGAGCAAAGGTTGTAAGTGTTTTACGGTGTCGTCATGCTACGAAGCGCTGTGTCGATCGAACAAGTGACGGATCCTCTCCTAGTGCGTCACTTGCTTCGGACGCTCTGGTGGAGGACGGGTGAGTCTAGTGCGTGACCGTGGTATGTACCACTCGATGTACTGACGGTATATCCGTATGTCGTACGGTCGCTGTTCCTGTAGGATCTCGATGTGCATCGTCTCTGTCCAAGCCATAATCCGCTCATACTGGACTACTTGCCAGTCCTCAGCATGTCGGCCTGCCCTCGATTGCTTGCATTCCAGAAAGATTGATGTTAGAACAGCGGATGTAGGTATGAAGTGTAAACATTATTGGATGGAGTTGGACTCACAAATGGATGGCTCGCTGCAGGATCCACCCACCGGGAGGGGGCACAAGCTGGTACAAATCGAACTGTCACATTACGCGCTGCGGCGCGTAAGGCTCCACCATTTGGGTAAACACTAGGTGGCAGGTCGTCATCCATAATCCGGCGTCATGCGTGATTGCAAGGATAGCCCGTGTGGTGCTACCGTGTTCACAAAATCTGGGCTCTATGGAGTCCATATGATATCATTGTCATGCAACGACTCGAACTCGTTGTGGAACACCGAGTAGCACCTTGCCAGTCTGTCCTTGGCCCAGCGTAACTGGGCACCAATCCACCGGTAGCCCATAGTGGGCCCGTCTATCGGGTTGTGTAACTCAGGGTACAGGTGCATTACTTTCTCGAAGGAGGGCCGCCCAACAGGGAAGTGCTCCCAACTTCACAGCCGCACGAGCACGTAGCAGATGGCAAGGCTCGGTTTCACACCGGTGTCATGCCGCAAAGTGTCACACAACCCCTTGTATGTGGTGCAAAGGATGACTGATCCGCAACTGTACTGAGATGCAGATGAAGCTAGGGTACACCTAATCGCCCTGTGTGGTAGGAAATAGGACCGAACCAAAGAGATGAAGAAGGTAAGCGACGAGGTGTATCCTAACAACCTCATCAGGTGCATCCTCCGGATATTGATTGAAATTTCTCAGCCAAGTCCGAGGGACACCATGGGCATTGTCCGGGATAGGTATGCCGATTCGATGCCCCAACCGGTTCTATCGACGGATGGCCTGGAACAAGTGGCTCACCCCTGATCGAGAGACCGGTTAAGAATGAGACGTCCTGGAGAGTGACCATCATCTCACCCCTACCGAAAGTGGAAGGTGTGCGTCTCGGGTCTCCACCTGTCGACAAGTGTCGACATCAGATTGCCGTTCATGGTGAAGTAGCGTTCGATCGAGAGCAGCCACGCAAAGGGCAACAAGCCCGTGTACTAAAAGATTGGGATGTAGCGAGCGTCGAGCTGCCAGTAATCCCCCCGGACCGAAGCATGAGGGGTGGGGGGCCATCCGCGTCCTTGGTGATCCACGACTTGCACCAGTGATTCTCGTCGTAGAAGGATTCGAAAAGCTCCGGTAGACGCATAGCTTGCAATAGATGAAAGAGACATTATTAGTGAATAGATTGATAATGACGATGAATTACTAGAAATTAAAAATTACGACTAATTAAGTACGACTAAATTAGTTGTGACTAAATTCATACTAGTGATTCAATACCGCTAAATTAATTAGGACTAATTAATTACCACAAATAAATTACAAATAAATAATTACGACTTAATAATGACAACTACATTATTTAGGACTAAATTAATTATGATGAATTAAATAGTACTAAAATAATAACGACTAATTTATTACCACATATTAATTACAAAAAATAATTATGGCTTGATAAGGGCACTAAATTAATTACGACTTAATAATGGCACATAATTAATTACTGACAGATTAATGGTGTCTAATTAATTAAGACTTAATGAACTACAACTAATTAATTCCAACTAATTATTTACAACTAATTAATTAACTAACACTAACTAATTATGACTAATTATTTTGTAACTAATTAACTATGCCTAAATAATTACAAATAGTTAATTAAGTAAGATTAATTTAAGTAGGGTTAATTAATTACGACTAATAAACTCACAAATTTTATTACAAAAATTTAAAATGACTAAATTATTTACGTCTAAATAAGTACAACTGATTAACTACAAACATTTAACTACGACTAATTAACTAACTACATAGTTAATAAAGAAAATACGTACAAGAAAAAAATACATGCTAATATGGCTACTAATGACGGCTATAAACAATGCTTAATCGTCTGCGAAAACGAAATAGATAGAACGAGAGCGAGCGAGGATGAGAGTTTGCGAACTGTTTCGCTGTCGCCTCGGAATTTATAGGCGCGACGGGAGGAATCGAATTCCCTCCTGCGCGCGAGGCTCATATGCATGCATGCAAATGCATGCAGAGACATAGATAGCGACAGGGAATAAAGGGCGAAAGTGATGGATGGCGATGGGGAATAAAGTGGGGGCAGTGAAGGCGTCCAGGGCAGGGAGAGCTGGCGTGGCGCATCCGGGCGAGGAGGGACCAACGGAGTCGAATGGTCGGGCGACACGCGACAAGTCCGAGCGCTGGCCATGCGGAAGAGGCTTGCCCGGACGACACTTGTGCGAACGCAGTTTGTCCGGGCGACACTTGTGTGGACACGGCTTGTCCAGACGGGGAGCGCGCGAACGCGACTTCTTTGGACAACACACGTGCAATCTGGGCGGTGGGCGTGCGAAGGCAACGCTGTCTGGGTGGTGGGCGTGTGGAGGCAACACATGTCGGCATACCCCTTATCCGAGCTATGGACGTGCAGCCGAGATTGATGCTGAATACGGAAAGCACGGAAATACACACGTAATGGTGTGAGGCATGTCCGATCTGCTATTTTGGCAATACTCCACAATTCCGGGCGGAACAGTGTTTAGGCCAAAAACTTCTGTCCTGATCTTTTCATTTATCTGGTGTACGGGAAAAAAAATTGGCAAAGGGCAACAAGCCCATGTCCCAAAAGATTGGGATGTAGTGAGCGTCGAGCTGCCAGTAATCCCCCCGGACCGAAGCACGAGGGGTGGGGGGCCATCCGCGTCCCCGGTGATCCACGACTTGCACCAGTGATTCTCGTTGTAGAAGGATTCCAAAAGCTCCAGTAGAGGCATAGCTTGCAATAGATGAAACAGACATATTATTAGTGAATAGATTGATAATGACGATGAATTACTAGAAATTAAAAATTACGACTAATTGAGTACGACTAAATTAGTTGTGACTAAATTCATACTAGTGATTCAATACCGCTAAATTAATTAGGACTAATTAATTACCACAAATAAATTACAAATAAATAATAATGACAACTATATTATTTAGGACTAAATTAATTATGATGAATTAAATAGCACTAAAATAATAACGACTAATTTATTACCACATATTAATTACAAAAATAATTATGGCTTGATAAGGGCACTAAATTAATTACGACTTAATAATGGCACGAAATTAATTACGACAGATTAACTACGACTAAATTAATTACGACTAATTAATGACGTCTAATTAATTAAGACTTAATGAACTACGACTAATTAATTCTAACTAATTATTTACAACTAATTAATTAACTAACACTAACTAATTACGACTAATTATTTGTAACTAATTAACTATGCCTAAATAATTACAAATAATTAATTACGTAAGATTAATTTAACTAGGGTTAATTAATTACGACTAATAAACTCACAAATTTTATTACAAAAATTTAAAAACGACTAAATTATTTACGTCTAAATAAGTACAACTAATTAACTACAAACATTTAACTACGACTAATTAACTAACTACACGGTTAATAAAGAAAACACGTACAAGAAAAAATACATGCTAATATGGCTACTAATGACGGCTGTAAATAATGCTTAATCGTCTGCGAAAACGAAATAGATAGATCGAGAGCGAGCGAGGATGAGAGTTTGCGAACTGTTTCGCTGTCACCTCGGAATTTATAGGCGCGACGGGAGGAATCGAATTCCTTCCTGCGCGCGAGGCTTGTATGCATGCATGCAGAGACATAGATAGCGACAGGGAATAAAGGGCGAAAGTGATGGATGGCGATGGGGAATAAAGCGGGGGCGGTGAAGGCGCCCGAGGAGAATCTGGCGTGGCGCATCCGGCGAGAGGACCAGCCAGTCGACGGCACGGGCGACACGCGACTAGTCCGAGCGCTGGCCATGCGGAAGAGGCTTGCCCGGATGACACTTGTGCAGATGCAGTTTGTCCGGGCGACACTTGTGCGGACGCGGCTTGTCCGGACGGGGAGCGCGCGAACGCGACTTCTTTGGACAACACGCTTGCAATCTGGGCGGTGGGCGTCGCGGCGTATTTATGCTGGGTGGTGGGCGTGTAGAGGCAACACATGTCGGCATACCCCTTATCCGAGCTATGGACGTGCAGCCGAGATTGATGCTGAATACGGAAAGCGCGGAAATACACACGTAATGGTGTGAGGCATGTCCGAACTGCTATTTTGGCAATACTCCACAATTCCGGGCGGAACAGTGTTTAGGCCAAAAACTTCTGTCCTGATCTTTTCATTTATCCCGTAGGTCCAACAAAACCTGGTGCACGGGAAAAAAAAGAGTCAAACACCAGCACCCGATCCACCAAGACTCTGTCCACAACCCCAATCCACCCCCTCCCGTGCCCGGTTCTAAAATTCAAAACCATTCGAACCCACGGGCCAAATAAAATACACAACCCCGTACCCACGCGAGGGCACCCCCGTCATTTCGCGCCTCTCCCCGTCCCGCCTCGACGGCGGCCGTCGGCCACGCGTTCCGCCCCCATTGGCCCGTGCGTGCGCCCCGAGATTCATGGCAGGCAGCTGGTACTACCAGCGCAAAGGAAAGCCAAAGCAACATAGTCACACCTACATCCACACTCTGCTTCACTCACACCAGCACACAGAGAAGACCGGGTGCTCCCAATTCTTCGAGGAGCCCACAGGTTTTTCCCTCCAATTCGCGCGGATTCGGGCTCCGTTTTGCGCGATCTCTGAAATCCGGTAGCGTTCTTGCCCGGGTTCGGTTGGTTTTCGTGGGGTTTTTGTACCCGCATTTCTCTGATCGGGAGTTGGTGTTCTTGTTTTTGGTGCAGGGGGCGGTGTTCTTGCGCAGTTTGTGGGAATTGTGGATCCTCATTGCTTGATCTCGTTGCTGGAGGAAGAAGGTTTTCCGGATTGGTGCGGTTTTGGTGTGGTTTTTGGAGGGCTGTTCTGATCAAGATTCGGTTTGTTTTGGTGTGATGACGACCAAATTCCGGGGCAATTTGAGCGAATCTTGCGTCCCCAATGCTTGATCTCCAGTTCCCGGGAAGTGCATTCCCCTTATTGGTGTGATCCCGTTGTGAATTTTGGGAATTTCTTGGATCAAGAATTGGCTAATCGGGATCCAAGAATTGGCTAATCGGTCCTGCGAGAACAGGGGAATTGTGGCCAATTGAGTGGGAATTGGCAAAGATTTAGAGGATTATTCCGAGGTTTGATCCGGCGGCACGATGATTGCGGCGGTGGGCCGGGGACCGGAGGGCTGGGGCGAGGAGGAGATGTCGGTGCTGCCGCGGCACACCAAGGTGGTGGTCACCGGCAACAACCGCACCAAGTCGGTGCTCGTGGGCTTGCATGGAGTCGTCAAGAAGGCTGTCGGCCTTGGGGGCTGGCATTGGCTGGTAATTCGCTGTTCCCAGTCGCAATTGCTGCCTTTTTTTCCCTAGATCTTGTTTTCATGCAATGCGAATTGCTTTTCGATTGGTCACTTTTGGGTTTTGGAGTGCGAATTGAGTTGCTCTAACGCCTCTGCTTAGGTTCAGCTTTTTGGGGTTTTAGCTTAATTCAGCTCGGTGAGCTTATCTGGATTAATTTCTTGCAATTTGGATTGATCTTGTGTTGCTCTCATTATTTTAGGTTCAATTTATTACTACACCGATGTTTTAGGTTTGATAGTTTGTTGATTGAGCAATGTTGCTAGTCCTGATTGATTGCTCTGGATCTTGTTCTCCATTTAGGGTTCCAATTAAAAACTCCTGTTAAGATTGACAAATCTTGATGTTTTGCACAATTGAACTTTTTATCTAGCTATTGTCAGGTATTCTGGGTAGAAATTTGGATCCTGCCTCCTCAGTGCTTTCGTTGTGGTCCTGATTGCACTGGAGAAATTTGTTTTTTTCCCCATTCTCTCCCTGTTTTGTTTGATCTGTGTTTCAATTGGGCTGTCAGCATCAATTGTGAATCTGTTGACCAGGATTGCTTAATAGATTGGATCTCGAGTATCTAGATTCGAATCTGGTCGCAATCAGTGCTCAATCTTTGATGAATTTGAATCGAGCTGCATTATTTGTGGGATTTCTTGAGGGCTTTGTTTCCAAATTATATCTAAATTCCAGCAAGTGTTTCAGTTGGGTAAAAATGCTGTATGCTTCCCACCATTTCATGGAACTTGGTAGGATATTCTAGGGAATATGTGCAAGTTCCATGGTATGAATTAGTTCCCACCGCTTGAACGATTGGATCAGTTTTGTCTTCAAATTGGTTGTAAATTTGATTTTGCTCGTTGAGGCATTCCAAGTGGACGGGAAATACTAATGGAGAGTATTCCTTTAAGCAGCCATCATGTTCTAATTTCTCCAATTGTTGATTTCTTTCCCCTCTGTTCTATTACGGTTTGATCTACTTAAAAAGAGGAAATTTTGTGTAACAGATCGTATTGTTTTTAGTTCCATGATGCTACGGTTGCAAGTTGGTGGATCGAAAATCATGGCTTAATGATTTCTGGTGATATGGTTTGTCTGATTTCCAGTTCCAAACGAACAAGAATGTACCCATCATATGTATTGACCATTTAGATGATGCAACGATTTGGACGTCCCACCTAGTGTGACTATTTTTTTTTACATATTTGGCTATCTCTGCTCCTTTTTTTGTGATATTATTTGTTTTCTGCTGTTATGTTTCTATCTAATTTTATGGTTGTCCGCCATTCTTGCACCATGGTCCTTTTTAAACAATCATAGAAAGATAAGGTTTTACTGAGTTGAGAGTCTGTTGATGTAAGTGCAGCCACATTTTATGCCTGTTACCCTGTTGGTTGGTCCCAGTGCCTTTTGGATGTGCACGCCTTGCAATAACATAGAAGTTCAACGTGAAATGAAACGACCATAGGGAATCATACTTGGAAGGCCTGTTCGGACAGTGGAGATTTTTGTCGAATCCTTACGATTTAGTTAATATTTAAACCAAATCCCCAGAATACCCGAAGAAATTCCCCTTCATCTAAGCACCCCCTTAGTCATTATTTTATCGCAAAATAACCAGTCAAAATCATTATTTGATGAACTAAAAACATCATTTGTTTTTACTGCATTGAACTACAACCAGCTAATTACAAAATTTGACTATAGAATATGGATTGATCAGATTTAGAGGCTCTACCATATATAAACAAGCTACTGTACTGTGTTAAATTTTGCTTTGACATCCCTTAAATACATTACAGTACAAGGGGCTAATTTTCTTTCAGGTGACTGTTTGCCTGTTATTTGTACTTAATTTCAAATAAAATGTAATTTTTGGTGTCCTGTCGAACTCCAGGTTCTGACTAATGGCATAGAGGTAAAGCTGCAGAGGAATGCTTTAAGCGTGATTGAACCCCCAACTGGCAATGAGGATGATGATAAGTTCGACTGTGAAAACATGCAGTGGAATAATTCAGATATGGGTAAGATCATGTTTATTCCACTGTGATCATCCACCTTAAATATTTTTTCTCATTCAGTTCCATACTCAATGGCTGATATTCTTAGTTCTTACATGATTGCTTTCATAACATGTTTACTTCAATTTGATTAGCTTGGGTGTACTTTAGAGTTTAGAAGCCAGTGATTTCTGGGAGGGATCATTAAATCCTTTTGTTTGTGTGATCAAATTGTGTCCTTTTATTAATAACAGAAAGGAGCTTGCTTCTATTTTAGTTTGCCTTCTAGTCTTCTACTTCAAGGCTTAATCTGGTCTGTATTTTGAAAATTCTTCAGATTTCAATTAACTTAGACACGTATTACAGCATAATAGCATATACTTAGTTCTATCTTAAGTGAAGAAGCACATGTGCCAATAACAAATAAGACAAAGTTATCTTTACCTTATGTCACATCTAGGAATTCCATGAGGGTTTCATTATATAATTTCTTCACTGCGTCACTTTATTGAAAAGAACAATGAGGCTCTAGAATTAACCACATGCCATTAGGGCATTCCCAATAGCTTGATACTGTAGCTTATTACTAGAGGAGAGAGAATTGTTATATGAGGTTTTAGATACAACCACTCTAATAGTTTGTACCTTTAGCTTGTTTGTTGTTACTGAAGTTTGTATCTAGATAACAGTGACCGACTAGTTTGGAGAGAGATGACCCTACCATTTTCTTGGTTTCCAAAAATGGATGGATACTTGCATGAGTATCAAGCTCATTCTCTCTTTTTCACCCCACCAAAAAGCTGACATAATATGGTTATAGTATCAAGCAAATTTTCTTGTTGGGAGTGCCCAGTCACGGACCTGTTTAGCTTGTAAACTTAATTAAAGGCACGGTTTACATGACACCAAACCATGTCCTGCAATTTGGCTACATTTGTTTAACGTTGTCTTCTTTAATCCACTTTTTTCCTTGCAGCGTCCGATGACGCACTATTACCAAAGCCACAGAGGTCAAGAAACAGGCACCATAGGGGGTTCCAGAGCAAATCCTTCAGCCGCTCCATGTCTTGTGATTCCCATTCCAAGGCGTCCGTTTCGTCGTCCTCAAGGGCTCACACGGTGCGACTTTTGTTTCCTTGGGTTGTGTGCTTCCAACCATTGTTTGGAACTCTCCAATCACTTTTCAGTGTGTCAATCTAGTCTTGCTCTATGAACCTTTGTAATTTTTGGACCTAATTCCTCGGGTTATGCTTGATACAGTAGTTTCTATGATGATGTCCTTGCATCTTTGCATTGTGGCTGAATCTTTAAACTTTGCAGAAAGTTGACCTGAGCAAACTAGAAATGACTGCACTGTGGAGATATTGGCGTCACTTCAATCTCGTAAGTACAGCTTCCCAGATCAAGATCCTGCAGTTGAATATCCAAATATCCAAATATCCAAATGATATTTCGTTGTTCTAACTGACAACTTACTGAACAGGATGCAAGTCCTAACCCATCCAGGGAGCAGCTAGTTGATGCTGTTCAAAGGCACTTCATGTCACAGGTTGATAAACAAAATTCAGTTGTGGCATGATTCTTTACATCAACTTGCGTCGTTCTGATGTGAAACTGACACATCCTGGTTTGCATTGTGAATCCCAATTGCTTTTGCCCATGTTGAAGCAATTGGATGAGTTGCAGGTCATCATCGGGTTCGTGCAGGCTGCAAAGAGGTTGAAGACGAATATGAAAGTGGCCTGATGGAGAGAGCTGATCTCAACTAACAGATTCAGGATAGGATGCAGCATGTTTAATCAATGTTGCCATGCTATGTAATATATGTGCATGAGGTTGCTTAGATTTGAATGGCTAGGTTAATGAGCAACTAGAAATATTTGTCTTGGTTCTTCCTTTCTTATGTTAGTCTCCTGTGATGTAGATATGCAGTATGCTGGCTAAGGATCTCAACTAACCTCTAGCTCAGTTATCTCCTGCTGACTGGATTTGAATTGACATGACAAACTTCTAAATCTGGTCCTCATATTTTCCTTTGGGCAATTACCGAGGGTATGTTTGCCTGCAAAAAATGTTGGTAAATATTGCTTTTGGTTTCACTTAACTTTTGAGAATAAGCCAAAACCTTCTACAATGTGTTAATATCTTATCATTGGTTTCTCTTAAAAGCTATTGAACCGTTCATGAAGTACTTGCATGTAAAAAACTTCTTACAAAAAGGTGCAAAAGATAGCTTAACAGGTAAGTGAATTACCTACCCATGCTACATTTCTAGTTTGCTGAAACCCTTTTGCAATAGCAGCCAAGAGCCATAAAGTGAGCTTGTCGAGGGGCTGCTGAGTAAAGGTTCGATAAAAGTGACAGCGCCAGTCTTCTTCATGTGCACCTTTAGAAGTGGTCTACACATGAAGGACACCAGCATACCAAACCATGCAGTGGACAAAGTGAACAGCTTCTGTAGCAGCCTCGTGCAGTCGTGTTCATGCAGATGCTGCTTTTGGATGGTGAAAACATCAGCATAAAATTTTGAACAGCTGAGACGATTACTGGCCAAAATGAACTGCTTTCCGGTTAAGGTATCACCAGCTAATCAACTTGTGGTTGTTGCTCTGCATATGCAATCAACTTTGAGTAAGACAACGACTACAGAAATTCAGCTGAGAAAGACCATCAGTGTTACAAAATGACAATCCCACATGGACCACCCAGTTTTGACGATGGAGCCAAAGAATAAAAGCAATCAAATTCCCCAATGAGACAACAAATTTCACAGAATTAGATTGGGATGTTTCAAAGTTGGAGCAATGCCTAGCATATTCATAAAAAAAAAAAAATCACAATGCAGACATGAGCAAATACTGCAGCATACTTTGCATAATCTCAAAAA
This sequence comes from Phyllostachys edulis, assembly GCA_036346405.1. Classification (NCBI taxonomy): domain Eukaryota; kingdom Viridiplantae; phylum Streptophyta; class Magnoliopsida; order Poales; family Poaceae; genus Phyllostachys; species Phyllostachys edulis. The sequence continues at coordinate 30,793,794 of CM070563.1, forward strand.
CATAAAGCTATGTTGGGCCATCTTAAATTGATGGATACAGAGAAAACACTAGTGTGGAGGAATCCTGCATGCAGTCTAGCATGTAAAGCATGAAAGGAAAGAGTGTCTTCATAAATGATATGCACCGTAGTGCTTAAAAATCGAATCCTAATTTGAACCCAAATTAACTCAATTAGTAGCATTGCTCCAAATGATTTCATGTTTGGAACAGCCATTGACATCATCCCGTATGTTTTTTTTTCTCACACTAGACATGAATTTTGGACAATTGTTTGCATGAAAAGTGCATATGGTGTATATGCAAACAGTGCATCGTGCTACTAAATACATATATAACAACTATGTAACACAACAATTACATGCATAAACAATGCAATGCACCTCTATTATTTATTAGACCATAAATTAGTACCTTATGAAACTAAACAGTATGCTTCTCAACTTTATTAATTTGTAAAATTCAAAGTTTATTCCTACTTGTTGTGCAAAACAATGTTAGGTGCATTAGGTGCTTAGAGAAGTGTGTCACTTACCATTTACTTGTGGTTCCTGGCCACTGGGTAATTTCCCATAACTAACTTGCACATTCTGGAAGCTCCTTTGTTTCCTTATTATGTCTTTTTTTTTTTTGAAGAAACGGGCAGGAGAGCTGCCTATTATATTGATAAAGTAGGAATAAAACAGAGATACGATCCTAAAGGATCACAAAAGGTTAAAAAGAAAATAAGAAACTCTCGCGTGGCCCAATGCCTGAGGATACAAAGTAGCTACTCGCCCGGGAAGATTGCGCTAGGCGCCTCTCTCTAGCTGGATCAAGCCCTTGATTTCTCCTTGATCTTAGCCACAGTCTGATCCGGGTTGCAGTCCACCCATGGAGTCCTCCACTGTCCAAACAGTACGGTCTTCACAATCATGCTACTCAGCGTCTTCTCTTGTAGGCCAGGACTAACAACAAGCATAACAGCCAACTGAAGCAAAGAAATCTTGGTGCGTCGTACTCTAGAGAGGAGTAGCCCGAAAGGTCTATTTCGCTTCCGCGACAGCAGCGTCATCCAGAAAAACCACCCGCTCCCTGGCCACGAAGCTTAATTTGAGCGTCAAGCTTGTACAATGTATTGATCGCCTCAATCTTGTCAGGAGGCATTGGACCAACGAAAGTGGCCATGTATTCCTTGAGGGCTGTCTCAAGGGGGCTGGCAACATCCTGCAAGAGACCTAGCTTGCGGCATAGGTTCTATTGCGCCCTTCTGGCCACCATGATTGGTCAAGACTTGACGACAAGGAGAGCACTACAACGGACGTTGGCCACGCCAAAAGGCCGGCAAGCGCACTTTGGTAGGGCTGGAACCGGCAGAAACGATGGCGGTTGCGGCAAGACGGGTGGCCGGGGCGTAGAGAAGGTCACTGGGACCACTCTTCGTAGCTTCGCCAGGCGTGACCTGCAGGCTTGCTTACCCGTCCACCATAGGTGGCGTGGTCGGAGAGGCTTGCGTAGTATCGGAGATGGCAATCAACACTTCTCCAGGCCCATCACACCAGATAGATTCAACTTGTGTCTGTGGAGGATCTGTACTCGGCTCTGTGAGAGAAACCTCAGTGTGGACCTCCAAGTTGTTTGATATGATGGCAACTTCTGCAACTGAGGCTGCCTGGGTCATGTCTTTGTTTGTTGTCATGTGGGGCTTGACCTACTCATGGCACAAGAGGGAGACGGGCTCAACCGGTGCCCTTCCAGTCCATCCGGTTAGCACACATAGGCAGCGACCGAAATGAACGCAACAAGCACTTCCGGCTATTTCGGATACAGCCGAACAACATGAGGGTTGATTCCGTAATTAGCTAGAAGAGATAAGTTAGGATATCCCTTCATGATATGGTAGGTTCCTAGATAATTCCCTTTATGACACTTAGCAATTTAGGAAGATGATTAGTATTCGGGAAGGATTGTGTTAAGAGTTTGGATTAGCTTAGAAAGGTCCCGCATCCACTATATAAGGATGCTATGTATTCTCTTTTGAAACAAGTAAGAAAAATCCGAAAATCCAATCTCTCTCTCTCTTATGTGAGCGCCTCCTGCCCTAGCCGCACGACAGCCGTAGCAACGGCTCCTTCGTCGCGCCATCGGGATCCAGGACCGCGTCCAGCGACTTCTCACAATTATCCTATTCGCTCTCCCCGTCCGTGACAACTTGGTATCAGAGACATCCGCTGCTTTGCCAACCATGTTGGAAGGAGATAGTTCGGATGCAATTAATAAGAAGTTGGATGCCATGTTGCAGCAGATGGAGCTCGATCGACTCAAGCTCTACCACAAGATCGACATGCTGGCCGACTCCATCTGCAACATCAACAAGCAACAACGTGCCTATCATCTCGCCAACACATGCCTCGAGCAAGGCCCCCGGCAGCCGGCCCCTGACTTCGACCGCGACTCCAACATCAACGTCGGCCTTCGGGCAACAGAGGGCCTGCTCCCTAGCCCTCGCCGGGCTACACATGGACTTCAGGCACCAGTGGGAGGGGTGCACCATGGTGCCGACATGGAGGGGCCCCTGGCGCATCGTCCAATGGGGGAAGGGCGCGTGGCCGGCCATGGCGGTGTTCCTCGCTTCCACAAGCTAAACTTTCCGACGTTCGACAGTCACGAAGATCCATTGCCATGGCTCAATCGCTGTGAGCAATTTTTTCGGGGACAACACACCATGGAGGAAGACAAAGTTTGGCTAGCAACCTTTCACATGATGGGTTCGGCCCAGCTTTGGTACCATCGCTTGGAATGCAACATGGGCACGCCTTCATGCCGCCACTTCGTCAAGCTGATCAACACCCGCTTCGGGCCACCATTGTGTAGCAATCCGTTGGGCGAGCTTATTGCACTGCACAAGAAGGGCACGGTCCGGGAGTTCTCCGACCAATTCCTCGCTCTCCTGTGCCATACTGACCCGTTAACGGAGTGCCAACAGATCCAATTGTTCACAGCCGGTCTCAAGCAGCCTCTTCAGACCGATGTTGAGTTGCAAGCATCCCAATCCTTGGAGTTCGCGATGAGCCTTGCGCACGCGTACGAGCGCCACACGCAAGTGGCCACCCCGGCCGTTCCCCCACGATGTCCCTGGCATTCGACTGGCAGGTCCACCTTGGTCGGATCGCTAGGCTCGAGCACCACTGTAGTCGGGTCGACTGACGGGCTTTTCCTATCGGACCACCTGAGGACAACCTCCATGCCCGAGTTCCTGCCTAGGCAGTCATGCCGCGCCACTCACTGACACTGGCCAAGATGGAACGTCACCATGCACAAGGGCTTTGCTACCAACGTGATGAGAAGTATTTCGTGGGCCACCGCTATAAGCGCCTCTTCGTCATCGAGATTCATCCGGACTTCAGCGGCAACGATGACGAGCAAGAAAATCTCCCAGCCACCAATATTGAGCCAGAGATTTCCTTGGCCGCCCTCACGAGAATTTAGCTCCGCTTCGGCCAAACCATGCGCTTGTTGGTGGTGATTCGCACCACTACATTGGTCGCCCTCCTCGACTCCAGCTCCACGCATAACTTCATCGCCGACCATGTAGTGCATGTCGCCGGCGTGCACATGCAGCCTCAGTCGGGTCTCAGTGTTACAGTCGCCAACGGCGATCATGTCACCAGCCTCGACCTCTGTCATGCCTTGCCCATCCGCATCGGATAGGAAGGTTTCACGTTGGATTGCTATGTCATGTCTTTGGACGGATTTAATGTGGTCTTGGGAGTTCAGTGGCTCGGTACACTCGGACCGATCACTTGGGACTTCTCCCGCATGACCATGGCCTTTGCTCGTGAAGGACACAAGGTGATCTGGCATGGCCTTCCAATGGAGCCTAGGTTGGCTAGGTTGGTTGCTTGTATCGGTACTAGCTTAATGGATGATCTACTCGAGGAATTCAGCAACCTCTTTGCCGAGCCACACGGGCTGCCGCCAGTCAGGGACTACTATCATCGCATCCACCTGAAGCACAGCACTGATGCCATTGCCATTCGGCTCTACCACTACGCCCAATTGCAGAAGGACGTGCTAAAAAAACAGTGTGTCGAGATGCTTTAGCAAGGGACTATTCGCCATAGTACTTCGGCTTTCTCTTCACCGGTGTTACTCGTCAAAAAGACGGATGGATCTTGGCAGTTTTGTGTCAACTACCGTGCTCTCAATGATCGCACCATCAATGATAAATTCCCGATTCCGGTTGTGGAGGAATTGCTTGATGAACTCCGTGGCGCCAAATTTTTTACTAAACTTGATTTGCGCTCTGGCTATCATTAAGTACTTATGCATCCGGCCGATGTGAAGAAGACAGCGTTCCGCACTCACCAAGGGCTATTTGAGTTCCTCGTTATGCTGTTCGTTCTCACCAACACACCAGCCACATTCCAAGCGCTATTGAACTCCGTCCTCCACACTTTTCTCCGGCGTTTTGTGTTCGTCTTCTTCAATGACATCCTCATCTACAGTCCATCATGGTCCGAACATCTCCGCCATGTCTGTGTCGTCCTCCGCACGCTATAGTACCATTGCTTCTTCCTGAAACGCTCCAAATGTTTTTTTGGGGAGATGGTTGCGTACTTGGGCCACGTGGTATTCGCAGCCGGCATCGCCATTGATCAAGCAAAGATCAGTGCGGTCACTTCATGGCCGGTTCCAAAATCGGTCAGGGCGGTCTACGGATTTCTTGGTCTTGCAGGTTATTACCGCAAGTTTATTTGGAATATTGGCTCACTCGCAATGCCTCTTACACAGTTGCTTAAACGCAAAGCATTTCACTGGACCGAGTCGGCCAACGTCGCTTTCACCCAACTCAAGGCAGCGCTAGCACAGGCACCAGTACTCCAACTGCCGGATTTCTCAATGGAATTTATTGTCGAATGTGATGCCTCAGGTCATGGCTTTGGTGCAATCATCCACCAGGGCACGGGCGCCATTGCATATTTCTGCGCCTCGCCGTGCTCTCTTGGCGGCCTACGAACGCGAGCTCATCGGTCTTGTCCAGGCGGTTCGACATTGGCGACCGTACCTATGGGGCCGCAAATTTTTGGTATGTACTGACCATTACAGCTTAAAGTTTTTACTTGACCAATGATTGTCTACGATTTCACAACATCAATGGGTTAGCAAGCTTTTGGGATATGATTTTGGTGTGGAATATAAACCGAGCCACAACAACGTGATCGCCGATGCACTGTCCCGGCGACACCGAGCTCCATCTCGCGGCTATGGCGTTCTCCTCTCCTCAGTTTGCTGTCTTCGATGACCTACTCCTGGAGTTAGATCAAGATCCTGCCATGGTGCACCTCCGTACATCCATCATGACCGACACACAGCGAGGGCCGTGGGTGTTTGTTGATGGCTTGGTCACATTCAATCGACGGGTCTACGTTCCTTCAACAGCCTCCCTCCCCCCCGAATTATCCAGGCAGCTCACGGCACAGTGGTTGTTGGAATTAATCTTGACAGAGTAGTGGAGATAGTGGTAAAGTCTATTAACTTGCATGTAGAGGCATTGACAGAGTAGTGGAGATAGTGGTCAAGTCTATTAACTTGCATGTAGTGGTATTAGTTGAGTTAGTGGGCTGCATGGAGTTGGTGGCCTACATGCAGTTAATACTTATTAGTGGTTTGCATGGCTCGAGTTGAGGGCAGCTTGTTGCCTAGCGTGTGTATAAATATGTACTTAGTCATTGCATTCGTTGAGTCGAGCCAAACAGAAAAGAGAGAAGAATAGAAAGAGAAAAGTAGCACTAGGCAGTTGCAGTGCTACGCAAAATCTTTTATGTGTATTCTTCCTCTCCGTGAGTTTGTCTCCCTCACTCGTGAAAGTGTGCGTCTACGGGTAGAATTTCCAACAATTGGTATCAGAGTGAGGTTCAACGTGAGGTGATGTTACCCGGCCAGTGATGGCTCGCCGGGCAGCGGCGGTGTGGCACACGACGGCACTGCGCCGCCAGAGCGGCGATGGCGCCGCAGTGGGCTCGGCGACGGCAATACAATAAAGCAAGCGGTGTGGCCGTGGCGGCGCGAGCAAGCGGCGAAGCAAACGAAGCATGCATGCATGTGCACAAGGTGCGGTGAGCACCTTCACGAGGGTAGTGGCATTCCGATTTACCAGCGCGGTGACGGGAGCGGATCGTGGAGCGGCGCCAAGGCGGCGGCTCTGGTGCGTGTGCGGTCTTGGCCGAGCCCGCCCGTGATTGTCTTGTGACGAGAGAGCACGCCAGCAGCGTGGCGCAGCGGTGTCTTGTGACGGCAGCGTCTGTGAGTGTCTGGTAGTCTGCGGTGTCTGTCGCTACATCTGGTAGCCTGCCGAGGTATCGTGGAGGATAAAGAATGAGAGCACATGAAAAGCTCCTGACTGCTTAGAAAGTGCCAAAAGCTATATATGTGTTCATGACGTTCTTCTGTTTCCTCCACTGTGAATTAGTTGAGTGCGTATCCAAGAACTTAGTAGTACAAGAGAATAGAAGTGTGTCCTCTCCGTGTACTCCCGTCTAGCCGTTGTACATGTGTGTATTCTCGTGTTAGTTGTGTCCACGAGAAAGCGTGAGTTCTTGTAGGTGTGTCCAAGAACTCACTAATGTAAGCTCCGGTCTGAGTCTCCGTCGCCGATGGTACCGGCGAAAGACAATCGGAGTTGAGGTAGAAGCAAAAGGCGCCGGTAAGTTGTGTCACCGGCGGCATAGTCAGCAAGAAGAAGGCAAAACTCCTTGGAGATGCGTCAGGAGATCAGACTTCGGCTTGTGAAGTAAGTGAAGTCAAGATTAGGGGGAGAATGTTGGAATTAATCTTGACAGAGTAGTGGAGATAGTGGTAAAGTCTATTAACTTTGCATGTAGAGCATTGACAGAGTAGTGGAGATAGTGGTCAAGTCTATTAACTTGCATGTAGTGGTATTAGTTGAGTTAGTGGGCTGCATGGAGTTGGTGGCCTACGTGCAGTTAATACTTATTAGTGGTTTGCATGGCGCGAGTTGAGGGCAGCTTGTTCCCTAGCGTGTGTATAAATATGTACTTAGTCATTGTATTCGTTGAGTCGAGCCAAACAGAAAAGAGAGAAGAATAGAAAGAGAAAAGTAGCACTAGGCAGTTGCAATGCTACGCAAAATCTTTTATGTGTGTTCTTCCTCCCCGTGAGTTTGTCTCCCTCACTCGTGAAAGTGTGCGTCTACGGGTAGAATTTCCAACAGTGGTCATGAAGGCATACAGAAGACGCTCCACCGTTTGCGTGCAGATTTTCACATACCCAATGCTCGCTCCATGGTACAGGATTTTGTTCGAGCATGTGATACGTGTCTATTAATATGAATGGAGCTTGTTGTATTGCAATAGCCCAATGGGCAATATATAGAACAAGGGGACACACACAAGACTAAACCCTAACAATAGGAAATACCATTAATACCCTTAACACACCCCCTCAAATGCAAGGCATATGCAATAGCATTGCATTTGGAAAAGGTTGACACTACAATAGGGAAAAACCGAAATCTGAGTCTTGAAGATGTCATCATAGCATGCAGCTCTTGGAAAATTGTGTCGATACCAAAGGATCTCCTCTCATCCGGAATCATCTCATGACCCACAAGCACAAAATCTTTGAAATGGGGAAAGTAGAGGTAAGCGGGGCAGAGTCGGCCATGAACACGATCTGAGAAGATGTGGAAGGTGACACAAATAGAAATAGTTGTCAAATCAAGCGAAGAGAGATAGAAGCATAAGCGCAAATCGAAGCCAAAGGCGGTGCCAAGTGCTGAAGAAGCAGAACGAGGCGCGATCTGAAAAAAAATCTGCTGCCTTAGAAGCTCGGGCGACGGCTCAGAGAGAAGTGGCGGCACCATAAAGACTTCTACGATCTGCAGCTGCTCGGAGAGGAGCGGCGGCTGTTGCCATGCAAAAGAAAGGAGAAGACCACATTCAATCCAAGAGGATGAATCGTGGCTAGCAAAGCAATCGGCTGATTGACAAGGATTTGTGGACTTGTACGACTTTGACGAACTCAAAGAGAGTGTTACGGAGTTGGATGGACGCAAACGGAAGACTCAAAGCAGCGGATTATAGCAATAGTTTTTTGTTTTTTTTTGTTTTTTTTTGGTCGGGCATTCTTAACCGAGGCATTCTTTGGTAAATAACTTAAAGCGGTCGAAATAAAATGGTCCACACTTTGCAAGACGGAACTCTAGGGTTCCCATTCCTCCGAGCGAGCCCGAGCAATGGCGGCAAAACGAGCGGCAAGCAGAAGCACCGGCAGCTTTAATGACGCGACAGCGAGGACGACCGATCCGGATCGAAACCGCCGAGAGAGCCATGAGCAGAGGTTTGGCATGTATGGCATGTGTCCGATGTCTGTGATGTGGCGGGATTTAATGGCGGTGGGATCCGCGCGGCCGAAAGGAGAGGCTAAGAGGAATCCGTGAATGGGAGGCTGGATCCGTGGCGGAAAGGCGGATCCGAGCTTCTTTGGCGGTGGAGACGGCCGGATCCGGGTCGGCGGCGCTTGGGCGCTGAGGGAAGCGGCGGCGGTGGGCACGCCTGGCCAGCGACTGGCGGCGCAGACGATGGCGCCGTCGTGGAGGAGCCAAATCCGGCCGGATCGGGCTAGGCGGTGGACGGCGGTGGTCCGAAGCTTCGGCGCATGGGAAGAAGACTTGGCGGCAATTCGTAGCTCCCACGGGACGAAGAGATCCGTGCGAATCTGCCGTGATGATGGCTTCGGTCTTGCAGAGCGAGCGGCCGCCGAGAAGCGAGGCCGGATCTCACGGATCTGGCGCAACGTCCTTGAGGAGGCCGATGGATTGCGACGAAGATTGAACGCGGAGATAACCGCCCCGGGAGTGGAGACCGCTCCTCCCGGGGCAGCAACAGCGGAAAACGGTGGGAGTAGCTAGCCTACAGAACCTTGCTCTGATACCATGTTAATATGAATAGAGCTGGTTGTATTGTAATAGCCTAATGGGCAATATATAGAACAAGGGGACACGCACAAGACTAAACCCTAACATTAGGAAATACCATTAATACCCTTAACAGTGTCAACGGAATAAAGGTGAACAATTCCATGGTCAGGTGTGCCCACAGTCAGCGACCGTCCTCAAGTCGTGTGTTGCTCGCGGTCAGCTCCAACGTCTAGTTCAATGGGAGGGCGCTTCAGCAGCAAATGCTTCCTAGGAAGACTTGGAGAAATTTCAGCAATTATTTCCTCTTTTCCAGCTCGAGGACGAGCTTCTGCTCGAGAAGGGGAGAGATGTCATGTGGGGCTTGACCTACTCACGGCGCAAGAGGGAGACAGGCTCAACCGGTGCCTGGGCTGGTCCAACCGGTGCCCTTCTGATCCATCCGGTTAGCACACACGGGCAAAGATCGAAACCAACACAGCAAGCACTTCCGGTTATTTCGGATACAACCAAACAACATGAGGATTGATTCCGTAATTAGCTAGAAGAGATAAGTTAGGATGTCCCTTCAGGATATGGTAGGTTCCTAGATAATTCCCTTCAGGACATTTAGCAATTTAGGAAGATGATTAGTATTCGGGAAGGATTGTGTTTCGTATTAGCTTAGAAAGGTCCCGCATCCACTATATAAAGATGCTATGTATTCTCTTTTGAAGCAAGTAAGAAAAATCCAAAAATCCAATCTGTAAACTTCAGGCACACCTCCCGCCTAATAGCTGCCAGCCAGCTCAGAGCAATGGCTCCTTCGTCGCACCGTTGGGGTCCAGGACCGCTTCTAGCGACTTCTCACAACTATCCTATTTGCTCTCTCCCCGTCCGTGACATTTGTATTACTTAATTTGGATGGAAGCAGGTGATCACCACCGGTTCTTGTTTGATTTCTTAAAAATATGTTTGGAACTACTTGAAGATTGCACCAATCACAAATAGGCAATGCAAAATTTGCAGAATATTTTGCTAATTTTGTTTTTCAGGAAAACTCATAATAGGTAAGCTTTTCAAATTTGACATAAAATCGGTCAGAAATAATTGGTAAAAGACAAGGAAATAAAAGGGATCACTCCATAGACTGTCCATAGTTTGAGCTCCTTGTTTTCCATTATATAAAATTGCGGGCCTTATTGTTGAACTGCAGTTATTAGATGTGATTTGAAGAAAACACAAGGATAGGAAAGTCCAAGCAAACAATGGGGAAATGCACCCCTACCCTACCTACTTGTTTACTACTTATACAAAATATGTGATTCCAGCTTGTTGTGAGTGTATAAATTAAATTCCAACAAGTCATCCTACAATAACTTGTTTCTTTATCTTTGCAAACTTCCAACTTCACCGTGATCTCTATCGTAACTCCAATAATATGCTTTCGCATTAAACCTTCAATGGTTCTGCTCTCATGGATTTTCTCCCTTTAAATCAGCAATCACTAACACTAAAAGTTGCAATTTCTAGGTTCTCAAATTCTGTAATCACTTCCATACAACTTTTTAAATTTTAATTTCGCTATCCACTTGTTCTTGCAACCCCTTTGACCTCCTATCCTACAGGCTACAGATCAACCCGTTCTTGTTTTGGTTTCATATTACGGAAAAGGCACCAGATTATTGAGTGGTTGATGTCATATCAAAGAAAATAGGATTAATTCCTTATATGCCACTGGAATTTTGCGAAATCCTTTATTGTGTCACTGACATATGGGGTCAGGGCCCACATGTCAGTGAAATAATAAGTGGCATATAAAGGATGAGGTAAACTTTCGGTGTCATAAGGAATCCGCCCAAGGAAATATCAAGAGACCCATGTATATCAATACCTTCAAGTTGAGGCAGCACAAATCTGGAAGGATTGAGCTAATGAAAGCCACAAGTTTAGACCATTGTGTACCAAACCATCTTCTAACCATGAAAGTCACAAAAGAGATGGTCACATAAGCTATCTTCAGGAGGTTGCTCATCACGATACTGAAGATGCCATTGCATCTCCATTCTTTCTCTTTGGTAATGTTCTGAGTCTCGTTTCCGCCCAGCCTTTTGTAAGCCATGTATCAGTACTTCGTATGTACCCGAGCAAGCAGATATTCCATTTGTTCTCATTTGTGAGAATAGTTCGAGAGCCTTATCAATTTCACCAGCTTGAAAATAGGCATTCATAAGGGCAGTGTAGTTAATAACATTCTGGTTTGCAGTCAACAATCTAAAAATATGCGCTGCATATGCAGAATGCCCAGCACAGCCCAGTCTGAGTATTAGGATAGATGGTAGATATGTCCCAAGATTGCAGCCAGATTTAATCAATCCTTCAACAATTTCAAATACCAAGTCAAAGGAACCATTTCTGATGTATTGACCAAGAAGGCAACCATAAGCAGATCTGTCAAGTTCATTGCCTACTCTTAGACTATAACGCAGAACTGTAAGTCCGCAAGATGGTCTGCAGTTTGCACAGCTGGCCTGAATAATATCAGATAGGATATGGGATTCCACCATCACATTCTTTGAGGCCATTTCATTTATCATTTGCTCTATAGCAGACCAGTTTCTTGCAGCCAAGAGGTACAGAATCATACTTCTGTCAGTAATGTAGCTTAGATCAGTAAATGTTACATCACATTCAATGCCTTCGTATGCAAGATGAGGGTTCACTTCCCGAAGAAGATCATCACTCTCATTCCTAGCTTTTAGAGCTTCTAGTGCTTCCAAAAAAATAGGTCGACGAAGAACAATGAAATGCTCTTTCATGTACTGAAGAATACTGGTCATCACTGATGTCTCACCAGCCCTGGAACATTTCTGCACTAGAATATTGCAGAGTGCTTTGTCTGGTTCCACACCTGCTTCTTGCATCTTGCTCATAATTTCCAGAGTAGCTTCGAATTTTCCTGAGGTCAATTAAGATTCATGTTAACATATGATGGTACAAAGATTACAACCAAATGCAGTGCAAATGAACACGAATAATCAAATCAATGATATATGACAGTATAAATGACACTTTGGATATAAATTGCATATAGTTCACCAAAAACACACTAGCACTTCAATATTGGATACAACAACATTGAATAGTAAGATCAATGCCTGAATCAGGAAAACACTGCTCAATGAAAGGACTTCATTGGATTTATATAATTACATGTTGGAAGAAATTGATTCAATTTGATTTCACACCCTAATAGAACACATAAAGCCTTTCCAGCAGCATAATATGAGTAATACAAGTAAGCTGTACACTCCATTTTGTAGCACTGAATCAAAGTTGTAGAGCTGAATTCATAAAATGGAGATGAGGGTTTTAAGATTGACTGGGGCACTTGAGTGAATCCACAAACGCAACCCTGATTTTAGATCTGTCAGTACCTGCTTACAGTGTATTCAAGAAAAATAAACAAGAATTCCTGCATTTTCTTCACAGATAAATCGTGTTGCATAAAGACATATTTTGAACAATACAGGGATCTGAGATAGATCGCTAACTCAAGTGAACCAAGGAGATTGAGATAGATTTGGAATAACGAGTAAGATTTATCAACTGTTTGTGACAGAAGATTCTCAACTCTCCAGGCCACAAAATGGAAAAGATTTGACAAATGTAGGAGCTCTATAATTCCCAGTTTCCCACTACATGTCAAATATTGGATGGCTAACTTTAATCATACCCTATTTAGGCACAATGTCAAACGTAGAGATTCCAACTGTTCCAGAACAAAGAATGGTCAAGCTATCTTGTTGGTCTCTGGCTAGTTGTCAAGGGGCCCTAAATATAAAATAATAATTAATAAATAAAACCAAAGAAAAAATAGATGTTTCTGACCTGTGCCCAGTGAAGCCCTTCAGCCAAGGGATGTCATGAAGGTCATTTTCCTTTTTTTAAAAAAAAAAAGCATCTTGGAATAATTTGCATATGTGAAGATTAGTGTAGAATAGTCCAAAATAACCACTAATCATTCATAACTCAGCCTAACTAAATAACGGGCCCTATCCCATTAGTTTTATTAACTGCCTATCCTATTTAGAACGAAAACATCAACACCTTCACACTGCCTACAATGATCAAAACCAAAAGTAGCATCTCTTGATGTAAATATGGAATCAAAGATTGTTCTACATTGATAATAGCCCCACTGGCATTCAAGATCATGTACGGCAACCTAGACCAGCAATTTTTCTTGACATGGCAATCAAACTCACAAGCAAGCTGTCATGGTCGGAATCACGTATCAACGTCGATGTCAGAAGACAGCATCAACTGGCTCACACGACCAGCAAGCAACCATATGAAGTTGGAGTTCCGGCTGCCAGTTTGTCCAAAGAGTATACGAGTTTGAATACAAGTAGAATCGAGTTTGAATACAAGTAGAGTCCAGTACGAGTTTATTTAGGAGTCCGAGTCTTTCTATAGTTAATCATGTTAGGCAAACCTCTATTTAAAGAGGTTCTTACGATTGAATAAAGCAAGCAGAATTATTAGTCTTTCTTCTCTGTCGCTTCTACTATTCCCGATCCGGCACAACCTTCTCGGTGTTTTCTTCTTCGTCTGTTCTGTCTTTCGAGCGTCACGGCTCCAAGTCGAGGACCAAAGCCAAAGCCGCCCGTATTTCACTCCTACGATTCGATCAGGCACAGGTTGTGACACAAGCTGAACGACTCAATGGGATCTACAGTTTCATATAATACATCCAAAAAGAACACTTAATCTCACAAAACATGGACTAAGCCAAAAAAAATGATCTTCACAAAAAATTCCAAACAGGCACGTCATCAAACACCGTTTTGAGTTTCAATTTCTTTATTTGCAGTCTGGCGTGGAGGTCAAGTATCTAAGTGAAAAATAAATAAAAAAGAAATTGAAAAGTCCGTTAAAGCATAAAACTAAGCCGATGCAGTTTTAACAGTAGGGTTATGCACAAAACTAAGCTAATTCAAGCTATATAGAAGCATGGAAATGATACTTTTTAAAATATGACGACACTATATTTTTCTTTAAACATTTGATCACTAGTATATATAAAAATGTATGGATTGACCACATGAAAATAATGTAATTAGATTTCTCTTGGAAAACACTTTCATATTATATAAACTTTATTATTTTTACGGGTATATTATGATAGCAAATCATGGTTAAAGTCCTGCATGGAAGACCGTGAAAAATAAAAAACGACTTATATTTACGGATGAAGGGAGTAGACCACTTGCACTCCCCTTGAAAAGAATAGCACATGAGATTTTTCACCTTGTAGGTGTCTTTGTAGCTGATTTGGAAAATGTATTTATGTGGAACAGCATCACTATTCACCAAGGCTGAGGGGTAGGATTGGGATAAATATAATAAGTATGTGAGTACGTCAAATGTCACAGGATGAGCCATTTCTCAATGTAGCCATTAAATCGAAAATTGGATGTTCAAGCTGATAACAGGTCGCAAAAACTACGGTGCATAATTCTAAAAAAAGGCTAAACTAAATTCTTATCTCAAGAAATCGCAAGCATCCATTTTTCAATGAGCCATTGAAGTCACCATAGATTCCCATTATCCATTGTATCCAACTGCTCACCTCCAAGACTAACACCGCACAAGAACCCGCAACCACCTAACAATTCGTTGAACAAAGCGGACAGCAATCTCTACAAAAACCCACCATCACCTATCTACGGTCCTCCCAATAGCCACCGGATCATCCGTTCAGGCATTTCATCGAGCAGCTAACCAGAAGCTCGCATCGGAATGCACTACAAAACCTACATGTAAACACACGCCATGTGCATTTGTGGTCGAACACCTCACCTGCGTCCGCGAGGTGCTCAATGAGCACCGTGTACGTCTTGCAGCTGGGCCGCAGCCCCTCGGCCACCATCTCCTCGAACACCCTCCCGGCCTCCGCCGCCCTCCCAGCGTCGAACAGGATCTTCACGCACGCCGTGTAGCTCACGACCGTGGGGCGGCACCGGCCCCTCCGCGCGCGCATCTCCCCCCACACTCGCATCGCGCCATCGACGTCCCCGGCGCGCGCCAGCCAGTGCATGACCGTGGTGAAGGTGGCGGCGTCGGGGTCCACCCCGGCGCGGAGCATCTCCGCGAGGAGACGGAGCATGGCAGGCACGCGGCCGGCCTCGCCGAGGAGGTGGAGCATTGAGGTGTAGGTGAAGCGGTCGTGGCGGAAGGCGGCGGCCTTGGGATTGGCGGCGGGGGAGGCGGCGAGGCGGAAGAAGAGGAAGGCCTTGTGGAGCGGCGGGTGGGTCTTGAGGATGCGGGCGACGACGTGGGAATCCCAGGTGAGGCCCGGTAGGGAGAGCAGGAGCGGTCGCGCCGCCGACCAGGGGTGGTCGCGGAGGATGGCGTTGACGCGGCGGACGACGTCGCGGGTATAGGTCGGGGTGGGGGGCTCGGCGGGGGGTTCACGGTGGGGTTTGGCGCGGCGGCGGAGTTTGGTGGGGAGGAAATGGCGGGCTCGGCGGAGCATTTTGGCCGGCGACGAGGCGCTATGAGCCATCTCTCGGATGGATGCGACTTCCCTGTGGCCCCGTCCAGACCTGGCCAAACGGGCGGCCGGCCGGCACCGCACGCCCGTTTAGGTTAAGCCAAGCGCCGGGTGATAGTTCAGGCACAATCAATCAGTTATTCGGTGCTTAGCCTATCAAGCTAAGTGTGATCCGTTTAGTCTAATAGAATGAAAAAAATCTAAAATAAATCAGAAAAATTAGAAAAATATATAGAATTCAGAAGTAGACATAGAAATTAAAAAAAACAACTATATTCAAAATGAAATAAAGAATTTTATTAATGTCCAACTGACTGCCTCGTTAAAACCTTCGCCAAGTAAAAACTTAAAATGAGAAAACCTTAGCAAAGAAAAAAAGAGTACAACCAGGGGCGGATTTGGGCCTCGGGCAGGGTGGGCTATAGCCCGAGGCCCAGCCAAAACTTCAGTGCAAATTTTTTTTTGATATAGGGCCAAATACTTGGTGATAGCTTGTAGCCTGAGGCCCGATGTTCGACCCACCTGCGCCATGGCCAAGCGATAACTTCTTTGCTGCCCATGCATGGCGCACCAGTGGCTCCGACCCACAACCATAGGCAAACCTAATCCCCCAGACGCCCACGCCCATTGCCCGCCCCGCGCTGTAGCTCTGCCTCCTCCCGAGTCGTGACCTCGCCTTGCTTGCCCGCCGCCGTCGCCGCCGCCCCTTCCTCCACGCCCGGCGCCTCGTCGCCGTTCCTAGTCCCTCGAGGCCAGCGAGATGGAACCCGTATGCGATTGCTGCGTCTTGAGGTGCGCCCATAACCAAATCTCACTTGCGGCGCCCGTGCCAGCCAGCTAAAGACGCGACCTCGCCTCGCCCTCCATTCCGATTCCCTTTGACCACCGGCACCCAAGACCAGCACTCAAGCTTTGCACCTGCCACAGATTCCACCATGACCTCGTCCCGACTCCCGCTCGAGAGGACAACGTGGCAGGGAGGGGGCGGAGATCTGCTGTGGTGGCCGACCACGAGGTCGCCGCCACCTTGCCGAGCCGGAGAAGGTTTTGCATGGGTTTCTTGGCTCTTGGACTAGCTTGCTTCGGCGAATTGGTGTGGTTGTGTAAAATCAATTACTAAATTACTCGTGTGTGGAATTGAATTCGGTGATAGGATATGATTTAGATTATATGGTAGAATGATACAACAATCTTGTTTTTTTGGACAAAGATGAAGCTTCTAGTAGGTTACTACATATAGCACAACAAACTCAAAATACAGAAAATATAGGTATTGCCTATTGCGTTTCTGATTCATCCGCTCAAGCCATAAGCGCGTTGTTGTTTTACGCTATTGGTGTAGGAAGATGTGATACATATCGAAAGGCGAATATATATGACCTTTGCGGGGAAGGCCTTTGCACGCGGTTACGTATTCGTACAAGCATATCATCCGTGGGATCAGACTCTTGGGTTGATGATCCTATCACTCGCCACATTATATCGCTTCATATCAATAAAGAGGAAGAGGACGGGTTTATGCTATGGCATGTGGTTCTTCAGAAGCGTGGAGGCTATCATATCCTTGTGCTGCCACTGGTGGATCCTTAGTCGTTTAAAGCATATGAAAGCCTCTTGAAAAGGTCTGACTGTGGGAGTTCAGCCAAGGAGAATGTCAATCTTTCTTCCATTCTTCTCAATCTTCCATGCATAACAGGGTAATATAAGTTTGTTTACCTGTTATGGATGCATGTTCATTAGATGTGTTTCACATTTTACACTAACAGGGTTGAACTGGAAGGATTTCCTTATGTTTCTTTGCCAATGACTGGGTTACAAATCTAAACTTCATGTTCTTTGTATTTAATCATGTCTCTATTTGATTTTTTTTTATGTTGTCTTTGTAGGTTGTAGTACTTATCCAACTATTGACGAAGAAATGGTAGCCTAGGTTACAGATGAAATCTTCGTTATTTAGGTACTCAATTTGTATCTCTAATATGTTATATTATTTATGTTTTGCCATTTTTTCTTATTATATTTTATGCTGAAGCATTTTTGGTAAAATTTCATGTCAACGAAGCATTTATGGCTTATTTTTTTTGTTATGTCTTGGTGCGGGTAGAAATTAGTGTTAGTTTTAAGATGTTATCCTATTAGAAATTAGCCCGAGGCTTGATCAAATCCTAGATCCGTCACTGAGTACAACCTATAGCTCTACATACATAATATATCATTGTTCTACGTGTCTGTGTTACTGTCATTGTCTAAGTACAGATTTTCGAACATCTCAACTTTGGACTTTCCATAGAGTGTTGTGTTCGTGAATCAATTTGCTCCCAGTCCTTCGCAGATAGAAGTATCTCCATCATCTCACTTGTGAGACTTATTCTTCTCTCCTCTAATATTCTTCCAGAGAGACTGAAAGTAGACTCGGAGGAAACTGTCGAGACAAGAACAGTTGACACATCACGTGCAAGTATGGATAGCACAAGATATGTTAATTTATGTGCTTGCCACCATTGCAAGATGTCGAAGCCTTCTAAGTTGAAATCTATCGTATCACTGTCCAGATAGGTGGATAGTTCTCCGCTCCTTGTGGGTCTTGGCTGAGCAGGCTGTGGTGTAGAAGAAGAAGATCTAGACCTGGAGGAAGAGGCACCGAAGATCTTGCCCCACATATTTGTCTTGCTACTTGAGGCGGGGGCTACTGGAGGTCGTTGCGAGCGGACTCCCCGGAACTTATTTTCATACCTTTGGTAAACCTCGTATAACCAAGAACGAACTTCTACAAAATAGTCAGTATAGTCTAGCCCTGTAGCATTATTAAGAAGTTCAAGTACACTACTAAATACATCAAGTTTACCCCTAGGATCTAAAAGAAATGCAAATGCATATAGGTAAGGGATTTCTCTCCAATATTTAAAGTATTTAGATTTCATGGAAACAATAGCATCCCGTAAAACTATGTCATTTTCATACATTTTCAATTAAGTAGCAATCTGTAAAATACTATGCACAATTATAGGAGATGTTGGATAGTACACAGCGGACAAAACAACAGTGGGCTCATAAAAAATTTCTAAAAACCCTAGTATCTTCTCAACAATTAACCCAAGTTGCTCAGTCAATAGTATACTACCATCAGCGCTCTGATAGTGCATTTGAATAAAAATAGAAAAAATACTCTTGTATGGTAAAAGATTCTTAATCATGAGGTAAGTAGAGTTCCACCTTACCTCCATGTCCAAACCAAACTTTCTTGGACGTACACTCATCACCCTACATAATTTCTTATATTGTGCTATTCTTACGTTAGAATTATTCAAGAAAGAAATCGTATTGCGAAAAGCTTTAATATACGGACTCAACCTCTTCAAACCACATTTGACTATAAGGTTGATAATATGACAAGCGCATCATTGATGTAGCAAGAAAGAATCGACGTATGTACTCAACACTGGAGTAAGAATATGGCCCTAGAGTTTGAAGCAGCGTTGTCTAAAGTAATTGAGAATATTTTGTCTGTAAGACCAAAGTCTTTCACGACTTTGATAATACAGTTCGTAATATTCTCATCCGTGTGTGCTACATCAATTAATTTCAAACCTATAATCATTTTCTCTATTACCCAGTCGTCATTAACATAAGGAAAAAGTCTATTTTACAACCCTGAACTTTTCGAAAAGTCCAGAAATCAACCTCCAACTCCAAAACCATCTAAAACGCAACCTCCAACTCTCAAAATCATTCTGTTTTCACCCTTCACCCCTTCCCACCTTCGGTTTTCGCTGACGTGGAGGCGATTTTTGCTGACAGGATGGTGGTTTTTGCTGGGTAAGGTGGGGCCCACATGTCAGTCCTACTTTTCCTTTCTTCCTCTTTTTCTCTCTCTCTCCTCTCCGTGCCTTCACAGTGCCGCCCCCTCCCTCCCTGTCTCCCTCTCCACCGCATTACCCCCCGCCTCCTCCTCCCTCCCTCTCCATGCCTCCCTCGAGCCGCCTCCTTCGCCCCCTCTCCATTCCCCCCCCCCGAGCCGCCCCCGCCGCCTCCTCCGCCCCCCTCTACATGCCTCCTCATCCTCCCTCCCTCTCCATGCCTCCATCGCGTCGCCCACCACCGCCTCCTCCTCCCTCCCTCTCCATGCCTCCAGCTGACTCAGGTCGCCTACGACCTCGCCAACCTTGTGCCAAGCGTCACCAACCTCCACCTCCACGCCATGTTCCTTCGCTAGAGACCATCGTCGCCGACCTCCACCTTCGCGCCATGGCCGTCGTCGGTGCCAGCATGCCTCATGCCACCTTGGGCCAAGCCGAGGCGACCACCAGTTTCACCGTGCCGAGGCCGTGCTCGTGCGTGCGTCGCCTTTCCCTCCCCGTTGTTGGAGCTCGCCATCACGCATACAACGCCCTGTGCGTCCCTCCCTTGCACCACTGCGGTGACCTCCTTCCCGACGGCCATGTCCAGCGTCCCGGAGGAGGTCGTCGAGGCCAGCGCCAAGCCTATGGTGGAGGCCCTGGATGGCGGTGCTGGCAGAGGTGAAGGAGTACGGGAAGGGGGCGATGGCGGCGGCGGCATCGGTGGTTTCAACTCGATTTGGGGGATTTGGAGATTTGGGGGAGAAGAAGCACGGTCCCTGCATGCATTGCTTCTCCTCTGTTTTCTCCTTCTCTATCTCCCTCTTCTCTCTATTGGGCCCCTTCCTTCGCACCATGGTCGCCGACAGCCCCCACGTCTGCTACCTCTACGGCGTCATCGCCAACAACAACTCTGCCATGCGCCTTCTTCTGAGGATGGGTGAGGCCGGCCAGTAGTTCCCAGCATGGACACGCGCTGTCCAGGAGGGTGAGGTGTGCCTCGCCGTCTCCTCCGCGTGGGGGCTCTCATCCGTGGAGGTGGCGACACAGCTCTGGGAGCACTACCCCAATGAGCTCGTCGTCGTCGCCGACATGCGCATGCTCCGCCTCGTCGCCTCCACGCTCCTCTATCCACTCTCATCTATCGAGGTGGCAGCACGGCTCTGGAAGAAGATGGCGCACGGAGAAGAGGGGGAGGCCGAGCCGCTGGGCCGGCGCACAACGGGCCGAGCACACACACAGGCTTAGAGAGAGCAGGCGGCGTAGCCAGAGGGAGGTGTAGGGGTCAAGACCGAGCCAAGCAGTGGGCTGGCCAAGGCAGTGGCGCTAGTAGCCGGTGGCCGGGAGCGGCGTCGGGACCAAGCCTGGCTATTCGGCCGTGAGTGGAAAGAAAGGAATGAGAGGATGACATGTGGGCCCCTGTAAATAGATTTTTGGTTTTATTTGCTAAGTGGTTGCCATGTCATCGAAAAAAATCTTACATGTCAAAACCATTGACACGTCAGTGCCACATCACCCAAAACCACCCCTTGTTTGGGTTGAGGGGGGTAAAATGAACGGTTTTGATAGTTGGGGTGTAGGATGACCGGTTTTGTAGTTTAGGGTTGAAATCCAGACTTTTCAAATAGTTCAAGGTTGTAAAATAGACTTTTTCCTTAACATAATGCGCAACTACACTAAGGTAATTCTCTCTAGCCCGACCACTCTATATGTCCAAGGTTAGGGCCACCGAAAATGTGCACGTACTAAATAGTTTCTTTAATTTATTACGACGTTCATTATAGTATTTTACTAGATGCCTAGTTGTTGTCTATCTAGAAACGGAAGAAAATCTAGGATTATGCACAGTCCTAATGTAATTTTGGAAAGAAGCAGACTCGCCAAAGCCTAACGGTAAATCCTCAGAAGCAATTAAGCAGCGAGAGATTGGCGGGCTACGAGATCGTAGTCGACTACATACCATACCGTCGGGGTTGTATTGCAGCTGTGTCTGCCTCATCGCCAATCCTTGCTTGGCTCGACATCTTGTAGCATGTCTAAGCAAGTGCCCCGTTCCACCTGTAGACTTTGCAGACAATTCATTGCGACAAATTTTACAAATAGCATATGGTACCTCATTTCCCTCTGTGTCTTGCTTAGTTGTCCTATCGAAATTCTCCCACACTCCCGATGTAGACGGTCTCGACCTCTTTGCTTCGGTTGCCGTGGAGCCTAATGCTGCTGTGGAGCTTGATGACGGAACTCCGCCTTGCCCTTCTTTGGGTGAAACCTCCGGTTGGCTTGAGGCAGCCGTAACCGCCTCCATGGATGCAATTTCCTCCGGTGAAAAGTCCGTAATCACCAAGAGCAAAGCTGTTGTAAGAACTGTCCATAACGAAAACTACAAAATCGAAACTAACACTATTACTGCTTTCATCTTAGCATAACAAGAGCTAACAATAAAAGTATTACAAAAATAGTATTGTACCTCTTTCATTGACTTGCAGCCGAAAATTGAATTTTCCAAATTTTGGCACAATTTTTTTGAATTTTGCCAAATTAGCTCAACACGGATTTGAATTTGCACAACACAATTTCAAAGAGACAATGGATAATAAAGGGGTGCTGAATGAGGGGGGTATGGTGGCTATTTATAGGAAATTTTTTTGGATTTTTTTTGCTATTTTTAAATACCCCAACGATCAAAAACAGGGGAAAAAGGCCAAAATCCCCTAAGGCACGGCCCACAAGTCTGCCCGGCCACCTTCCCACCGCCTCATTGCCCGGTGTGCCACATGCAGCCTGCAAGATCAAGACCAAGACTATGTGGCAGCCCTCCGCCTTCCTCAGCTCTCTGCCTCCCTCCACACTAGCCTGCCCTGCCATCGCCTCCCTCTGCGGTGCTCCACCTCCTCCCTCTGCTCCGGCGGCCTGGCCTCCTCCTCCCTCCACTCCGGGCTCTGGCTGCCCCTCGCCCTTACCCTCGGTCTCCCTGCACTAGCGCATTGCAGCGGCGGTGCGGCGCTCCACGACTCCACCTCCTCCATCTGCTCTCTTCCCTCCACTTTGGCAGTCCGGGGCGCCCTCCAGCCACCTCTACCCTCCTCAGCTCCTCTCTTCCTAAGCCGGCCATGCCACCCTCCTCCTCTCCTTCTGTCCCGAGTCAGTCCCTCTGCCATCCCCTTCCTCCGAGCCGGCGGCCGACGACGCCATCCTCCCTCCCTCACCGACGCCATCGCCGCCTTGCCGGCCTGGCCCTGGTGGCTCCTCGGCTCCTCTGGCTCCCCTCGCACTGGCGCACGTGGGCCACTCGGGCCACTCAGGCCGTGCTAGCCTCGTGCCTAACACGGCCCGGCACTGTTCGTGCCATGTCGGGCTGGCCACCATGCTTGAGTGTCGGCCCAAGCACGACACAGACGCCGACGCTGCAGGCAGCCGGCCCATGAACAACGTGAGCCATGCCGGTGCACAGGCGGACCTCTGATGTCATGCCTCGGGCCGGCCCAGCAGGCACGGCCCGTTTGGCCAGCTCTAGTTCCGTTTGGGTGTGCCCATCGGTGTTCCTTGTTGATCAACGGTTCAGGTTTCATTGGCGAATGGTGGGCCAGGTCTGTATCTTATCTCGAAGAAACCGTATATTTCCTTAATTGCTTTCTTCTTCGTCGTTGCAAACGGCATCCATCAACAATTATGACAGGCTCACCGTGCTGTCATAGATGTTGTGGCTTGCGAGTTGAGAGCAGTCGCGTGAAGTCAACATAGAGATGGCTAGATGGGTCGTATCACCTGAGCTGATCCGAAGCATGGCACTGTTGGCCCGACCCGAGCATGACATGGTCTACATTGTAGCTAGTCCGGTCTGTCACGGTACGAGCACCAGTGTCGTGCTTGGGTCTGCCCCCTAGTCTAGCGAGCTACCCTAGCACAAAGGGTGAGGAGGAGGCTGGAGGCCAGGCGGTGGGCGCGGCAGCAGCGGGGCGAGTGTAAGATCGAGGAGGCCGACTAGAGAGGGGGTGAATAGGCGTTTTAAAAACTTCTTTGGCTAAAACCGATTTCTAATGCGGAAGCTAATACAATACGGTTTTGCACAATTAAAGCCTAAAACAACTAGGTTCAACTAAGTGCACCAACTATACAAGTCTATTGATGAATATAACAATCAAGCATAGACTTGTAAGCAATTCAATTCTAACAAAGACAATAGCACAAGGTAATGAATAACTATTGCAATCATACACAATGAATAAGCAATTTAATTCTAGAAATATAAATTGAACAAAGTAAAACAAGCATTCATACACAATGAATGTAAATACAATAGTGAGGCAAAAGAGATCACACCACAAAGACACGATGATGTTTTACCGTGGTGTTCGGAGACTTGTCGGTCTCCCCTAATCCACGTTGAGGCAAGCCCAAACCAATTGGATCGGCTCCACGAATTGAGCACCCGCCTCCGAGGTAAGTCCAACCACTTGGACTAGATCCAAACCGAACCAACACCTCGCTCCACTAAGGTTGCTCCTTCCTCCACTCCGGAGATGACGAGCACCACACCACTCACAAATCGCTCGGGTCTTCTCACAAGCTTCTTTGAGAAGATCACCGACGCACAACGCCACCACGCCGTCTAGGTGTCAGCAAACACCAAGAGTAACAAGTCTACAACTCTCACTTGAACTAATCAAGTGTCAAAACTCAATGGATACTAAATCCACCACGTAATGCAACACATGCACTAGGATTTGCCTCTCAAAGCTCAACAAGTGCAACACATGCAAAAATGAGAGTAGAGGGCTTGCTCTTTGCTCAAGGAACTGTCTAGGGGCACCAGCTGCTTACCCACACACGGCCAAGGTGGGTATTTATAGCCCACACACAAAAACTAGCCGTTGTGGAAAAGTCTGCTGAAAAATCAGCAGGAGCGGTACAACCACCAACTAGGATGCGGTACAACCGCACTTCCTCCAACAGTTATAAAACTAGCCGTTGGGCACTGGTTCAGTACGACCGCCAACTAACACGCGGTACTACCGCTTGGTCTGGTCGTACCGCTCAAGGAGCGTGGTACTACCGATTCTCAAGGGAAGACACGATCCCAAAAACATCGGTACTATTTTATTTAACCGCCAACTGGAAATCGGAACAACCGATGTGCGGTCATACCGCACCAAGATCCGGTTGAACCGCAGCGCGGTCGTACCGCCCATAACACGTCGGTACAACCGATTTCCCTGAGAAAACAGCAGTTTGCATCCAAAACAAATTCAATTGCAAAAACACATTTGACAATTGACAAGTGATGAAAACAAGGGTTCAAAGGCAAGATTCTCAACAAGTTGTAAAACACATTTTCCAACTTTTAGAATCACACCACAAATTGCACTCCGCTTCAACTCAGTTTGCAAAACACATTTGCCACCAAATTGACGCGCGATGCAAACAAGGATTCACGTGAGATTCTCAACAAGTTGCAAAATACATTTGCCAACTTATAGAATCACACTACAAGGAATAAGGTACATGGACTTACACCGTTTGCAAAACACATTCGCAAACCAAAGTCACATGCTACAAGGATTATCCACGAGCCACAACTATTTGCAAAACACATTCGCAAATATTGGCAACATGTTAAGGTGAGCTAGAGCAAACACAATGAGCTATCAACACATGACAAACTCAAGCTACTAGTCAAGACCCCTCTTAATAGTACGGCAACCTATACTAGCAATCCGGTCTCCCAACCAAACACCAAGACCGGTAAAAGACTAGGAACACATCCTTAGCCCTAGCTAGTCATACCTTTGCCTTGAGCAACCACTTGAAGCTTGATGACGCACATCTTCACTTCAAGTCCGGGTCATTGACTTGAAATGCATCAACCCATGATGCATCCTTCACTTGACCTCCATCAACACATGATGGGTCTTGTTTTTGACTTGATGATCAACTCATGATCATCTCCTCTTCTTGAACATCATCGACACACGATGATTCCCTTTTCTTGATATGCATCAACACATGATGCATTCTTCACTCGATCTCCATCAACACATGATGGACCTTCTCTTTACTTGATGATTAACTCATGATCATCTCTTCTTCTAGAACTTGGCATGCGTCAACACATGATGCATCCTTTACTTAATCTCCATCAACACATGATGGGCCTTCTCTTTGACTTGATGATCAACTCACATAATGTCATCCCAAGTCTTCATTATCATGGAACCTAACCTGTTTATCCAACTCATGGAAAATGTTAGTTTCACAATATGATTATCATTAATTACCACATCATACCATTAACCCATAATGGTGGGACAAGATATCACAATCTTTCCCTCTTTGGTAATTGATGATAATCACTTCAATAACAAATAATTGAATATAGATTGGTATGAGTATATAAGCACTACACAAGTTGTATATACTCATATGAATATATATAACTACATAAGTTATATATACTCAAAGGATATATGAGCACACATGTCTCATATACACACATGAATATATTAACTATACAAGTTATATATATTCAAGGATATGTGAGTACACATGAACTACACAAGTTATGTTATACTCACATATAGGTATATTTAGACTACACAAGTCTTATATACTCACATGAATATATTAACTACACAAGTTAAATATATTCAAGGATATATGAACTACACAAGTCTCATATACTCATATGAATATATTAACTACACAAGTTAAATATATTCAAAGGATATGTTTCAAAGTAAAGATCCCAAATATATGTGAAAACAGGAATATGGATCAATGTTAATGAAACCTCAAAATATAGAATGAACTCCCCATATATGTGTGCATACACGAATGTGTAATGGAAACATATGCACATATTCAAGATAACCTTTTGGTGGAGTTCAACCTATATTTTGGATCCGAGAAATGCAACAAAGTATAAGAATACAAAGTAGAATGCATACCTCTTTTGTTCTTTATATCCAAACGAGACTAATCATAAGATAAGGCAAATAGAAATGTTAGTCTCACAAATAGATTCATCATTATGAATGCATACCTATTTGGATTTTTCCTTTTGTTTATCCAATGAATTGGATTTGTCATTAATCACTTGCATGCCTTCATGGTTTTCACGATTAGATTTGTCATTAATCACATGCATGCCTTCATGATTATCACCTTTATATCCAAATAAGACTACACAATACATATATCAATAAAGGTGTTAGTCTCACAATTAGATTTGCCATTAATCACCAAAACTCCATTAACACATAATGGCAGGTCTAGATCCTTCAGCGAGGTCGGCGCCAAGAAGGGGGCAAAGGTGGAGGTGTCAGGGCGCAGGACGGGGCGAGGACGGCGTGAGGAGGAGGCAGCGGCCGGGTGCGGGACAGACGCAGGAGGCGATGGGCGTGTGGGAGTAAAGGGAGGCGCGACAGGCAGTTCAGGCCGATACAACACTATGCCATCACACTCATGGCCAATGGCCCCGTGTCAGCGCGGTGGGCCATGCCTAGCACCACATGGCATGGCACTATGCGACCCGATTAGCTCGTTTGGCCCAGCTAACGTTCGGGTTTTTTTTTTTTAAATGACAATTTTTTGGGTCATTGGGGGCTTTAAAAATAGCAAAAAAAAATCCTCAAAAAAATCTATAAATAGCCACCATACATCCCTTGTTCAACACACATCTATTTCTCAATATCTCTTACGAATTCTGTTGTGCAAATTTAGATCCCTTTTGAGATAATTTCCAAAATTCAAAAAAAAATGTGCCAAATTTTAAAAAATTCAAATTCCAGCAGTAAGTCAGCAAAAGAGGTACAATAATATATTTTGGCATATTTTTATTGTTATTATTTGTAATGGTAAGATGAAAGAAATAATAGTGTAAGTTTTAATTTTGCAGTTTTTGTTATGAAAAATTACGATAGCTTTACTCTTGGTGATTACAGACTTTCACCGGAGGATATTGCATCCTTCGAGAATGTTGCTGCCTCAAACCAACTAAAGTTATTACCAGAAGGGCAAGGATAAGTACCGTCATCATGCTTTACGGCAACCACCAGAGCATAGAGGTCCAGGATGAGTACATTGGGAATCTGGGAGAATTTTCATAGGAAAACAAAGGAAGACGCACAAGGAGTTCAGGTACCATATGCTGTTTGTAAAATTTGTCGTCATGAATTGTCTGTAAAGTCTATAGATGGAACGGGGCACTTGCTTAGACATGTTGCTAGATGTAAGACTAAGCAAGGATTGGCAATGAGGTAGACGCAGCTGCAATACAACCCCAATGGTACGGTACGTAGCTAGGCTTTGGGGAGTCTACAGCTTTCGAAACTTGCATAAAGACTGCACATAATCCTAAAATTTCTACTGTTTCGAGACAGACAACAACTAGAGATCTAGTTAAATACTATAATGAACATCGTGATAAATTTTTTTCAAGAAAACTGTAGGGGAGGCCTTGATAGAAATATATATATTATAAAATAAAAAAGGGAGTATGTACAAGGCGGATGGAAATACAACCCAAACTGGGATTATATCAGATTAGAGACTCTAGCCATCTAGTTAAGTTTGATTTGTGAGGTTCTTTCACTCTATACAAATGAAGAGTGACTTCTTTCTTGAACTGATTCTTCCAATTGGTATATGAAGGAGCAACATTCTCAAAAATCTTTCCATTGCGCTGTTTCCAAATATGCCAAGATGCAATAATAAAAATGTTCATGAAGAAATAATGGTGGAAAGATAGACGTGCATCCCGTATTCTTTGATGAAGCTCTAACGAAGTGTGACATGTAATATCTAGGTAGTTCTAGCACCTCATATTGAGAGAACAATCGAAAAAAAGATGCATCATGGTTTCTTCAACCTGATCCTAATAGAGGACAAAATTATGGTTGTCTTCAATTGTGAATTGCCTTCTCTGCAACATGTTTCGGGTGTTAAGTCAATCTGAGAGTAGCAACCAAACGAAAACTTTGAGTTTCATGGTGCATTTTCTTTTCCAGATCATTAGGAAAGATTGAGGAACGTTGTGATAAATTAAAAGAACTATTTAGTATGTGCACATTTTCGGTGGTCCTAACCTCGGTCCTATGGAGTGGTCGGGCTAGGGAGGATTATCTTAGTATAATTGCTTATTATGTTGATGACAACTGGGAAACGGAGAAAGGAATTATAGGTTTCAAATTAATTGATGTAGCACACGTGGGTGAGAATATTGTGGACTGTATTATCAAAGTTGTGAAAGACTTTGGTCTTACAAACAAAATATTCTCAATTATTTTAGACAATGCCACTTCAAACTGTAGGGCAATGGATATTCTTACTCCAATGTTGATTACACACGACGATTCCTTCTTACTACATTAGTGATGCACTTGTCATATTATCAACCTTATAGTAAAATGTGGTTTGAAGAGGTTGACTTCGTATATTATAGCTTTCTGCAATGTGATATCTTTCTTGAATAATTCTAACGAAAGAATAGCAAGATATAAGAACTTCTACATGGCAATGGGTGTACGTCCAAGAAAGTTTGGTTTAGACATGCCGGTAAGATGGAACTCTACTTACTTGATGCTTAAGAATCTTTTAACATATAAGAACATTTTTTTCTATTTTTATTAAAACACACTATCAGAGCACTGACGGTACTGTATTATTGACTGAGCAATATTAGTTCATTGCTGAGAAGATACTTCAATTTTTGCAAAAACAATTATGAAGCCACAGTTCTGTTGTGTATTATCCAACATCTCCTATAATTGTGCA
The DNA here is from genome assembly GCA_036346405.1 of Phyllostachys edulis. Taxonomy (NCBI): domain Eukaryota; kingdom Viridiplantae; phylum Streptophyta; class Magnoliopsida; order Poales; family Poaceae; genus Phyllostachys; species Phyllostachys edulis. Next base: position 30,822,854 of record CM070563.1, read on the forward strand.
CAATATTCTACATAATGTTAATAAGTTGAAAATGTATGAAAATGACATAGTTTTATGAGAGGCTATTATTGCTATGAAAATAAAATACCTAAAATATTGGAGAGAAATTGTAGGACCGGAAAGACGACTAGAGGGGGGGTGGTGAATAGGAGCTCGCCTAAATTTCACCTCGTTCGGATTCAATACAATATCACTCCAATAGCTATGAGAGCTATGAAGATCAACAGTTAAGTACAGCAGAAGACTTATGTTGCATCTGAACTAAAATCCCTCAGACAATGAACCAAAAGGACACAAACCCTAAAAGGGCGGTCAGACCGGCGTGTAATGGGCGGTCGAGGCCAAAGGTCTTGTCTCGACCGCATGTAAAATTCATCCGACCAAACGACCCGAAGCTATTGTTGACAACCCGAAACCAAAACGAAAATCGGTTTAACTTTTGATCTACACGGCCAAACTTGACCAAATTTAGAACACACCTTCCTAAAGATATTAGGAACCTATTCCAAGCAGAGATTGAGTAGATCCACGTCAAAGTTTTGACCTTTTTCCATTCTACCGAAGGAAGGTTCAAAACTGGGTAAAAACGAAAATCTGATCTAAACCTTGCTCATGGGAGATTGATGATCTAGGTGACTTGGCGCTCATATCATCGTGCAATTTCTTCAATGACTCAATCTCGCTCTTCAAATCAATGCAAGATGTGCAAGAAATTAATGATGCTTTCGTATTAAGCATGCAATTCAAGTCATCAATTTCAATTTCTAAAAGAGCACAATTCTTGCAAAAGACTAAACCATCCTTAAGCAATTTTCATATTCTAAGCACATGCTACAAGGCCTAGCTTTGATATCAATAATTTCAGCCCTAGCATTCTCTAATTGCTCAAGGTGCATGGAATTAGTCAATTTTAACTTTTCAATTTCAGCAAGCATGCCTACATAAGAATCACAATTATTTCTAGCCATAGAACTAAGATTGCCTATTTCTAACTTAGCATTATCAAGCCCATGATGTAAGGCAACACAAGAATCACATGGCATAGAAGCATTTGATTTCAATAATTCATTTTCAGATTTTAGGCATGCAAGAGAATTATTCAAGTTCTCCATATCTACAAGCAATGAATCAAAAGCATACATGGAGGTTTTCAATTCGGCAAGCTCATAAGACAAACCACCATTCTCTCTTTCTAGCCATTTTATTTTCTTCCTAAGAGCATGCAATTTGTACTCATATGAAATCAAGCCATCAATGAGTTTTTCTTTGCTCACCTTGCTTAGCTTGAGTAGGGGATCGTCCTCGGAAGAGTCATCATGATCATCCTCGAAACGCTCTTCATCATTCTCATCCTCAATCGCTACTGCACATACGCCAATGGGCTCCTTCTCCTTGGGCTCCAAGCGAATCCCATCTCTGAAACTAGGACAATCAAAACAAAAGAATTCGCCACAAATATCACAGGAGAGATCCTCCTCAATCGACATTATTCTTATCACACATTCAAACATCTTGTTACGACAAACACCACCTGCAAAATAACTATGACAAGATGCAAAGAAGTGCTCACAAGTCCTCATATTTGTCGCCATGCTCAAAGATCAGTTAAGATCACAAAAGAGCAAACTTGGCTCTGATACCACTTGTAGGACCGGAAAGACGACTAGAGGGGGGGGTGAATAGGAGCACGAACACTTTTTCACCTTAATTGAATTCAATACTAATTTCACTCCAATAGCTATAAAAGCTATGAAGATCAATATACAAGCACAGTGGAAGACTTGTATTAAATCCAATCAAAAACCCGAAACAAAACAACCAAAATTACCAAAAACTCAATTCACACAGAGTTGGGCGGTCAAACCTCTCAGAACGGCGGTCTGACATCTCCATGGGGCGGTCTGACCTCTGATATTGGCGGTCTGACCGCCAGCCTGACGATGAACAGCCCAAACAGCACAGATAGCCCGAAAACCGAAACTCAAATCGATCTAACTTTTGATCTGTAAGGCCAAACTCCACGAAATTTGAGACATACCTTCTTAAAGATATTAGGAACCTATTCCAATCAAAGATTGTAGAGATCCATGCCAAAGTTTCTATCTTTTTCAGTTTGAACGAAGGGTGCTTCAAAACCGAGCCAAATGCGAAAACGATGATTGAGATAATTTCGTGGGAGGAATCAATCCAAGATGGCTAAGGATGGTTTCCCATACATCTTAGCACTCTCAATCACAGGAAGAATCAAGCCAAAAGCTCTCAAGAGCAAAACTCCCGAAAATCACCCTTTCTTCACCAAAACCGGGCAAAACCAAAACTTAGATCCAAAAACTTGCTCGTAGATGATTGATGATCAAGATGAACCTAGATGGGTTCCCACATATCCCAGCAAGCAAGATCAGGAGGAAAAACCAAGTAAAAACTCCCGGATCAAAGAAAGCCCCAAAATCACAAAATAGAGAGGAAGAACAAATAAGAACTCATCTTGTTGCAATCTTCCTTGGATTGATTTGAGAAGATGAATGATTACAGCCACTCCCTCAAGGAGGACAAAGCTCACAACATGAGCACTTAACTCAATCCAAACCCTAGAAACCCTAGCCTCTCATCTTTCTCCTCAAAACCCTAAAACACACAATTAGGGTTACAAATGGCCAAAGGGTTACCAAGTGCAACCAGCACTTAGCCCTTATATAGTGGAGGCTAGATCCTAGAGAATATTCCATTAGGGCACCCATTAGACCCACACACAAATGGGTTAACACACGCACGCATCTCAAAGCACCGTCTTCATCATCGATTGACCTAAACCGCTTCACCATGCGCCGACCCGCGCCGCGGTTTAGCCAAGAGGTCACCAAGGCGGTATTTGGTGAAATTACCAAAATACCCCTTCTCAATCCTTCTCCAAAAGACCGAGTCCATCTGCGCGAAGCACTCGCCTGCTTCACCACGTGTAGGTTGATCAACGGCTCCATGTCGTCAAGTCTCTCCCGTCCGGATCCCATCGGCACCACTGAGCATTTGCAATGACTCCCGCGCCGCTTGATCCAACCAGTCGCACCGAACCGCCCGTTCGGTCATCCATGTCTATTCTGCGCCCCGCTTGAGTCCTCTGACCTCACCCGGCATCCTTGATCGTTCTGGACCTCAGCTCTCCAAGCTTGGTCCCGATCCACCTCGCCGTTGACCGTCATAGACCTGCAAGCAACCTGCACAGCAATAGACCAAGAAACCATATCCGGGAACAAGTTCTTCACAACTTGACCCACATTAGCCAAAACATGCGTCATGCAACACATATGCAATGATAACCCTGAACTTGACCTAACAAGAACACATCGTCGCCACGCGAACCGATTTAACAAGCCAAAACCGGTCGACCGCCACCCTTGGCGGTCCTGACGCCCACCGGTCATTTGCCCGATCAAAAGGCGATCCGGCCGACCCACAGGACTTAGCCAAAATTCCACCCTTGGAAATCCGAACATCTCTGGAATTTTCAATTGAATAGAACTTTTCCCTGGAAGCTCCAAAAATTATGACACCAAGTGTAGAAGAACCCTCTCACTTGCCTACACTCTCTATTTTTGGCCCAGCTCCAAAATCCAAAGTCATTAAAGTGGCCAGTCTAACCGCTCAGGCAAAGCCGGTCAGACCGCTCCACTAGCCGGTCTGACCGCCACCCTGGCCGGTCTGACCGCCAGCCACCATTCCAGAAAAATCACACAAGGCATGGCCGGTCTGACCGCCACCATGGCTGGTCAGATCGCCAGAGGCCTGACAGAACTAGAGCAACGCCGAAAATGGGTGATTCCGTAAACCCTCAACGCCATTGCCAATTGTCTCATCATCCTAAGATCGTGAGCATATCCCCATGATATCCACAGAATGAAATGGAATGGTTGCAGTTTTTCAATTTTTTCAGATTTGTTTTTTAGTTTTTGTTTAATTTTTAGCAAAAAGGAGCTATGAAGATTATCTAAGAAGACTGAACAAGTATTACACCAAGCCATATTATGTGAAGAAGCTATGTTCAATCATAGCAAAACATGTACAACAAAGCTAAGGCCAAAAGAGCAATAATCTGAGATTAAATGAATTGATAGCATGACAAGGTGCTCAAGATCATAGTTTCACTAAAGGTATCCAAAAATGAGTTAAGCCATGTCTATAAGCAAAATAGAGACCAGAAACTAGAAATTGAGTCAATTTTGAGCACTATGATTTCAATTTTGAATCAATTTGTTCAAGCATTTAGAATTTAGCACTTTGAGCACTTTGCTGAAAATAATTGGTTTTATCTTAGTAAAGCAAGTCCTGGACTAGGAGCCATCCACAACTGCCTCCTAAGCTTCAACCAATTGCCAATTTGTTTTCTTAGCATTGTACTAGATCTCAAGCCTTGCTGCGACCATCCCAAGCAAGAAGCTTAAAAGAGTGGTCTAGGTCATCTAAAAGCCCTCTGAGTTCATGCCTAGTGCAATGACAAGCCGTCTCATAAGAAAGAATTGGTGAGATTAGTTTTTTCGCACAGAAAATCTCATTTTTCATTTGCTTGACTTAAGAATTATCATAGCTCAATTTAAAACTCAGAATAAGTTCAAGACTCAATTAAGCCTATATGGCATGGCATGAATCATGAGAGGATCACTATAGCAAAACTAGTCATAAGATCCAACAAGTCATATTTTGATTCAGTTTGCTCACAGATAATAAAGCTAGCATGACAAAAACTAAGCTATACAAAAAAAGCCATAAAAGAATTCTAGCAAACTAGCACAGGACATGACAGGGTATAAAGTATGAAATCAAGTCATACAAGGATAATAATCAAAGCTCCACAAGTTTATATTACAAAGCAAGTTGTTGAATTTTAAAATGCATTATGGTACAATGAATGCAAAAAGAGCAAACTCCCCCTCAAAACAGGCTAAGAGGACTAATAACCCCCAACTCTCCCCGCAAAGAAGCAAAACAAGAAGAATCAAGAGCTTTAGTGAAAATATCCACAACCTGCTGCTCGGACTCTACAAAGTGAAGCACAACATCACCCTTCTCAACATGGTCTCTAAGAAAATGATATCGAATGTTAATGTGCTTAGTCCTAGAATGTTGCACTGGGTTTTTGGCAATGTTTATGGCACTAGTGTTGTCACAGAAAAGAGGAACACTATCCAAAGATAACCCATAGTCCCGAAGAGTAGATAAGATCCAGAGAACACGAGAGCAACTCTCGTCATAGCCTACATACTCGGCCTCGGCGATCGGCAACAGAGGACTGTTTCCTAGATGAGAAGAGATAAGAGATGTGTCTAAGAAATGACAACCAGAAGTACTCTTCCTATCCACTCTACACCCCGCAAAATCAGCATCTAGATTCTTTCTCGAATATCAGGAACCTGTGTACCTAAGAAATGTGCCTAAGAAATGACAACCAGAGATGCTTTCTCGAATATCGAGAACACGTGTACTGCAAAGATTGGATGCAGTACCGTGACTAGCTCTGAAGTCTCAACAATTTTGTTAGTGTCAAAATTAAATACACGATAGCCACGAGAATGAGCAGGTCATCTAGATTCAAATTTATCAAGGTTGTTATGTTTAAGAATGAAACACTTGCAACCAAAAATCTTGAAATGAGAGACTTTGGGCTTATGACCAAATCTAAGCTCAAAAGAAGTCTTACCAATCACAGATCTCAAGAATACCCTATTAGAGATATAACAAACAGTAGAGATCGCCTCAGCCCAAAACCTCCTACATGTGGAATGCTCATCTAGCATGGTCCTGGCCATCTCTACAAGGGTTCTGTTCTTCCTCTCTACAACACCATTCTGTTGGGGAACTCTAGGTGAAGAGAATCGGTACTCAATTCCCCTATCGGTGCGAGAAGGTGGCAAAGGAAGAATTCTTGAATTCTCATCCCCATCACACTCCTAATGGCTCTCAAAGCTCCAGAAGATCAACAAAGAAGTCTAAGGACCAACTCTCTAAAGAAACCAAAAGCCTCGTCCTTAGAAACCAGAAAATAAACCCATGAATACCTGGAGTAATCATCCACAATTACAAGCACATACCATTTCCCACCGGCAGACTGAACTCTAGAAGGACCAACTGTGCCTAAGTGCAAGAGCTGACCAGGTCCATCTGTCATCACTAAGGTAAGAGGTGGATGAGAAGCAGAAACCATCTTACCATGTCTACAGGGTGAGCAAACAAGGTCTCTAATAGCCTTCAGTCTAGGCAAACCTCTAATCAGGTCCTTGCAACTGACTCTAGTCAAGTGATTGAAGCCTATGTGTCCAAGCCTACGATACCACAACACTAGATCATGATAGTCAGAAGCCACAAGACACCTAGGGCTAGAAGCAGAAGAGATACTGAAATCAGCATAAAAGATCCTCTCAACCCTAGAGATCTCAAAGATAAGCTCACCCAAGGAGTCTAGAACTCTACACTCACCACTTTTAAATCTCACTTCTAGGCCCTCATCAAGAAGCTGGGAAACAGATAAAAGATTATATCTCAGCTTACTTACCAAAGCGACGTCCTTGAGTATGAACTTGTTGTTGACGCGCACTGTGCCCTTGGCTGTCATGGTCCCAATAGAAGCATCCCCAAATGTGATCAATTCATTGCCGGATGCACGTGTGAGGGAGGAGAACCATCTAGAATCTCCAGTCATGTGTCGAGAACACCCGGAGTCAACAAGCCATATGTCCTCCTTCCTCGCATGACGGACCTACAAAGCACGAACAGGAAACATCTGTGCCTCAGTACTAGGGTTAGTGATAAAAGACTTGGGAATCCAGTACTGAGTCACACGATGCTTGGGCAAAGCAGTAGATGCAGTAGTAAAATGGTTAAGGGTAAAATCATAAGAATGCACACGAGAACCACCTAAACCTCTCCGAATCGACCTACCAAAAGGTCGGTACTCCCCCTGTCTAGATGCTACCCGTGATCTCTCCTCATGATATCCTAACCCAAAGCGCTGCCTAGAGCTACCAAAAGAGTCAAAGAAGTCATCTACAAACCTGGCCCTATGTCTAGCAGGAGAGACAGGCTGTCTGGCTCTAGAGACTACAGCAGGTGAAGGAACTGCTCTAATGGTTCTTAAAGCACTCATCCTCTTCTTCCTCTCAATCTTGACTCTACGGAAACAGAACTCAACGATATGGCCATCCTTCTTGCAGAAGGTGCAATGGTACTTGACCTTTTAAGGGGTCTGACCTGATGAGTCAGAAGCACCTGTCTTGCTAGAAAGAGTTTGGGAAAAACCCGCAGATCTAAAGACAATCTTAGATGGCTCAGGGGGTTCTACCTCAAACATGCTACTCTCAACAGCTCTTACAACCTTAGGTGGATGGTTCTTGGAATGCTCTAGAGAATTAAATCCTAGTTCACTTTTCTTCACACTCACCTTAGATTGGTCAAGGATCATGTTGAGGTTCTTCTTGTCACCAATAAATCTCTCAAGAGTCCTGTTAAGGTAGTCATTTTGTTTGGCTAGTTCCTTACATGAGGCACACTTATTTGACTTGACAGCCCTACCATACCTCTCCTTATAGTGAGCTACCTCAGCTTTCAAAGCCTCACAAGACACACAATAGTCATATCTAATCATATCCAAATGCTCTTTGAACTTAACTCTAAAAGCTTCTTATATCTTATCTACATTATGCCCAACTTCAATACAAAGAGCACAAGAACTAGAATCAACAACTTTCTTGGAAGCAGTCATGGACATGGATTGTTCAATTTTAGCTTTCTCCTCAAGAGTCTTGTTTAAGGCATCATTCTCAATTGTGAGTTTAATACAGTTTTCACATGAAGCAGTTTTAGAATAAAGAACTATTTTAGTCATCTCCTTCATTTTAATCCTACTATCCTCACAATGAGAACACATGTGACTAGCATCAAATTTCTGCAATTCTTTAGTAGCACTATCCAATTTCAACTCAAGTAATGCACAATTTGAACAAGATGAATAAATAGCATCTACAGCAGTCACATCTAGAGCAATAGCATCCATGCAAACATGACTAGGACTCGACTTGAGAGAATCTAGTTCATCAAAAGCATCTTTCAGTTGATTAGCAATAGAGAAATGAGCAGATTTCAGATTTGTTAGTTCATTAAGCAAGCTAGAGCAAGAATCACAATCATCAGCAGGACCAGTGGATTTGAGCCTAACAACTTCTAGGTTCAAGTCATTAATCATGGTATCCTGTTTCTTAATCATTTTTGCTTGCTTATTCAATTTTTGTTCAGCAAGGACCAAAGCACGTTTCATATCAGCAAGTGAGGGACGTACCTCATCGGGATCGCTGAAAGGGTCATTGTCATTGGAGGAGTCGACGTCATGGCTGTTCCTAGCCATGAAGCACATACCGGTGAAGTCCTGGGCCTTCTTCTTGCCATGAGAGTCATCGTCATCGTCCCCCGCCTCCGAGTCCACATTGCTCATGTCAATGATCTAAAGAGCTGCAAGGACCGGCCGATTTAACTTGCGATAGTTGGGCTTCTTGACTTTCGTGTCTTTAGCTTGAGGACACCTCTGAGAGTCCTTCTCCATCTTACCCTTCAGCTTGGGGCACTTGGAGCGAATGTGGTTCGGCTCACCACACTCAAAACAAGTGACAGGTCCACATCTCCTCCTGTTCCTCACCTTGTTGTATACTCTGGAAAATTTTGTGGATAGGAGGGCTAGGTCATCCTCAGGTAGCTTCTCTAGCTGCTCATCACTCAGAGAATGCAAAGCGGACAAGGAAAAACTAGATGAGCCAAAATCCAATGAATCAGAAGAACTACCATTAGATGGGTCGACCACCAAAGCCATCGACTCTGTCTTGGGGAGACGCGAGATAAAGTCAATCTCATGCGTCTTCAACCTGGAGTAGAGCTTATTCATGGTAAGCTCACTCATGACAGTGTTGTCATTGATGGATGTGATCTTCATCCCCCAGACCTTCACATCAAGAGCATCCAAAAACTGGCGTGCGTTCTCAGACTCAGTGAAAACAAGATCTACTATACGTAGGTCATGAAGAATCTTGGAGAACCTCCCCCACAGCTCATCTAAAGACTCACCAGGCCTTTGCTCGATCTTTGAGTATCCTTTCTTGAGCTGGTTCTGTCTCACTTCCTTGATCGCAGTAGAGCCCTCGTGGTAGTCACAAAGGGTCCTCCAGATCTCGTGAGTAGACCTCAAACGAGCCACACGCTCAAACTCAGATCGACTAAGACCTTGGATCATAAAGTTCCAAGCCTTGCTATTAGCCTCAACATCTGGAGTGATCACATCGTCATTGGCTGGCACGACATATGGATTTTTGACTTTAAGCCAAATAGCGTGCCCTTGAGCCTCAATGTAGGCATGCGTGCGTGCCTTCCAGTAAGCAAAATCAACTCCATCGAAAACAGGTGGTTTGGTTGAATACTTGCCAGTCGCCATGGCTCCAAAGACCGGTTAAGATCTATGAGAAGAGCTAACCGGGCTCTGATACCACTTGTAGGACCGGAAAGGCGACTAGAGGGGGGGTGAATAGGAGCTCGCCTAAATTTCACCTCGTTCGGATTCAACACAATATCACTCCAATAGCTATGAGAGCTATGAAGATCAACAATTAAGTACAACAGAAGACTTGTGTTGGATCCGAACCAAAATCTCGAAGACAATGAACCAAAAAGACACAAACCCTAAAAAGGCGGTCGACCGTGTAATGGGCGGTCGACCCAAGAGCGGTCTCGACCGCATGTAAAATTCGGTCCGACCAACTGACTGTATAATCAAGGATGACCCAAAACCAAAACGAAAATCGGTCTAACTTTTGATCTACACGGCCAAACTTGACCAAATTTGGAACACACCTTCCTAAAGATATTAGGAACCTATTCCAAGCAGATATTGAGTAGATCCATGTAAAAGTTTTGACCTTTTTCCATTCTACCGGAGGAAGGTTCAAAACCGGGCAAAAACAAAAACCTGATATAAACCTTGCTCGTGGGAGATTGATGATCTAGGTGATCTTAGATATGTTCCCACAAGTCACAGCAAGGTAGAAGAGGGCACGAAACCAACCAAAAACCAAAGGATCAAAGATGGACTCAAAATCACCAAATATGGAGGAAGAACATAAAGAGTACTCAACTTGAGGAATCATCTATAGATTGATCTGAGGTTGAGAGAGTTTACAGCCACTCCATCCATAGAGGACAAAGCTCAATCTATGAGCACACAACTCAACTCATCTCCCTAGATCCCTAAGTCCCTAAGCCCTAAGACAAACTAGGGTTTACAAAATGAAGTAATTGGTGGCTGTATCACAGCAGCCACCCCTATTTATATGGAGGCATAGCTTCTAGAGAGTTAACCCTAATGGGCTCCCGTTAAGGCCAAATACAAACGGGTCACATACGCACGTATTTTAAAGCGCTGTCTTCAACTTCTCTTTGACCTAAACCGCTTCTCCACGCACCGTCTTGCGCCGCGGTTTAGCTCAAGGTCACAAAGGCGGTATTTGATGAAATTACAAAAATACCCCTTCTCGATCTTTTTCAAGACCGAGTCCGAATCGGCTAAACACATCCATTCTTTACCACGTAGGTTGATCCACGCTCTCATCGTGTTGGCAAGTCTCCCATCCGCTCCCACCGACCACCATGGCATTTGCACCGACCCGCGACCGCTTGATCAACCAACAAGACCGAATCGTCTGCTCGGTCATCCTTGTCCATTCTCGCGCCACGCTTGAGTCCATTGACCTCACCCGGCATCCTTGATCGTTCTGGACCTCAGCTCTCCAAGCTTAGTCCCGATCCTCCTCGCTGTTGACCGTCGTTGACCTCCAAGCAACCTGCACACCAATAGACAAGCAAATCGAATCCGGGAATAAGTTCTTCACAACTTGACCCACGTTAGTGAAAATATGCAACATGCAACACATATGCACTAAAGCCCATGCCTTTAAGCTAACCCAACAAGCATCGCCAGACAACTCAACGAACCAAGTCAAAATTGGTAAGACCGCCATTCCGCCGGTCGACCGCCTCGACTTAGCCAGATTTAAGCAAGGCTTGGCGGTCGATCGCCAAAATGCTTCGACCGCCAAAGAACTCGACAGAACAGATTCTTTGCCGAAAATGCTTGAATCGACAAACCACAAATGTCATTGCCAATTGTATCATCATCCTAAGATCATGCACATATCCCCGTGATATCCACATAAATCCCTTTCCTATATGCATTTGCACTTATTTTAGATCCTAGAGATAAAAATTCAAGGATTTGCTAATGTCCTTGATCTTCTAAGTGATGCTACAGGCCTAGACTATTCTAACTATTTTTTTGTAGATGTTCATTCTAGATTTACTGAGTGTTTTCAAAAGTATGAAAATAAGTTTCAATGAGTTCGCTTGCAACAACATCCACTACCACCCACCTCAGGTAACAAGACAAATTTGACGGGCAAAATCTGGGGTGCATAGGTCCTTCCTCCGGGTCCAAGGGTTCTACACCAGCACCTTCTCAACCAAGAGCAACCTCCTACCTAAGGAGTGGTGAGCTTCCCGGCTATCTAGACAACGATATGGTGGATTTGAACACAGAAGGCTTCCAAATTTTGCAATGGTGGTATACCCATAAGTTAACTTATCCCATGCTATCCATATTTGCACATGATGTGTTAACTGTTCCTATCTTGACGGTTTCCTTCGAGTCTACTTTCAGTCTTTCTGGAAGAATATTAGAGGAGAGAAGAATATGTCTCACGAGTGAGATGGTGGAGATACTTCTAACTGTGAAGGACCGGGAACAAACTGATGCATGAACACAACACTCCGTAGAAAATCCAGAGTTGTCGGAGGTATTTGAAAATCTGTACCTACACAACAACACTTAGAACATGGCTGTATGTAGAGCTAGGTTGTATTCTTTTTCCTTTGCTAAGGTCTTCTCATGTTAAGTTTTTTACTTGGCAAAGGTTTTAACGAGGCAACCATTTAAACATTAATAAAGCTCTTTATTATATTTTCAATATGCTTGTCTCAATTTTTACAATTTTCATATGTATTTCCGAATTCTACACATTTTTCAAAAAAATGGAGGTTTTTGGATGTTTTTAATTATTTCGGGCCAAAACAGGCTACACGGGTCGAGCACGGCCCGAGGTGCTGGCGTGCCATGCCTGGGTCGGCACCCAGGCCCACTTGTTGACCCATCTTGGCCCAATTAGCACCTGTGCTTAATCATGCTGGGCCAGCATGGGCCTAGGCCGTGCCGTGCCGGGTGGCCCATCTGGTGATGACTAAGTCAGCGCAATCTGTTTCGAGACAAATGGACAATACGAAACCTATTGCAAACACCATGGCGACCACTGGTGGAATGTAGCATGAGATGCTAGTTGATCCAAACCTTTTTTTATTGTTCCTCTTCTTCTATCCTTTTTTTGTCCTCCATTGATGAATGGAGATGACCAGGTGGGAGCAGGAACAGGGCACACGTGGACCGGGACAAGGAGAAACACAGATGGGCACACATAGATCAGAACAGGGAAGTCGCATCTGTCGGGATCCAGATTTTTGAATTCGGAACCCTCTGTGTATATCTGCACTAGTCCCTGGATCAATAGCTCGTGCACAAAGTTACATCATTGAATATCAACACATATCTTGCAAACGACAAACTAATGTATAACATCGAACAAAAGAGTAAAGTCCTTATGGTCGAAGCTTACAATTATTGCCCTTTCAGACTAAACAACTCGAATAAACTGTAGCGGAAGAAGATAACTCCAAGTGATGGCCCATCCATATGCTCACATGCAATCGACAGGGGGCTCGCGACCTAGTACTCTAGTGTCCTTCGTTGTAGCCACATGCGTAGAAGTTGTAATCTTCCTCGACAACTTTGAAGGCTTCTGAGATTTATTTTGAGTATCACACGTGAGTACATAAAGTACTCCGTAAGTCTTGGAAAACTGCATATGCATAGCTTTAACAAATGAGGCTTAACTGGTTCTTTTGCATAAAGCAATATTTTAAGTTTCAACAGTTTTCACAAAGCACATTTGACAAAAAGTAGTTTCAATAAATAAATAACAATATCGCTAGTGGAGGTTCTAGCTACCAACCACTAGTATCGAGACTCAAACCGCCAAGGTTCAAAGGATAGGGCTCTAGCTGGCCAACTAGCTCTAGCTACTAGAAAACTACCCAAGAGCCCCAACTACTCCCAGTTCCCAAAATTTACTCTTTTAAAATCAAAACCAAAATCCACCATGTGAAAATGTTTCTTGCCCACCCTTGACTGTGGGCACGGCTATTTGAATAGTTTTACACTTTGTAGAGGTTGTACCGCTTGACCCACACGAGATAATCAGCTTATAATATCATCTTCACACACTTCCAAGGGTGTGCGACTAAGTGATTATCACAAGGCCTTTACATTACCACGCCCAAACACCAACCCACCTGATGAGCTCGACCCCAAGTCATGGAAGTCTTTTATCATCGACCTGGAGCTCACCATTGTGGGGGATAACCTACCCAGACATGGATGTCTGTTGCCATTGCCCAGAGCAAGCCCCGACAAACATGGACGTCAATTGCCATCGTCTGCACAAACCCAAAAAGCAATACAGAACAACTACAACATGCGAGCATAATGCTAGAACATGGTAAATTAGTTGGCCAGGTTCTTCCCATGTAGGACATGTGGTTGTACGGTAATGCTCAGTTTGGATAATCACAAGTGTCGGTCCTTAATATGACTTGGACGAGACTTCGCACATTCTAAGTTCCCGTGCTCTAGCTGCACCCACCTGACTTAGCATTCGCCCAAGTCTAAATAGATTTTCACTATTTTGTTTTATTTTATAATACAATGGCAATACCTATGCCATATATTTCTCAAACTGATTTGCATAAATGGTAATAATAAATCCCACCCATAGGATAAACATAACCGATAAAGTTTGTCTAAGCAGTTCTACCATTTTATACTAATCCATCAATAATGCATTTGTATAATCCAACAATAATATATTCCTGACCTAACAATGATATAATCCACAATGATATAATCCTATAATAATGTATTCCAATAATCTAACAACGATATATTTCTAATAATCCGATCATGATATAATCCTATGATCCAACAATGATGTAATCCGATAATGATGTATTCCAATAATTCAACAATGATATATTTCTAATAATCTGGTCATGATATAATCCTATGATTCAACAATGATGTATTTTTAATAATCCATTAATGATGTAATCTTATAATCCCACAATGATATATTTCTAATAATCCAATCATGATATAATCCTATGATCCAACAATGATGTAATATGATAATGATGTATTCCAATACTCCAACAAACATATATTTCTAATAATCCGATCACGATATAATCCTATGAATCAACAATGATGTAATCGATAATGATGTATTCAAATACTCTAACAAAGATATATTTCTAATAATCCGATCATAATATAATTATAAGATTCAACAATGACGTAATCCGATAATGATGTATTCCAATACTCCAACAAATATATATTTCTAATAATCCGATCATGATATAATCCTACGATTCAACAATGATGTATTTCTAATAATCCAACGAAGATACAACTCTATAATCTAACCAAGATATCATTGGTTCCACCAAATTAACTTTATATTCATTCTAAAAAATCTATATAATCCACAAAGATGTCCTTCTTCCCAGTATTCATCTAATTCCACAATATTGCATTCCCATTATTTGACAATAATGTATTCATTACTGAGGATTTTAAGTACTAGGGCGACAAAGGATCATAGATTACCAACATCAAATGATGACAATATCAAGTTAGGATTAACTAATAACCTAGGATTTGAACTTATCATTTTATGTAAATAGCAATGCATATTTATTTTAAAACTTAAAACAAATTTTAGAAAACATAGGTACAATATGATAAAAGAAGACTTGCCTTCATCGAAGGTTGAGGTCACACATTCCGGTTGGTCCAAACTTGCTTCGGCAATGTCGGATTCTATACGTGAGAACCGAGATAAAATAAATAGCAAAAAATCAAACAAAATCTAAAAAATATAAAATTAGTATCAAAAGATAGATATTGAATTTAGATGAATTTAGGAACAAGAATCGATGGAATCAGAGCTCGTATGAAGGAGAACAAATATCTGAAAGTTTGAAGTCACAAGAAATGATAGAAAAAGAAAAGGAGGGAATATTCCAGGGAATCTTCTTTTACAGAATTTAAAGGATGAAAAGGATGGCTGACAGCTGGGCCCCATTTGCTAGAGAGAGAGCAAGGGAGGAAGTGAATGACATGTGGGGTCAGATGTCATAGAGAGAGAAAGAGAGGGAGAGAGTAAATAAAGGGGGGAGGACTGAGTATGACAGTGGGCCTCTGTTGTCAGTGAATCAAAGAGAAGAATCACAGAGCACGACAGAACAGAGGAGGGAGGTGGCCTGCGGTGACAGCAAAAAATGGGTCGCTGGCGGTGAGGCGGTTCTTCAAGTGGTGGCGGCGTGGGCATGGGCGGAGGCGCACGAGCGGCATGGGTGGTGTGGGGCGGTGGTGCTGCGGCGGCGGTTGGGCGTGGGCGGTGGGAGCACAGGCACGGCGTCGGGATGGGGAGCACGCCGAGCGGCTAGGGGAGGCCGGAGGAGATCCAAGGAGGTGGGCGATAATGGCCAGCGGCGGGGAAGAAGGGCTCAAGGCGACGACGCTCCACAGCAGCGCAACAAAGGAAATAAGCTAGGGAATAGATTCAGGAGGTCGAGGTGGTGCTACCGGCCGAAGGAATTGAGGAGAAGCTCACCGAGGGCGATGAATTCAGCGGTGGCGGCGAGTTGATCGGATGCTGATTCTAGTACATTCTCTACGGCTAGAACTAGCAATATTGAATGCTTCAAGTGCAAGGGCCGAGGTCATATGAAGAAGGATTGTCCAAACATGAAGACAGTGTTGCTTACACATGACGGCTATGCAACGGAGAGCGACAACGATGAATCTGAACCTTCTGATGAATATGAGAAGTTAGAGGCAATCATTTGTTATCCGGAACAAGGTGTTAGCTTGATGTCTCAAAGGGTGCAAGGTGATGACACCGTTATTACCGGGAAAGGACAGCGACATCTTATCTTTCAAACCGATTGCAAGATCAAAGAAAAGGTATATAAGCTGATCATTGATAACAGGAGTACAAGCAACATGATTGGTAAGGATGTGGTGCATTTGCTCTCACTATCCACATGGAGGGTTCCTAAACCATATTACATCCAAGGGCTCAACAACGTTGGCAAAGTCAAGATCACATATAAGGTGAAAGTGCCACTTACTATTGATGTCTATGTTGACAAGGTGGAGTGCGATGTGGTACCTATGCATGCTGGTCATATCTTGTTGAGGCATCCATGGCAATTTGATTTGAATGCTACACATCAAGGATGGTCCAACTGGTATACTTTTATGCACATGGGTGAGTTCCATGCTTTGCTGTCCAAGACCGATGAAGAAATCAAGAGTGACTTGGTGGTGGTCAACAAAAAGAAGGCCATGAAGACTACACTAAAACCGAGGACGGTTTCAAGAATAGGAGGATGATACGGCCATAAGTACTACCAAAGCATTGGTTTATATCCCTAAATTGCAAACTAATGCTATACCTCAAATTGGTGCTATAGAGGGAACATGCTCTCAGGATAAAACCCTAGCGCATGCGGGCGGTCAAGAAAAGACAAAGGAGCCAAATTCAAACTCAATTCCGAAATGAATGCATTTTCAGCCTGAGAATCCGAAATGGATTTGGATTGTAGAGATTCCAATTCAGATATTTCCTTAAAAAAGAAGTTAATTTTGAAATTGCTTGTAATAGGATAGCTTAATTTATTTTCATCAATTAGAGTAATTTATATTTCGAATTAAAGTAGGAGTTTGCAATAGAAGTTGATTTCGAACCACTGTTCACGCGCCACTGTTCATCGACTCAAATCACTGTTCACCGTGTTCACTGTTCGCCGAACCTATATATTTAAGGGTAGACCCCCCAATTGTAAGCAAGTTGGAGTTGAAGAAAATACAAAAAAAATCACTTGTTTATATGGCGCATAATGAGTACATGTGTTTCGAAAATTCCCATATAGGGTTTTGTGATTGCGTGAATATTGGAGGGTGGCTTTTCTTCCAAGATCGTGATTCCTTGTGGATCATCTCACCAATTGTAGCATCCTCAATTGCTCATGGTTTGGTGTAGTTTTTCGGGTTTGATTTTGTTTCTCTCTTCGTATTGATTCAATATCAACCAAGTATCATTACTTGCTTTGGAGATACACTTGTTCTTCCTTTTTGCCGAACCAAGAAGGAGGAAAGTTGGAGATTTGCTTTGATCAAGATTAAAATACAAGTACCGTGAAAGATTGGACCACATTACGGATCAACACACGTTGATCCGTATCACAAAGAAACCGGTGGCTCGAACCGTGGGGCCAGAGAACCACGACCACTCGATGATGGCTCCCGTGACCATCCACGACGAGGCCACTGTCTTTATCAGGGACGACAAGGTGACGACCTTGACCAGGTACATGATTATTGACCCTCTGCCAACCACGCTCGTCGGGGCAGCTGGGCAAGAGGCTAGTGAGGCGGCAACGCTGTTGGTCCCCCTTCCCCTAGCATAGCACCCATGACAGCAAAGACCACCAGCAACAAGTGCTTGAAGGGGTCCTACCTCAGCCTTGGGCCACAGACCCCAACACTCATGCGTCCCTGCCCCAGGCGACACCAGGCACTAGAGCTGGAAGTCGGGCCGTGCTTTTTCGAGCCAGCCTGAGGCCCGGCCGTCCTGGCACGGCCCAAGCACGACACAACCCGACACGTGGCAGGCTGGGCACGGCAGGCACAGTCGGCACACCTCCCACGGCCATAATGGCATCATTTCATTCCACTCCATATCCATGTCTCAAAGTACATACAGATGATGACAATAGGAAGAAAAAGGATGGAATCAAGAACACAATTGAACACCTCCAACAAAAATACTCCATTTTTCTTTGTAAAATTGTGTACAACAATGTGTAATAATGGTGTATTAATGACACCTACTCAATCAAAATGGGCGACGGGCTTGCTACGAGGAGGATGCGCTGTCGCCGTGTGTGGGTTGCAGTCGTCGAAGTAGAAGTCGTTGCGCTCGATGAGGGACTGGAGCCCGGCGTCCTCCTTGCCGTTGGCGCTCGGGTTTGGCTCCAGCGCACAGTCCTCGGCTGGGCAGATGTAGATTACCATCAGTAGCACCCACATCCGAATGCATCCATCATGCATCAACCATTTGTCATCAAAAGTTAAAAACAAACAACATCAGTAAAACCAAAGCATAACAATAATTAATTAGAGAAAGAAAGGGAAGGGGGAACTAGGCCAATGCTGGCCCGAGCTGTAAAAGGGGGGGCTAGGGGCCAAGGCAAGATATAAGTGGCAGTGGCCAGTGCCACGGAGGCTAAGTCACAGGTCTTGCGAGCACAAGGGGGGTTAGGCAGAGGGAGAGCCCAAAGACCAAGCTATCTCGCTGGGGCCATGCGCGACGAGAGGAGGGCACGGCACGAACACGGAAGGAGAGGTCAGGGTCGAGCCCGGGCGTCGGGATGCGGAGGAGCCGGAGGAGCAATGAAGCCGCCAGGCCGACACACACCACGGCGCAGGCGGGGACACGTGGCCGGTGGTGGCAGCGAAGGAGCCGAGGGTAACCACGGTGCGGGCCAAGCCAGAGCAGAGTGAGGGAGCCGAGCCAGGGCTGGCCCGAGGGTAGTGGCACCGGCAAGGCTAACTACCGGTGCAAGTCGGGCCAATCAAGAGAAGGGGAGGCACCATGGAGGAAGGGAGAGGAAGAAGGAGTTGGGGAGGCGCTGGGAAGGCACTCGGGGGGGGCGCCGGAGGGGAGGGTCGGGGAGGCGCCATGGAGGAAGGGGAGAGGAAGGAGGAGTTGGGGAGGCGCTCAGAGGGGAAGGCGATGGGGGAGGGCTGGAGGGGGAGGCGCTCGGAGGGGGAGGGCCGGAGGGGGAGGCAATGGGGGAGATGGGGGTGGGTGGTGGAGACTGGAGCCGTGGAGATGGGGATTTGGGGGAACCGACAACCGAGCCACCGGAAAAGAGAGAGAGAGAGAGAGAGAGAGAGAGAGAGAGAGAGAGAGGAGATTAGGAAAGAAATAGGAAATAGAGGGAATCTGGGCAGTGGTGAGGACCCAAGCTTTGGCTTTCTTTCAAATCGAGAGAGGCAGGCAGAGAGAATCCGGGGAAAAAAAAGATAGAGGGAGACAGCGAGTCACAACATTCATGTCTTTTTTCAATCGCGAGAGACAACAGGCAAGCACAGAGAAGTAACGGGCAAGCCACGAGAGACAGAGTGACAACGGCTCTACGCGAATCGTGAGGCACGAGACAATACATGATATAAATTTGATGTGATAAGTACAGAGAAACAACGGCTCTACGGGTGTTTCTTCTCTCCGACGCTCTGCACGACCGTGCCTATAAAATGAAGCTCCATGCTCATTTATTCATCCATTCTCAACTCACCTCATTTCTTCATCATCCATCTACTCTCCTTATTTCTTCAACATCCATCTACTCTCCCCATTTATTTACCATCCATTCATCCATCCATTATGCTACCAAGGAGTCGGATCATACTAAAGAACTTACAAGGGTACAAACATGTTATATCCGTTTTTGTCAATGCTAACTCTCAAAACAATGAATTGCTAGTTAGTAATTCAGATTGGCATATTGTTAGTCATTTTTTAGAGTTTTTAAGACCTTTTTATAAAGCAACAAAGATTCTATTTGGTGTTTATTACCCTACCTCTTCCTTAGTTATAGAATTTATTTGGTTAATTGCAGACAAGATTGCCAAATCTAGGGAGGATCCCCTTTTAGGTTATGTTGTCGCACTAATGGAGGAAAAATTATTAAATATTTCAGTTCTATTTCAGATGTGTATTGCTTTGTTATCATTTTTGATCATATTAAAAAGTTGCCAGGTTTGCAGATCGATATGGAGGGAATAGGTGAATGCCTCGGTCTGGATTACTTAGAAGCTTTCGCATATGTCAAAGAGAAGCTTTTTCGTGTTTTTCGCATGTATCATGACAAATTCGGCAGCAGCGCGAGATTGGATGCCTCACAGCAGACACAACAAGGAAAGACAAGCTTAATATGTGGAAGAAGTTAAAAGGGCAAGTCTAGTTCTTCGTCCTCTCAGTCTCAGGCAGTCCCCAAGTGGAATTCTGTCTCAGAGCTAAACCACTACCTAGAGAATGATGTTGCAAACATCGATCCTGATCTTTCCAGTGGAAAGATAGACTTGCTCAAGTGGTGGAAAAACAACAAGTGGATATTTCCTGTGCTATCACATTTCGCACAGGATGTTCTGCTGGTGCCGGTGTCCACTGTCTCTTCAGAAGCAACGTTCAGCATGGTAGGGAGAATAATTGAAGAAAGAAGATCATCCCTCATGCATAGGATGGTGGAGGCAATCACATGCGCCAAGGACTGGGAATTGGCTAAAGAGCGGCAACAACATCAACTAGAGGATCTTGAGATCGTGCAGGCGTACGTTAACCTCGAACACATAAACGATCTCGACATTGATGAGTAGTTAGTATGTACGCATGTTGTTACTATACTCTTTTCCTTACTCGGGGAACCCCACTCAGGGGTGTAAGATTTTTAACGAGACAGCAACATTGTATTTGTAAAATATCAAGAAAATTTCACTTTTTCCCTGAAATATTTACATGCCCATGTTTTTACGCAATTAATTCAATTTTAACTAGGTTTTCAATGAGACGGGCACGATGGATATGAAGATGGCGGTCGCCGCCGCCTCAGCCATCTATAGTTAATTAGGGCTAGGCTTGGGATGGCATAGCACGACCCCGGTACGATGGGCTTTAGGCCGTGCCTGGGCCTGACCAGATACAAGGTGGGCCGACGCGACACGACACGGCGGGGTGATCAGACTAAGCTAGCACGGCATGACGCGGCCCGAAGCACGGTGGACCCGGACCGTGCCGACACAATGCCCAGCTCCACCGGGCACGACCGCACACCATGACGATGCTAGCGACCAGGACCCGGGCGAGGTCCATTCCATGGAGGTGGTCCAAGAGCTGTTTATGGCTCCTGTGCCGTCGTTCCTCCATCAGAGCCCCCAATGGCAGCAAGGAAGGGCCGCACCTCTACTGTGATCCGTAGGAGCCCCCGACTTGCCTCAAAGGCGTGCACACTCACCATGACACAGCGAGCACACAAACACCTTCGCCAAAAACTCGGCATCGTCGACGACGACAAGCCCCTCTAGAGGATGCACTCAAGCAGTACTACGACCTATTCAAAGGCCCGCTGCCGCCGCACACGATCGAGGCTCTCACCATGACGGAGATTAACAAAGCTCTCGTCGACTACGGAAGCCAAGATGTAATCTCACGCTAAGACGCGAGTGTCAACTCATCCATGCTTGTGTCCTAGACCATCGTGGCCTTCATGAAGTGCAATTCTCGGCTCAACACAGTGCTAAAATCCCCGCCACCTTTCGGCAATGCTGCCCGCCCCTAGGCTATCACCACTTAGCCAGGCCCCAGGACTGCTGCCGGCTTCCATGCTCGTCATCCAAAATGGGCAGCTGAAAGCTCGTAAGAGAGCACCGTGTGTCGCTTTAGGCACCAGCCCCTTCCGTAGCCTACAAGCGCGCCCAAGGTCCACAGAGAGCTTCCTCCATCCATGATAGGCCCTAACATTAACATCATCTGCTGGAGTGTGCTGGGCCTAAACAACACAGCACGACAAGCAACGGTTCACGAGGCCATAGCGAACACAGCTTGCCAAATAGTGTACCTCCAAGAAACAAAAATCCAGAATATAGAGCAAGGACATGCTTCCTGCTTGGGAGGGCACCACCTACGAAATTTTGCACGAAGGACGGCGACTGGTACGCGAGGAGGAATCCTACTACCGTGGAATGGTAATCTTGTGGACCTAACAAACAGGATAACAATTTTCTAGGAAAGGGTCTAACAGAGAGGCCCCTCCTTTCTATCGTCTGATCCTCTCCATCCCTTATCACTGTTCACGAATGGACAGCATCCGAAATAGGGCCTCGTTCATAGAATTTATTTTCTAACAAACATCCAAGTGACTGGCCATTGTCTGTCTGCCTCGGTCAGGGTGCTAGACTGCTCCACCACTTTCCTCCTGACCACGGTGTCCATCTAGAGATCGGCGTAACCCGGCATTCTTTCAAGAATTGTGCGCACTAAAATCATCCTCGGGAGATAAATGGATAGCCCTCGGCAATTTCAACCAAATATACCAAGCGAGCGACAAAAACAACGGAAATCTTAACCAACCACTAATGACAAGTTTTAGAAACACCCTCAACTCTTGTGAGGTCGTCGAAATCCAGCTCCAGAATAGGAGATTCAAGTGGAGGGAATCGCACACTTTGGTAAAGCTAGATAGAGTCTTTTGCAATAAGGAATAGGACCTGGGTTTTGGATCTCACGTACTACACGCCTTGTCCATGTCATTATCGGACCATTACCCTCTTCTTTTCTCCAATGACAGTGGGCCGATCAGGCTAAGAACCTTCAAATTCGAAAACTTCTGGATCAAAATGTTGAACTTCATGGAGGTCGTCCACAACACGTGGAATGAGCCATGCAATCACATAGAACCATGCCACGTCATATTCAGTCGACTACAAAAAATGGCCCAAAGGCTAAAAGCATGGAACAAGTACAATTTTTTTGAGGCCAAACTCCAATTGCAAATGGCCAATGAGATTATTCTTCATTTCGATGTGGCCCAAGAGAGCAGAGTTCTATCACCGGACGAGTGAGAACTATGGGCAAACCTAAAATTGAGAGTCATGGGTTGGCGGTCCTAGAACGTGCCAGGAAAAAGCAAACACTACTACAAAAAGACTAATACTGGATGCCTCATCACAAACGGTTGACCAAAACCGTCTATATTACATGCAATCACAGACGGTTTTGGTTTAGAGACCGCTCAGACATCGGGCTAACGCTAAAAACCGCTCGTGAAGAGGTAATATCACATATGGTTCATGATGAAAACTGTTTGTAAAGTATCACAGACGGTTCTTAACAATAACCTTCTATGATATTTGATACTTCACAAACGGTTCTTAACACGAACCGTCTGTCATAATATCGCTACAATTCCCGATGAGTTTCGTCGTCGCCTGTTGAGTTTCTTCGTCGCTGTCGTCGCCGATGCGTCTCTTCATCGCATCAATGCCGCTTCGGCTTCCTGGTGCGTCTCTTCGTCTTACGGGCCGAATTTATTCCTTATTTTATAAAAAGGATCATCCGCCATCGAAGATCATCCCCACATATAACTCTACAATATATATATACTTCTAAAGTAGAAATAGCTCCCTCTTCTGTTTCCTTATTGCTGGTATTGATGACCTTCCTGACCATGCTGTCCAAGCACCTCTCCGACCGTACGTTGGCGAATGCCGCGGAAGGACACTGTTACAACAGTGTCATCACTCCTCTGCCCGAGGACTTGCCGGAGCAGGTGACGGCCACCTTCCGCCGTCTTGACATCCTCCTCCGCCGTGTCTTTCGGGTGATCTCCCAATTCCGGCGAGTGTACCGCGTCATCGACGTGGTCCTCCACAACGACATTGCACGTCTCTAGGAGGCTTGCCGTCACTTAGACTGCTTAATTGAGGTGGCGGGCAACCGAATTGACCATGCCGAGACCCCTCAAGCAAGGGAAGAGAGCCTATGGGCTCAATTCTTCTTGATTCAATAGTTCGAGGATCTTCGGAAGACACTCGAATGAGCGTGTCAGTGGGTAGACGTATTTCGGGCTTTGTTCGCTGATGATCACGAACCGTCCGATGCCGCCGCCGCCTACGAAGTTTTGAAGACGGAGATAGCAGCCTACCTCTGCCACTAGAAAAACCTTCTTTATTTAGGTTTCTAAAAAACTTTGTTTATTTCGGTTTCTATTTTTTTTTGAATCTTTGTAAGAGACGACTGGCCACGCTATTTGGCCATATGTAAATTCCAAAAAAAAAAAGGATTTAGTTTGGAGGTGAAGTTACTATATTATAGTTGAACTATATATCACAGATGGTTTAGTGGAATAAATACCCGTCTGCAAATTTTCAGCAGTATTTAAATGACAAAATTGACAAATAAACATGTAATTTCTTCATGTCATGTAAATGTATACATGATAATTAATATGCTCAAAACATAGAACTTGAGAAGAACCATATCATAGACGGTTCTATTATGGAACTGTCAGTGATATGGTCTCATATCACAGACGGTTCCACGATAGAACCGTAGAACCGTCTGTGATATGAGACCATATCACTGACGGTTCCATTGTGGAACCGTCTGTGATAAGTATCACTAACGGTTCCACAATAGAACTGTATGTGATAAGTCTCTTTATAAGTAGGAGCCCGCTAGGGTTTGCGCCCTAACTCATCACTCCCCAGCGCCCTTACTCTCGTTCGTTCCCCTCCCCACCCGAGTGACCTCGTCGCCAACGCTGCCCTTCTTCCCGTCGCCGACGGTTGTGACATCACGGTTCACTACACAAGACACTCATACGATAAGAGTGTCTTATGCAGTGTCACCGTTGTGCCTTAACTACAATGACGCTGTCTTCCCCTCTTCCTCCTCCCCTAGGTATGCGCGACCCTGGCTACCTCACCGACCTCCCCCGGCTACCTCTAGCTCCATCGACCTCGGCCTCGGCTACCTCACCACCGACACTGGCGATGTCGATCGAGGTAAGACATATCTATTGGTTTGTGTTGTTGGTATTCATGTGAACCGAGTTGTAATGTGGGCTAGTTTGTCGGTTGATGGTCGATTTGGACACTCTTAGCCTTGCTGTCTTGCCCTCTGTGACTGTTGGTCAGCTGGCTGGCTGGATGGATCTAGAGGTGGGGAATGGGGTTGTGTTCAGGTGTGACTGCTGGTATGTTCCTAAAGACATTTTTTTATTTTCGATACGTATGATGCAGGGTGTGCTGCTGAAAAATACATTGATGCAACCTTAAGAAGTGGCAATCTGAGGGAGGCAATTTGGTTGCCTCCTGAAGAGGATCTTAACAAACGGCTGTCTGTTAATAGTAAGTCTATAATCACCATCTATTCTTAGGATAAATAACACCATGTAAGTGTTTTATGTACTAATGCCTTATTTTTTTGCTTGTTCATACCTGTTGATTTCTTCAACCAGGTGAACATCTTATATGGTACTTTGATGGAGTTCTGCACATCTACCATAGGCCCAATAATGTCAGCTGGACCCAAATAAGATATGTGCCTCTTTGAAACATACATGAGACATTTACCAGTTTAGGTACCAATTTTGCTACCCTCCTAATTTCATTGGCGACAGTTTTGGATTGTTTTTTTAGAAGGGAAAATAGTAGAGAAGAGCCTTACTGTTAGAATATACTAAAGTAGGGTAGAAATGTATAGATATATTTACATTTTTTTTTCAAAAACCATCCCAACTACCGGGACAAATCAGAGCCCTAGCCTTTTGCTGCATTGTATCTCAAACAATATGCTAATTTGTAACTAATCTGATGGTATGTTCCTATATGGTATTCTGCTTTTGAAAGCTGCAATTAACTTTTCAGATTTGTAAGTGTTGGGCTAATTTGTAAAGCTGCATTTAACATACAAATTGATGGAATTTTTATCTAGCTTGTGCTTTTGATCATCAATTATTTATTAATTGGTGTGTATTCTATTTCAAAACAAGACCAAATGAGTCAAAAACTACTACAACACATCTTCACATGTCTCTCGCCATTCATTTCACCTGTGTCTGTGTAACCGTGTTCATGCTGGTCAAGTTCTCCTCCATTGCATCCCAGGTACGTCCTACTATTTCATTCGTGACATTTTCTCTATAAAGTCTCCAGCGGTGGTTGCTTGTGCCTTTAAAACAGGCTTCATATATATATATATATATATATATATATATATATATATATATATATATATATATATATATATATATATATATATAAAATATCTCGGTTTCAAAGGCACAAGCATCCACCGCTGGAGACTTTATAGAGATCACTATCACAGACGGTTCCATCTACAAACCATCTGTGATATATAAGCCATCACAGACGGTTCCATCTACAAACCGTCTGTGATACATCAGCCATCACAGACGGTTTCATCTAAAAACCGTCTGTCATAGTCAACTATCATAGATGGTTCTGAGTTAATAACCGTCTGTGATAGTATACATCATAGACGGTTCAAAAACCGTCTGTGATGACCTCATGTCATCACTGACTCATAGACTCAGACGGCTCACGAAACCGTCTGTGATGACGTTTTTGAACCATCTGTGAAGAGCTTTTTTCTGTAGTAGTGAAAGCTCGTGCATCATCCACCTCAAGGAGGCCAACACAAACACAAAATTCTTCAACCTCAGAGTAAACGTTCGCCACTGAAAAAACCACATCCAAAGATTGAGAAAAGAAAAAGGTTGGGTGACATCCCATGAGGAAAAAGAATAGGTGGTTTTTGAACATGTCTCAAAGACCCTCCAAGCAGTGGGGCCAAGGCAACTAGGTACTTTAACTGGGAGGCCATGGCCATAGAATAGACTTCACTTCAAAGTCTTGAAGCAATGATCACCGAAGAAGAGGTGCTCGTTGCAATCTCACATATGCCATCTGACAAGGCCCTAGGGTAGGATGGCTTCACGGGATCTTTCTTCAAGTCACGCTGGGAAATCATAAAATAAGACCTGATGTAGGTAATTCACAGCTTCCCGAACCTAAGAACTTCAATCCTTCATTGGATCAACACTTCAAACATAGTGCTCATTCCAAAAAAAGATGGAGAAGAGGAGGTATCTCAATACAGGCCAATCAGTCTAATACATGGTGTGGCAAAGATGATATCAAAAGTGTAGCACTAAGGTTAACTCCATACATACATTCCTTAGTGTCTCACAGTCAGAGTGCCTTCATTAAAAAAAAAGAAGTATCCACGACAATTACATGTATGTATGCAATTTGGCTAGATGCTTACACCGCACGAGGACCCCAACACTATTGCTAAAATTGAACATTGTAAAGGCCTTTGACTCGGTTAGATGGGAATATCTTCTAGACCTGCTAGAAAAAAGAGGTTTTCCAAGAAGATGGAAAAATTGGATCACAGCGTTGCTCTCAACCTCATCCTCGCGAGTCTCACTAAATGGAATAACTGGTGTCCCCATTCAACATGGTAGAGGACTCTGGCCAGCGGACCCCCTCTCCCCGCTACTCTTCATCATGGCGATCGACCCACTTCAACGACTTCTGAATTTGGCGACTGAGCAGGGTGCCCTACATAAACTGAAAAGTCGTGCCACAAAGACTCGAACCTCTCTGTAAGCAAATGATGCTGCTATCTTCGTAGCGCCCATCAAGGAAGACCTCGATGCACTAACCACGATCCTCCACAACTTTGGCCAAGTCACCGGTCTCAATACTAACCTTCACAAAAGCTCTATGGTTGCCATCAGATGCGACACGCTAGATCTACAAGACATATTGTAAAACTTCCCGGCCATACAAACAAGCTTCCCCATGAAGTACCTAGGACTGTCGTTAGCTATAAAGAAATTGCACCAAATTGACTGCCGACCACTTGAAGATAAGGCGGTGGCCAAACTAGCCGCCTGGAAAGGGAAGCTACTCACCCCAGCGGGAAGAGCAACCCTAGCAAAATCCGTCCTCACATCCCTGGCGGTTTATTTCATCACATGCACCAAGGCCCCCAAAAGTGTCCTCAAAAGACTAGATAGAAGAAGGACCTTCCTTTGGTCGGGGACATAGTTGAATTTGGGAGGTAAATGCAAGGCCAATTGGGAGCGGGTTCACAGACAGAAGTGCTTGGGGGGCCTTGGGATCCTGCAGCAAGAAAAGTTTGCGAGGGCACTTCGGCTTTGATGGATTTGGGCACAATGGACAATGTCAAAAAAACCTTGGGAAGGAATGGAGATCCTGTGATGAAAAGAACTTGGCTATTTTCAATGCTTGCACTCGCATTACATTAGGGAACGGCTGCAAAGGAAGCTTCTGGACCACAACATAGCTACATAACAAGGGGCCTCGTGACATCGCACCCAACATTTATGACATCTCAAGACCGAAAAAGACGTCGGTTCACAAGGCCCTACATGATGATAACTTGATAAAAGACATTAATCTACAAGGACAACAAACAATACATCATCTCCAAGAATTCTTATCCTTGTGGGAGCAACTTCATGCGGTAACTCTTGATCCTCAAACCGAGGACCAAATATCTTGGAAATTCATGGCAAATGGCGCCTACACGGCGGCCTCGACCTACAAAGCCCAATTCATGGGATCAACTAAGACACACCTTCACTCTAAAATATGGAAAACTTGGGCACCACCAAAAATGCAAGTTTTTTGTGTGGCTGGCGATCCAAAACAAACTTTGGACTTCCGACCGCACTACACCATGGCACAATATTAAGGGCAATGCAACTGCTGGGAAAACGGCTTTTCCGCAATTTATCTGCCATGAATGTATTCCTAAGACTTATTGCTGCCGGTAAAAGTGTCACGAAAGACATTTCCGCAGATATGTGTATTCCCAGATTAAAGTGCCCTAGATAAGTTGGTTTTCCCGGCGGCTAGAGTATCCCCAGCTAGATTTTTCCTAGATTGGAGTTTTCCTGATTATATGTATTGCCGCGATTAACATGCTCTCGATTGTATGTTTTGCGTGATTAACATGCCCTCGATTTTATGTTTTGCCGGCAGTTAAGTGCCCTAGATAAGTTGGTTTTCCCCGGCAGTTAGACTTATTCCCGGCAGTTAACTGCCCTAGATTGTCTATTGTCCCCGCCAGAATAGACACCTATATACATGTAAAATACCAATATAATTTAATTACGCCGCCAAGATATTTTCTCAATAGTTTGCACCATTCAACCAGAATTTAGAAAACATACAATTTTCTCGATCTTACCACTTAGAAAATATCACATCAACAATCAAATATAGCCGCAACACAGATGAAATTCAGATGATGCAAAATACATAAACCTGAAATATGATATTTCTGATAAGCATAACAGTACATGTGCAGTACACCATACACATGCAATTTCAGAATTCTAAGCATTCTAATATAGCCACGATCTCCTTAGCATATAGAAAATATCCATACAAAAAAGTCGACAATACTAGTCTATCCTTCGCATATGTAAATTCTCGAGCACTTCTATCATAATACTAGTCTATCCTTGGTATTTACAAAATATCTACGCAAAAGAAGTCGACAATGAAATCATCATGCTATCACCGTTTGCAAAATAAGGACGATCACTCTATCAGCGAATAATAACTTCAACAGCCCTTATGTTTTGTACCTGAAAAGAAATTCGAGAAGTCAATAACCAAAAACCATATATCCCTTGTTGTATGAGTTTTTCCACGTGCATAAAGACACTAGTTATGAAAGTTCACTTACATATACTAAATCCAAGAATATATCATTCTGATCAAACCATGGATGTATCATCCGATCCTAGTATTCTAAGTTCATTCATCTCATCTTAATCCTAACTACTATAGTTACTGTTACATGATCAATGGAACCACAAACCATTTATCTCTTGGTTTGGTTTCTTGGTTTAACTAAACAATTCGCTTCTGAAAGACATAAACAAAGTAAAAACACATGTTGTTCTGTGGTTCACATGAAAAATTGAAGAAACGTCCCCCTTGATTTGTTAAACCATACGGCATTGTTGGTGCTTAAGCACAGCTACAACAGTGGCCCGCCCATATGCCCACTAAACATGGTAGGATTTGGTAAGAGGAAAGTTTCAAGTCACTTGTTGTCTGGAAAAAGTTTCATGTCACTGAGTGCTAGCCAAAGCTTGCTTAATCAATCAATACTTCGAGAAACATGGAATTGAGCAATGATGCTATTGCAACTAGCGGAAACTCACAAGCATTGTCATGGCGAAAAAATTGTGCTCATAATGTAACAAAGAATTTACCAAACCGCTTGTATTGAGGTCAACAGCAGAACCAATTTTTCTAGTTTTATTTCTTTTGAGTCCGTAATATTACAAAGATATTTGCTAAATTTCGAGAAAATATAGCACCGAGAAAGCATAACAAAATTGCAAGGTCCAAGGACTATGTATATTGATATACGATCTTACCACTTTTATCGATATTTCAAAGATCGAGAAAAGCTACATGAACTGTAGTTAAGGATGATGTGTGTACATGAGGTCATATTTGAACAGTTGGCAATACATTTTTATAGTTCTCGGATATAGTACTGCAGATCCAACAAATCATCCAACGTGCATAGCCATATGAACTCCAAATGGGCACGTCATGACCGATGACTTCCCCATAAAATACATGCAAAGACATTGCGACAAACCCTAGAAAAACAACATTTACACCCGGTAATAGTTGAGAAGTAACAATACTTCAAAAAAAGACCACATAATTAGGCAAGTGACATCTTTGGCCACTACATCTCAATAGCCTAAAACAAAGGCTTATCGACTTGGCAAAGGAGAGTGAAGTTCAAGAATCTCCGGTTGCTACCTCATTGGTTTTAACCTTTAATGCAATCATGGTGTTACTTAAATTTTTGAAACCTGTTTTTAAAGATCGATTATAATCATCACAGTTGATACAAGAACGAGAGTGTCTAGAGAATCTTACCACCAACGAACAACTTGGAGCATGCGGAGGAAGAGGCGCCATGATTAAGCGACTCGATTGAATCGCAAAGATGCGGCACCCTGTTTCCTCTCCAATTCAGCATCATCTACAAACCCTAGAGATAATCCAAGATTGGTTAAGTTGGCTCTTGAAAAGAACTTTCAAAGTCTGTCTGGACCCAAGATGCAATCTTTCATCAGCTCCAATTCAGCATCACCTACAGCAGAAGTGCATAACAACACACAGCTTGGAAACACAATTCTCATAACACGCATTAGGAACACATAGATTCATACTATTATGTGCTGTGCAACCTAGATGAAATCTAAAGCAAGCGGTCAATAATTCTTTGATTAGAATCTCCTATTAAAGATTTCAATACCATCATGAAATGTAAGCCTTTGGAATGATGTTGAGTCTCGATTGCTTAAGGTAATATAGGCTCTAAATGGATATTCTTCGGATCTCAAGTTCGCACCAAGTTGTTGAGAAAAAAATATGGATACAGACAATGTGGGCAAATACAAATGCATAACACAAATCTCAACGAGAAAATTGCAAGATGAGTAATGTACCTCTATGTAGTTTTTTTGGTCGGTTTTTTCGTGTATAGGTAATATATACAAAAAAGGCATTTTGTCAAGTTCACTCTGTTACAACAATAAAAGTAGAACGAAACAAAAGATAGAAGAAATAGCGCACAAGAAATAATCAAGGGTTCTTGCATTGGCAAGGACATTTGCATTGTTTGAGAAGACGATACCTCACAAGGAATTTGACATAAAAATGTAACAACATTTCAAACTTGCAGATTCAAGATGTAAAGAATATATACTCACTTTCCAGATTTTGGAGAGCTTTTTCAAAGACTTGTAGTTGTGCTTCATCTCTTGTTTTCCGATGCCAATTCAATCCTTTTTTATTACTAAACAAAGGCGATAAACATTTATTACCAAGGGTTACTATAAACTCTATACCAAATTACGGGTATCTAGCCTCGCTTTGCGAAAGCAATCGACTATAATTTCGAACAAAAGCAAACTACAAAGTGTAAACTATACACTACTTGGGTTAGCTTTATTTGTTTGAAATTGTGTGTTGTTTTCCGCTTTTGTTGGATCCTATCTCGTATTTTTTGGTCGTGTACTAGTGTTGTGGTTTTTGTTTATATAATTGCGCGCGAAATGAATGATACATCATGCATCATTCCTCTGGAATTGTTTTTCACTCGTGTACTCTCAATATAGATTAGAAATTTAGAATCCTCTCATCTTAATTTAGAAAGCGTGCTCAGAAATGCATACAAGATTTCTCTGTGACAAGCTAACTCACGCCATCGGGCATAAAGGATGAAAATGAGACAAGGCTCTGTTGTGGACAAAGGGCACAAGGCAAGTAGCATACACGACTAAGGTATCTGCATCCATGAACAAGGTCAAGATCTACTACAAAGGCACCATACCCAATCAAATATGGTTCATAATAGTTCTAGATTTCTAATGATATATTTGCATTAATGATTGTAATCCCGTAAAGATAGGGAGGGTCTTGTACTCTTGTCCAAGTTACTTCATGGTCAAGGCTTGAGGGTCATTTATATCCTCCATACCAAAATTAATGACTAAAGCGGATCATTAGATCTATGTTTTTCGAAGTATTTCATAATGCAACCCCCCAATGTTTAATTATTCCAACCGGGGTTATACTAATGCTACTTTGCCAATATTTAATTATTCCAACCAGGCTTATATATGCAATTCATCAATATTGAATATTTAATTGTTCAAAATGCATAACATTTAAAGATCTAAGATAGCATCATCATGCATGCCAATTGATTGCACAAATCGTACATACAACTGTCAATGCAAATTCGTGTTATCCACGAACTCACAACCTCCTAAAAGGTAAAAAGTAAAAACAACCACTTGAAAATCACAACAAAGTGAATATTGTAGTTCGCTTATTTAACAACAGGGGCCTTTGCTCAGATATGTTTTCACCAACACGAACCGTGTTATTAAGTAAATCACATTATAGAGAACCCATATCGGTTCCACAATAGTCGACCTAGCAACAAAGAACATTTACCAAGGAAAATCAATATCAAGCAATGCACAACCAAACTAGTAAATATCAAATTTTATTTATAATTCATTAGATGTTCAGAATATTTTATCGATGCATATCTAAGGTGCAATGTGCGCATGTACATCGGAATCACCATGGAAACCCTCGGAAAGTAAAAAATCAAGAGCGATCAAGAATATGAACAAAAGGACATGTCAAAATGCCACATTTTCCATACCCCGGTGTTGCATGGTCCAAACTCTTCAGTGCCTTCACAAGATCTTCCCTTAGCCGATCGATTTCAATTTGTCACATCGCCTTCCTCCTTCCAAAATGATCTGGAACATTTTCCTTCTACTTAGTATCTAAAATCGAAGCGACACATCTTCCATCAAATCATAAGGCTATAGTCATTGAGAAATGTACATACTTCCTTTCTTCTTGAAGCTCATCTCTCGCTTCCTCAAGTCATTGTAGTCATTGTGCTTCTTTGCAAGTGCAGACTCTAACTTACTTGATTCACTTTTCCCGGACTCAATGTAGTTCGTCAAGTTATTAATTTCATCTCTAAGCTTCAATTTCTTCTTGAAGTAAACCTTCTTGGCATAGTTGCAAGAATGTTACAAACAGATCGACCATACACATCCACCAAACAATGAAAGGATGGGGGGAACGATCTTGACTTGTCACATTGAGCCGAGATACGATTAACTCTCTGAATGTATCAAACTAATGCATACTAAAATGTAGGATTGTAGGGTTTAGTGCATGTAGAAGCAAACTAGAGTAAAATAGAGTAGTACATGAAAACAAAGGTCTCGCAAGAATCAAACCAATCGTTGGTTTATTACCCGCTCTATTTGATAAAAGTACGCTACAAGATCATCAATTTCATCAAGCCACTTATCTCTGGCAACTTTGTTTGCAAATTGGGTTGCCCTCCCTACTTTTGGTACAATATACTTAGCCGCTTCTCATGGTCCATTATGCTATCCTCACAAAATGGAAGTGTCAAAAGGAATATTCATCAAGACATAATGAAATTATCCATAAATATGTTTTACCTTTTGATATCTCCTCCTCCTCCTTTAATTTGGCTTGATGCACCTTACTAATTTCGCCAATTCGCACTTTGACTTTTCACTTTCCATCCTCACGCTTTGTAAATCCTCACAGCTTCATCCTAACAATAGATTCTTCTAAGCTCAAGAACAAAACAAAATTAACTCAAATTCACAAGAGATCTCAAACATGGCATACCTTTGCTCGTTTTTCACTCAAAATTCGTCTTTTATATCCCTCAAATCAAGTTCTATCTCGAGCAACTACCTTCAAGATTCAAGACGCTTTTTCTCTACACCTTCCTTTTGAGCCTTGGTATCATTTATCCCTTTAGTTGAAACTTTTATTTCTTTGTCGAAACTCTTGATCTTCTCACGTACATCTACCACTTCATTGTCCGCATGGGACATTCTTTCAGAAATTTTACCTTCCCTGTATACTGGAGTAATTAAGTGATACCATCTGTATGTGTTGCTATTATAACCCAACAAAATGTCCTTTTCATCTCATTGGCTAGGTCATCTTGTGGAGCTATTCAATGGTCTAAAATGCTAATAAATAGCAATACAACTGAAAGTCACTAGATCACCAAAGTATGAATTATGAATGATAAAACTTTAAGCAAATCTACACTTGGCCAATGGGTGAAAATTGCTCTTTTCACCTCCCGAATCAAAAACATCACCAAGCAATTCTTGTAAGATCAAACCGCATTAGACATAAAGTTGTCTCCTAACATTGCACATAGCAGAGCTATGCATTTCAAAGACTATGGAAAATATGTATATGATAATGGAAAAGAATTTACTTTCTTAACAACAAAGATCACCATTGAACTAGGTTTTCCTACCCGGGAGGATGGGCGGCTCGGAGGAAGGGCCACTGGGAGGAGGGCCACCGAGGAGGAGGGGCGGCCTGGGAGGTGGGTGGTCGGGGTGAGGAGGCGGCGGGAGGTGGGACAGAGCGGAGAGGAGGGATGCTTGGGAGGATGCGCCGATCTTGATCACGGGAGGAGGGGCGGCCGGGAGGAGGGGGCGCCAGGAGGATGGGGCGGCCGGGAGGTGGGCAACGGTGGAGGAGGGGCGCCAAGGAGGAGGGCAACGGGAGGAGGGGTGGCGCTGGGAGCGGGGTGGCTGGGAGGAGGCGAGGCGCTGGCGAGGATGGGCGGCCGGAGGGCGCTGGGAGGAGAGGAGGGCGGCGGGAGTCTTGCTGGAGGAGATGCGCTGCCGGGAGGAGGAGGCGCGGGAGTGGCGCCGAGGAGAGGCGGCTGTCGGGAGGAGGGGAGGCGCGGGGAGTGGCCGCGCAGGGGACGCAGAAGGAATTAGGTGCTTTGGGGATAAGTTTTTAGAGGACGCGGCGGTTCGGAAGGTGTTGGCGCCTCGGTCGTCAAATTTTAGCGCCTCGTTCGTCAAATTTTCCAGCCGCGCCAAAGGTTCTCTTATTGCCGGCAGATACATCGACCTAATAGAGTTTTTTAAAGGCAGATGTATTGTAGGTAAATTTTTATTATCCCCGGCAGATAAGTTGTTCTAAATAATAATTATTGCCGGCAGATAACGTGACCCTTAATCTTTTAGATATTCCCGGCACATGTTTTGCCACTCATCCCATTTTTTCCCGGCAGATTATTGCCCTTAATACTATGTCATGGTGTAGTGCCGGTTGTAGCGTCGAGGTTGGCCAAACAATGGCCAGTGTGTCCTTTGTCGCCATCACCCGGAAACGACGGCATACATCTTTTCCACATGCAGGTACTCTACTCGCATATGGAACATGATCTCCAATTGGCTAGGCCTAATGAGTCTTCAACCGTCCCATTGGGCGATGTAGTCCACAAACCACGGATGGTGGGAAACAATCCTCGATGTAGGGGGGGGGGGCGCAGAGAAAGGCCATAGCAAGCTTTGTCATCCAAGTTACATGGGAAATTTATTTGGAAGGAGCGCAATGAGAGTTTTCAAAAACAGAAGCACTATGTCGCAAAACCCTCCTTATGAAGATGAAAAGATGAGGCCTTCTATGCCGCAAAACCCTCCTTATGAAGATAAAATGACGAGGTGCGCGTGTCTACAATCCATCATACTGGGACCATAGGTTTCGACGTTTTCTTGGTTTCAAACCTTTGTACATAAATCTTGTGTTATTTTTAACTACCCTCTTATCTTCATCAATTGGGTAGGCAAATCTTTTGCCTACACGTTTAAAAAAAAACATGCAAGAACACCACAGGCAGCTAGCTTTGGTTCTCCATCTCTGTCTCCGACGCGGGTCCATCGCTGACCCAGTCAGCTTTGGTTTGCACTTACATGTTCGCTAGCTAGCATATGATGTCGTGGCACATGTTAATTTGGCATGTATAATGGCTCTGATCTGATCTATGCTACATTTTCTTGATCCACCCGCATTGCGCCACCCATTCAAATGTTTGTATTCTTTTCTTCTTTTTAAGGAATGTTTGTGTTCATTTAGGCCCTCTTTGTTTAGGTTTAGGCTTTTTGGCTTATAGTTTAAAGCCAATTTTTGGCTTAATCAGCTTATAACCCTCTAAGCTTTTAAGCCAAACTTTGTTGTTTGGTAGTCAGACTTTTTGTAGGATGTTGGCTTATTGAGTTGTGTGTGAAGGATGAAATGTTTGAAATGCCCTTAAGTGTTTAAAGGACCTTGTTAAGCATGTATTTAAACTGATTTTTTTCATGGGATCTGAAAATATGACGATACATGCATTTGTACATATGAAACAAAATGGATATCGCTCGTAGTGCATGCATGTATTTATTTTGGACATTGTGCAACGGAATAAATTAATATAGAAAGGCCAATATCAGTCAACCAAACAAAATAACACAGGAATAAAATAATATTTAATCATATATGATGCAATTATCTTATCACCGCATATATATATATATATATATATATATATATATATATATATATATATATATATATATATATATCATATTAATGTAATCTATTTACCCTCTTATGCCATTAAAGAAGTAGCAATACTATCACGAAAGACACCCATATCTCCATCATCGATTGCTGATCGAGAGAGGTGATGGGAGGCGGCAGCGGTGGCCGTGCGGTCCAGGACGCTATCTTTGCAAATATGGGAGAAGCTCGTCATTTTCGCTAAAACGTACCGAAAACCAGGCAATACAGCCAAAAACTCGCTGCTTTTGGACGGGAGTATTATACATTTATACTTCAGAATTACTACCGTGACTTTTTGCGCCTTTCATTCTGCAATAGGTTCTCAGAATTAGTCTCAGCACCAATAACTCCAGATGGAATAGTGCAGGTTTTTTATTCAAGTTACACATAGTTGACATGCACGAGAAAGGAGCAACAGACATCCGAACACGACGCTTCACCACGGACACCAGCACCAACACAAGCCAATGACAGTAGTCTAGGATCTCCTTGGCATGTTGCGGTAGCAGATGCACTTTGCTTCTCACAGTTCGTTTATACTGATACTGACATGGGCTTCGCCGGCGGCACATCACCGGGAGTGGGCCCCTTCAGGAGCTCCACGACCCTCGTTGCCAGGCTCAGCTTTGCCGCCGGCAAGACGCCATGCTCGCCGATGATGGACTCCAGCACCGTCTTGCAGAGCGCCCTGTTCTCTATCACCGCACCGCCGGCCTTCGGCACCGATGAGTCCTTGGAGTACGCAACCTGAAGGCAACAATAACATCCAACCAGCTGTGTCACCAACACCATGCATCGGCATAAATTGCACGAAAAAACGCCAGATGTGTATAGAAACTCACGGTGAGGACGCCGGTGGGCGAGTGGGTGAAGAGGATGAACGCGCCAGGAGGGAAGTTCTGGGGCTTGAAGGCCTCCTTGAACTTGTCCACGGCGACGGCCTCGGCCTCCATGTACACGCCGGTGGCGATAGGGATGTGGAACGGGAGTAGGAGGCGTCGGGTTGGGGAACGGAAGCAGGATGCGTCGGTTTGGGGAAGATTGGAAACGATTGAAAAAAACGAAACGGTTTGTAATTATATACCAATGGCATTTTGAGGGTAATTTTAACGAAGTTCGGTGGCAAAGAGATATTCTATTCCGCAAAAGCAAAAAAAAAAACACCTCCCCCATGGCTTATGGCTTTTAGGCTTAAATTAGCTTAAACTTTTTATAAACCGAACAAAAAAAGCCACCTCTTTATTTAGGTTTGGTCTTTTTTGCTTTTAAGCCAGATAGGGTTTTTTTTGCTTTTAAGCCAAACAAAAAACCTAAACAAAGAGAATCTTAGTACGTAGCTTGAAGCAGTGGTGTCGAACACAAATGTCACAAAAGAGCAAGACAACCTCCTATGTAACTTTTTCATATATAATGTCTAACTTTTCATTAGAATTGTGATTTGAGCCAGCTTTTCAAATACTCCCTTCGTTTTTTTTATTTGACGTTTCCTTAGCTTGTAACTCTAGACAGGACGTCATCTATTCCAGCACAGAGGCAGTAACTACGTACTATCAGGACGTAGTTAATGCATCATTTAAAAAAAACGTCTATAGAAAATAAAAAAGGCTAAGCACTTACACCAATGTAGCGCGCATATAATACCGAAGCGCAGCATCCATCCAAACGAATTAGATTTCATTACTGTTAGATATTGCTAACCTCTCTTCCCGTGTGGTTTACCTGGCCGGTATGGTATTAATTGAGACAAGGAAGAAAGTTTAGAAAGTCAGATGGGGTTGTCTAGTCCTGGCCCACATCAATGTAGGCCCAACAACAACGGTTCCGGCTGATGGTGTCACGGCTTTACGGAGTGCAAATTTCTTTTTCTTTTAAATAAAAAAATAGAAAAGTAATTTTGCAAGATCACAAATTCCGATAGGATTCGCTACTTCTGGTCCAACCTGAATTATTTGGGCTAAGATGTGTCACGGCTTTAAGCTTACGTAGGGAAGGGTGCATCTACAATCTGTTTTTGCAGGAACGTGTTGTTGGCGTTCAGGATCAGTAGGGCTAATGGCTCGTGAGAAAAAAAAAATCATTACGTGAGATGATATATGAAACAAAGTTGCCAAGAGGTCTCCTACTTG
This sequence comes from Phyllostachys edulis, assembly GCA_036346405.1. NCBI lineage: Eukaryota > Viridiplantae > Streptophyta > Magnoliopsida > Poales > Poaceae > Phyllostachys > Phyllostachys edulis. The sequence continues at coordinate 30,861,902 of CM070563.1, forward strand.
AAAGCTCAAACCCACGAGGTCACAAATATATATATAGTGTGTACTTCAAGGCAGGGGTGGAGCCCAGTTAGCCCACCCGGTTTCACTCTAACCCGGTGTCACATCACATCGAGTCCAAAAAGGTTTTTTTTGCACGGATTAGCACCTCCGGCCCATGTGTGCAGCTCGGCTCAAGAGAGAGGACTGCAATAGCCAGCAGGCCGAGCCAACCCATGAGTGGCATGAGGATTGAGGCATTCATTCAATCGATCCCAAAGCGTGTCGCCTCGCATCCCCCTCGACGCATGTTCGTCTTGCGCTGTACTAGGAGCCAGCAGACGCATGGCTGCACCCAGCCAGATAGTGACCGGTCGCTGGAGAATGGGAGAAATCGGCCGCCGTCGGCTGCCCTCGCCTACCATCTTGTCGCAGTGCCGCCTTGTCCCCCGACTCCCCATTTCTTTCAACTCTTCCAATACACGATGATTGTTGGTTGATTTTTGTGGAACTATAGGGTTTAGACTAATGGTTTCAATAAGACGATTGTTGATTGATTTTTCTCAAATTGTAGGGTTAAGACAAACATTTCAATTTGGCTTTTTGGAATACCACCCTAATTCGTTGCAAATCGGAGGCAAAATTGCAGTGATCTATGATCGTGATCCATGTGCTCATATTGGACCAAGCTCGGGATTTGACTTAGAGTATTTGGTTACAATGTCAAGTAAGCTTTTGGACATATTTTTATCTTATATTGTTTTTGAACGGTTGAAAATACCAATATGACAATATCTAATTGAGCTTTCGATTAATCGGCAGGTATATTTACGGAACGATTTATAAAAGAAAAGCACCAAGTAATGCTACTAATGCTTGGAATTAAAGAAAGTTAATAATGATGCTCTGTTCATCGCTTCATAAACTTGAAAGAACATAAATATTGAAAGGTAATGAATTACATTTGATAATTCTACTATTTTTTAGTTGAAAATTTTGAAGTAATTTTGTTCTCTTTTTAACATGCCATTGAGGCCGAATGATGTATATTGCCAATGCCGACCAACTTTTGTCCATGGTTTCACCCTTAGTTCCTTCACTTTGCTGCAACTAACCAATATTATAAGGGGGGGATTGGCATATTTGCCACATCACTTTATGTTCAATTGCCAGAATGCTACTTAATGTCTCAATGACATGTGGGTCATTGAGACATCACATGACATTCTGGCAATTGCACATAAACTTAATGGTAAAACATCAATAATCCCTATTATTAAGTGGGTTTCTTCATTTTCATAAGCATTTTGATCCCTACTTCTTTATCATCGTATATTGCCATCGCTTCTATTGAATTATTGATGCTTAAAATTGTCAGATGCATTACTGTTTAGTATATTATTACTTAAAAATTAAATATTTTGTTAAATGTATGGTGAAATAGTGAGTACCGATCATTTTTGTTCTTGTTCTGCCTTTGCTTCAAGCGTAAGTTAGATTACTAAATGCAATCACACAAACAGTATTACAATTCTGAAAAGGCCTTCTTAACTTTTTGTTTAGGAAGAGAAAAGGACTTGTCAACTCAAACACCAACCCAATGTAATTAATGTAGGGGAAAAGTGTTACGCCTCAATCCGATGTGTTGCTGTAGATGCCGACCACACTCGAATATATCGACCATCAAAGCCAAGACATGTAGCAGCTTGATCATCATATGGTTTAGTGCTTGAACTCTAAATTTTCTTCACTCCATTAATTCCATCTGTCATGCTTCAGTTGGACGGTGTGGCGTCCATTTCGTTTAATCATGGCAGTCTTTCATTATTTGGGCATTCTCCAGATCGGTGAATTTAATACCTTCTATTGGACCGAAATGCCAACCGGTAACAGAGACCGATCAGACCGCTTCTCAAAACTCAATACACACTTTTCTGGACTTCTTTATAGTTTTGCGTCTAGTCTCTATTTTCAATGGTACCTGATATAAACTTACCTCTCAAGCACTGTCACATAAGTATTTAGTGCACAATTCTCAAAACCTCGTACCGTCGTTCTGGCCACCACCTTTGGCCAGTCAGACTGTCCATCGGGGCCGGTCAAACCGTCGGCTCCCAGACAGTAAAAACGACATTATGCTAAATCGACGATTTCTCCCCAAATACATCAACACCATTGTCAATTGTCCAATACAAAGATTAGGACTATACCACATGGTCTCCACAATCTCCCCTTAATGAATACATTGACAATTTACCAAAAAAAAGCAAATTTGAGGTTGTTTTGGAAATTCTCACTCGGTTTTGCAGAAAGCCTCAACTTCGTCCATAAGCAATATAAAGACATGAAAACAACCAAGATGGCTTGATGAATGCAGAACCAAACTAGAAGAGACAATGAAGTGTAGAAAAACTTCAAATTTGGAGATGGCTTCAAAAACTCACTCGTGGTCCATAAAAATAACAATGGTTCAATTCGACATTTGATCATAGTGAGAAGTCAATTTTGGAATTTAAACCAACAAAAGATCATTAGAGCACAAGAATGCATATGAAATGCTCCCTCCTCACTAAGATCTATCAATTTTGAATCTCTCCCCTGTTTGTATTTTGTCCCTCTGAATGCATGCCAAGCCCTTTTTCATCATATTTGTCATATTTTCTCCCCCTTTGACGTTGGAGTTATCAACAAATCACACCTTCCCCACATCTAAAATTTTAGTTCTAAAGATGCAGGGAAGAAGCATAAGAATTAGTAGGCATGAAATGCAATAGAGTGACTGCATTTTTTGAATTTTGAGTTTTTAGGCACATGAAGCTTAAGAGATTACCCAATATGAAGAAGCTAGCATATTCTAATGCACAAGACATATCACGTATGAAAGCTAGCAAATCGTGAATGGTAAGCTACAGATTGACATCAAGACATATTGTTGGGACCCAGATTAACACATCGGAAACATTCTATGTATTCTGAACTAGTCCTACGATTAGTAGCTAGCTCACACAGTGAAATATCGATAAAATATCACCCATTCAATGATTTAACTATAAAGATAGCAAAATAACAAATAGTAATAATAACTAGACCTTATGGTCAACGTTTACTTAACTTTCCACACAGGGCTTAAGAAACAAATAAACTCTTATAGCAGAAAACAAACTTGGGGAGGCCATTGAACATGCCCACAGACAATCGAGTCGAGAACACATCCTAGTTCGCAAAACCTTCAATGAACTCCTCGAAGAACTCTTGAGCAGCTTGACTTTCTTCAACTGAGGAGCAAAGTTTAAAGCCGTGAGTACATAAAGTACTCAGCAAGTCGTCGGAAATAGTATACAATTAATATTCATGCAAGGCTTGATCAAAGGAATAGCCATATTGTTCTTTTGCAGAAAGAAAGTATTAACAATAAATAAAGTAAGTAGGTATCGGGATCGGATTTCTGAATTCGAACCCTCTGTGTATTTCTGCACCAGTTCCTGATCAGTAGCTAGTGCGCACAATGGATACAATGTTGACAACAAGTTTGAATCATGATTCAACATAAAAGTAATAACAAAGTACTGGCCTGAAGGCCACTTATTACAATAAAGGTCACATGACCTCAAGTCTTGCAGCAACGAAAATAGTAAATGATAAACTCCAAGTGATGGCCCATCAAATTGCCCGCCAGCATTCAACTGAGGAACGTAGCCTAGTACTCCAGGTGCCCTTCATCAAAGCCACATGCGAAGTAGTCGTAATCCTCCCCCATGTCATTGAAGGCTTCTGAGATTTAATTTGAGTGTAGCACATGAGTACATAAAGTGCTCTGCAAGTCTTGGAAAAATGCATATACATAGCTTTAACAAATAGAGCTTATATGGTTCTTTTGCACAAAGCAATATTTTATGTTGAAACATTTTACATAAAGCATATTTGACAAATGTAGTTTCAATAAATAAATTAAATGATTCACTGGTGAAGATTCTAGCTACCAGTCACTAGTATCGAGACTCTAGCCGCCAAGGTTTAAAGAGTAGGGCTCTAGCTGCCAGAACAACAATCCAAGAATTCCAACTACTCTCAGATTCCCAAAATAATTCTTTGAAAACAAAACTAAAATCTATCATGTGAAAACGCACATTGCCCATCCTTGACCTTGGGCATGGCTATTCGAATAGTTCTACACTCTGCAGAGGTTGTACAGCTTGACCCACATGAGATAATCAACTTATAATGTCCGCTTCACATACTTTCAAAGGTGCACGACTAAGTTATTATCACAATGCCATTACAATACCTCACTACTACAACAAGGCTAATACTGGACGCCTCATCACAGACGGTTGACCAAAACCGTCGGTATTACATTCAATCACAAACGGTTTTGGTTTAGAGACCGCTCAGTACTCATCGGCTCGCGCTTAAAAACCGCTCGTGAAGAGGCAATATCACGAGCGGTTCATTTTGAAAACCGTCAGGAAGTATCACGAGCGGTTACAACACGAACCATCTCGTGATATTAATCAAGATCACGCACGGTTTTTAAACACAACCGTCAGGAGTATCACGACGGTTCGAACAAGAACCGTCGTGATATTAATTAGTATCACGACGGTTCTTAACAATAACCGCTCGTGATAATATCGCTCTGACTCCACGATGCGTTGCCATCCGCCCGGCTCCCGATCGCGCGTCTGTTCGTCGCCAATCCGCTTCGGCTCCCCGATGCGTCTCTTCGTCTCACGCTCCGAATTTATTCCTTGTTTGATAAAAAGGATCATCCGCCATCCAAGATGATCATCCCCACATACTTATAAAATTAAAAAGCGAAATGGTCGCCTCTTCCTCGTCGCCGCAGACGATGGCCTTCCTGGCCTCACTGTACGAGCACCTCTCTCGGTGTAGGTTGAACCGTCTTTGCGGAAGAACACTGTTTGATCAACAGTGTCTTCACTCCTCTGCCGGCGGAGAATTTGCCGGAGCAGGTGACGGCCACCTTCCGCCGTCTTGACATCCTCCTCCGCCGTGTCTTCCGGGTGATCTCCCACTTTCGGCGCGTTTACAGCGTCATCGACGTAGTCCTCCAAAACGACGTTGCACGTCTCCAGGAGGCTTGCCGTCACTTGGACTGTGAAATCGAGGCGGCAGGCGACCGATACGACCAGGCCGATACCCCTCAAGCAAGGGAAGAGAGCCTATGGGCTCAATTCTTCTTGGTTCAACAGTCTGAGGGTCTTCGGGAGACACTTGAACGAGCGCGTCAGCGAGTGGACGCATTTCAGGCTTCATTCGCTGATGATCAGGAACCGTCCAATGCCGACGCCGTCGCCTATGAAGTATTGAAGACGGAGATAGCAGCCTACCTCCGCCACTAGAAAAACTTTGTTTTATTTATAGGTTTTACTTTTTAAATCTTTTTAGTAGTTTAACGCCACTGCTTGGCCATATATATGAAAATTCCAAAATGAAAAAAAAGTTTGGAGGTGAAGTTACTATATTTAATTATATGTTGAATTATTATCTCTCTCTCTCTCTCTCTCTCTCTATATATATATATATATATATATATATATATATATATATATATATATATATATATATATATATATATATATATCGAGACGGTTTTGTGGAAAAACAAAATCTAGTTTGGAGGTGAAGTTACAATTAATATTAATTATATCGAACAGCGCTCAACGGGCCGGGTGGACGATTTCGTGCTTCGTCACGATCGAGAACCGTCCGATGCCGACACCGCCGCCTATGAAGTATTGCAGATGGAGATAGTAGCCTACCTTCGCCACTAGAAAAACCTTGTTTAATTATAGGTTTACCTTTTTAATATAAACATGTAATTTCTTCCCATGTCATGTAAGTGTATATACTTGAGAAAAAACATTTCACAGACGGTTCCATAATGGAACCGTCGTGATATAGGATATATCATTAGACGGCTCCATAATGGAACCGTCATGATATGTCTCTATATCACGCACGGTTCCATTATGGAACCGCTCGTGATGATATCACCGACGGTTCCATAATAGAACCGTCTCGATAAGTCTTTATAAGTAGGAGCTAGCACGACTTGCCGCTAGGGTTTGCGCTCTAACTCGCCACTCCCAGCCGCCTTACTCTCGTCCGTTCCTCTCGTCGCCGCCGCGCCGCCATTCTTCCGTCGCCGACGGTTGTAGCATACGGTGACACCGCAAAAGACACTCGTGCGATAAGAGTGTCTTTTGCGGCGTCACCACAATACACAACCACGGTGACGCCCAAACTCGTCACTCCCGGCTCGGCCGCTAGGGTTTGCGCCCGCCTCTAACTCCGTTCCTCCCCACCTCGACGCCGACCTCGTCGCCGTCGCCGCCTCGACCCTTTGCGCCCTAGGGCTCTGGCCGGCTTTGCTTTCCCCATCCTCCCTCTATTCTCCTCTAGATCTGTTAGCTTAATGTCTTTTGTTGAGTTTGATTTTTATGCATGAGCCTTAAGTTGTGTCCTGATGTTTGTGTGATTTATGCAAGGTAAAGGAAATGGATGAGGGTTGTGCTGGTGGTGGGGTCGCCACCGTGGTTGCGCCTGTTGTACTAAGGTCCTCTCTGTCTCTACCCTCCTTGCTCTGTGATGAAAATGGCTAGCTAGTGCTCTGCGATGGATGCCGAGGGCTACTACTGGTGTGGTGGGTTTGGACACCCTTGGTCTTGTTCTCTTGCTGATGAACTGCTCAATGATGTTAATAGTCTTATGCTGAAATTGAATTGATAATTAGTTCATATTAATAGTCCCCTTGCTCTGTGATGTAATGATGTAAATAGTCCTATGCTGAAATTGAATTGATAATTAGTTCATATTAATAGTCCCCTTGCTCGTGATGTAATGATGTAAATAGTCCTATGCTGAAATTGAATTGATAATTAGTTCATATTAATAGTCCTCTTGCTGTGTGATGTAATGATGTCAATAGTCTTATGCTGAAATTGAATTGATAATTAGTTCATATTAATAGTCCCCTTGCTCGTGATGTAATGGTGTCAATAGTCTTATGCTGAAATTGAATTGATAATTAGTTCATATTAATAGTCCCTTGTTCATGCGGTCAAGTTCTCCTACCTCTTGCGCACTGCAGTCGCCCTACCATTCCATTCATAATCTCTTCTCTATAAAGTCTCCAAGCGTTGGTCTTGTGCCATTAAAACGGCATCATATATATATTATATATATATTATTAGTGATCCTCGACCACTTTAGGAATTAGTCCACATGACATGAGAAGAATGAGGCGGTATCCACGGGCAACTCATTGAGCCCTTGCAAGTATAAAGTATGGATGCAAAGAGCGGTCGGACATCCAATTACTGGATTGGGCGTCGCTATGTTGAAAGTGGCGTTGATGCTAACTACTCGGTGGGAAGTGGCATCATGTATTAGCAACCAACAATTCTTGAGCATGTAATGGTCTTTAAAGCCAACAAGAACACCAAGCAACAAGTTGAGAATTCTTTTGAAATATGAGAATGGTTGCTTGGTGTTCTTGTTGGGTTTAAAGACGATTACATGCTCAAGAATGGTTAGTTGCTAATATATGATGCCACTTCCCACTCGGAGTACCCGCGCATCAACAATACTTTCTGAACATAGCGACGTCCAATCTAGGTAATTGGATGTCCGACCGCCTCTTTGCATCCATACTTTATATTTGCAAGGGCTCAATGAGGTTGCCCGTGGCTACCGCCTCATCCTTCTCATGTCATGCGGACGATCCCCAAAGTGGCCGAGAGATCACTTAACAATATATATGTAATATATATATGATGCCGATTTAATGGTACAAGCACCACCGCTGGGCCTTTATAGAGAAAAGTCATCACGCACGGTTTCACCACAAACCGCTTGTGATATGCATATTATCACGCACGGTTTGTGGCTAAAACCGTCAGTGATATGTGATTATCACTGCACGGTTTGTGGTGAAACCGCTCGATATGTGATTATCACGCACGGTTTGTGGCTAAAACCGCTCATGATATGTGATTATCACGCACGGTTTGTGGCTGAAACCGCTCGTGATATGATTATCCTGCATAGCTTTGTGGATGAAACCGCTCGTGATATATGCTATCGCAGACGGTTTGAACCACAAACCGCTCGGTGAAAGATACATCACTGAGCGGTTCAAAACCGCTCGTGATGACCTCATGTCATGATCGACCCATAAACTCGGGCGGCTCACGAAACCGCTCGTGATGACGCTTTGAACCGCTCAGTGAAAGCCTTTTCTGTAGTAGTGCCTTATCTTTACATCAGGTCGCCCGATGAGCTTAACCCCAAGTTATGGACATCAACTACCATCGACCCAGAGCTCACCATTGTGGGGGATAACCTGCCCGAATGTGGAGTTCATTTACCAACATACGGTGCAAGCCCCGACAGACATGAAAGTTCACTTACCATGCTGCATGACCCAAGATATAGAAGTACATTTACCATAACCTGCACATCTTAAAATATGGAAGTACATGTACCATAATCAAGAGAACACCTATCACTACAGCCTGCGAGCTTAATGCTTGGACTTGGTAAATTAGTTGGCCAGGTCCTCTCCATTCTAGACATGTGGTTGTATGGTAGTGCTCAATTTCAATAGACACAAGCGTTGGTCCTTAATCGACCAAGGCGAGACAGTCAAAACTCAACCCACTAGCCCTAGTCTAAATAAGTTTTCTACTATTTCATTTTATTTTCTAAACTACTGGCATTACCTATTGCCATACATGTCTTAAAAAGATTTGCATAAAAGGTAATACTAGTTTTCTTCCAATGGGTGATCATGACTGACAACGCATGTCTAAGCAGTTATACCGTTTTCACTATTCTAGCAATATTGTAATGAATATCTTGGATTTGCTATGCCAGGGTGACAATGGATCATGGATAACAACCTCAAATGACAGTAATATCAAGTTAGGATTAACTAACAACCTAATATTTGAACTTATCATTTTATGTAAGTAGCAATGAATAATAATTTTGAAACTTAAAATATATTTTGGAAAACATAGGTACAATATGGTCAAAGGAGACTTGCCTTCACCGCAGGTTGAGGTCACTGTGTCCGGTTGATCCAAATTGACTAGATTTAAATAAGGACATACAAATTTGTTAAGGTCAAACTGATTTCTATAAATTTGACAAGAAATATTTTAATTCAAGATAATTAATCTAGTATTTGATTAAATTATTTCCCAGGGTTGTTTACAAGCATTTACTTCAGTTTTTGTTTTGGAGTTTCTTTTCAAGTGAGAATGAATCCCTTCTCATCAGGAGATAAGGATTACATACATAAATATAAAATAAAATTATAAGACTAAAATAACTTGGTTCACCTCAATTGGAGTTTACATGAGTTACTTATGAATTTCCAAAGTTAAAAGCATTTTGTAGTGTACAAAACATTCGGTTTTGGATTAATTTGCAAAAACTATAATTTCTGGGATAGAGATAAGTTTGAAACCTATTCCAAACTAAAGTTCACTTAAAAAGAAAATTACGAAAATTGGTTTCACTTGATTTGGAGTTACTTTGAATTAGTTATGCATTTTTGAAGTTATTCTATTTTGGACCGTCTGATCGCGATTCGACAGTTCTGATTGAGTGAGCTGTTCGGTCGGTCCGAACGGCCCAATCGATACGGACGGCCCGATTAAGATCTAACGGTCCGGATCGTGTTGGCCGTTCGGACAGTCTGAACGGCCCAAACGATTTGGATAGTCCAATTCAAATCCAACGGCTCGCGTGCAACTCAGATGATTCACGTTTAAGTAGGGAGTTAAAAATAGCAAATAAAATTCTGAAAAATATAAAATTTTTCAGAGAAGCTACTGAGATGACATAGATCAAATATAAATTTTGAAAACATACTGTTCACGATTAAAATACTTAATTTAAAATTATTAACCGATTAGGTTTAAATAAGGACATACAAATTTGTTAAGGTCAAACTGATTTCTATAAATTTGACAAGAAATATTTTAATTCAAGATAATTAATATAGTATTTGATTAAATTATTTCCCAGGGTTGTTTAGAAGCATTTACTTCAGTTTCTGTTTTGGAGTTTCTTTTCAAGTGAGAATGAATCCTTCTCATCATGTTTGGAGATAAGGATTGCATACATGAATATAAAATAAAATTATAAGACCAAAATAACTTGATTCACCTCAGTTGGAGTTCACATGAGTTATTTATGAATTTCCAAAGTTAAAAGCATTTTGTAGTGTACAAAACATTCAATTTTGGATTAATTTGCAAAACTATAATTTCTGGGATAGAGATGTGAGGCCCCTCTCGGGATGCCCCCGGAGGGATCTCCCAGGACCTCCTAGGAAGTCCGACAGGACCACCTGAAGGTCTGGGAGGTCCTCCAAGATTACCTTGAGAGGAGGTCCTCTAGGTCCACCCAGGAGATCTCAAAGACCTCCCAGAGGTCCCGGCCTCTGTGCTCTGAGCTAGTCCCAGGATCACTAGCTAGCTCGCACAGAACAACGCAGGTGTAATCACAACCACACAACAAGAGAATAAGATGAAGCAGACAAATTAACTTATATTAAGGAGGGACCTTATGGTCAACGTTGTTTACAGAAGTCGCCACCAAGGGCTAACAAAAACTGGCAACAAAGCTTTACAGCGGAACCACCAAAACGTGCGAGGCCATCCGGCAAGCCCACAGGCTGTAGAGTGGAGGACGTCCCTAGACGGCCAGATCATCAAAGAACTCCTCCTCGAAGAGGTCTGCACACCCTTAATCTTCTTCTGCCACTGCTCAAACAGAGGGCTTAAAGCCATGAGTATGTTTGAATGTACTCAGCAAGTCGTAGGGAACAATTACACACATAATATTCATGCAATGGCTTGGCCAAGGAGAGCTGTACGATTAGTTTGCAGAAAGCAAGATTTAATAGTAAATAGCATAAGTAGATTGTAAAGCTCAAGTTAAAAGCATAATACATAGATACATTTGTTTGAAAACAGGGAGCGAGCACCCACTCACCCCCAAGACCACTCGAGGGAGGTCTGGCCGCACCCACGTCCAAGACCTCTCCCACGACCACTCTGGAGCACCAACTCCAGAGCTCCACTACCAGCCCCTGGACCACAACTCGAGCCAACCATGACCCCTCTGGAGCTGGCCGAGGTCTCTTCGAGGCAAAGCCACGGCCTCTCGCAGAGGTGCCCAGGGACACAAATTTTAGAAAATCTACCCCTTGCGCAATTTCACCAGGCAATGTCCATGACCAAGGACTTGGCTATTCGAATAGATTTTTTACTCTACAGAGGTGTGCAACTTTACCCACAATCCACGATCTCTCTAGCGGGATGGGTTCCGAAAAGACCATTTCTCACTTCCGAAGGTGAGCAGTCTAGAGAGCGTGACAAGGCCTTTACAAAGCTTTGAACTGGCTCGGAGCTGCCCGCTAAGGTTTCGCAAATCCCCCCTACCAGGTTATTGGGTGCCCCCTCTTGCGCCAGCGAATCAACACGCTCCACTACACAAGAACCAAGCCAGCTCATTGCTAATTATTTGGCCCAGACCATCCCCATAAAATGGTCTTGTAGTTGCACGGTAATACCTGGTTCAATGGATCAGAAATTAAAGTCCTTAATTACTGCTCAGGTAAGACCTCCTCAACCCAGTGTGCATGAAACACCCCCTTTACTGCACGATCACTTGCTCGAGCAAGAAAACCTTTTAGGTTCAACCCGGCCAAAGACCACCCTGGTCCTGGCACACAAATTTTAATTAAAGTGGCCTCGCACCACAATGAACACATATATGGCCTTAGCACCACAGCTGCTCAAGTGGCACCAACCACAGTTCCATAATTCAATTAGTCAAGATTATTAATGATGAAGCATGATTCTCAAGACCCACGGTCTAAAGCAAGGCTAAGCATAAACATACGGTCCCATGTTGGCAATATCAAGCGATACCAACTAAAATTATCCATTCTAAGTTGTCCAAGGGAATCATGTCAACATGATGAGTGCAAACATCAAAGAGGCATAATTGTCAAGTGGAATATAGCTACTGCCCAAAGCATTTCTTATAAAAATAGCCATGCATGATAATGTAAAACAACATAATTTTTGAAAGTCTAGGTTCAACATGATCAAAGGTCTGCGACTTGCCTTCGATGAAGAGTGGTGGGGCTTCGGCAGTGGCTACTGGTTCTAAGTACTCCACGAAATCGGGACCTATACGATCGTAAAGAATCAAATAAGCAAAACAACTCTCGGAAAAGAACTTAAAAAGACTTAAAGGAATTTAAACTAACTCATCCAAAAACCAGAAAATAGGAATTCTCGACGAGAAAGGAGATCCAAGCCAGAGAGGGTGGTCTTTGCAAAAAGACCAAGAGGTGGTCACGACCGAAGGGAGGTCATGGCCAAGAAGGAGGGTGGCCTTTGCAAAAAGACCAACAAAGACCAAGAGGTTGTCTTTGCAAAAAGACCAAGAAGGTCGTTTTTGCAAAGAGAGGCCCTCAGGAGATCCAATGTAACGTCCCATTTTTCCTAAGTGTTCTTGTCGTTTTCAAAGCTAAAAGAAACCATTCGGTTTATTCGCCTGCTCAAGCTTAACTTGGGATTTCAGAAATTTGGGAGTTTAACCTGACCTAACAAAACCTCAACTAAGCCTTTTGGTTCGTGTTCTTGGTCCTTTTGAGGTTCTCTGGTGCTCTCTGGTTTTAGCCCTTTTTCTTTTGCGTGCTCCGAGTGCCTTTTGTTTTAGCTCTTTCTCTGGACCTCCTCTGTGTTCGTAGGACCTCTTCTAAGTCCTTTGGACCTCCTCTGTGTTCATAGGACCTCTTCTAAGTCCTCTGTACCTCCTCTGTGTTCTTAGGACCTCATTGGAGATTATTTGGATCTCCTTCGAGTTTGGATCTTTCCACCCCTTTTAATCTAGGTTTCCTTTGTTGGTTTGAATTTCTTTAAGGTTTAGACCTCCCTCACGTCCGTTCAGGTCTTATGTTTGATCTAGACCTCTATCGTTTGTGTACCATTCGATTTGCGTTGGACGGTTTGATCTTGGTGAGATGTTCGGATGGTCCGAACGTCCCACTCCTCTAGGGCCGTCCGATCCTTATTGGAGGGTCCCGATCTGTTGGAGCGTTCGCTCGGTCCGAACGGCCCAATTGCCTTGCCCCGCCCGATAGAAATCTAACGGTCTGCTTCCATCGCTTTATCTCTGGTCACAAGCAGACCTCCCTTTGTTAGATCTCGACGTTAAGACCTCCCTTTGGAGATCTTAACTGCTCGCACCTCCCTTGATTGATCTCGACTGTTAGGATCTCCCATTTGGAGATCTTAACCGCTCGCACCTCCCTTTGTTAGATCTCGACCGTTAGGACCTCCCTTTGGAGATCTTAACTGTTCGCACCTCCCTTTGTTAGATCTCGACGCTTAGGACCTCCCATTTGGAGATCTTAACCGCTCGGACCTCCCTTTGTTAGATCTCGACTGTTAGGACCTCCACTTTGGAGATCTTAACCGCTCGCACCTCCCTTGATAGATCTCGACTGTTAGGACCTCCCTTTGGAGATCTTAACCGCTCGGACCTCCGCTTTTTAGATCTCGACTGTTAGGACCTCCCTTTGGTGATCTTAACTGCTCAAACCTCCCTTTGTTAGATCTCGACTGTTAGGACCTCCTTTTGAGATCTTAACCGCTCGGACCTCCCTTTGTTAGATCTCGACCGTTAGGACCTCCCTTTGGAGATCTTAACTGCTCGACCTCCCTTTGGAGATCTTAACCGCTCGGACCTCCCTTTGGAGATCTTAACCGCTGAGACCTCCCTTTGTTAGATCTCGACTGCTAGGACCTCCCTTTGAGATCTTAACCGCTCGGACCTCCCTTTGTTAGATCTCGATCGTTAAGACCTCCCTTGGAGATCTTAACTGCTCGCACCTCCCTTTGTTAGATCTAACCGTTAGGACCTCCCATTTGGAGATCTTAACTGCTCGAGACCTCCTCTTTGGAGATCTTAACCGCTCGCACCTCCCTTTGTTAGATCTCGACCATTAGGACCTCCCTCGAGAAATCTTGACCTCGAACCTCTTATAACTGTGGCGTGTCTTTTGGACCTCCCGTCCCTTAGGACCTCGCGTCTTTTGGACCTCCTGCCCTTAGGACCTCCTCGGCCCTTTGGACCTCCCGCCTCAAGACCTCCTTGTGGTTAGGACCTCCATTAGAGGTTAGGACCCCGGTCTTTTGCAAAGACCTCTCTTCTACCGAGACCAACCCTTTGATCGATCTGCTTTTCTTGAGTTTGACTGGCCCCACTTGTCACCTTGCTCTGTTCAAGATTTAATGACCGTTGTATCACATTAAATGCACCACATCCGGGTACTTTTTTTATTCTTTTGGTGACCTACCCTGTCCTAACCTTATCCTAGCTGCCACCGATCATTGACTCGTTTTGCTCTAACCCTTGTTGTCTCTCCAGCAACTCCGGCTATAAATAGCCTAGGCATGCCTCCCTTTGTCACATTTTTGCTCATTTCCAGTCTCCTTGCCCTCGCTGGTTCTCTCCACGCTCAGGACCTCCCTAAGGAGCTCCCGAGGCTGTGCTGAGCCTTGGCTTTCTAGTTTTGGCTGAGTTGATTTGAACTTTCTTTTTAAGTCTTCTTTTAAGGTCCTTGCTTGGAGTTGGCTTGCTTATTTGGTTCTTTGGCGAATATGTAGATCCCGCATTTGAGGAGGAGTTCTTGGACCCAGCGGTGTCTACTGAAGGTTCACCACTACTCAACGAAGGCAAGTCGCAGACCTTTGATCATTTTGAGCCTAGCTTTTCAAATGTATTTTGCTTTACTTTACCATGCATGGCTATTTTTATAAGAAATGGTTTGGGGCAGTAGTTATTCTCCTACTTGACAATATGCCACCTTGGACGATTGTATTCGACATGTTGACATGATCCTCTTGGATGCCTTAAGCTGGGTATTTTAGTTGGCATTGGTTGGTATTGCCAACATGGGTCCGTACGTATATGCTTAGTCTCGCTTGTAGAACCGGGGGTATTGGGAATCTTGTTCCTTCTCTAATAACTTGACTAACGAAACTATGGAACCCGTGGTTGGTGCCACTGATGAGCAACTGTGGTGGGATGCCACAGTTGTGTTGTTTGTGGTGTGAGGCTACTTTGTTAAAATCTTGTGTGCCAAGACCAGGGTGGTCTTTGGCTAGGTGAACCCAAAATGCTTTCTTGTTCGGGCAAGTGATCGTGTAGTAAAGGGGGTGCTCTTCGCACACTGGGATGTGGAAGCCTTGCCTGAGCAGCAATTAAGGACTTAACTTTGTGTTCTGTTGATCTGGGCCTTTTAGTGCAACCACAAGATCACTTTATGGGGGTGGTCTGGGCCAAATAATTAGCATTGAGATGGCTTGGTTCTATTGTGGTGGAGCGTGTTGATTCACTGGCGCAAGAGGGGGCACGAATCCGGTGGGGGTTTGCAGCCCAACCGGAAGCGAAACCTTAGCAGACAGCTCCGAGCCAAATCAAAGCTTTGTAAAGGCCTTGTCGCGCTCTCTAGACTGCTCACCTTCGGAAGTGAACAAAGGGTTCCGACGGGAACCCGCCCCGCTAGAGAGGTCGTGAATTATGGGTAAAGTTGTACACCTCTGCAGAGTATCAATCTATTCGAATAGCCAAGTCCTTGGTCATGGACATGCCCGGTGAAAATGGTGCAAGGGATAGACTTCTCAAATTTTTGTGTTCCATGGCTGGCTTGGGAGGTCTGCAGGTACTCTGGGTGGCTCCGAGTGCTTGTGACGTCCTCAGTTGGTCGTGAAGGTCCTGTGAACCCTAGGGTGGTCCAATAAGCTCCTGAGTGGGTGCTCAGAGGAGATCTTGGAGTCCTATGGAGGTCTTTGGGAACGCTGGAGCTGGTGCTCCAGAGAGGTCTTGGGAGAGATCCTGGTCGTGGGTGCGACCAGAGCTCCCCCAAGTGGCTTGGGGAGTGAGTTGGAGCTCACTTCCCCTCTTTTCAAACAAAGGTACTTAAGTATTATTGTTTCAAAAATTGAGCTTTTCAATCTCTACCTGTTATTTACTGTCAGACTTTGCTTTTTGCAACTAACCCTACAGCTCTCATTGTTAAGCCCATGCATGAATATTATTTACATAATTGTTCCCTGCGATTTGCTGAGTACATTCAAAGTACTCATGTCTTTAAGCCCTGTGTTAAAGCAGTGGTCGAAGATGAACAAGTGCAGGGATGCTCAGACCTCTTCGAGGAGGAGTTCTTTGATGACTCGGCTGCCTAGGACGTCCTCCACTCGACAGCCTGTGGGCTTGCCGGATGGCTTGGAAGCGTTTTGTGTTTCTGCTGTAAAGGTTCTCCTTTTGTCGATTTTTGTGAGCCCAAGTTGGCAATCTCCTGTAAGCAAGCTTTGACCATAAGGTCTTGTTTAATGCAAGGTTTAATTTGTCTGCTTTATCTTTTGTTTGGCCTTGTGCTTGTGATTATACCTAAGTATTCTGTGTGAGCTAGCATCGGTTCTCCTGGGACTGGCTCAGTACACAGAGGCCGGACCTCCTCTCAGGATATGCTGTGCGGTAGTACCGGTTGCCAAAAAAAAAAAATTGGTCCTCCCGGACCTCCCTGTGCTCCCGCAGGGAGCACTTTACCTGCATATCCTGAGAAGGTCCTCACATCCAAAGGGAGAGAAAGTCCTAAGGAAGACACGATTACTTCACAAGGTCGCAAGGAAACATGACCGCGTAATGTAGTCGTAGCAAAGATACGATCACGCGATGTGGTCGTATGAACAAGAAAAGAACAGACACCAAGAAACTTACTAAGGCCAAGAACGAGTTAAAGATAAGAAGGAGGAGTTGATCCCGAGGCTGGATGACGACCAGCTGGTGGTGACGGGAAGGACGTCGCAGAGGCTCCGGTAGGCCCTTTGCAACGAGGAAGCGATGGCGCAGCTCCAAAGGGGCTCCCTGCTGAAACTCCAAACTCAGAGAAAATTAGGCAAAGAGGCTAGGATTACTGAAAGAAAGCTCACTTAGGCTATTTTTATAGCTAGAGATGAAAAATAAAGAGCGAGAGAGCCGCAGGGAGACTTAGAGACACACAAGTCAAAGGTAGGTGAGAGTCAGGGCAAGTGTCACAACCGATTTGGTGAAGGACAGTCAAGACATGCTTTGCTGGGAAGGAAGGGAACAAGGAGGGAGATTAAGGTGCCACGCAAGTGACCATATTTAATGCACCCAGATTTTTGTGGTGGAGGAATTGAGAAAGTGAGTAAGACGGACAAGTAGGGCCAGTCAAACTCGGGTAAACCAATCGGTCAAAGGGATAATCACGACCAAAGGGAAGGTCGGGACCAACAAGGGTGGTCTCAACCACCAAGGTGGTGTTTGGGAAAAGACCACAAGGAGGAGGTCACGGCAAAACGACAAAGGAAGAAGTCACGGCCTCAGAGGGAGGTCGCAGCCCAAGGGGGTGGTTTTTGCAAAAAGACCAAAAGAGCGAGGAGGTCCAAACGAAGGGAGGTCTGGACAGCCAAGATCAATCAAAGGGAGGTCCTGACGGTCAAGATCTGCCAAGAGGAGATCCTGACGGCCAACATCTAACAAGGAGAGGTCCTGACAGTTAAGATCTCTGAAGGGGAGATCCTAACGGTCAGATCCACAAGGGGAGGTCCTGACAGTCAAGATCCAAACAAGAGGAGGTCTCAACGGTCAAGATCTAAACAAAGGGGGATATTTTAAAAAATGAGGAGATCCAAGGAAAGAGGTCCAAAGGAGGAACTCAAGGGAGGTCTAAAGAGAAGAAAGAGGAGAGGTGGTCAAATAAGAGGGTGGTCTAGAGAGAGGAAAACCACTCAAACTTGACCCTCAGAAATCAAAAAGGTTTGAAACACAAACCTGAGCTGGTCTAAGACCCAAAAGGGGAGGTCTTAGTCCTACAAAAAGGTCTTGGATAAGGGTAGGTCCAACACAAGGAAGGTTGGGACTCTCAGAAGAAGTCCAAACAGAAGGCACAAGGGGAGGTCCAAGGAGAAACCAAGAGAGGTCTGGACCTACGGGGGAGGTCCGGGTTAAAGGATAGACCAAGCACAAGGGAGGTCTAAGAAGGAAAAGCCAGTGAACACCAATACTCGAGATAAACCAAAGGAGGTTAATTGCAGTTGGATTAATTCAATTTAAATCTCCAATTTTTCCAAAATTCCAAGTTAATCTTGAGCGAATCAACAAAGCCGAATGATTCATTTTGGGTTTTTGAAAACTGGCAGAAACCCTAGGACAAACGGGACGTTACAAGTGATAAGTTTGAAACCTATTCTAAACTAAAGTTCACTTAAAAATAAAATTATGAAATTTTTTTTCACTTGATTTGGAGTTACTTTGAATTAGTTATGCATTTTTGAAGTTATTTTGTTTTGGACTGTCTGATCACGATTCGACGGTTCTGATTGAGTGGGTTGTTCGGTCGGTCTGAACGGCCCAATCGATACGGACGGCCTGATTAAGATCTAATGGTCCAGATCGCGTCGGCCGTTCGGATGGTTCGAACGGCCCAAATGATCTGGACAGTCCAGTTCAAATCCAACGACTCGTATGCAACTCAGATGATTCATGTTTAAGTAGGGAGTTAAAAATAACAAATAAAATTATAAAAATTTGAAATTTTTCGGAGAAGCTACTGAGATGACATAGACAAAATATAAATTTTGAAAACATACTGTTCACGATTAAAATACTTAATTTAAAATTCTTAACCGACTAGGTTTAAATAAGGACATACAAATTTGTTAAGGTCAAACTAATTTCTATAAATTTGTCAAGAAATATTTTAATTCAAGATAATTAATCTAGTATTTGATTAAATTATTTTCCAGGGTTGTTTACAAGCATTTACTTCAGTTTTTGTTTTGGAGTTTCTTTTCAAGTGAGAATGAATCCGTTCTCATGATGTTTGGAGATAAGGATTACATACATAAAGAAAATAAAATTATAAGACCAAAATAACTTGGTTCACCTCAATTGGAGTTCACATGAGTTATTTATGAATTTCCAAAGTTAAAAGCGTTTTGTAGTGTACAAAACATTCGGTTTTGGATTAATTTACAAAAACTATAATTTCTGGGGTAGAGATAAGTTTGAAACCTATTCCAAACTAAAGTTCACTTAAAAAGAAAATTATGAAAATTGGTTTCACTTGATCGAGATTGGATGGCCCGATCAAGATTGCCGTTCGGACCGGTCCGAACGTCCCAAGCAGCGTGGATCGTCCGATCTAAATCAAACGTCTGATAGCAAATATGTGGCGCGGCAACGAAAATGTGGCGCGGCAACGAAATTCCTGTGGGTACACGTAAACCGACGCGAATGATAGCGACCAAATATGGGGCGCAGCAACGAAAATGGGGCGCGGCAACGAAATTCCTGTGGGTACGCGTAAACCGACGTGAATGATAATTTTCCTGACGATTATATATCAAACCGTCACCAAAACTTCTTGCATCCTTGTCGGTACATCCAAACCGACGGTAGCTAAATCATTATTGTCGGTTCACTACACACTCGTCAGGAAAATAAAACCCCGACAGGAAAGATCGGTTCTCCAGTAGTGCCTCTGGTATTCAACTTCCTTTTCACTCTAATAGTTATGAAATCTATGAACATAAAAGTCTCAAGATCATAGCAGAAGTCATGAGTTGAAACCGAGAAAACCCAAGCTCAAACACCCTCAGCCGGTGTGACCACCGAGCCTGGGCCGATCTGACTGTTGACTGAAAATGAGCTCAACGATGGATCCACAATTCGACCTTACTTTTGACCTAGTGATCCAAATCGACTGAGATTTCAAATATATCTCAACAAGATGGTTATAAACCTATTCCAATTACAAATCGAGAGGATCATGGTCAAGATTCCACAAATTTCTTGATTGGGGACAAGAAGGCTCAAAACCGGTGGGAAACCTAAACTTGATCCAAAAGCTTGCTCGTGGATGAAATGTGGTATTGTATGTTTACAACCACTCTATCATGAAGGATAAAAGCTCTCACATGAGCACCCAATTGCTCAATCCATCCCTCTCAAACTCTAGCCTCATCTATTTTCTCTACTTTCCCTAAATCTCACATTAGGGTCTCAAAGGCTTGGTTGTGCTGCACCAACCCTCATATAGTGGAGGCTAGGTTTAGAGAGAAAATCCCAACGAGCACCCGTTAAGCCCACACGTAAATGGGTTTACACTCACGCATGCATAGGGTTAAAGTGATTTTCGAAATTCCCAAAACCCTATCAACCACACCTTCCTCATCTAATACCACGCCGCCGACGCTAGCACTCCAGCGTGTGATGTCCCTGTCCCGTACGCGTGGATACCTGGAGGTGTTGATGCGAAGCATCGGCATTAGGACGATCTGAAACTCGTGACAATCACAAGGAGCAAAAGGAGAAGACGTGCGGCTAGTATGACTACGACCGCACCAACACGCTATATCGACTCTACTTCCGCTACAAGTCTGCACGTCTAGTGGTAATCCCGTGATCTATTACCAGTGGAGATTCCTTGTTTACGCGGTGGATTTTTGAATTTGTGCTAGCGTAGCTTACCCGTGTTTCAACACATGGTCCCTTCCCTAGGCAGCTCCCAAAAACCTATTGTTGCATATGTTCCCAAGTTGCAAAACCAAACAAAAATTGAATGTTTTCTTTTTCTTAAGATCACAAAAGAAGAATGATCATTGCGTAAGAAATTACGTAAGACACCTGTTGCCTAGGCACCCGCATCAAAAACCGTCCAATACATGTCTACAATCTATGTGAATTTTAGAGTTTGGGTATGAAAATATTTTATACCCTTGATATATTTATGACAAGTGATTTTTGAACTCAGTTCAAACTAATTTGAACTAATATCCATGCTATAATATCTTAAAAAACTTATATATATGCAACATTCGGATCGGATGAATTCGAGAGAACGTAATCGAACAACTAAGGCATGATATCCAAACCAATATCCAAGGGACCAGCAGCCGGATAGTGTCTGGATATCCACCTATGACTTATCCATTGATAAACATTGCGGCCATTCTAACCTATCATATGTGGCTGTTTTTGGAGATAGAGGGCAGGCAGGCAGCTACCTTTAGCATCCCTAAGCAAAGGCCAATTCTATAGAAACCAAACTGCCATCTCGAGTGAAAGCAATAACGCAACCAACTCGAGGAAAAATGATGATGCTCGTATCCGCACGAGATAGTCAAAGATCGGGTGTCCGTAGGACATGTTAAGGGTGTCAACGGATCTAATACAAATCGAGTAGTCTAGATACAGATACCAGATAAAACTGATAATTGAGATCTGATTGACACTCTTTGAGTCTTAAAAAAATTAGCGATATATTGATTTGCTAACCGGTGGCTAGTGTCGGAGCTGCGCACAGCTGAATGAGTATACAAACAACTCTTCTTCCTATACTGAACTTTCAGAATACTTGCAACCAAGAAACCAGCAGAAATAATCAACATAACATGCATTAACCCTGCGATTTACGTAGAAAAACCTTTTTATGTTGACGATGGTTGTTATTTACGAGGAAAAACAACCTTTGCCCTATGATTCACATGGAAAAACCTCCTGTGTGCCGACTCTTGGAAAAAAAAAAGTCACCCTCTTGAGCTCCATTTTCTCTATGTGAAGGGACCAACAGCTAGTTTACCTGATGTAGCAGTTGTCGTTGAAGGTGCATTTGTACTGTCAATAGCTGAACCCTTTATTTTGAAAAGTAAAAAATTTCCCCCAGAGACAATAAGTCTAGAAAATAAAAAGTGTTTGAAGTAATTTTGTATCCTGTAATTAAGACTCTATTTTAATCTATACTTTGCGACTCCATATTCCCTTCTTTTATAAATAGAACGGACATCTCTTCTGCCTGTTTCTTTTAAAATAAATCACATAACCACGTAGCATCTCTCTCTCCTGCCTGTTTCTTAAAAATGAAATACAAAATTTCGCATGTGACCACGTGCTTTACCATTTTACTGACAGTCCACGTACTATGTGATTGGGATGAGACCGTCGGATCTCGTAACACGTGCCCCGCAATTAAAAGCTGCGTCGGTGATCGGCATCGACCAACCTCCAAGATCAGCTCGACCTCTTTACCCGCCCTATCTATCAGAGCTTGCTCACAACTGTTCCATCCATTCATTCATTCCACTTAACTCGCCATTCGCCAACCTCCACAGATCCAAGAGACCGGCCGCCGCAAGCGAGCTATTCACCTGCAGTGCACCGGCCGGCCATGGGCAACTGCCAGGCGGCCGAAGCGGTGGCCATCGTCATCCAACACCCGTCCGGCGGCCGCGTCGAGCGCGCCCACGGCGCTGTCTCGGCCGCCGCTGTCATGGCCGCAAACCCCGGCCACTACGTCGCCGCAGTGGTCCCCGCCGCGCCGCCGTCGATGGCGTCGGCGCCAGCGGCGCCTGCGAAGCGGCGGCTGAAGCTGCTCCGGCCCGACGACACGCTCGTGCTCGGCGGCGTCTACCGCCTCGTTAGCTTCGAAGGTACTCCAAGATACGCCATTGATACGCACTTTTGTCCTTGTTTTGTCTCTCGTGAAGATCTCGTACTCACGAGTCACAAGATTATGGATCAATGATGGTCGTACGTGCAGAGGTGCTGACGGAGTTCGTGTCGAAGCGGCACGCCATGCTGAGCCGCGTGGTGATCGCGGACGAGGAGGACGTGGCGACGGCGACGGATGCTAAGGCGGCTCTGTACCGGCGACGGGACGGCAGCCAGTTCTGCGACGCGTCGTCAGCGCCGGAGTCAGACAGCGCACTTGCCAAGGTACGGGCGTGTGTATTATTGCGATGGATGCATTATACCAACCGAAACAAAAAATTTTTTTTGCGCGACTTCTGAAACTGTACTAGCGCTACTAATCTGTAGTTATTGTAATTTTTCACTCTCTATCTCTACTTATTTTTTTTGGCAATAGATCAAGTGTTGTGGTATGTTATTTAATATAGGTAAATATAGTCATTTCTCATTAATTATGTTTTATATTTAATGTTTTTTTGTCTGTGCGTATTGTGAAGCACAGGGAGTAATTGCAAGTTGGCGACATGAAACATTTCCTTTTTCCCTTTAGAGGAAGACGACATATACGGATATGCATGTATCATGTATAGGAGTACTACGTAGGACGGTAGGAGTACTGTATAGTCTCAAAGTATACCAAAAAACATTATTTTAATATACCAAAACAAAAATTGGTAGAGAATAGGGGTGTAAGTGGACGCGGGCCGTCCGCGAACCCACTAAACCCGCCCCACATAAAATAATAAGTGAGTGCTAGTAGCCCAACTAAAAAATTAAGTGGTTACTTGCGGAACGTTCATATATCCTACTATATGACCGCATATCCCACTACATCAAGAACAGCTAATTAGCAACAAGAAACAACAAGAATTTTTTTCTTTGGGAAATAATTCAAAAGGATGCATTCTACATTTATACTCTGCATTCAGATCGTACTAATGCTAGCAGCAGTTTTGACAAAGCTCCTTGAGTTCTTCTGATTAGCATACCTCCAGTACATTGGCTTACGTGTTCAGGATGGTCGGTAGGCCCCGGCTGCCAACATATGCCTCTGCTTCCACATTGAGATTCTCATACCTCACTTCGATTGTCGATAGTTCAATTCCAACTCTGCATAGAAGAAACATCATAAGGAATAATTACAATGATATCGACTTCTCTCATGTCAAGATTGAAATTCCGTTCAAAAAAATGTAAGTTTGGAACATTGAAAGTTTTCATCTATGCTATTCTAAACTAATGAAGATTGCAACGATGTTGCGCAGCAGAGTTACCGGTCGACGCGCTCCTTGAACTTGGAATAGTCAACAGACTATTGATTTATAGTCCCAGTGAGCAAAGCAATTGACCGTGAATTTGCGGGCTTCATGAGTGCCGCGTTGCCCGCATAAGAGCTCTGTGGGCTGCCGCATTGACCCGCATAAAAGCTTGCGGCCAAGTGGGTAAAGTGCGGCTAGCCCGCAGTACGTCCCACTTTTATCCTTAGTAGAGAAGCAATCGAGGTCTCGTGTTTCAGTTCTGAATAAAACCTTCAGGATCCATAATGGAATTCTACTCATTTACGGCCAATCTAAATATTCACAAACATGCTACTGGTCAAAGTTAAAATAATTGCCTGCACTTGTTTTCGCTATGGTGGTTTTAATTCGCCCTAAAACTCAATCACAGCATCACAGTTACGACCACTACAGTGTTTTGCATATAGTGAAAATAGCATGCGTTATGCTTCATTTGTATATTTTGGACGTGTGAATAATTATTGAACATGTTAGGATTTTTAGGTAAGTCAAATTAGTTTTGTGACAAAGAATTGCAAGAAATGGTGTTTAATATGTAAATATAAATTGAAAAGATTGTAAAATATTCTATTATACTATTTAACCAAAAGATATTTTAAAATCTATAAAATAAAAACTTTGATCTTTAGAGGATTTGGATTCAAATATATACTATATATTTAAATTCAAGTCTATAATTTCATATACTTTTCCTTTTATATTCCATTTCAAGAATTTTGTTTTTCTTGATGTTCTGAAACCGCAATTTATGAATTTAATTAAACTTTTAAATATTTCTACTTTATTTTTACAACTATAGTAAACTCAAAGCAAAATTTTAGAAACTATACTAAAATTTATTTTTATTTTTAGATTTAAAATTTTGAGTAAATTTCACTTTGCACCATGTAATCTTACCATGGCTTCATTTTACACTACCATTAGCAAATATTTTCACTTTGTATCACATCTTCTTATAATGTGTTGCACTTTGCACCAAGGTAAGGATTTGATCGCCTTCTTTGGTGCTCATAAACGGTGAATGGCGGTGCGGGAGACGGCGGCGAGGCACGGGATAGAGAGATGGGAGGTAGGAAATGGATCGAAAGTAGAGAAGAATAGTCGTAGCATCGTCGACGGCGGCCATAGCAATGGCGGCGATGGCAAAATGGCTTGCACTCTCTATTTTTCGGGTTGCAGCTACCTCGCCGGCCATGCCTCATTGCCGGCAAGCTCTCTACACGTCTCTCATATTTCTCTCTTACTGACAGGATGTTCTCCTGGTGCAAATTGAAACAAAAAGTAACAAAAGGAGGTGAAAAGTGAAACAAAAAGTAACAAGAGGTGGTACAAAGTGAAAAAATTTACTGAGAGTTATGCAAAATGAAATCATAGTAAGATTACATGATGTAAAATGAAATTTACTCTAAAATTTTTAATGTCATAGAAGGTAACGTCATTTGGTAAAACTTTGGTGATGTCCAATTTTATAAGTTTTTTTTCCTGTTTATATAGTGTTTTAGGTACCACGAGAATACATAGAATTAACATATTCAACAGGACGTCGATGTAGGATAGCCTCCATGATAGTTTTTCTTTTTTTGCATCACCGCGACACAATGATAAATGTGATTTAAAACATTGAACTGCATGCATTCTAGGACATAATTCTTTTACTGAAGGAGTATAAATACGTGAGAATCAAATCGAGATAAATAAACAGAAAAGGCAGAACATAAAATCGGGAACAATTACGAATATCGAAGACATGATAAAAGAACGAAATATAAGGAATGATACAAAACTCAGAGGATGTATATCATCATACATACTCAGCAGCTAGATTTCTTGTTGCCATGCATGTAGGGGTTGGGGATTTCAGGCCTGAATATGTGGCTCTGTTTTTCTTGCTGTTTAATTAGGGGGAACTCCAACGATCAAGGGGAGAAGAGAGTACGATAGTGAGGCGTTCGGTAGGGATAGGTCGACACATGATGGAGTGCTTAAACAGCAAGCAGGCGAGTTTGCTGGGCTTGGCAAACAGGCGAGGCAGTGAGCACGGCTTGAAGGTGAGCACTAGCTAGTAAATCAGGAGCAACCTATCTGAACTCTGAAGACCATCACGCTTCGTAAACAGTGTTTCGATGGGCTGCTTTTTACTCTCGGTGATATATATTTATGATATAATCAGTCATCATTACCCACATCAAAATCTTGGAACTCAAAAATTCACCATGGCATCTTCCCGCAAAAAAAAATCACCATGGCATATCATTAATTCAAAGTTGATTTCCTATTTGAAACTAGCTAGTAGTAATCTTAGATGATAAGAGTATATTTCTGACTTCCTATCACCCACTCTGATCGATCAGGGGCCTACTTCCGATACATCCGACCCAAGTTCAGACGAGGACTCTCCGTCCGAGCCCGGCTTCGACGCGGCGGCCATGGCGCACGGCATGGTGCTCGGTGGTAGGTTCGGCCTCTCTCGACACGGGCAATGGAGGCCTGCGTTGCCGAGCATCGCAGAAGGAAGTGTTGTCTGCTAAGGGCTAATTGATAACATGTCGCATCTCACGGTGGTGATCACCCTGTAATTTGCAGAGCTCTTATACTCCCGAGTCTCTCACCTGCTGCGTGCCTCTGCTTGCTGAACGCGTTTGTGGGCTTGTGGCATGGTGTCGTGTGAGGACTCGTTGTACATTTCCATTTTTATAGTTTTTGAACTGTTTAATCATGTTGCTGTTTGCTGACTCAGCTAATCATTGAAACCTTTTAGAGGGAGAAGTTTTGATGATGTAGCTGATAGGGGTGTATGCTAAGCTAGGCGGCGGATCTAGAAGAAAAATAACCGGGTGTCCCTCATATATATCATTACATATGTATAGAGTCATTAAGTTTATGTTACGGGTGCACACCTCTATATATATATAGGCTTTAACAAGATAAAATAAAATTGGATCGGTGTCCTGTACACCCCCTAGACCTACTTGAATCCACCCATGAAGCTAGCTATGAAAATTTTGGAAGCTAGACTGCTAGAGTAACCCGAAACCAACATCAATTTAGGTGAGGCAAGGCGGTCGATTATGCGAGACGCGCACCTCATTTTGACATGTTCTTATCTTGCAAGAAGGAATCGTCTTTCAAACATTGAAAGAGCATGTACTGCGTAGAAAGAAGTTTAGCAAATAAAAACTAATTTTTTTGCCATGTAGAATAGATAAGATGTTTATTTTGTTGCATCGATACTTAATTCGGCATCGGTGATTAACCGGTGGTTAGGTATATAACTATATATAATAAAAAAAATACAACCAGAGCACTTACAAAAGAGATGTTTGCAATAGAGATTTTTTTTTTACATAGATGCTTGATGATATGGTTATAATATCTCTTTAAGCACTCATGTACGAGTATCTTGCACTGTACGTGACTTTAATATTGAAGGCGATTGGGAGATGTCCCAGGTTCCAGCTTAGGTGGAGATGCAGTGAAATTCCTGCGTTTGAAACGGGTATGTCCTTTGCAATGTAGCAACTAACATCAACCTTTCCTTCTAGCTAAGTGGAGACTATCATGCCCAGATTTTTCAGTTTTTTTTTTGAAACACTGGATGTTGTCACCCATTTCCATTTATTAATGAAACCAGATCACAGAGTATGTTTTCGGTTTCCAAATCCATACAAATTTCATTGTGCATACATGATGTAACATATCAGTTTTCGGGTTTTCAAAAATCTTTTTGTATAGTTTAGGTCTCCGAAAAATTTCACCAATTTTTCTTGAATTAATAAAGCTTAATTAGGAATTTCTGAAATTAAAATAATTTAATATGATTAATGTAAACTTCAATTAAAGTGAAAACAATTTTATTTGGGTTCCTTGTGTTCCAACGTATTTTCCTGAATATTTTTAAAATTTTTCGAGTTTGTTTGGTATTTATTTTAGCTCATTTGATTTTCGAGCCCTCTTAAAATCCAAAATCCAAAATCAATTCTATTTCATTTTCCTTCGTGGGCCGAATTGGCTCGGCCCATCTCCTTTCACCCTAGCCCAGCCCCACTTCCTCCCCGCTCCACCGCCCCGTCACCCACTTTCCTCCTTGCCATCTCACCTGACCTACCTCCTTCTCTCGGCCCAAGCGCACCGCCACCACCCGAGCCCACCTGGCACCTGCCACCGTCGCTCGTAGCCGACCCGGACACTGCCTCCGCGCCACCATCGGTGTTCGTGCTGTCCACGCCTACCAAGGCCATAGATATCGCCATCCCCATGCGCATCTGCTCCGCCTCACCCCGTCGCCTCCGTGCCCTAGCCATAATCGCCCAGAACACCGCCAAGAGCCGTCACCCTGGTCTTCTTCTCCAAAACCAGCGCCGCCCCTACGTCACCCGATGTTTGTCGTCGCTGCTCCTCGCGTCGAGTCCTTTCCACCATATAACATGCTAGCTAGGCGGAAGCCAAGATGTTACTTAAAAGACTAACATGCAACAACAATACGAAATAATTTCAGCAATTTATCAACTAATAACATGTAAGGATCAACAAACAATAGAATGATCATAAGAATTAAACTAGATTTCAGCAACAAGTCAAACTTGTAAATATCAAATCCTATTGAATTATTCAAGATAAAACTATCAAGGTTCTATACGAAGAATATCAAGCATTTACTAGTTCAACCAAAGCAAAATGAATGATAGTTTCAAACATCAGAACTCCAATTATTACAATCCTCTTATTAAAAGAAAGATAATAACAAGTTCAACTATTTAAAAGGTGATGTATGTGAAGTGAATGAGGTGATCCATGTCTAATCCCTCCCAAGTATGCCGTCATCAATGTTCATCTAAAATAAATAAACACAAGCAAGAATGAGTCCACGACTCAGCAAGTACAACAGAATAATATGAACAATACTGAATAAGAACATAACCATCACATTATAGAATATGAATGTAGAATGACAGAAATCATATGAATGAATGAAATGCATGATCTTCTCTTCTGCTTATACTAGTATAGCCAGTGAACACCTGTTAGTGTTCACTCAGGCCCGCATTATCCAAAATACGGGGATCCAAGGCCTATATGAAGAATGTTTCATAACGGGGATTCAATTTGCCCACATTGGAATGGTGGGTCTTATGTGCCCATATTGGAATGATGGGTCTTTATTTTCCACTCTTGTGGGTGATTCATGAACATATGATTGAATGAATGAATATGAATATGAAAGTCATAATCTCATGAAGTATGGATTAACATACGTGGAAAGAACAGGAATCGTTGGAATTTACTCATAAACTATAGAATGTAATCATAGCATGAACAACAAGCAATCGAACAATCAACAACAATATAATCCACAAAGTACTTGCCTTTCGCGCTGCGATGTGTTAGGAGGCAAGGATGATACCACTAATCCCAAACCCTCTCCTCCCTTGAAGACACCAATGAAACCAGCTGGAGATCTCCTACGAAGAACTCCTCCTTCCCCGTCCCCTTCCTTTCACCTTTGACGAACACCACCACGGCCTCTCCCTCCATCTGCAACCTTGGACAGCAGCAAGGAGGCCCCACCAATGGAGGGGAGGTGCTAGTCTAGAGGGGAGAAAGGGGGTGGCGGCTCAAGGGAGGGAGTGGAGGTGCCTAGGAGGGAAAGGAGGGAGGCCGGGTAGGGTTTAGGGGGTGGGGGTGGCGCCCCCCTTTTGGCTGGCCAAGCATGGGCCTCCTGGGCCAAGGCCCAGGGCCCATGTTGGCACACAAACGCGGAAAACCCCTTTTAAAAAGTTTATTCTCCCTTTTGCTTGCATTCCTTCCTTAGAAAAAATAATCAAAATATTACAATTTCATCCAGAAAAAGAAAAACTGAGATGGAGTATTACACACCGTCAGCTTCACCTCATCATCCTCTGTCAATCCTTTCGGTCAATTGGAGTTCCTGTGATAAGGCCCCTGGTGCATGTAGTACAATGGTGAGTAACTCTAGAGTGCCAACTTGTACTAGATCTTTAGTTGGCATTGATTTGCAACAAAAGGGAGAAACTTTTCATGCGGCCAAGAGGAAGGAGAGGGAGGTAGGCCGAGGAGGAGGGAGATCAAGCTATGGAGAGTTGCAATTAAGCTAAATCAAGAAGAAAGAAGCCAAGGAGATAACAAATCCGAATTGCATTCGGATTGAGCAAAATCAGGGCAAACCGCATTGGATTTGGATTAGATTGATCCCAATTTGAATTTTCATGTAAAAGTTTATTTATTTTCAGAAATTAGGTCAGTTTAATTTCTGAATTAGAGTAACTTTTAATTTTGAATTTAGAAATAAGGGGGAGATGGAATTCAGCCATATGGCCAAAACCAAGTGGAATTCAGATTCCCCCCAAATCCGAGTGGAATATGTATAGAACCTGAGGTTGGCACATCATCTATCACATGAGCCTTAGAATAAGCTTTCCAACGAATACTCATGCATCTAAAACGGACTCCATATGTGGAAGTTATGGGCTTTTCAAGTTCAGGTCCTACTGTTGATTCCAAATTTGATGCTAATTCCATATTGGAAAGAGTTTCTTCCACCCAATCTGAATTGGGAAGGGAGTAGGGCCCCTATTCCGAAATTGAGAGGGAAAACCACCCCCTTGGCCAGCCATGAGGAAGGAGAGGAAGTCCTATATATTTAGGGGTAGGCCCCCATTGTAAGTAAGTTCGAGTTTAAGAAAATACAGAAAAGTCACATGTTTATATGGTGCATAATGAGTACATGTGTGTCAGAAATTCCCATCTAGGGTTTGTGATTGCGTGAATATTGAAGGGTGGTTATTCTTCCAAGATTTGTGATTCCTTATTGATTATCTCACCAATTCGTGGCATCCTCAATTGCTCACGGTTTGGTGTTGTTCTTTGGGTTTGATTTCATTTCTCTCTTTGGATTGATTAAATATTAACCAAGTACCATTACTTGCTTTGGAGATAAACTTGTTCTTCCTTTTTGCCGAACCAAGAAAGAGGGAAGCTAGATTTTTGCTTTGATCAAGATTGAAATTCAAGTATCGTGAAAGATTGGGCTACATTACGTATCAACGACACATTGATTTGTATCATATCGCCGTTGCTGTCTTCTTCTTCCCCACCTCTGACCACGTTCCGCGATGGCTGAAACACCTCCTTCATGTTCCCTGTCGCATCGGTGGGTCCTTCACAAATCCTTTTGTGTCACCTTACGTTCCACACCCTGATCTATCTTTTCCCTCGGTTGATTTCGAGTTTTGTTCACTATGCATCGCATTTGGCTCCATCTTCTTTGTCTTCGGTCACCAACCTTTGCCGCCCGATTCCGCCTCTTCAGTGAGTCTTTGCCGTTCATCTTCACCTCCATCACCTTCCCCGAGCCATGTTCTACCTCGTGCTCACTCTCTCACCGCCGATGCGTCCTTCCACGTTGTCGCCGTTGTGCAACCCGTCGCCGCCGCCGGTCGCCCAAGCTCATCACCAACGATGTTGACCACGTCGTCACGTTCGCTTCATCGTCCTCTCCGTGTTGCACCCCACCACCTGCGCCGCTGTGACCCTTAGCACCGGCAAGCCATCAGGCCCAAGCATCGCTGGTGCCACGTCAGAGCCACGTCGTCGCCTCGTCAGCATCGTTCACCACCTCAGCTGCACGTGAGCTTTTGTGCACACATGGCACGCGGCGTGGATGCTTACGTGGCACACTGAGCCCAAACCCTAGATTGAAATCTATGTGGACTTGGTCCACCGGGAGCCGAGCCACTTACACGTGGACACCACCCTGTTAGTTTCCAATTTCGTGAATCCAGTTCGGCATGGACCCAAGCCTTCTTCATGGACCTGGTCCATGGACCAGTGACCCACATGCTAGCCTCTAGGCTTTTTCCAGAATTTCCTTTTATTCCAAAAATCTAGAAATTCGATGGGACCCACATGTCATCCTCTCGGCATTTTCCAAAATTCCCGAAAATAAATATTACAAGAATATTCCTTTGGCCCGACCTGTGAGTGACTCATACTCTCTCTCCCTTTTCTTTTTCTTGATTTTCTTTCCCGATCAAAGTTTCGAGAGCTCGTTCTTCTTCATACGAACTCCGATTGAACCTGTTCAAATTTCTAAATTCATATAAAATCAAGCCCTACCTCCCAGTACCTTTGAATTTAAATTTGGAGTTTATTTTATTTGTCTTTCTGAATTTTGTTTGTTTTGTCCTTTCTCTCTCGTAAGACGTTGACATTCTAAAATCGCTGGAAGGAGCTGAAGGTCAAGGAAGTCGAAGATCGAAGACAAGCAATAATAGTGTAGCTATAGTAAGGAAATTTGTGCTTTGATCATATTGCACCCAATTTTACAAAACCCACTTTGTGTTAAATTATTGCATGTTAATTCAATTAGCAAATTTTTTGTTTTTTTGGAATTAGCTATGCAACCTATTTGATTATGTCTACCTTGTGAATTGTATTATCATGATCCATGGTCACCCTAGGTTGGATACTTATTTAGTTGGTCAATATTGTAGAACCAACGTGGGTTGGTTTAGACATGATTAGTATACTTAGTCATGCAACAGACATTCATACCATTTTAATGGCAAATTCATACCTGACTAAGTGATTATAGAATATCTTTGTGATAATTGGTATGACATGTGTTGTCACTCAGTGGAAGCATGTGTTGCACTTTAATCAACTAGGTGGAAAAATGTTTAGATTGGTGGCTTTGTGATTGGGATCTTGGTGAATATGTGTAGTAAATTGGTAGTCTCGCCCTGATCAAATTAAGGACTTAATTTTGTACGCATTGAACTAAACTATACAGTATGATCGCATGCTTGGAATGGGATAAGCCTAGTTTAGTAAGTTATAGAGTCTCAACATTGGCTGCCTCATCCAGTAGATTAGCTCAGTGAATGGGTGGAGATGTGGAGTCATGTGTTGAGGCATATTTATGGATGGTTCGACGTTTACATATCCAACGGTGTGCCCCAGTTCAACATCTGTGTGATGGAAAGTTACCGGCTTAATGCTCACCGGGAGGGCCAATTATTGAGATGAAGTTTCAGAAAGGCTTTATTGTGATCTTCTCTGTACAAGTTGGATCTTGTGAGTAAAGTGTACATCCTCTGCATAGTGTTAATAATCTATTCGAATAGCTACATCTGTGTTCATGGACATGCTCAGGGATTTCACACGAGGGGTAGACTTTACAAAACAAAACTGGGATGGACAGCTATGTGAATAAACTGATACAACTGTGTGAATGAAGTTGTTTAGGCTATGTGAACTTTGTAAAACTCTTGTTTACTTAATATTACTATTTGTTTGCAATTATGCTTTCAATATATTTTTCGTATTCAATTGCAAATGTTCGCTTTATGCAAAACAAGCCAGGTTAGCCATATCCTTTGGAATAAGCGATCATCTATACTTGCATTCTGTGGTACAAGTTGCTAAGTACTCCATCTACTCACTATTGCTATAAACAATGTTGCTCAGTTTTTGAAGATTACATCCATTCATCGTTGGTCAACAAGGACTACTTGAATGCACGTGGAGAACTAGGTCGCGCTACCCTAGTTGATTACCTATGAGCATATGGATAGGCTACACTAAAGTTATTATGTTTTCTTCCGTTGTAGCTTATTTGAAATATTTGCCTTGTGAGGCATAAATTGTAAGCTTCGACTATAAGGTCGCTACTCTTATAATTATTGTTAAATTGTATATTTCTTAGTTATCATTGTATATGGAATGATATTTTATCGATGTTGCTACTATGTGCACTAGCGTGATCCTAGACTAGTTTAGTATACACGGAGGGTCCGGATTTGCATATTCGGATCCTGACACATGATAATAGACCATGGCTCTACCACCCTTATTACCTATACTTTATTTTCAGCCAAAGAAAATAACAGTAACATCAGCTATTACATCAGTATTCCACGCACATTCCTTTTCTCTGCTAACAATCTTCAAGCTTCTGCCACCATCATCACATCTCATAGCCATATTGGTCCCTCCATATCACTAGGGGTGAAAATGGGCCAAATACGGACAGATAATGGCTTTGCCATATTGTTTTCATATTTTTTCCTGGACGCAGATACCAATATGAATACATTGGATATGAATAAAAATACAAATAATGTCAAATACAAATATGGAGCGAATACGAATCGAAACGAATACGCTCACGAATATGTTTCGAAACATGAAAACCCCTTAAATTGTACACTAGAAATTAACGAAAACATATAACTAGTTTATTTGATCCAAATATTCATTATATATTCATACTTTTAGCAACCACACATAACATTGGCACTTGCAAGCTGCATTAATTAGCTCATTACAGATATAACACTTAGTTTACCACATTTAGTTCAAAACTCATAAGTTATCATACATTCACACTTAGTTCATCACATACAATAAAACTTATTTCACACTTAGCGACGTCGGCGAGCAGGGCAAGGAGTCCTGATCGTCAAACCCAATGACCCCCACAAAGCGCACGACCAGCCAACTAGCCAAGGACTAGGCGTCAGCGAGAAAGACGGGCATAGTGCAGCACCAGCGGAGTCGACGTGCCGATCCAGACTCTGGAGTGCGACACCGACGGGATCGACGGGCAGAGCCAAAGTGCTACGCTGGAGGGGTCGATGGGCATAGACAGAGTGCGACACCGGTGGGGCAGCAAGGCCACGACAGGACGAGGGGCAACGTCGGCGAGCAGGGCGTGGCTGCATGGGGATCGACTTGAGTGCCTGACACCCTTAACGAATGGGAAATTGGGGATCGGCCTGAGGAAAGGAAACCCTACTACTACTATGTTGGTGTGTTGTGTGATGATGGGCTGGGTGTGATGACGATGATGGGCCAGCTGGGTTGGGCTGAACTATTGAAGCCTTGAAGGGTGTAACAGTCCCAGTTTTAATGAACAGTAATAAGATGCTTTTTCATAGCATTACTGCTCATTTTTGAAACCTGGGCATTTTGCTACAAACTAAAACCTTCCTTTTGTAGTCAAAACCCAAAACTTGTTTGAATCTTCAAAAGAAAATACCAATCAATGTTGGTATTAAGACCGGGAAGCGTTTTTAATAAAGACTAAATGGATTATTTTGACTAAAAATAGTTTTTGTGAAATTTTTAAAGAATATTTTGACTTTGAGAAAAATATTTGTCTTTAAATAAACCTATTCGGGTTAAATGAATTATTTATGTAATTTAAACTGAGAAACAGTGGTTTTCAAAATTTATTTGGGGAATATATCATCCCAGTAGCAATTCTGCAAAATTTCATATTTTTACAAATTTATTTGCTATTTCTAAAGCCCCGGTCAAACTTTTGAAGTTTTGAATTGAGTTGATCAATTCTTGGTCTAACCTCACCAATACCAGCATTGTTATAACCGAACTCAAGTGCCTTGAGTTCAAACTTTACTGAATCGGGCCACTTTTAAACGTGTTCGTGCGCGTGCCCCAAACTTCCTTCGACGCGAGCCGTCGATCTCCTCACTGACGGCTAAGATTGCGGGGCTGTGTGGGTCATCCACGCATGCGAGCTGCAATCCCTACCGTCGGATTCCCATCCAACCGCGGCCAGCCGTGGCTTTGAGAACCTAACGCGCATCCAACTCATGGCCGTTAGATCTCAACGAACGGGCCAGATGCTTTGGGCCATTCGGACCATCCCGATCAGCCATCCAATATTGACCGCAGGATCTAAATCGTGCGGCGCACAATTATCGGGCTATACCATTTTTGAATGGTGAGAGCTGAGATATGTGCGAGCCGTTGGATCCTCAATGAGCGGGCCAGATCATGTGGGCCGTTCGGACCATCCGAACCCCACATCGATCTCCACCGTTGGATTTTGATCGCACAGACTGCATTGATGGGCCGTTCGGACCACCTCATCGTCCCTTCAATCCCGGCCATTGAATTCAGATCCAACCGTTCGGTCCTTTTTAATTCAGAACTTAAGGGCGCACAATAAAGGGCGACTGTTAGATTCTGATCGTATGGCGTCGCTTTAACCCGCTTGCGCCTAGGACCCAGATCTCGCTGTGGCCGTCGGATTGAAATCGCACGGTCCACATGGCTAGATACCGGTTAGATCTCAATGTTCATCTCCATCGCAACCGCTCGTTTTTAATCAAACGACTGATGTTCTTTGGGAATCGTAGTGTGTTGTGCGTTGCTGTGGCTGACGTTGGGACCCACTCGTCAGTGACGTTCTTCCTTTCTTCCTTGCGCCTGTGCTTCGTCGCCGACTCCCTCGCCGGAGCGGTGGCATTGTACAGTGATTGTGCGAATATTCTTTTGGTATTTGGCATCAGATTGCCACCTCATCAGCTCTGGAGAATTCTCACTTGCTCTAGGAGATCAAACTCTATATAAACCCTACTTTCTGAGCCTCTGTCGTTGTTGACCGAAAAGAGCTCCTCTAGTTCTTCCTCCCTTTCCAGTGAAACTTCCTTGCTCTTACCCTTGTTCAACTATAAACATGCCTAAATCTCATGTTAATGTGGATTTCGGGCATCTATTGTAGGGTTGGACAAAGGTTCGCTCTCTGTCGTCTTAAGCCAGTTGGAACACCACCTCGGTGAAGTCTTATCCCGGTGAGTTAGACTCCATTCCTTCCTATCAAGAACGTGTGTGGTAGTCTTTAGAGCTTAAGTTTCTATCATTTTCATTTTTGGTCAGACCAGAGAAGAGAACTTTGGATCTTTACTGTTTTGGTCAAGAACTTGACTTCATCTTCTTCTACTCAAGCTGGTAAGCTCAGACCTTAATTCTTGTCACCTTGAGCACCCTAAGGACCTCAGTAACTCACATGCATCACTCACTTATGCATGTAATACTCCAATTGTCTTAACACCGAAATGTTGTTTTATATAACTTTTCGGTCTTTCATGTCGTTTTCAAGTTCTAGGGTTTCTCATGTTATCTTATCAGCTTATTTATGTTCTATCTAAACCCTAGCAGCATAAGCAGTTGTTCTTTTTATTCTTAATGCCTTCAACTTAACTGTTTATCAAAGTCCTTCCTTTGTCAGTTGTTGTCGGGCAAACCGACAAAATCTGTAGTTCTGTCCATTTTCTGTTAATCTTGCTAATAAGGGTTAACAAGGGTTGGTCTAGGGTATTATCTTTCTTAAATATTAGGTTTAGCTCTAACAAGAATCTGGTGTTTAAGTATGTAACCTATAAGCAAGAATCTTCAATTCTGGACTTTGCTGTTTTGTTGCCGGTTGAACCGACAACATGCACAGCAAGGTTTTCAATTTCTTAAATTACTGTCAATTAATTATTAAATGATGAGTTAGGTTACTATCCTAGCTTTGAATACTCTTAGTTCAAGCAAAGTATTTCATTTATGTGATGTTTAGCTCGGCAAACAATTCAATTGTAATCTGTCCTGTTTCAGTTTCTAAAATCTGAAACTGTAGTTCTAAACCCAAACTCTAATTTGTGGTAAATAATACTAACAGAAGTTAGTTGTAGACTATTGTTCCTATTTAAATTAGATGTAGCTTAAGCATGTTGCTAATGATGCATTAAGCCATTGACTATGCATTTTTTTTACATGCTGTTCTCTGCCTTTTTCCTTGTATTCATTGGATTTTATTTTCTTTTAGATTCTGGTTCTTCTGAAGTGGTTGAATCTGGTATTGAGCAACAAGAATTTGAATAAGAGGTTTACTATTATTACCAAGGCAAGCATCCTCTCTGCACCATGTTGATCCTAATTTTGAACTGTAGATTTCTAAAACCAGTGACACTGTTGCATGCTAATTTCTTAAAAATTTATTTGTGATCTGTTAATAGTTAGTTACCCCCTAACACTTGAGGCTTACCTTTAATTTGATCATACACTCAAACTTAAGGTAGTGCTTCTATATTTAAATAATTGTTTTCAGTTTTTGCTTAGCCATGCAGTCTATAGAACGTTAGTGTTTGGCAAGCTTATCTTGTCAAACATGGGAACAATAAATGAATTGAAATTATCCTGATTCTTTGTTCAGTTTATTTAAATTAGAAATGAATTTAATTCTTGTTGATAAACTAATTTAATCTGGACAAGTGGATGCTAGTGATGGTGCCTTAGTGCACGAGATTGGGAAATGTGGTTGTCTTGTTTGGGTTGATTAAGGACTGAACATCGGCTGGATGATTCAAGCCCCCAACGTACTTCCACACGCAGTGTATGGGCGATGTTTGGTTAAGTAAACGGTTAATGCTATTGAGTTGAAATATGGGAAAGTAAGGGCATATGTGTTTGACCACCAAATCAGTATCATATGTTCTTAGGAGGGTGAGGCCATACATGCGTTCCATCACATGTATGTACCTTAAGGGCTCCAATTGAGATGTAATATGTGTAGTGAGCACAGTTTGCATTTTATTGATCGGGTCGGCATTCCTGGCACAACATGTGGACCCCCGGTTGGCAGGTTCTAATAGTAACTTGAACTGAGCGGGATCAGTCACACATGGGTATTCCAGCTCAATAGTGTTAATTTGTTGAAAAATACCAAATCTTAGTTTATCCGGTCGGCATACCAAAGGTAGTGTGCTATTATTCTAGATGGCTTACGGGCTAGCTAAGTCGTGTGGGTAAAGATGTACACCCCTGTAGGGTTTAAAACTATTCGAATAGCCGTGTCCACGGTTACGGACAACGCTTGAATTTGAATAGCGCTTTGTATAGACTTTGGAAATAAAAGTTTGGTTATGGGTGAATTCGGCATGAGAGGCATTCATGCAAAAATTTTTGGCTGGTAGTGAATAGCCACTTTAATGATGTTACTGTTTATGATTATGTCTCATTTACTTACTGATTTAGTCCAAATTGATTTATAAATCGCTTTGTCAAAACTTAGCAAGTGTAGATTAAGATGTATCGCTTTATGCAAAAATTGAAACCATTATAACCTTCCTGTTGTCAACTTTATGCATATACAAATTCTACTCCTTTGAATAGGACCTATTAAACACTTTCTTTTCATAGTTTGTGTAAGTCTTGCGAGTACCTTCTGTACTCAGGTTTTATAACCTCTTGTTGCAGGTGAGGATGGTTATTTGTATGAGATGCCCGTTAGCGCCGATCAGGATGACGCTAACGAGTGAAGCTAGTTCTAACTTCCACCCAATAGCCTACGGGTGATGGGGCCATTGGTGGTCTTTTGCTGTTTTGTTTCGTTTCCGCTGTTAACTTTTGTTGTGGCCCAAGGTCACATGGTATTGTAGAATTCCAAACCGAATTGTTAAGTGATATGTATAAATATGTAGGTGTATGCCTTGTATGTATGATACAATGTTGTTTGAGGATATATGTGCAATAGTCTAGAACCTGGGAACTATTGTGATACATATATCCGGGAACCTGAATATTGGATTTGTACCTTGTTAAGAATTATGCTCCTAGTATAATTTTTAATTAAGAATCGGTTGTTCTTGATTAAAAATTATGCATTGAGTATGATTGTTAATTCGGTATCAACCCCAATATTCCGG
Source organism: Phyllostachys edulis (assembly GCA_036346405.1). NCBI lineage: Eukaryota > Viridiplantae > Streptophyta > Magnoliopsida > Poales > Poaceae > Phyllostachys > Phyllostachys edulis. The sequence continues at coordinate 30,901,311 of CM070563.1, forward strand.
GGTCCTCACAAAGGGGTTATGAACTCCAGATATCCGACCTTCTTAATTTCCCGATAATCCATATTCATATTCGTATTCATATTCGACGGATACTGGGGCTTTTGTATTTGTATTCGTTTCTGACAAAAAAAATGTATCTGTTTTCAATCTGAGTTGACACAATCCGTATTCGTTTTTGTCTGGATCAGTCGAAAACTATCCGATCTGTTTTCACCCCTACGTAGCACTCACCTTCATCTCCACATTAGTTGTGGGTTCGTCTGCTCTCCATTTTATTTCCAATTGACAAATGTAATTATCCATCTATTGTTGTTGTGTACCTGGGCAAAGCAACCTCCATTTCCTTAATGTTCGTACTCACATTTTTCACAGTTACTTTACGGTTACTTTTGGAAGAATCCTAATGGAACGCCCATGTGTTGCAACTGATAAAAGTATAAAACAATCAGGATGAGGACAAAGATGGTAGGCGATTTTAGGGGAAGAGATCAGGAGGAATGGCTCAAGAGACAAGGTCTTGTTTTAGATAGTGATATGGCTCGCTTAGAGTTTGTAAGGGGCGGGAAGTGAATTTTTTTTATGGTTTTCCTATTCTTTTGGTGGGATCAAGTAAGTGGGCTGAACCCATGTAACATCCCAAGTTTTTGAGTTTCAAAATCCTTTTGAGTAGTTTAGTTCTTTGGAAAATTCACCAAATTTTATTTGAATTTAATCAAGCTTAAATGGACTTTCAAAGCCAAAACAATTTAATGTGACTAATCTGAACATCAATTAATTCCAAAACTATTTTATTTGAGTTCTTTGATCTTGGAAATATTTTCTATATTTTTATGGAATTTTTCCGAGTTCAATTGCTATTTGGATTTACTGGTATTTCTAAATTGCAAAACCTAATTAAAATCTCAGAAAGTCTTTTGGGCTGAAACCCATTTCCTCAGCTCATCCCCTGTTCATTCCGGCCCAAATCCCGCACACGGCCCGCATCTCTCTCCCTCCTGCTCGCCCGTGTCCCTTGCCTACCTGTCAGCCCCACATGCGTCATTTGCTACGCAACTTCACCGAAGCCTCAACCACTAACTTGTGGGTCTCCCTTGAGTTACTATTTGTCATCTTCATCCCGTGTGCGCCCTCGGACTCTCCCGTGGCCCCGCCGCTACAAGCTATTTCAGGCATCGACGTGCGTGTCAAAACGACTGCCTCAACCCTAGCCGCCAATCCCCTAAAGCCCAAAAACCTAGTTCGTCGTCACTTCACCAGAATCGAAGCTCGAACCCTAGCTCTGCCGCCGCTGTTCTTTGTTGATTTCATCGCCGTCGGTGAGCTCCTGTCGTCATCGACTACACCATTGGGTTCACCGTCGCCGCATCATCTCATCCTATGCACACCATCTCATCACCGGAGGATCGCCGTATCGCTGCAGCACCATCGAAGCCCTCGTCGCCACTCTGCTTCATCGTCGTTGCCGTGTTCCAGTCATCGTCGATGACCATTGGTCCTCACGCATGACCGGATTGCATCGCCTCATCTTTGCGATTCTTTTGCGCACACCCAAAACACCGCTGGAGCCCTTCACCATCGATTAGCTGTCAACCTGAGCCGCCACCTTCTTCATCGCTGTTGAAGCCCTTGCCGGTCCTCGCTGTCGCATCGGAGTCATTGGATGAGTTCACCAGAGCCTGAGCATGCCGACGATGGTCACCTTTCGCCGCCGATCGCCACCATTCACCATCGCCACTGTGAAGTCATGGTAGCCGTCGATCTCTGTCTACGTGGCCAATGCGCCATCCCTGTCACTGCCACATGTACGCCACGTGTGTAAACCAGCCGCGTCAGCGCCACCCGTACTCAAACCCTAAACCTAAACCTGGATGGATCTAGTTCACTGAGAGCCTAGCCACTGTCATGTGGGTCCCACATGTCAGATCTGTAGTGCCGTAGACCCATGAGTCTTAGACCCATAAACCAGACCCATGGACTTGGTCCATGTGAGGACCTCTTCTCAGGTTATGCAGGGAGTCCAGGAGGACTATTTTTTTTTGCAACCGGTACTACCGTGACAAGGGCAGCGGTAGTACCTCACCACAACTGGTACTACCACACGGAGGAGCAGTAGTACTGTTGGCTAAGCCGGGCAAGCACTGTCAGAGGCTTAGGGAGGTCCGGAAGGACCGCCGAGCGTCGGTGGTACTGCATGTCCCAAGGACATGCAGAAGTCCGAGAGGAGGTCCGCTAGGACCTCCCAGGAGATCCCAAGACCTCTTGGAGGTCTTGGCCCTGTGTACACCGAGCTAGTCCTAGGATACCAGATGCTAGCTCGCACAGAATCACTTCGGTACAATCACAACCACAAGGTCAAGACAAAAGGTGAAGCAGAGAAATTAAACTTAATATTAAACAAGACCTTATGGTCCAAGCTTGTTTACAGAGGGTTTGCCACTTGGGCTTACAAACCGACAACAAAGGAACCTTGGCAGCTGAAACACCAAAACGCATAGATGCCAACCGGCAAGCCCACAGGCTGTCGAGTGGAGGACGTCCTAGGTAGCGGGATCATCAAAGAAATCCTCTTCAAAGAGGTCTGTGCTCCCTTGCACTTGGTCATCTTTATACACTGCTTTGACACAGCGCTTAGAGCCATGAGTACTGATGAGGATCTAATAATCCTCATTTTATCTTTTATCTATAATTCTTATTATAAGTAAATATGATGTCATGTGGTCCCTGGGCATACCCCTTAAATTTACAAGGGAGAAGCCTACCAGGCGGTCTTAAGTTCTTCTACGACCACCCCCATAGTCGTAAGTCTTGCTACGACTACCTTATGGTCGTAAGTTCTTCTACGATCACTACCCAGTTGTAAGTTATTCTACGACTACCCCATAGTCATAAGTCTTGCTACGACTACCTTATGGTCGTAAGTTCTTCTACGACCAGGTCAGGTACAACCACCTTATGATCAATAAAACCTACAGGCGAGTGGGTCCAATTGATTAAGGAATCCAAATAATCAACATCTGTTGTTATTATGCGAAATAATAACACACAAGACCCCATTATCTCGACAAGTAATCGCGCGGGCGGCGTGAAGGAGTTACCATCCCGATGATTACTACAAGCGTGCGCACATTCTTTAGATTTGATGAGTGTCTCTTCTTGAGGGAAAACGGCTATTCCTTCACGACTATATAAAGGCAACGGTCAGAGAGGGAAAGGGGGACAGAGCAATCGAGGCGTACACACACGCTATCGAGGGCTATCAGGAAGACAAGTGCTATCATCTGTAATAGTCTTAGTTTTTTTCCTGATTGTTCAGAATACACTCAATACCATACACACACAGGAGTAGGATTGTTATTCTCTCAGGAGAAGGCTGAACTCAGATAAAAAACTCATGTCAATCTCTCTGCGTGATTCCATTATAGGAGACCCATGAATCAAATAATCTTTATGTAAGATCGGTTCTAAAACACCGGCGGTTAGGCGCCGACTGTAGGGATCTTCCAAGTAATCTCTTGTCAACGTACTCTCTTTTTTCCCAAATCTCATGCACTCATGGCGGAGAATGGAGCGAGAGAATTGGTTTGACTTGGCGGACTGTGACGTCGACATGGATGCTTGGTTTCGATTCTGAGCGAGTATCGACTCATCCGATGGTGTTGCTGCCTCCATGGATCTTTCCGCAGATCCAGGAGACCATGCCACTGATGGAGTTGAGAAGGGATCTCTATCCCCCACAACATTACATCCAACAGAGGAATCAATCCTCTCAAAGGACAAGGGTCAATCCGACCAGGTTTACACCCAGGCGGACTCACAACACGACGAGAGTTTTTCCTCCAAGTGTCTAAGTCCCCCTAAGGCGGTCCGACTTGGTGAGACAAGTTTTAGAAACCACAATTCCAGGACTTCACCAGCATCTGCTGATCCTCTCTCTCCGGATGACCCTAGAGAGAGCGGGATCAAGCATGCTTTTCTTGCAAATTCGACCATCTCTCCGCAGATCACACTTGCGGATGGAGACGATTATAACCCAGAGTTCTCCTACCTGGAGGGGATTACTCCAAGTCGCCAGATGGTGTCTCTTGACTACTCCTCGAGCGGGGAGGCCTCGAACGCAAGTGAGAATCATCAACGGGAGGTCTTCGTCCTTCCCTCAGATCACGGTCACTCTTCTAGAGACCGAGCTAGGGACACTCCCCGAAGATCACGCACTGCGCCTCCTCATGGCAATGGCAAGGGCACCACCGATGGCGGACAGGACCAACACCTTGATGAGCGTGAGGGAAATCCTCGACATACTCGCACTCCATTGAGACAGTCTCAAGAATCTGACATGGAAGATTTTGAGGCTATTCGGCGAAAGAAGATTGCAGCCTAGAAGAATCTGCTTGGGCGCATCCAATATCAATCAGAGGAAGCTCAAGAACTCCAGCACATCAACGACTTGCTCGAGAATCCAACTCGAGAGCTTGCCCGAGCGCCAGGCTACGATCTCTTCGTCGAAGAGATCGCACAAAGGCTTCGGACCACGATGGCAAGACTGGAAGCACCTCGCCGACATCATTCAGGAAGTCGTAGCAATACGACTTCTTTAGCTACCAGTTGATCAAACATATCACCGTGGAGAAATCGGCGCAACAGCAAGTCGCATCGATCTCCTACTCGAAGAAATGTCTTTCGAACGACTGATGAACAACAAACCCTCGGAGAGGTGATCGCTCACTATTCTGACATAGAAATCTGCAGCAGCAGATGGACTACGAGGAGTATTCCCCTCGTAGGACCGAGACCTATTACAGGTTGGGTCAACCTGTTACTGGGTATCGTCGAATACGACCACCTGGAGATGTCAACCCATCTTTCCTGCAAAGGAGGCGTCAAGAAGTTATTACCGGGTGTCGGGCATTTTCTCCTGAACTCTGAGCTGTTCGTTGGCCACCTCGTTTTCGACCAGTGAACATGGAGAAGTTCGATGAATCCCAAAATCCCATCGAATTCCTTCAAATCTATACAACAGCTGTCCGAGCAGTAGGCGGAGGAGAGCATGTAATGGCGAATTACCTTCCAAGCGTTTCGAAGGGTGCGCTTTCGATCGTAGTTCTTGAACTAACCACTCGAGTCGATTTATTCTTGGCAACACCTCTGCGACCTTCTACTAGCGAACTTCCAAGGCACATACAATCGCCCCGGGAAGGAGGACGACTTGCACCGGATGAGACAGAATGACCACGAGATCTTGCGCCAATTCATCAAGTGCTTTAGTCAGGTTCGTAATTCAATTCCGGAAGTTTCTGACTCATCTGTCATCAGGGCTTCCAAGCAAGGAGTCCGTAGTAGAAGGATAACAGAAGATATCGCTTTGAATCCTCCCACTACCGTCGCCGAACTCTTTGAGATGGCCGATCGATATCTCGCTATACGAGGCGGTCGAGTGGAACAACACAATCGATCGAGAAGACAATACCTCTCGAGAGCCAGGCGAAGTTGGTAAGAAAAAGGATAAGAAAGCAAAAAAGTCCAAGAACAAGGCGAAGAGTCAAAAACTCCAAGCCAGCGGTTCCAAGGAGGTCTTGGCTGTAAATGATAAAGAGCCACACACCTCCAAGCCGCACTCCGACCGAGGCAAAGGTAAGTGCCCTGATCGGAAGAACGATAAGCCTAGGTAGTGTCCTTTCCATAAAAAGGAAGGACATGACCTTCATAATCGCCGGTCTTCCAACAGCTCGAGGACTACTACAGCGACAAGGACCACTTCCCACTCTCGAGCAGATAGGACAAACGAGTGGTCATAAGTCATCAGACGATGATGAGGAGATGCCGTTCCAGGATCCGCAACATACCGTCGAACACATCTACAGGGGATCATCGGCATACGAATCAAAGCGACAGCTTAAAGCTGCTGAACGTGAGGTAAACTCCATAGATCCTCCTCTCGTCAATAAATTACCGAAGTGGTCAGAAGTCACCATCTCCTTTGAGAGGGATGACTGCCCGATTCCTTCGACTCGACCAGGTCGATATCCGATTGTGGTCAAACCCACCATCAACAATTGTCAGGTCAATCGAGTTTTGGTTGATGGTGACAGCTCGTTAAACATCTTGTTTACGAGTGCCCTAGACGAGATGCAAGTACCCAGGACTAAGGTAAGACCGGTATGATACTCTTTTCATGGGACCGTACCGGGGTCTTCAGCCAAACCTATTGGCCAAGTTTATCTTCCTTTAACATTTGGTTCACCAAGTAATTTCAGGACAGAGAAAATCTCCTTTGATGTGGTCGATTTTGATACGGCATATAACGCCATACTCGGACGACCAACTTTGGCAAAATTCTTAATGGCTACTCATTACGGGTATCAATGTATCAAGATGCCAGTCCCAAAGGAGTAATCACAATTCATTGTGACAAGAAGATGGCGCATATCTGCGACCGTTGATCCCTCGAGATGGTTGGACAAATACCAACTCGAGAAGAAAGTCAGCCTCCCCATGTCCTCTAGGACCTCCCCTTACCTTTATTGGACCTCCCCGTATCCTTCAGGACCTCCCCAGTTCCTCCTCTTTGCCTATTTGCATCTCTACTTATCGTGAGTCGTCCGATTTGCATTGGACGGTGTGATCCTGGTGAGACGTTCGGATGGTCCGAACGTCCCACCCTCCCCGAGCCTTAGATCATTCTCAAGGCTCGATCGAAATCCAAATGGTCCCGACCTCCTCCTTGTAAATCTGGACCGTTAAGACCTCCCCTTTGGAGATCTTAACCGTCCAGACCTCCCCCTTGTAAATCTGGACCATTAAGACCTCTCCCTTGGAGATCTTAACCGTCCAGACCTCCTCCTTGTAATCTGGACCGTTTAGACCTCCCGCTTGGAGATCTTAACCGTCCAGACCTCCCCCTTGTAAATCTGGACCGTTAAGACCTCCCCCTTGGAGATCTTAACCGTCTAGACCTCCTCCTTGTAATCTGGACCATTTAGACCTCCCCCTTGGAGATCTTAACCGTCCAGACCTCCCCCTTGTAAATCTGGACCGTTAAAACCTCCCCCTTGGAGATCTTAACCGTCCAGACCTCCTCCTAGTAAATCTGGACTGTTAAGACCTTCCCCTTGGAGATCTTAACCGTCCAGACCTCCTCCTTGTAGATCTGGACGTCCGGACCTCCCCCTTTGGAGATCTTGGCCGTCCAGACCTCTTTGGCAGATCCGATCGTTAGGACCTCCCTTTGGAAATCCTAACCGTTCAGACCTCCCCTGGATTTGATCCCACGGCTCTCGACCTCCCTTGCGGGTGAGGATCTCCTCTTACCTTTGCAGACCTCCCCGTTTGTAATTGATCTCGACCGTTGGACCTCCCTCCCGGAGATCCAACCGTCTAGACCTCCCTTGCGGGTGAGGATCTTCTCTTACCTTTGCAGACCTCCCCGTTTGTAATTGTTCTCGACCGTTGGACCTCCCTCCCGGAGATCCAACTGTCAGGACCTCCCTTGTGGGTGAGGACCTCATCCTAGCCCCTGCGGGCCTCCTCTTTTGCACTTGTTCTTGACCGTTGGACCTCCTTTTTGGAGATCCAACCATCAGGACCTCCCTCGCGGGTAAGGATCTCCTCTTATCTCCGCAGACCTCCTTCTTCGCACTTAATCTTGGGTGTTGGACCTCCTTTTGGAAATCCAACCGTCAGGACCTCCCCTATGGGTGAGGATCTCCCTTTGTTCACTACATGACCTCCTCAATGTCCTCCGCAGGACCTCCTCTGCGGGTTTTGGCTGCCCCCACTTGGCAGTCACACCCAGTTTTCTTTACCTTTGACTGAGTCTTTGGGCAAGGAAGTCTTCACCGCATTTAATGCATGTTGTATCACATTAAATGCTCTCACCTTTGCAGTACTCATGTCATACCATTGTCACATTCTTTGCCTACTCCCATTGTCCTCTTTACCAACTCCTGAGGACCCATATTCTGGGTCATATGCATTGGCTCCAGCTATATATAGCTTGGGCAGCCCTTCCTTTCTCATTTTTCCTCATTTCCACCCCTGGCTCAATCGAGCACTCTCTGGACCTCCTCCAACAAGCTCATTGGACCTCCTCCCGACCTCCCAATCTCTCTGTTGGTTTACCTTGGAAGTTCTATTAAGGTTTCCTTTGGATTTTGTTGGAGCTCTATTTGAGTCATTTGGTTTTCACCATGTAGATTGTCAAGACCGTGTGGAAGTAGAGTTCTGTGAAGGAGAGGAAGAAGCTCAAGACTTTGAGCAATGCAAGTTACACTCTTGATCATGTTGCACCTATTACTTCAAAGTATTTATGTCGATTTCAAAAATGTATGCATGCTTACTTCACTAAGTTATTTCAATGCCTATCTTTCAATTCTTAGTTATGCCTACTGCTTGGTATGACCACTGTCCATGTTGAATCAACCTCATTGTCACCCTAGATAAAACCGGGTTCTTGCAATAGTGAGGACCCGTGGCTCTTGAAAAATGGAATGCTTAGTATTGCTTAGACCAAAATCTTGATTTGGGGAGTTCTGACCAAAATATCACTTATTCAAATGATTTCGGCCAAGGCATTGGTGTGTCATGGAGGTTTCGGCCATGGCATTGGTGTGTCATGGAGGTTTTACAAATGGCCATGGCACTGGTGTGCCATGGAGGATTGAAAAGCAAAGTAAATAAAAAATGGATTTGGGCTTGGGCGGTTTGTTTGGTTGGTGCATGTCTATGCACGGGGTCGTGTGATCCGATGCCCTGTGGTTGAGGTTTGTCGCCCAAGCCAGTTAAGGACCGGTCTTTGAGACACCACTTGCTAAGCCTATAATGGGCTATGCCAAATTGTGCAACCACATGTCTCCAGTATGGGGCATAGGACCTGGCTAATTAATTTGCAAAGCTCCTTCGTGGTTGATCCGGCGGAGGCGGTGGGTTGTCATGTTACGACTGTTGTAGTCCCACCTGGCATAAGAGGGGGGGCACCCCATTAACCCGGCGGGTTTCTATCCAAAGGGGGGATCTGCAAAACCTTAATGTGGGTGGACTGTGGTGGAGCAATGCATTGTAAAGGCCTTGTCATGTGCTCTAGACCTCTCACCAAAGGAAGTGTGAGGTGGTATCGACGGATGCCAAGCAAACTAGAGAATTCATGTCATGTGGGTAAAGTGTACAAATTCTGTAGAGTGTAAATCTATTCGAATAGCCGTGTCCGCGGTCATGGACATGCTGGCAATGTCACTCAAAGTTAGCTCTTGGTTTTGGTTTTCAAAAGTCATACGAAATTGGTTTTGGTGGTTTAACCAAATTGGGTTTGGGCGGGAAGCCATGTGATAGGAGGGTATCCTTCACCATCTTCATGATGAATGCTATCCAACTTGTAAGACCAAGAGGTTTTTGGTCATGTTATTTGATGATGAACACATTGACAATAAGTTAGACCTTGTCTCAGTACTTAATGTTGAATATTTTGTCCTATAGACTTGTTTGTGGTGACTTGGATCGAGCTCATTAAGTTCTCACGAAAATCAGTTTTTGTCAGGATTATCGGTAGTACCGGCTTTGTTTGTGCGGAACTACCACGGTGCGGTATGACCGTGTGTGTGCAGCGGTAGTACCGCAAGTCATTTTCTCTGAAGCGTTTTGCTCGGTTCGTTAGATCTTGATCTAACGGCTGATATTGAGTTGTAACGTTCGGATCGTCCAATCGCTCAAAGACTTTGAGCCGTTGGATTGAAATCTAATGGATGACATCAAGTGGGCGCTCGGATGTTCTACTGATGCTTCTAAATCCAACGGTGAGACCCATGGTCCGATCGCCCATGGATCCGGAGCGCCCACGTGGCAAAGGACGCTGCTCGAGGACCGTCGGATTTTTTAAAACAAAGAGTACCGCAGTTTGAATGGCGGTAGTACCTAAATTTCGTGTAGTACCGTTGTTTTAATAACGGTAGTACCGCTTTTGTTTTCCTTTGAGAAAGAGGTTACGACATACCTTTGCTTGCTCTATTAAGTGATTTACGGTAGTACTGCGACATGGTTGGCGGTAGTACCAAGAAGATGATGATCGCAAAGGTGCGGTATGGTTTTTCCGTAGCGATGTTTTTGGAAGTTTTGGAAGTTCTTGAGAATCGGTAGTACCGGTGTGTTTTGAGCTGATGCGATCGGCGTGTCTTGTAGGTAACGACGTATAATGGCGGTAGTACCGATTGTACTTTGGAAAGTTATCGTTCTGGGGAATTGACTGCGGATTTGTTAAATTCGTAAGCTATATCTTGTTGCATGATGCATGATAGTACTTATGGGTGTGAGTGAGCTAATGGATGGTCAAGTTGGAGAACTTGTGCCAAGAATTGGTTTCTTTGATCTTTGCATGTGCAAAGTTGAGGCGTGAGGATCGAATCACTTGTCGGTGATTTTGATTGACTCGCAGACTAGGATGGGGAATCGAGGTCTTGGAAGTCGTGGATGTCAAGAGGTAGTTTTGGATCGTCTTTGAGCACGGGAGATCATAGGGTGCACGCTTTGGAAGCTACGGGATGGAGTCCTAGAGGCTTCTGGCGTGGAGTTTTGGAAAGACAGCTTTGGAAGGAGTTCCAAATCGAGTGTTTTGAGATAGAGTTCAGATTGGTGTCGTGTTGGACATGAATAGGACTCTAGGCTATAAGAGAAGGCGAGGGTGCGGCTTGGATAGGGATTTTTGGAGAGGTCATGTCCGAGAATAGGGTTTTGACCGTAGCTTTCTTCTTTGCTTGTTTGCGGTTTAGAGGTCCTTCGATCAGGGGCTTTGAGGGTGCTTCTTGAGCACTTTGTAGACACAAATCAAGTTTGATATATAAAGTTCAGATTCGTTCTACTTTGTTTCTTGATTTGGTGTTCATACATTGCTCTGAGGTGATTTTTGTTGTGGAGCTACACAAGAGTCATCGGAGATGCTCGAGTTCTTGTGCACAAGAAGAAATTTGAATTCGGGGTCAATTCACGCAATCATTCAACCCCCCTTCCGATTGCCATTCGATCCTACACAACTGAAAATGGATTTGACAAAAATAAATTTTAACTATTGTAACCTGCCTTGAAACTTAATACTTGTATTCGAAATAAAATTGGCTTTATGCAAATCAACCCTAATATGCTTTCCCTTGATGTATCCCTATGCATGTCATTCTGTTAATTGACGGGTGTAACTTGTGAGTACGGTTGTTGTGCTCACTCTTGCTTGATTCATGAATTGAGCAGGTGAAGATTCCTATGATGATGAAGATGACCAAATCAATTAGGCCTCACCCTCCAGCCAATCACCTATGGTGTAATGGGTGGGCATTGTCTTTTGGTTTTTCCGCTGCGTTTGTGTGCTCTCGGTTGCTGGAGCTTGTAAGCAACCCCTTGTAATCAAACCTCCTTTTGATGTTAATAAAGTTCTGTAGATGTTTTGTTGGCACTTGCTTGCTGTGAGAACTGGTCGATGATCCTTGGGGACCAGTTTAGATCGCAGTGGACTTTAGACTCGTCCTCAAGCCTCACGACCTCCTCGGGTTGGCTCCTTTCGGACCTCCCTCGAGTAGTGCGTGGAGTTTGAGGAGGTCTGAGGTCCAACGACCTCCTCAGGGTCGGGACCCCAGACCTTCGAGTGGTTCTATCGGACCTCTCGGGAGGTTTGGAGGTCCTACCGGGATGTCCTCTCGGGATGTCCTGGGAAGTCCTTTACGGACCTCCCAGGAGGTCCTAAGGGAGCTCTCGGGATGTCCTGGGGGTCCCTTTTCGGACCTCCCAGGAGGTCCTGAGGGACCTCCCGGGGGTGCCTAGGGCCGGGTCATGACAGGTTGCACCCAGAGCCAGGACCTCTCCCAAGACCTCTCTAGAGCACCAACTCTAGAGCACGAACCCATCCCCTGGACCACATCTCAAGCCGGCCATGGCCCCTCTAAAGCCGGCCAAGGTCTCTTCGAGGCAAGGCCACGGCCTCTCGCAGAAGTGCCCAGGGAACACAAATTTCGCAAAAGCTACCCCTTGCACCATTTTCACTAGGCATTGTCCATAACCAAGGACTTGGCTATTCGAATAGATTTTACACTCTGTAGAGGTGTACAACTTTACCCACAATCCACGGTCTCTCTAGCGGGACGGGTTTCGGAAAGACCCTTGCTCACTTCCAATGGTGAGCGCCTAGAGAAACACCAAAGGCCTTTACAAAGATTTGAATCCCGACTCGAGCTGCCCGCTAAGGTTTTGCAATCCCCCCTTTGGTCTAGAAGTCCGCCGGGTTATGGGGTGCCCCCTCTTGCGCCAACGCCTCACGTGCTCAACCACAACAGTAACCGAGCCGACTCATTGCTAATTATTATTAAAACCACCCCATAAAGTGATCTTGTGGTTGCCTTCGATTGACCTGCATCAATAGATCACAAAGTTAAGTCCTTAGTTGTGCTCAAGCAAGACTTCCACAGCCCCATGTGCAAAGCATCCACTTCTCACTTCACGCCTTCTTGCCCAAGCAAAACCCTTTCAGTAATTAACCCCGCCAAAAGACCACGAGTCTGGCACAACCAGATTTTAACAAAGTGGTCTCACTTCACGATCCAACACAACATACGGTATCCCACCATAGTTGCTAACAAAGGGCACCAACCACAAATTCCAAAGCTCATTAGTCAAGATTATTAATTGTTGAAGCATGATTCTCGAAACCCACAGATCTAAAGCAAGGCTAAGCATAAACTTACGATCCCATGTTGGCAATACCAAAAGATGCCAACTAGAATACCCAACCTAGAGTTTCCAAAGGGAATATGTCAATATGTCCAGCAACAAGTCCAAAGGAGGCATAATAACAAGTGAGGAAGAGTAGCTACTGCCCAAACGTTTCCATATAAAAATTAGCCATGCAAGATAAAGTAAAACAAAATATATTTAGAAGACTAGGCTCAACATGATCAAGGGCTGTGACTTGCCTTCGTCAAGCAGTGCTGGTCCTTCGGTTGAAACTGCCAGGTCCAAATACTCCTCAAGCTCGGAATCTACACGATCGCAAAGAACCGAATAAGCAAAACTAGTCTAGGCAAAGGAACTTCCAAAAGACTCAAAAGAACCAAAACAAAACTTCAACCAAAAGAAGCCAATAAACGGGGAGCACATCTCAGCTTGGAGAGCTCTTGGGGGAGGGACTTGAGCACAGAGAAACCCAGGCAAAGGAGTTAGAAATGAGCCAAAGGTGACAAAGGAAGGCTTGCCCAAGCTATTTATAGCCGGCCGGTGGTGAGGGCAAGGAAACAGCCTAGACAAACGTGTCAATGATCGGTGAGGTTAGGACAGGGCATGTCCTAGAAGGAAATAAACAATGCACCCTAGAAGTGACTGCATTTAATGTGCTATGACAGCCATTAAATGTCCACAAAGGTTTGAGGCGGAAGGAAATAATATATGGTGAGTGCGGCTGGCAAGTGGGGCCAGTCAAAGAGGTGCATGACTAGTCAAGGAGGCGGTCCCCACCACACAAATTGCCTTGCAAAAAGAACCCAGGGAGGTCCTGTGGACTGGAGGTCCAAAGGCACTAGGAGGTCCTGGACAAGGGGTCCAAAAGACTCAAAGAAGTGGTCCTGGACAAGAGGTCCAAAGACTCAAAGAGGAGGTAAAGATGGACACGATATCGCCGGCGGCGGTAGCACCGTGTTCAGGAAGAGGTACGATCGGACAACGGTAGTTCCGGGTTTATGGTGCGGTACAACCGCAAGCTGGGAAGGTCCTTGACGGTTGAGACAAACCAAGGAGAGGTCTTAACGGCTTAGATTCTCAAAAGGAGATCCTAATCGGTTAAGATCAAAGGCAAGGGGGAGGTCCTGACGGTTAGATGTCCAAGAGGGAGGTCCTACGGTCAAGATCAAAAGGGCAAGGAGGTCCTGATGGTTAGATCTCCAAGAGGGAGGTCCTACGGTCAAGATCAAAAGGGCAAGGAGGTCCTCACGGTTAGATCTCCAAGAGGGAGGTCCTACGGTCAAGATCTGATCAAGGGGCTTTTAAGTGACGAAGACCATGCTCGAGCGGTAGGTCCGGCCAAGCAAGTGGTAGGTCTGACCTGAGGAAGTCATAAGGACTCAGAGAGGTCCAAAGGAGTACAGGGAGGTCCTAAGGACACAAAGCGGTCCTGAGGGTTAGATCTCTCAAATGGGATCCCAACGGTCAAGATCAAAGCAAAGGAGAGGTCCGCGGAAACAAGGATATGCGGGAAAAGCTAGGGCCGTTAGATCAAGATCGAACGGGGCCAAGCAAAGGGGCCGTTCGGACCGAGCGAATGTCTCAACGGATTAGAACCGTCTGATACAGATCGGGTGGCTCTTAAGGGGTGGAATGTTTGGACCATCCGAACGCACCTTCAAGATCGGGCCATCCAAAAGCATCAACGGTCCTGAGGCAAGGAAAGTTAAACCCTAGCGGTACGACCGCAAAACAACAGCGGTAGGTCTGCAAGGACAGAAGGGAGGTCTTTTGGACTCTGAGGAGGTCCAATCGGGCAAGGGAGGTTCAAAAGGCTCAAAGGAGGTCTTAACAAAGGCGGTAGTTCTGGCACTACCACAGCGGTATGACTAGAGGTCGGAAGTACCAAAACGGAGAAGGTAAAACCAGAGTAGAGTGCCGCAACTTGAACGGACGGAACGACCGCTAGAGGGATGGTGGTAGTACCACGACCCGAACTGAACAACCCTTGAGGGAGGTCCAGAGGAAGGAAAACAAGGCCAAACTTGGCTTTGAGAAAACAAAGGGGTTTTGAAACACAAACCCGAGCTTGATCCTCAGCAGGAGGTCCAAGACAAGGAAAGGTCTAAACAAATGATGAGATTTAAATGGAGAGGGAGGTTTTAATCTCAAAGAGGTTCAAACCAGCAAAGGGGGTTTGAAGGGAGGTTAAACCAAGAGGCACACAGAGAAGCTTAGGAGGAAACCAAACCAAGGAACACCAAAGAGTAACAAGAAGCCCTAACCAACAGAGAACACCAACAAGGGACTTAGTTCAGGTTTGATTAGGTCAAGTTAAATTCTCCAACTCTCAAAATACCAAGTTAAGCTTGAACAAGCAATTAAACCAAATGGTTCCTTTTGATTTTGAAAGCTGGCAAGAAATCTATAATAAATGGGACGTTACAGTCCATAGACCAGAGGTCCCACTTGCTAGCCATTGTTTTTTATTTTCTGGATTTTCTTTTAACTCTAAAATTATGGCTGACGTGAGGATGAAGCAATAATTTAGAATTTCCTTTAGAAAGAAAATTCGGGAAATTCGAAATAGTGGTTCCTTTATCTTTTTCTTAGGTTTAGATCTTTCAAAAGCTCGTTCTTCCTCATACGAACTCCGATTGAGCCCATTCAAATTTCTAAATTCATCTAAATTCAAGATCTACCTTCCTGGGATTTTTATTTATTTTTTGGAGTTTATTTATCTCTCTATTTTTGTATTTATTTGGTTATTCGCTTTCATTTGCGAGTAGACGTTGATACTTCGGGAGCTTTCGAAGGAGAAGAAGTTGAGCAAGCTCAAGACCACTACCAAGACTTGTTCCAACACAAGTTGTACCTTTGACCATGTTGAACCCAGTTTTCCAAAATTACCTTGATTCAAATTATTGCATTTACGTTAAGTATTTATTTAAATATTTTGGGATTAACTATACACCATTTGATTATATCTACTTTGCCTATTGTATTATCGTGATCTTTTGTCACCCTAGCTTGGTTAATTATTAGTTGGTAATATCATAGCACCAACCACTACTACGTAAATGCTAATATCGGGCGCCGATCACGACGGTTCATCAAACCGCTCAGATAAACACAATCTCGAGCGGTTTTGTTACCCACCGTCTCGTGTTATTCTCCGCTAAAAACCGCTGCAGTGAAGATGTCATATCACGGAGCGGTTCATGTTTGGAACCGTCAGTGATACTTCACTGAGCGGTTCCAATATGAACCGCTCTGTGATATTACCCAATATCACGAGCGGTTTGTTTTAGAACCGCTCAGTGATACTTCGCGAGCGGTTCCAACATGAACCGCTCGTGATATTGCCCAATATCACGCGGGTTTTAGTAAAAACCGTCCGTGATAATTAACTCATCACGACGATATATATATAGCTCCGCCTCCCGCCAAAACAGATATAGTCTTCTTGATCTCCATATCTCTGGCGCTACGATAGGTCCATCGCCGCTCCGTGCCAGATTTGAGTACATTGCCTCACCTTCTTGAGCCGGCTGGTCCATTTCACCAGATATTGTCGCCGAGGAGCTTGCCGCCGTCGCCTCTGTTCACCGACGACGACCCACCAGCGCCTTTGACCTTCCCCGACTTTCATTGACACCTTCCTCGTGATCGAGGTGAGATCTCAAGCATAAGCATCCTTTAATTTGAGTAGTTTGAAAGCATTACCAAATCGCTAGTTTCAGCGCCCCATGTGGGACATCACCGTCGGATCGCCTCAAAGCGAGACCTTAGGGCCGAGAGCCACGCGACTATATAGCAATGCGATGTCACCCTAAGCCCGCTTTTAGCTTCAAATTAATCCTACTGCTTTTTAATCATTTAGTTAATAAACTAACGAGTCTATGACATGTGGGATCGCCATAGATTTTATAAATAAAATCATGAAATAAAAAATGAGTCACCGACAAGTAGGGCCCACATGTAAGTTAATAAAATCCAAAAAAATGTAAAAATGAAAAATCGTAATTAAGCCTCGGAAAATACGCTTTGAAAGTCATCACCCTTTTATTTATTTTCGGGGTTTTCAATACGAACCGTGTGATGGACCGGTTGGATGTACACCGAGAACCGTGTGAGTGAAGAGTACATTAATGGCGTGTCTGCTTTTACAAGAGCTGCCGAGGAGGATATGTTGAATAAGGGCGGAATATATGTATCTTGCCCATGCATTGATTGCGAGAATCAAGATGTTTAACAACCGAGCGCAGATTGAAGCACACTTGATTCAAGGGGTTTCAAAAGGGTTATACATGTTGGACCATCACGGTGAAGAGCATATTATACAGAAGTCAACGATATGCATATTATCTGAAGTCAACGATATCTTGCGCGAATGATGTCGATTGTGGTTCCGATTCGGATAGGCCGCACGATGACAATCTAGATCGAGATGCTTCATGATGCGAAGGGAACTGTGATGAGAGGGAGTATGTTCAATTCGGGTGTGATGGAGGACTCAGAGAAACCTTTGTTCCCGGCCGCAAGTCGGAATACACAAGGTTGTCATCCGTGCTTAAACTCATGAAATTGAAGGCAAGCAACGGTTGGTCCGACAAGAGTTTCACGGAGCTATTAGGGTCTCTTAG
The DNA here is from genome assembly GCA_036346405.1 of Phyllostachys edulis. Classification (NCBI taxonomy): domain Eukaryota; kingdom Viridiplantae; phylum Streptophyta; class Magnoliopsida; order Poales; family Poaceae; genus Phyllostachys; species Phyllostachys edulis. The sequence goes on from CM070563.1 coordinate 30,918,632, forward strand.
CGAACATGCTTCCTGAGGGAAATGAGTTGCCCAAAACCACCTACAAAGCCAAAAGGTTCTTTGTCCATTGGGAATGGAAGTAGAAAGAATACATGCATGTTGAACGATCAGTATCCTCTACCGTAACGAGTATACAAATATGCATGTATGTCCGTGTGCAACATCCCGATACAAGCGTAAGAAGCAATCGATGACGACGAGGAATCGAGGTGAAGAAAGGACCTCTGCTAAGGTGGCATGGTATCTTCCTGTAATTCCCGTTTGAAGCGGTTTTGCGAACCCAAAGAATGCAAAATCTAGCAGTATTGGCACTTTCGAGGAGCGTAAGAATGACGGAAAGTTAAGACACCTGCCGATTCCGCCCGGTGGAGAAACATCGATAGGAGGTTTGCGGACTTTGGTGCGGAACCGAGGAATATAAGGTTTGGATTGAATCTGATGGAATGAATCCTTTCGGTAACATGAGCAGCCGACATAGCACTTGGCCTGGTGACGCTCAGTATCTACAACCTTCCTCCTTGGTTGTGTATGAAGCGGAAGTATATTTTGTTGTCGATACTTATCCAAGGGCGAAGCAACTTTGGAATGATATTGATGTGTACCTAGCACCATTGATGGAAGATCTAAAAATCTTGTGGATTGAAGGGTATGGTATGGGATGCGTACAACGAGAGAACTTCACTTTACGTTCCTTGTTGTTCGCACCATAAATGATTATCCTACCCTTGCTAACTGTCGGGCCGAGTACAAAAGGGGCCAAAGCTCAGACTCACCGCTTAGATGATCTGAGAGTGTGTGGGCATCAATCACTCAAGAAAACCGCGTACATGCGTCATCATATTGTGAGGAGATAAAGATGTGCGGGCCGTGTTCCTCGTAGCATGTACCCGCTCGAGAGGTTCATGGGAATTCTCAAGTCATATGTACGGAATCGATCTCGGCGAGGGCGAGATCGTCGAAGGTTATGCAACCCGAAGAGGTCATTGAGTTCGCCTCGATTACATGGCTCGAGTCGAACCGATGGGTGTGCCTCGATCTCGCCATGAGGGAGGCTCGAGGGTATCGGGACCATCGGAAGGAAAGCAATCACTCCAAATATGGATCGTATGCTCAAGCCCATTTCACGGTCTTGCAACACATGACCGGTGTCCCAGATATCGACCAAAGACAAGGGCGTGCTTGACGCAGAATCCATCCGCGGCGCCGATGTTTGGATCACGAGACAACACAATGCAGCGGTTCAACCAATGGTTGAAGGAGCGACTTGCTAGGAGCTCGTCAAGTGATATCTTGACATGGTTGGCAAAAGGGCCAACATTTACGCTTGTAACATGGCGAGGATAATGACATAAATGGGTACACATTCTATACGCAGCTCGTGGATATAAAAAGCACTAACGAGCAGCGGTGTCCGTGATAGATGCATTCAAGACCGATGGGTGAGGAGCTCCTACTATGGGCAAATAGAGGAGATATGGGAGCTCGACTCGTGCTTTTCAAGATCCCCTATTTCGGTGCCGTTGGGTCCATCTCCCACGGTGAAGGTCGACAAATGCAGGCGTCACTACCGTGGACCTCGAATGTGTTCTGGATACAAAGACGACCATTCGCGTCTTGGCTAACCAAGTTGTTCAAGTCTTCTATGTTACCGACCGGCAAATAAGAAGCGCCACGTAGTTCTTCATGGAAAAGGAGGATTGTCGGAGTTGAGAATGTAGTGGGCGAGGAAGAATACAATCAATTTGACGAGTTGCCTCCTTTCGGAAACGGCATAAGGGTCGAGGAAGAAGAACATGGCTAAACTAGCTACATACTGCGTCGATCATCATGAAGGGCTAATTTTTAAAGATTAATTGAACAATGTGTGTATATGTATATACATTACGATGAATGGTTAATTTTAGTTCATTTGAGTTAATTAATTGATTTGTACTTGTGAAATGGATGTGATTGTTTCTCAAATGAATGTGAATTGGATGTATATACATGTACTTGTTGTCTTTTCGCTTGTTTGAGAGGGCATGGCTCGCATTTCACGAGGCTAGCCAATAAACAGATCGATCTAGATATTAACCAATACAAAATAATATCACGCAGCGGTTTGAACTACAGACCGCCTCACGACGGTTTCATATACTGAGGCCGTCGTGGTAGTCGACTATCACGCAGCGGTTTCATCTACGCACCGTCGTGGTAGTCGACTATCCGCACGGTTTTATCTACGGACCGTGCGTGGTAGTCGAATATCACGCAGACGGTTTATCTCTGCACCGTGCGTGGTAGTCGATTATCACGCACGGTTGCATCTACTGCACCGTGCAGCGATAGTATGTATTACAGACGGTTCGAAAACCGTCTGTGATGACCATTAGCATTCTTGACCCATAAACTCGCGGCTCCGCTAACCGCTCGTAATGGCGTTACGAACCGCCTGTAAGGCCTTTTCTGTAGTAGTGAACGTGGGTTGGTTAATTACAAATAGCTTGCTTAGCCATGCAACAAGTCTTTTTATATCATTTGAGTTGCAAATATAAACTTGACTTAGTGATTATGGAACTTGTGTAAAACTGTGTGCAGTATGTTGTTACTCGTTGATGGCATGTGTTGCACTTAACTAACAGGGTGAGAAAAGATTTAGACTAAGGTGAGTGGATGGAACTATGTGGTATGGTGGAATTGTGGATTAGAAAAGAATATGAAATCTTGGTAATGTAGTTAGAATTGGGCAGTCTCGCCTTGGTCAATTAAGGACTTAACTTTGTACACCACTGAACTGAGCCACAACTGTACAACCACATGTCTGGTATGGGACGGCCCTAACCTAGTAACCTATGTAGTCTTGATATTGATTACTCAAGCAGATAGTTTAAGCTGTGTGCCAGGGTGGAGGTGTCTTTCTGCTTGTGTGGCGATTCATATTTATGAGTGGTTCGTCGTCTTCAGGTCCAACATTGTGCGATGGGCGATTGGTGCTGGCAGTAAGCACAACGTGAGTGTCGATTATTGAGATGAAGTTTTGGAAAGGTTTTGTTATGATTGATGCTAGCTACACTAGTTATATCATGTGGGTAAAGTTTACTACCTCTGCAGAGTGTTAATCAATCTATTCGAATAGTCGCGTCCGCGGTCATGGACATGCTTGGGGATTTCACACGAGGGGTAGATTTTTATAAAATAATTGGGAAGGGATAGCTGTATGGGATAACTTATGCAGCTGTGTGAAAGAAATTGATTAGGTTATGGAAGCTTTGTGAAAATACTTGTTAAAATTATTATTATTTATTTGTTTTGAATTACGCTTTCAATATATTATTTGTATCCAATTGCAAATGCTGCTTTATCGCAAAATAGCCACAGAAGCCATTTCTTTGGAATAAGTCATCATCTATATTTGCATTCTATGGTACAACTTGTTGAGTACTCGGAGTACTCATTCTTGCTACAATAAGTCAACTGAAGTGGAGGAATCATCGCTTGCCTTTGAGGAGGAGCCTTACGATGTGATCGTTAGGTCTTCATCCCAGTCGGTTGCCTGTGGCTAATCGATAGGTTTCCGCTGGAGTTGCTTTTATTCCACTACCGTTTCTTTATTTAGTGTCAGCCATGCGTGGCTTAATAATTGTAAAATTGGCCATAAGGTCACAACTGCTATTTACTTAATCAAATTAGTCATTTATCTTTATATTCATCTTGTGTGGAATGATATTCAACTATATTGACACTATGTGCACTAGCGTGATCCTGGGCTAGTTCAGTATACACAGAGAGTCCAAAATTGCATTTTTGGGTCCCGACAACCCACCGACCCATCCAACTCAATTGGTGGTTCACTCTCTACTTAATTTGTGATTTAACTTGTGCACATGACCCTTGTATTAGTGGTGAGAAGAAAGAGAACTAGAATGGGTCAATGGGTTGGCCCAACCCGTCCCACTTGCATCGTTAGTGGGAGGTGGAGGCTGAGGAATGCATTACTCATTGGGAAAATTTGCTCAGTAACATTGCAATGATGTATAAATTAGAAAATAACATCTAATGGGAGGATGACAGGTACTTGCTCTTTGTAAAAAGAATTCTAATTATTAATTCAAAGTGTTGGATTTCATTTGGAGTTTTTGCATTTATTTAAATTCCAAATCCGAAATTCAAATCCAAATTCCAATTCTCAATTCAATTCTCGTTTCTAAATCCAAATTCAAAATTTGTAATTTGAATTTTTTTCGCGATTTATCTTTGGGTCGAGCCTAATTCTTTTTCTCCGGTGCACTTCTTTTTCCCTTTTCCTTCTTTTTCCTATTTCTTTCTTTTTCCTTCGTCTCTTTCTCTTTCTTTCTTTCTTCTAGCCTCCTCTGTCTCTACTCCTTGATGTCCCGAGCCACCTCTTGGCCACGCTGTGCCGTGTGCGCCTGCCCCGCGCCGCTCTCATTCATGCTGCCCTAAAGGAAAATGATGCCATCAACGTGCGCGTTCGTGTGCTGTTGTTTCTCGTCGCCACCAAGCCGGACCCAAAACTGTTGCCACCATCAATGCCGTCATGCCCGTGTCTGTTTCCTCTGCCTCCCTGTGACTATAAGTAGAGCACTGAGTCCACCTCGGCCTCCTCTTTGTTTTGCCCCAACTCTCGCATTCTCCCATACTGCTGTGGGGACCTCGGGTTATTTACATGTGACCAATATCCTCCAGGTCATATGAAAGGAACTCGGTGTCTCCAAGATCTGAAATTCAATTTAATCTATGTAAATATGAAGACCTGGATGACAACAACTAGAGAATCAACCCGCATACCACTCAAAGGCGTATGCACCAAGCCGATTTTCAGCAGTTCGAGGTCACACTTACATGAATCAAATAGCATTTCAAATCTTTAGATATGTGTCCCTTGTTAGTTCCCAAGATCAATGGCCAGCACACACATATCTCTAGCAACATTGATCACAGTCATACACAAGGTATACATAATATTACAAAGTGACATCCAAAGCTAGGACTTATGTCCATAAGTTACACAAGTGGCTGACCAGCCAAATTTAAACATCAACAAAAGTACGCAGCGGAAAACAAAGTGTTAAGTAGCAAAAATTCTAGCAAAGTGTGCCCAAACCCAGAGGCAACTGAGTGGAGTTAGAAACAACGCTATTCATTAGCGTCGCCGAAATCAGCGTTAACGAATTGATCGATAGCATATTCTTCCTCACCTGAAACAAGTGGTCAATCCGATTGAGTACAAAAGGTACTCGCAAGTCTTACACAAAAATAAAATAAGTTATGTGTGCTAGAGACTGTCCAAAGGATATGAGAGTATACATGTTAGTTGCTGTCCAAAGGAAGGTTATATTGGCATAAGTTTTTCATAAAAGCCAATTTTCAGCTCTACACATGCTAAGTTGCAAAAGCCATTTATCAAACACAATTTGGACCAAAGAATTTAAGTGCCATATGATATAGACATAGATCAAACAATACCAAAGTGGCAGCCCACTTTGATAAACTAAAATGCATGACAAACCAGTCATGCCGATACCATGTTGTTACCCACGTCAATTTTAGTTTTGAGTCTACAATGGTGACAATCCAAAACCAAGTGTCGTCCGTAACCGTGGACACGGCTATTCGAATAGATTAAACACCCTGCAGGGGTGTTGGAAGAATAATTCATCTATCATACTGATGGGGCCCGCCTCTCAGAAGACTCGCATACAGATCACAGAAATGCAGTTATACTCATGAAAGACTATAATACCCCTCACTTGTACTCATAGTATAGCCAACCCCCAAGGGGTATTTTCGTCATTTGTACAGGCCCAAGAGCCTATAAATACCCCATGTATCCCTCCTTTCAGGGGGATGGCTCTCTTGAGCAATAAAGAAACATGTTCAAATTGGTGAGCCCTCGGGGGCTTCCTCTCCGGAGGTAACCCCCCGTTGGCTCACCGACAGGAGTAGGGCGGTCCTCTTGGACCCCCGAACCTGTATAAATCCTCGTGTCATTTTTACCCTCGTGGGCGACGGCCCGTCGACGCCGACGCCCACCCTCACTGTGTTTGGTTTTTACACCTACAACATTGGCGCCGTCCGGGGGTCGAGCTAATCGATGAAAGGCTATGTCTCCTACCAAAAATACTCTAAGTCCACAAAACCTCCTCTCGCTCCGGAGGGCATTGATCTCGTGGGCGACCCATCCGCTTTTTGAAGGAGCCCCACCGAGCACTCTTGTCGAGATCGGGCCATCCACCTCGGATGGCAACATCCTACATGCCCCGGGTTCCCATGCGTCCCTCCTCCCTTGTGCGGGTCGATGCGAGGCCCAAACCAAAGGCGAGCGCCTCAAGGCACCCTTGCGGCCTGTAGGCTAAGGATTCAGGGCCAACCATCACCCCGGACAAATGACGTCCATGCGGCGCGGCGATGAAGGTTACATGAGGCTCGCCCCTAACACGCCATCATTAGGGGCAGGTCCGACATATAAATCTCAGATGGGCTCTCAAGACACTTTCCTCCAAGGATTTCACCTGTGGTGCATAGGGCGTCACGACCTCCGCGGTCTCCCTAGCAAAAGTCCATGGTGGCTCAGGCGCCCATCGCCTCCACCATGGCGGCTCATGTCCCATCGCCCTAGGGCATGAGCGACCACCCTCGTGGTGCGTAGGGCGTACGACCTCCGCGGTCTCCCCTAACAAAAGTCCATAGTGGCTTGGGCGTTCGTCTCCTCCACCATGGCGGTTCGTGTCCTACTGGCCCTAGGGCATGAGCGACCACCCTCGTGGTGCGTAGGGCGTACGACCTCCGCGGTCTCCCCTAACAAAAGTCCATGGTGGCTTGGGCGTCCGTCGCCTCCACCATGGCGGCTCGTATCCTACTAGACCTAAGACATGATCGACAACTTTGGCCCAGTACCAAGTTGATGGATGTGTTGAGGACTCGTCCCCCTTAGACTCCAGGCCACGCGCCGAACGACGTCTGGGTCCCCGCACACCTAGCTTCATTGCTTCGCAAGGGTTAACCACTCTCATGCATTCCAGATCATAACAAAAAACCCACATACAGGGTAAAAGGGCTTCATTGCCCTCATAGTTCGGTGCCCCACGACTTAGCCTCGTGGCCACACGGTATGCCCATGACTTCTTCGTCAAGGGCACACGCCCAAGGTGCCCATGAGTTAGCCTCATGGGCACCTCCAAGTCCACTAGGGGCTACCACCCCTAGTGGCCATTGATGCCCCACGACTTAGCCTCGTGGACGGCACAAATGTGCCTGTGACTTCACTGTCAGGGCACACGCCTAAGGTGCCCATGAGTTAGCCTCATGGGCACCTCCAAGTCCACTGGGGGGCTACCATCCTTAGTGGCCATTCGGTGCCCCACGACTTAGCCTTGTGGACGCCCCTCCGATGTGCCTATGATTTAGTGTTGTGGGCACGCCTTCAAGATACACATGAGTTAGCCTCGTGGGTGCCTCCAAGTCCACTGGGGGGCTACCACCCCTATGGGCTATTCGGTGCCCCACAACTTAGCCTCGTGGGCACCCCTCCAATATGTCCATGATTCAGTTTCGTAGGCAGCTCAAATCATCTACAATCGACCTGGCTCGAATATCGATCAAGGACTATCATGCTCGTATAAGTCTATCACCTCGGAGATCTTAGTATCTAAAGTGATGGGACTCTACTAGTCCCTCGGCAATGACTTCGATCAATGCTCATGTCAAATGAATGTTATCTTGCTACAAGAAATAAGTGCTGATCATTCTCTCTTTCCCGTAGAGACGCTCGTGTTATCTACCTGTCACTGCAACGTTTCTAACTCGAGCTGCGACGATTCTGAGGAGTTCTACTTCGATAACTCTCGTCAAGCCACGGAGCAAGAGGAGGACAACTTCGCCTACACAGGCTTCTCTCCAACACGCCGTCCGCCTCGAAGGCTATGCCTTGGCTCGGCGGCCTCGCGTTCGCAACTTTGCCTACATAAGCTTCACTTTGACGATCGCTCACTCAAAGGCTATGCCTCGGCTCGACGGCTCAGGTCCACGACTTCGTCTACACAAAGGGCTTGATGCGCCGCCCGCCTAGAAGGTCAGGCCCGGTGGGCGGTCTTGCGTCCATGACTTTGCTCGCGACAAAGCTTCGTTCGGATGCACCTCCCGCCTCGAGGGTTGTGCCTCGGTGGGATGCCTCAAAGATTTAGTACTCCGCCTTCGTGGATGGAGCAACAAAATCATCCCACACGGGCGGGCCGAGAAGCGGCAATTTGATACCGCCTTCGGCGTGGAGCACTCACCCGACATGGAGTACAAAATAAGATAAGTCTTTGGGCACCCACGTGCCCACCAAGCCAAATTGGCTAAGCCGCAGTCCCTTATGCATATTCCTCATTTGTCGTGCCTCACAAGACCGAGTCGAATTTGGCAAAACCTCGGCGCTTACATTCTCATCATCTTTGAATTTGGCCAAGTCTTTGGCCAAGCATATTCATCAACAGGATACAAGACCTCAAGACTCTTCTTTGCCCCTCGAAGTCCCTTGCAGCACCCAAGGGGGGGGCTGGTGTTGAGTAATCCTACTACTCGCCTCCGCGACGAGGCGAGGCCTCGGCACCTTTGCAACGACTTCATGTAGCCGCCGAGGGCCGCCGCGCTTTCATCGACATCGGCCTCACAGGACTCACCCCGGCCTTGGCGACCCTCGCGTTCGAGGGATCCTCAAGACGATGCCTTCAAGAAAACACTCGCCGACGCACCCTCGCGACCACGGTGCCCTCGCCTCGTGGCGGCCACGCGCCAAGGTGCCCTCGCCCCTCGCGATGGCCTCATGCTCGTGGTGCCCTCGCCCCTCGTGATGGCCTCATGCTCGTGGTGCCCTCGCCCCTCACGGCCATGCTCTCGCGTGCCATCGCGCGGCCTGTGCCCTCGCACCCATGCCCGCGCCTTCGAGGCCCAACGAAATTGGACCGAAAGATCATGGTACAAACAACAAACTACAAGATACAAGCATCAAAGAAGAATTTGAACACTTTGTGGAGCCGCATAAGATAGAGAAGTGCCATTGCGCACCATCAAAACAAGATTTGCATCATCGAGCAAAGGGGAGGAAGAAGGCGATGGTATCCTCTCGCTCGCTCGAGCACGCCCTTCATGGCCGCCTCTTGTGCAGAGCCATGGCGATTAGGGCGAATCCTTGCGAGGCAGCTCACCATGCCTCCTCCTCGCTTTTCATCTCCTCCGCCGAGGTGAGCTCCACTGCATGACCCAGGCTCGTCGTACGCCCGGTGACCAGCTCCAAGAAGACCATGCCGAACGAGCACACGCCCTACTTGGTGCTCGGCTTGAAGTTCTTCACCGCCCGACGCTGGTAGTGCCCCACGCGACGGCGGAGGAAGGTCTGCCGGATGCTCGGATGCCACAGCACCGCCATACCACGGCCCTCTCTTCTTGCTATTCGGATTCGGGCACATTGGGGAGGCTGTCGGCGTACCAGAGAGGGTGAGCCGCGACCTCGTCACAACACCAAAGAAGTCCGCACACGGTCGAAGTGGTCCTCCCCCTCCGCCTCGGCGAGCCAGCGGCCAAAGGTCGGGCCGGCCAGGCGCAGTACAGCCAAGGGGCGAGCCGAGAGAGCCAAGCGGCCAGAGGACGCACCGCCGGCCTCGAAGGCTATGCCTCGGCTCGACGGCCTCGCGTCTAAGGCTTCACCTACTTAGGCTTCGAAGTCTATGCTTCGGCTGGGCAGGCTCGTGTCCAAGGCTTCGCCTACATAGGCTTCGCTTCGACGCACTGCCGGCCTCGAAGGCTATGCCTCGGCATGGCAGCCTCGATCTAAGACTTCGCTGCTTAGGCTTCGCTCGACGCACCGCAGTCTCAAGGCTATGCCTCGGCCGGCTGGCCTCGAAGGCACGCTGGCGACGCGAGGGCGTGAGGACACGCAAAGGCGCACGCGAGGGTATCAGAGCCCTCGCGTTCCTCACGCTGCACCTCACACTCGAAAGATTCTTATTTGCCCTTGCGCCTTACAAGCGCCCAAGGGACAGGGGGCTACACTATCGAGGAATCCACCACCTCCGATGAAAATGATCTATACTTCGACAAGTCCGCACAAGGGTCGTCCAGGAGCCCTTGCCCCAGCGCTATTACCAACCCACTAGAAGTGGTTTGAGGCCTACTCGCGACGCTTCTGCGCGTGTTACGCAGACATCCTGACTATACCCGTGCACGGGCCCTCACCCTCGCGGCGCCAAATACCCTGCAGCCAGATGTCCGAGTGCCACAGATATGTCTTGCAGATGGTTCTCCGGCCAAGTCATTCAATCAGACGCCTTTCTCCGGCCGAGTCCTCGAGAAAGAGAACATAGAAAGTTGCGCTTTTGCTTTTGATCTTTGCATTTTGCAGACACAAGCTCAACCAAGACAAGCGATCACATACACTGGCCCTCATGGTGCCCGCGCCTGTCTTGCAGCGCCAGGCTGCCTCGGGACCTCGGGGCCTCGAGACCTCGGCCTCGTGCCCTCGTGCCCTCGGGGTCTCGGGACCTCGAAGCCTCATGCCTTCGTGCCCTCAGGGCCTCGGGACCCTCGAAGTCTCGCACCCTCGAGGCCTCGCACCCTCGGGGCCTCGGGACCCTCGGGGCCTCGAGACCCTCGAAGCCTCGTGCCTTCGTGCCCTCGTGCCCTCGGGGTCTCGGGACCCTGGAAGCCTCATGCCTTCGTGCCCTCGGGGCCTCGGGACCTCGAAGTCTTGCACCCTCGTGCCCTCGGGGCCTCGAGACCCTCGGCCTCGCACCCTCGTAGACTCGAGGCCTTGTGCCCTCGGGGCCTCGGGACCCTCGAGGCCTCGTGCCCTCGGGCCGGGACCCTCGAGCCTCGCGCCTCGGGACCTCGAGACCCTCGGCCTCGCGCCCTCGGGGCCTCGTGCCTCGGGGCCTCAGGAGCCTCATGCCCTCGCACCCTCGCCGCGCCACGCGATACCTCGCGCCGAGCCTTATTTTTCACCACAACAAACAAACACAAGCTGCATACAAACAACTAGATAATAGGCCTCCAAGGCTCCAGCTGCAAGCTAACAAACTGCACGTATACACATATGTGATCACTGTTCATACACACAAAAAAGGAAATCTACTGCAACAAAGACGGAGGCATTTCGTCTCCAGGGGGAGAAGCTTTAGGTGCCTTGCTTTTGGCGCGGTGAGGGGTGTGGCTCTGTCGCATTGCGTTCTTAGCGACAATGGCGTAGCGTACCGTTGTCGCCAGACAAGGGCGCTGGTCGCATCCGAATGGGCGCTGGAGCGCGCAGATCTGCGACCGCGGCGTCCGCCACAGAGCTCACCTTCCTAGCGGCGCACTCCAAGGTCGAGATCGTCCGCCACAGAGCTCACCTTCCTCTGCGGAGACGAAGCTCGCTCGTGGCTCGCTCATGGCCGCGGCAGATGCGCGCTGCTTGCGCAGGCTTATCGTGGCACGGCCGCCGGGCGCCATTGCTCGAGAAGGCCGTGACGGCAGCTTAGGGCGCCGGGCGGGCGGAGTTCGCTGGGGCGGTCGTGGAGCCCCCATGGCGACGGCGACGCCAAGAAGCCCCCATGGCGCGGCTCACCTAGAACCCCTAGGCGTCGGCAGATAGAGGAGAACTCGGCTTGCGGGAGCCGCGCGGATCGAAGCTCCGGGCCATGGCGCCGACGGAGGGGGCGACCGGGTCCGAGGAGGCCGGCGGCGGCCCAGCCTAGAACCCCCCTAGGCGTCGGCAATAGAGAAGCCAAGGATTGATGGTAGCATCGGTTGAAGAAGGTTGAAGAAGATGTGCTGAAAAGTTTGGGTGGTGGAGTAAAGAAGCTTTGAGAAGAAGGAGCCGAGAGAAGCAAAGGGGATCGGGGTGCCTGGAATTCCACCGTATGAAGCTACTAGTGGAGTAGTGGTTGAAGCCCTGCAGCATTGCTTTTTCACGGTTTGGCCTTTGTCTACTCGTGGGGAGACATGTTGAGGTGCAGGCTGTGGGAATCCAAGGCGAGGACCGACTTCTTTCACCCTTTTGGCGCATGGTGTGGGGCCTTGGTCAATAATAGCTTGGGATATGTGGCCGAGAAATAGCTCGCATGCACTCTTCTGTTGGGCCGCGTAGGCCTGATCTCCAGTTCCGCCTGCTCAATCTAATCAGCCCATATGACGGTTATCCGAATCAAGAGATGGAGACTCAGCCCACCTCAGCTGATCTGTACAAAATATTTGGCTATGAAAGGCTAGCCACGCTTGGGCTCTCCACGGTGGAGCAGTGACGGAGTAAATAATTCCAATTTCTAAAGTATCAAGTCTAAGGATAGCAGTCCAACTGGGCATAGTGTGATGTTCCCGTTGTGCACTGTCGGACGCAACCACCGTTCAAATATATCAGAACTCTTCTGAAGTATCGACCTCCGCATAGAAGGCAATTCGAGACTGCCCCTCTGGCGTTTCCCCAAAACACCAAGGGGCAGGGGGGCTAATGTTGGAAGAATAATTCATCTATCATACTGATGGGGCCCGCCTCTCAGAAGACTCGCATACAGATCACAGAAATGCAGTTATACTCATGAAAGACTATAATACCCCTCACTTGTACTCATAGTATAGCCAACCCCCAAGGGGTATTTTCGTCATTTGTACAGGCCCAAGAGCCTATAAATATCCCATGTATCTCTCCTTTCAGGGGGATGGCTCTCTTGAGCAATAAAGAAACATGTTCAAACTGGTGAGCCCTCGGGGGCTTCCTCTCCGGAGGTAACCCCCCGTTGGCTCACCGACAAGAGTAGGGCGGTCCTCTTGGACCCCCGAACCTGTATAAATCCTCGTGTCATTTCTTACCCTCGTGGACGACGGCCCGTCAGACGGCCGACGTCCACCCCCTCACTCGTGTTTGGTTTTTACACCTACAACAAGGGGAGTACATCTTTACCCACACAACTTGATCAGCCCGTAAGCCTCCAGATAATGACACACTTCCTGTGGTATGCCGACCGAGGAAATCAAGACTTGGTATTTTTCAGCAAGATGATCTTATTGAGTTGAATCACCCTTGCGAGATGAACCCCCAACTCAGTACAAGTTATATATAGAACTTGCTAAGTGGGCAAGCAATTTGTGTTGGGAATGCCGATCCAATAAACAGAAATAAAAATAATGCTCCCTTGCAATTGGATCCCTCCGAACACATGATCACACACATGACGCCCTCACACCACCTATGTTCCAACCCAATAAAACCCTCCCCTTACTTAACCAAAAAGTGCCCATACACCGCGTGTGGAAGTATGAGTAGTACTTGGAGTGACAGCCCAAAAGCTTCGGTCCTTAACGATCTGGACAAGTCTTACCACAGTACCCGATTCTCGTGCACGAAGGCACCCACACTACTAGCCACTTTTTCAGATCAAAATCAGTTTTAAATAGACAAATTTTAGACTAAAACATCAGATTCAAGATATGAACCAAAAGCATAAGCATAACATGTTCAGTGTTTCCCACGATCGACGAGATAACCTTGTCAACCAAAACTACCAAATCTACTAACTTGCATGGCTAAGCATTAATAGTAAGAATAAATACCATCACATTACAACTAACTTAAGCATAGCTATATGAAAATATCGAGGATAACCAGCAAGAGTTAGGACATAACTAACTAGACTCACAAATTATCAGTCGATCAAAATAGCATACAAGCAATTATCATTGCAATTTAAAATACTAAATCACAAAATCTAGGATCAAGATGATGCAAGAGGATGCTTGCCTTGCTAAATGTCCACTTGCTCAACCTCAGGAATCTCAGTCACGTACTCACTCGCGTCGGGCAATTTAGAATCTAGAAAGAACGATATCAAGTAAACACCGAGAAAAATTAAGAAAATTCTAAATTCTAAAAAATGCATGATAATTACACAGTAGTGATATCATGATTCTATATGAATATAGGTGAAAAGTTTAGTTCATTTTGAGTTCATATGAATTTTCTCTGCATTTTCAAAGTTAAAGTCATTAGTGTAGCAATTAATTCAAATATCAGAATTTTATGTAACAGAGTCATGATTCAAACTTATTCTGGGTTAAATTACAGTAAAAATTAAAAATTAATTAATTAATTTCACTCGATATGGAGTTAAAATGAATTACTTATGAATTTTTAAAGTTTAAGTCATTTTCAGTGTAAAAGTAATTCAATTCGGAATTTCTAAACATATTTAATACTTTTTATACCCAGCTCAAACTAGCCTCAGTCACTGAAATGAGGGGTCCATTGCACAGTGTTTTTCTTTTTCATTTAAAACACGAGAAACCCTACTGACATGTAGGGTCCACCTGTCATAGACTCGGTGCATTGAAATAGTGTATGGACCGAAGGTCCATGAGCTTGGTCCACCGGTCTACGGCTCAGTGTGCTATGAACTTAATGGACTGGGCCCACATGTCAGCGACATAACACAAAACTAGGTTTAATTATCTCCCTCAATTTTTGCTCCTGGTCCCACATGTCAGCAGAACGTTACGACATTAACTCAGAACTAATCATTGCTTTACCAATAGAATCAATACTTAAACCTTAAACGATCAAGACTTGGCTTAATCATTGGCTACAGTGTTGGTCGGAACAGAGGTCTCACGATCGTGAGTTTGCCCTGCCAATCACCGGCGTTGTGGTCCATGGCCGTGCGAGCTAAAGGAAGAATCCTTGTGCCCTTGCGCAACTACCAGTGGCCGGAGCATGGCCGACGGTGAACCCTAGCGACGGCGCGACGGTGATGTGCGGCAGTGCGACTACGGTACATGCGACTACAACAACTCGGCAGCGCATTGAGCAAAGCTACAGGTACTTAAGCAACTGGGGAGTCCATTGGACCTATCGGAACCAAGAAGCTGACCGGAGAAGCTTAGTGAAGCTTTGGCGACGATGACCACACAGCGGCAACGAGAGCTCCACGTGGAGAGAGCAACCTGAGTAAACAGAAGTAAAAAAGAATGGTTGGGATAGCTCAAGTAAACCCAAGAGTGTTGGAAATATGCCCTAGAGGCAATCATATAGATGATTATATTTCGTTATGTTCATAACATTGGATAATATGTTATCTTGTTTCTAGAATAATATTGTTAATATTTATTATGAAGTATGTGACTTGATTGTGAAACTCTATATTTCTGCGATAATTATTCTTAAACATTCCCTAGTCGGAAACATATGAGGACACATGAATAGACTAGCATATGTATTGGTTGATGACTATGTTTCACAGGTCGTAGATATAGAGATATCAAACAAATAATATGGACACATGTTAGAGAACATGGTGTTGGGTAAGACCCACCTTGAGATACTATTGAGATTATTATGATTCTATGTGTCGGCGCGTCTAGTGGTAAACTCATGACAATCATCGGAGCAGGAAGAGAAGACGCGCGGTGAGTACGACTATGACTGCATCAACTCGCTACATTGACTCTACTTCCGCTACGAGTCGGCGCGTCTAGTGGTAATCTCGTGATCTATTACTAGCGGAGGTTCTTTAGTTGCGCGGTAGAATTTTTTGTTTTGTGTTATCGTAGCCTACCCGTAACCCAACAAAGAGTTGGTGTCACAGCGAGGAATTGAAGAAAATTGCACCGTGCTGGAGATGGAGACAAAGGAGGTGATTTCGGCCGAAGTTCTAGAAAAAACCAAATTCCCGATGATCCCTGTGGATGATTTACAAAATAGATTGAGGGGAAATATTCCTTATACCTTAGGACATAAGATGACGCGCATAGAAGAGGAAGGAGCTCACCGAGAGTGAAGTTGACACGATGAAGACACTCGGTGCGCGCTCTGGACA
The DNA here is from genome assembly GCA_036346405.1 of Phyllostachys edulis. Taxonomy (NCBI): domain Eukaryota; kingdom Viridiplantae; phylum Streptophyta; class Magnoliopsida; order Poales; family Poaceae; genus Phyllostachys; species Phyllostachys edulis. The sequence goes on from CM070563.1 coordinate 30,934,450, forward strand.
AGCAAAACACACTTCAATGTTCCCGGCGATTCGCTACAAAGCAAGGATCCGACTTAGCCAAAATGAATACGGCATGGAACAAGGAGAAGGATGATGGAAAAATGAGAGAAAATGCCTCAGTGGGGAAGGAGAATGAACGACCTCATCTACTTGGCCGAGAGAAGAAATGCAGTGCTTTGAGGAGCTTCCACGACGAAAATGCAACGGAGTCAACTCATGGAGTCACTAGACTGGATGCCAACTACGGTGGCAAAATGGCGTAGGCTTGCATGGATGGAATCACACGAGCGAGCGCCACCTCCTGCTTTGTCTTTGGTGCTCTCTCGTATTTGGCGGCGGCTTGAACGAGACGAAGGGGCCGACCGGGCCTAGCTCGTCGATGGCGATGGCGGCACCAAGTCAGAGCCTGGTGCATCGGGGTCTAGCGCGTGCGAGTGGACTAGGTTGAGTCAAGTCAATTGGATTCAGATCCGACCGCAACAGTGCAAGACCCAATAGCTTGACTAAGTTTGAAATCCAAACCTCCTACTTTGACCGGTGGTTGAAAAATAGCAAACAAATTTATAAAATTCTAAAAATTTTCAGAGTGGTTTCTGGGATTACATAGAACTCATATAAATTTTCTAAACACACTGTTCATAATATACCTGCTTATTTTAAAATCCTTTAAAGAAAGATACTTATATAATGAACATGGATTTTTCTCAAGGTCAAGTTGAATTCTAAAAATTTGAGAAAAATCATATTTATTCATGATAATTATTCTAGTATTTAAATAAATTATTTTCCAGAGATCTTCATAAGCATTTATCACTATTTTCAATTAGAGATTCAATTTGAGTTATTTGTTTTAGTTTGATTTGAATTTTTCAAATGCAATAATTTAGGCATATGCTCCAAAAAATAACATGCATGCTCATGAGATGCATCTAAATTCCATATAAAAGAAATAGGATTGTGGCAACCACGTCATCGTCGGAACACGTCATCTTCCCCGTTGCTGGTCGCACCTCGTGTCGTCGTTCCCGCCGCTCCAGTGAGGTGCCTGCCTAACCAACCACGTCATATCGTGTTCCCAAGTAACTAGTTCATTTCCCCTCAATCAATTTTGCATTTCATCGTAGTTCGTCACCGACATAGGGCCGATCAGATCGAACTACAGAGTAACAGTAACTTCCGCAGTAATCATTTCTACAGAGTTTATCTGTTATGTCAGGTCCGGTTAGTCCGCCCACTCAAGGTCCGGTTAGACCGGGTTCAAAGATTTCCAAATCATAGAAAACATGCCACTGGAAAAAGCTGATCGCGTCGGTTAGTGTGGGGTTTTGGTCTGACCGGTGAACACACTGCAGTTAGTCTGGCATGGAAAATTTAGTAGCAAGTTAGAAAACAACCCTCTCTGGAAAAATCTAACCGCGCCAATGAACCAGAGGTCCGGTCAATCCGACCCTCCAACCACGGTTAGTCCCGGTTACCAAAACAGAGAAGGGATGAACAAAATCAAGGCTCTCTAGAGAATGCCGACCACCCTACTCAGATCGAGGTTCCGATCAATATGGGCTACCCACTGCGGTTAGTCAGGTCAAGGAATTAAAAAACTGAATTTGCAAACCACTTCAACTCAATTTTGCAAAAACACAATTGTTAATTGATGCTCGATGCACACAGGGGATGAAAGCAAGATTCTTAACAAGTTACAAAACATATTTGCCGACTTCTAGAATCATGCCACAAGGAATTTGATACATGGACTTAAACCATTTGCAAAACACATTCACAAACTAAAGTCACATGCTAAAAGGATTAAGCATGAGCCTCAACTATTTGCAAAACACATTTGCAAACTTTAGTATCATGCCACAAGGAATAGGTGCATAGACCTCAACCATTTGCAAATTATAGTCGCATGCTATAAAGAGTTAATGCATGAGCTTCAACTATTTGCAAAACACATTCGCAAACAATAGCATCATGCCTAGAAGAGCTAGAGCAAGCACTAAGAGCTATCAACACATGACTTTCTCAAGATACTAGTCAAGACCCCTCTTAATAGTACGACAACCTATATTAGCAATCCGGTCTTCACACGAAACACCGAGATCGGTAAAATGACTAACAAATAAATCCTTAGCCTATGCTAGTCATACATTTGCCTTAAGCATCTGTCTTGGAGTGATCACTTGATGACGAATATCTGTTCTCCAAGTCCAGGTTCTTGATTTGAATATCATCAACACATGATGATCTTCTTCACTTTGGGATCTTTTTTGGAATATTATCAACACGTGATGACATCCTTCATCCCGAGTCTTAACTTGATGATAATCAACTCACGACGCCACCCAAAAGTCTTCCTCATCATGGGACTCAACCTGTTTTACCAACTCATGGAAAATATTAGTACACATGACGATTGTCATTAATTACCAAAATACTCCATTAACACATAATGGCGGGTCTAGATTCCTCAATCTCCCTCTTTTTGGTAATTGATGACAATCCCAAACAAATAAGGAATTTAGAGTTGATTTACGAGTATACATTGAGTACAAAACAAATTGTATACTCTAGGATAGGCTTTGATAGCAATTAACTCATTTGTGATAAGTCAAAAAAGATTTTGAATCAATTGCTAGCAAAACCACAATATATAGATTAAAGTCCCCCTAAACATGTGCATATGAGATTTGAAGGAAATTTATGCACACACGTGGATTTTATGAATTTTGGTGGAGTTTCCCCTATATGTTGAATTCAACGAAGCATGTCATAGCAAATAAGATATCATCAAGAATTTAAATATGCATGCAATAAGATAAAGATCCATAATAACCATATTTTGGATAATGATACAAATAGATAGCATATGTTATAACACCAGTCATAAAAAACATCCAAATGCCCAAAATATGTCTAAGAGCCATACAAGGTTCAATAAGTTTATAAAAGATATTACAAGAAAGAGTACTAAGTTTATCCTTATAAGACAAGGTCAATTGACCACAATAAGAGAAACACTAAGCTCTCAAACTTCCCTTCTTCTCTGAATTCTTATTCTTCTCCTCCTTTGGCATCAATTACCAAAAGGGACTCTTCCAAGAAACCCTAGGAAGGATAAGGGGTGTTGCTTGGTTTGTATTCCTAATGAATTTCATCACAGGGAGAGATGAAGTTAAACTTGTCTTGAATCGACTTTATGATGTAGGGAACATAATAAATACTCTTCTCCGTATCCCTCTTTGATAGTGCTATCTCTGTTATGATGAAGCCCACAACATCAAACTTGGTGCCCTTTAAAATGTGATTGATAACATTCCAAGCCCTGCCATGAATCTCATTATTGATGCCGCCTCTTGGAAAGAATGTTGCTCTCATTATGCTATTTATGATGCTAGGAAGGGGTAGAAGCCTGGTCACTTTTCCACGCACAAAACTATGGGAAGCATCATATAGCTCATCTATTAGAGTCAAATCCCAAGGATCCTCAAGGTGTACCTTAAAGCTCTGAATTTTAGGGATTAGCTAGGATTCATGACGGCCTGTCTTGGAGCACTGAGTTGCTGTGTGGCAATCATCCAAGTGAGAGAATCATATTTGAGAGAGACATGGACTGTGGCAAAGAATTGCTTGATGGTCTTGGAGTGATAGTCGCACTTTAATGTCACAAAGTTATCCAATTTCACTCGGCGAAAAAGATGATGGAGTCCATTGTAGAGAGGATTCTGATCGAGATAACTCCATATCACATATTCATGATTTGTGAATTTCTTCTTCTCATACACATGATAAAAGACACATACACATGATAAAAGACATCCTCTTGGAATTTAGTATGGAAGATTGCTTCGGTTGCATTTTTGGGAAGAAGAAAGTGATTTGCGAGTCTCAAAGTAGTATACTTCTCAGTTTTGATCCTTCTCTCATCCACAGCAAAGAAAGGAGTTAGATTCGGCAAATAGTCCTCATCACTACTATCATTGTCTGTTTGTACACTACTGTCACTCATTACTTCTTCTTCTTCAATCTCCTCTTCAGACCTATCCTGAATTGGCGCTTTTCCTTTTGACGACGAGGAGGGAGCAGAGTTTTGTGGCATTTTCGCTATGAAAAGAGTACAGGGATTAACAAGGGAGTTCACACACAGTCGGACCACTGCCTTGACCGGTCAGACCGCCATAGTACGACCTGTTAGACCACATGATCGTAAGAGTCAGAGAGGAAAACGTTTCGGGCCTGAAAAAGGAAGTTTCGCTCGATGAACCGTTCAGACCGCTGGGCATGGTGTGGTTAGACCGGAAAGCTAGCGGTCAAACCACCTGGGGCGGCCGATCAGATCGACTGAGACTGAACTTGACAACAGATTCAGTGCTGAATTTTGGATGTAACATCCCAAACTTGGGTTTGTATTTCAAATGTATAAAAATAAGAATAATTTAAAACTTTGATGCATCATGTTGTTATTTGAATTTTCTAGAAATTCTTTCAAAGGATTTGTTGATTTCAAAAACTTAATGATTCAATTGACTAGAAGCATAATCCTTGAAGACTTTTAAAACAAATCTTGTGATAATCCTCTGGAATTATTTTTACCAGGTTCTAGATCATTTTAGTGACTCTCCTAAAAATTTCATAATTTTTAGATTTTATTTGCTATTTTTAAGGGGGTAGTCAAACCAATTAGATCCTTACTCAAACCCTAGGGCCAAACGTTGAGAGATTTCTAGAGAATAATGCATTGCATGAAAACCTCTGGAAATTTTATACAAGGTTAATCATAGAGTTAGTAATCTCCCATCTCAACCTAACTTCCAAAAATCAACTAAGCACTGTTTAGGTTTAGGTTAGACCCGAGTCACTTGGTTGAACCCAACCGTCTTCACATTCGAACCAGTACAAACTGATGCAAAGCTATTTGGACCATCTGATTTGATATCAACCATCCGATTTGATCGGAGCCGTTCGGACCGTCCGAACGAGTGACGCGTACGGACCGTCCGATCTCGATCGGACCATTCAGATTTCGTAGTTTGATCAGCCCCGGTCGGTCTGAACGTTCCAACTCGGGCCAACTGATCTGACCCAACCCACTCATCAAACCTGACTGAGCCACTTTTGTCTTGTGTAGCTGACTGGTGGGCCCCGCTGCGCAGCTCTTCGCCTCCACGTCGTGAGCGGCGCTACGCTAGCTCGCCCGCGCTCGCCATGGCCGCCAATGCGTCATCTTCAACTGGCTGCCACTAGTTTTTGACGCGCGCACCCAGTTTTGCAACCTCGATCGCGTCATCACACCTACTCCCATCGACTCACGTCCCCTCAGCTTGTCCATGGCCGAGCCATGAACCAAGCTCACCGTGGAGCTCCCTTCTCGTGTTTCTCCGCCCCAGAGCTTATAAAATCTCCTCAATGGCCTCATTATCTTCTTTCTGTCACTCCCGAACCATCCCCACCTCCGTTTCCCTCTTCCACCAAAAGAAATCGCGAAGAGCCTGAGCTCTCAAATTCCGGCCGCTGCACCTCATCGTCATTTCACCTGACTAGTGGTTCTTCAGCAATTCTTTTCACATCATATCATGTCACAGGATCCTAGAAGGGTTTCCCCTAACTTAATTTCACCTTTTATCCTCAAGGACTGCCGTAATTTGGAGTTCCTCTATTTTAGCCAAAAACGTTCATCTTCGTCCCTAACTCCAGCCGGTGAGTCGTTAACCGAATTCTTTGCAATATCACCGTCTATTGACCTCAATTGAGCTTCCCCTACCTCCTTTTCCCTTCCTCCTTGCTCAGGTAAAGCTCCCCATGTGGAAGCGTCGCCGTCGCCCTCGGTTCATCGTCGCTAGCACGACTTCGGCTAGCTCATCCTCCCTGTTCAACTCTGGTATGACCTTAGTGATCTTTAGTAGCTAGTGCACATGCTAAATCGCTGAGAGCTTTGCCTTAGAACGGTTGCCATATTTCCCGTAGATCCTCCTCCGCTCCACCTCATCGCGTCGCCGTTTCAGCTCGTCTCCGGCGACGCTCCGGCCACCGTCGGGTTCGCAATAGCATGAGGATTCCATTTTGGCCTCTGGCTGGCACCGCCATGGGCTCCTTCACCAGTGATTGGCTGGAGAAGATCGCGGCCGGAAGCGCCTCTATGTTGTTGGATTTGTGCATTTACTGTAGCTTAATGATTAGGGCTAAATCTTGGTCGTTAGGACACAGTTAATGCTTAGTTTAATTCAATGATCGGTTAGATTTTTGTAATGAGTAGGTGACGCATGGGTCCAACCGTTAAGTGTATAGTAACCCCTTGTGTGGACCGGTGAACCACTGTTCGGTGGAATTCAGTCCACGCACTATTTGGGTGAACCGTGTCTATGACACGTGGGACCCGTTTGTCAGCAGCAATGTACTTCCGTAAAGTAAAAGAAAAGGAACCCTGTGGTGTAGGACCCTTTGTCAGTGGCATAGGTTAGCTCAGCTCGGGTATAAAAAGTGCTATATGCTTTTATGTCTTCCGAAATGCTTTATTTGTGTACTGAAAATTGCTTAGACTTCAAAATTTCATAAGTAATTCATTTTAACTCCATTTTATATAAAACAAAATTTGTTGGTTTCATTTTTAAATGTACTTTAATCTAAAATTGGTTTGAGTCATGCTTCTATTCCAGAAAATGTTGTTAGTAGAATTATCTTTGGTTAAGCATTATTTCTTGCACTTAAAATTGTTTTAACTTGAAAAATGCATAAGTATTTCTCTGTAACTCCTATTTGAGTGAACTCAAGCTTGATGGATTCCTCTATCAGTGTACTTTAATGTAGAATAGGTTTTAAACATGTTGCTATCTCTGAAAATCTAGTTTTACAATTGATTTGTGCACTACTTTCATGCCTTTGAAAAATCCTGGAAAATTCATTTTAACTCAAATGAAGTGAACCAAATTTGTTGTTCTTAGACTGTCATGCTCTATCTTTCATTAAATTTTCTTTTTCACCAACTCTCTGAAAAAATTTCGCATGAACAGTAACCGAAAGTTGTTATTCTTGATTTTTTTCCCGTCAGTTTTGTTTTGGCTATATCTTTTGCATGCAACATCCAAATCGATTGATTTTTGTTGCTAAATTCATTTAAAATATTGATCTATCTTCTGTGTAAATTTCATGATTTTTGGATGATATTGAATTTTTTAGTTTATTCGGCGTTATTCGTTCTTATTGGTTCTTTTCGCTCCTTCGATAGGTTCTAACAAATTCATTGAGTACAAGAGTGATCCTCTGTAGCAAGCGAGTTATCTCCAGCAAGGCAAGTAGTTCTTCCTTTGATGCACGTTGATCCTATTATGTTCGCATGCTAATATATTTCAATTTCAACTGTATGTATACATGCTATGTTGACAAGTATTTTCTCAGTTCACGATAGTTTACCTAAATAGTTACTTGAACTATAGGTAAACATCCATCCTTTACCACTGAGCCTAGGTTTATATCTGCTGTGATTTAGAGCTTGATGGATGGGCTCTAGTCATTTTATATTTAGTATGCGAGTTGTTGTCGCTTAGCCATGCCTAGAACGGTAGTCTGGCGATCATCGCTTTGGCGATGGTCATTTTATCATCACTATAAATACTTGGGTCAGGGTACTCATGTATATAATGTATTTGGAAAACTAAAACTGAAAATAAAATATTTTAGACTTGGGCACATTAGTTGGATGGTGTGCTGTTAGGTGTGTGCTTAGTGCCTGAGTCAATAAGCACCGAACATCTTGTTACATTGATACAAGCATTATAGTGTGCATTCCACATGAGGGTATTGAGAACCCCTCTTGACTTAGTACTTGGCGTGTGTTTGCTCCGAGTCGCAGGTGGTGGGTGTGTGTGTTGTGTTAAAAAGAATGGTTCTATGTGTGTTGGGTGTGGGGGTGGGTTCCTATCTAGGTTCTCCACACCGAGGGGCATCCGCAGTTGTCCTAGGCTCTACCCAAAGGGGTAGTTGATATAGGCTTTACCGATGACTTCGACACAACGTATGGTTTCTATCCATATGGGCGGCTTGTAGCTCATGCATTATATTGAAAAACGTCTCGTAGGACTTAGCCTTGCCGGCATACTATAGCTCGGCGAAAAGGCGGTATGGTGTGTGGGTATAGTTGTACACCCCTGCAGAGTTTAATCCATTCGAATAGCCAATTCCTTGGTTATGGACACACTTGGAGAGGTCTTTCAAGAGTTAGACTATAATATTTTCAATAAAACTTGAAATCGGGTGGTACAAATGGGTAATTCGTGCTATGTTGTGGTGGTTGTTGGGAAGTCACCTCTAGGATGTTAATTATGATTATAATTGTTGTCTCGCTATTGTTTAAATGAATAAAAATAGTTTTGTTAAATTGCCTTCAATCTATTACACTGTTGCAAATGAAACATTGCTTTGTGCTTAAAATGAACCCTATGGCCTTCTACTTTGATTCAGCTTGCATGTAGCTATGTATAGGTTTGTTATTCAAAAGTCTTGCGAGTACGTTTTTGTACTCAACTGCATTGTCTATTTGCTGCAGAGGAGGTTGACCCCCAAGGGGTTAACTATTGTGAGACCGACTTCATGCAGGACGACTAGCTTGGCGGCCCGGTCGGTTGCCTTGTGGGTAAGGGCAAACCAGTTGGCTTTTGTTTATCACCATCTTATGGCTTTTGTTTCCGCTGCTACTTTAGTTATTTACTTTGTTATTTGGCCAGTCGACCCCTTTTGTAATAACTCTATTATGTGTATGTCTTTTGTGATATTGTTGTAATCTTGTGTGGAATTGATGCTTGATTTTGTGAGGTGTATATGTACTGCTGTCTTGGGGGTACATGTTACACCGAGAGTCAGGATATTTTGATTTGTAATGCTAGGACCAATTAGATGGTGAAGTGTTACAAGTTAAATACCCCGGGGACTCTCACATTGGAGAAACAATGGAAATGTTGTAATTTGCTCCAAATTTTCACTCAAACAACAACATAAACATATTTGGAACATTTTCAACTAATATAGCCCTTTTAAAGTCCAGTTTTCAAATAGTTTTTATAAATTAAGCTTTTGTTTTCACAAAGAGAACTAGTTTTCATGAAACTTCCCCAAAGAGCCAAATTGAGCATTTGATGGTATTTAAAGCATCTAATTGCATGCATGAGTCATGAATACCATGATGGATCTATTTATATGAATGATTTTGGCTCAAAAGGCAAAACTCACTTATGTGCTAGAAAGTGACCACTTAGGTCAAAATAGCATTTTGGATGAGTTTCAAAATCAAATAACTTTTGCTAAGTTGGCCTTTGGAATCTTTTGAATATAAAAAGGTTTAGAATAGCCAACTCTAGGATATTCCTTTTGGGATGGATTTTAAATTTCTTTTAGAATAGATTTTACACAAAAATCTAGTTTATGTCAAAAACAAGATAATATGATCTAGAATTTTGGCTAGAAGCTTATTTTTGCTTAAACTAGGTTTTTCCTGAGTCACATCCTTTGGGAAACCTTTGAAAAAGCATTTGTATATATTTTGCAACTAGTTTTCCAAAGCATTACTAATATTTATGAATGTTTTGACTTTTGGCTAAAAGACTCAATTTTGAAAAACATTACTAGCACTTAATTTATGGGCACACATGGGGATGTGATAAACATGAATATGACTGAGCACTCTCGCTTGATGTGCCACTTCTATCTTGCTCAAGATTGCAATAGTGAAGATTTTGAACAAGAGCAATAACACAATTTTTGAAAAGAATTTTCATGAATGCATCCTACACAAGGCTAAGGGCTAGATACTTCAAAGTAAGTACTTGTTATTGAAATAACATTGGTTCTTGATGTGAAATGATTATCCTCAAGCTAGCCTCCAATTTGATATATGGTGGAATCCACCTTTATTTGAATGAACCAAGCCTCTAATGCCTCTTCAAATACCTGTTTAGCAAGTTATGCATTTTTTGGTACCTAAACACGGTTGGGTCCTTGAATATTAGTCACAGGAGATTTGGGCACCCAAATGGCCCTTGCAATAGATTTTGGTAAACTAACAATTCTAGCAATCATCCTACCATTTTTATCTTTCCTAAGCAAATAATGATCATTATAAATAATATGCCTAGGAGTGTTACCCACGGGACATTGTTTACCAATGTCTCCCTTTTCCCGACAATTGTAGCAAGTTGGACTTTTGCTTCCCCTTCTTGTCTTCTTTTCTTGCTCCTTGCTGGTTTGCCTCTTCTTTGAATGTCTTGACTTGACATCTATTTTATTTGGGTACACCGAGACATTGTGGCCTACCAAAGCACTTGATGATTTTTGTATGTCTTTGATTGTGTCTTGTCTTGCTATTTTCTTTTTTCTTGGAAATAAAGTCAATCACACTCTTGTCTTGCAAGCTTCTTTGCTTGTTCAATATATTAGCGAGGTTGACCTTCCCTTTGAAGCTTCTTTCCAAGTCAATTATCAATTTCTTGACTTAGGCCTTGAACTCTTTATTTTTCTCTACAAGATTAGTTTCAACAAGTATAGAGGAAGAACAAGCATCTAATATTTATCTACAAGGAGCATCTAACAAATCATCAGAAGAATTGGATATGCTAGCCTTAGATGTAATGCATGGGTTAGCAATCACACTTGGCATATCACCTTATAAATCACATGTTATGCCTATATCCACCTTAGAGCTAGTGACTTCCTTAAGAAGGAGAGACTCATGTTCTGCTTTTAGCACATTATAATTATTTTGAAGAGAGATATGCTCTTTCTTCAAAACTTTGAATTTTATCTTCTATTTCCCAAGATATTCATTTAAATCTTCTAGCATATCCATCAAATCATCATATGAAGATTCATCATCATTATTTACCTCATTGTTACCTTTTTTTCATGAAGCATGTAGGCATGTCAAATAGTGATGGATCCTCATTTGCATTTGAGTTGCTTGATGGATCGTCTTTTATGGATAACCCGACGAAGATATCTTCTTTTGCCATCATTCTTATTTCTTGATGACGATTTGAGCTCATCTTTATCTTCTTCCCCATAAGGACACTTTGAGGCAATGTGTCCATTTTTTTTGACAATTGTAGCACCTTAGAGTTTTGTAGTACTTTGTCTTGAAAGATGAACTTGCATTTTCATGTGAGCCACGTCTCTTCATGAGATTTTCCATTTTTCTCAAGAAAGTGGCCATTTCTTCTTTGGTATCATCATCTTCCTTGTTTTGACATTTTTTTATCATCATCTTTACCTGAATCATGTTGGGCTTTGAAGGCATGAATTCTTTTGCTTGAAGTTGAGGCCCTTTATTTGAACTCATCTTTGTCCTTCTTGTACATCTCATTTGTGATGAGATTTCCCAAAAGAGTAGTAGGAGTGATCCTTGGCAATTCGGATGAGTTGAGGGATAATGTCACCAAGGTCTCGTATTTTTCTAGTAGAGCCCTAAGCATCTTACGCACAATATCAAGATCGGTTAAATCACAAGATAGGTCTTTGAGCTCATTTACTATGTTGTTCAATTTAGAATACATCTTATTTATACCCTTATGAGGTAACATGGTAAATGACTCATATTTGAGTTTTAACCTATGCAATTTAGCTTCCTTGACTGTGGAGGTTCCCTCATGAATTTCTATGAGAGTTGTCTAAACATCATGAATATTCTCAAGATTGCTCACTCTATTGAACTCCTCCATACTCAAAGCGCTATATAGAGTATTTAAAGCTTGAGCATCGAGTTGCGAGTTTAGCTCTTCCCTTTGAGTGGGGTTTTGTAGATCAATTGGAGTAGCAAAACCCGCATCAACAATTCTCCATAGAATTGGGCTCATGGCCTTAAAATAGATGGTCATTCTACTTTTCCAATAAGCATAATTTGAACCATCAAAGTGTGGTGCCCTACCGGGGTGTATGATCTTTATAGTCGCCATCCTTTACTCTCTAGATGGTTAAGTCTAATAAATAAGAGACTAAGCTCTGATACCACTTGTAAGATCGAGGAGGCTGACTAGAGGGCGGTGAATAGGATGTTTTAAAAATTCTTTTGGCTAAAACCAAGTTTTATGCGAAATTGTGAGTCAAATCGGTTTTGCTCAAATAAAACCTAAATCAACTAGTCTTGACTGAGTGCACCAACAAGCTAAGACTTAAGACAAAGATTGCAATCCTAAGGAGACAAGCACACAATTTAATTATATAAATGTAAATAAGAAGAAAGTAAAGCTCAAGAAAGCAAACCACATGAACACTTGAATTTTTTCTCGTGGTGATCGGAAACTTGCCGGTTTCACCTAGTCCACATTGAGGTAAGTCCAAACAAATTAGACCGGCTCCACAAATTAATTCTACACCTCGAATCCACTCGGGTTTGTTCTTCCCCCACTCCAGAGATGACGAGCACCAAGCCACTCACAACTGCCCGGGTCTTCTCACAACCTTCTTTGAGAAAATCACCAGCACAACTCCAAGCCATCTAGGTGCCGACAAGCACCGAGAGTAACAAGTCGGAAATGCTCACTTGAACAAATCAAGTGTCTAAGCTCAATGGATACTAAATCCAACACCTAATGCAACACATGCACTAAGATTTTGCTCTCTAAGCTCACTAAGTGCAACACATGCTCAAAGGAGAGGAGTGTTTCCTCTTTGCTTAAGGAGAACAAAAATGGCACTAGCACCTTACCCACAACTAGTCACAAGGGGTATTTATACACCCAAACACAAAAACAAGCCGTTGGAGGAGAATCTATGCAAAAGCAGGAAGTCTAGTCAGACCACATGCATAGAGTCAGTCAGACCAGACTACAGAGTAATGGTAACTTCCGTAGTAATCATTTCTACATAGTCTATCGGTTATGCCAGGTCTGTTAGTCCGCCCACTCAAGGTCCGGTCAGACCGGGTTCAAAGATTTCCAAATCGTAGAAAACACGCCACTGGAAAAAGCTGACCGTGCCGGTCAGTTCAGGGTTCCGACCTGACCGGTGAACAAACTGTAGTTAGTCCGACATGGAAAATTTAGTAGCAAGTCGCAAAATAACCCTCTTTGAAAAAAGCTAACCGCGCCAATGAACCGGAGGTCCATTCAATTTGGCCCTCCAACCGCGGTCAGTCCGGGTCACCAAAACAAAGAAGGGATGAACAAAATCAAGGCTCTCTGGAGAATGCCGACCGCCCTACTCAGACTGAGGTTTCGGTCAGTCTGGGCTACCCATTGCAGTTAGTACGGTCAAGGAATCAAAAAACTGAATTTGCAAACCACTTCAACTCAATTTTGTAAAACACAATTGCCAATTGATGTGCGATGCACACAGGGGATGAAGGTAAGATTCTCAACAAGTTACAAAACATATTTGCCAACTTCTTGAATCATGCCACAAGGAATTTGATACATGGACTTAAACCATTTGCAAAACACATTCGCAAACTAAAGTCACATGCTAAAATGATTATGCATGAGTCTTAACTATTTGCAAAACACATTTGAAAACTTTAGTATCATGCCACAAGGTGTAGGTGCATAGACCTCAACCATTTACAAAACACATTTGCAAATTATAGTCTCATGCTACAAAGAGTTAATGCATGAGCTTCAACTATTTGCAAAACACATTCGCAAACAATAGCATCATGCCTAGAAGAGCTAGAGCAAACACTAAGAGCTATCAACACATGACTTTCTCAAGCTACTAGTCAAGACCCTTCTTAATAGTATGACAACCTATACTAGCAATCCGGTCTTTACACAAAACACCAAGACCGGTAAAATTACTAAGAAACAAATCATTAGCCTATGCTAGTCATACCTTTGCCTTAAGCATCTATCTTAGAGTGAACACTTGATGACGAACATCTTTTCTCCAAGTCCGGGTTCTTGACTTGACAATCATCAACACATGATGATTTCATTTAAGATCTTGACTTGAATATCATCAACACATAATGATCTTCTACATTTCGGGATCTTGTTTTGAATATTATCAACACATAATGACATCCTTCATCCCGAGACTTGACTTGATGATAATTAACTCATGACGCCACCCAAAAGTCTTCCTCATCATGGGACTCAACCTGTTTTACCAACTAATGGAAAATATTAGTCCACATGACGATTGTCATTAATTAACAAAATACTCTATTAACACATAATGGCGAGTCTAGATTCTTCAACCTCAACCATCGGCGAAGGCAAGTCTCTTTTGATCATGTTGCACCTATGTTTTTTAAATCTTGTTTTAAATTTCAAAACTACTATGCATTGCTATTTACATAAAATGATAAGTTCAAACCTTAGGAGTGTTAGTTAATCCTAATTTTATTATACCTCCATTTGATGTTGTTACCCTTGAATAATTATCGCCCTAGTACATAAAATCCTCAGTAATGATTACATTATTGTCGGATAATGGGAATACAATATTGTGGAATTAGATGAATACAGTGAAGAAGGACATCTTTGTGGATTATATAGATTATTGAGAACGAATATAAAGTTTAACTTGGTGGAACCAAATATATCATGGAAGTGTCTAACATGAAGCACTGAAATGATTATTTGGGATCGAAAGGAGAGATTGGATTTAAAGCAAATTTTAGTTGAATTAAATTGATTATAGTAAGTGATTGTTGGAGATTTAGTATTGTGAAAATTGATCCAATAAAGGTGGCGATTAAAACAAGAAAAAGATGGATTTTCATAACAATTCATGATGATAATTTTTGATGAATTGGTTGAATCATGTAGAATGTATAAAACTTTGTGGAATTAATTGGATTACATAAATACATCATTGTTGAATCATAAGATTATATCAAGGTTGGATTTTAGAAATATATCATTGTTGGATTATTGGAATACATCATTGCTGTCACATCCCCAAATTAATTAAGAGGATTACTATGCATCTCATGAGCATGCATCATTGTTTTCAAACATTTACATTATATATTGCACTTGGAAAATCCCAAAAAGGGATTTAAACTTACACTACAAATTGAATTCCCAAAAGAAACCAGTAACAAAAACTTATGTTCATCCTTGAAAATAAATTATTCAAATACTAGAATAATTATCATGAATTAATATTTTTTCCCAAATTTTTGGGACTGGTTTAAACCCTAAGAAAATTCAAACATAATTTAATGACCTACACTAAGTTTGAATTTAAATTATACACATTATATCATGAACAGTAGGGTTCAATAATTGTTATGGACACTAGACCTTCCCAGGAACCCCTGTGATTTATTTCACATTTTTAGAAAATTTATTTCTATTTATAAGACCTTGGTCAAAGGGGAAGAAACATTTTTGAATCTCAGTCAAACCTTTAAACTAAACCAGCCGAACTATTCCTCGGGCTCGAGTCCGACTCGACGAGTCGACTCGACCAAACCAACTAACCACACCAAATGTGAGCCGTTCGATTAAAAATCAACGGCCCACGACCTCCCTCTTCTCTTCGGCCCAGCTCACGACCACCCTTATTGAGATCCAACGGCCCACGACCACCCCGATCGAGATCCAACGGCCCATGACCACCCTTTTCTCTCAAACTTGCCCGTGCGTGTGAGTCTCTGACGCGGTGGCCCCACTTGTCAGCTTCGTCTTCTCCACCCGCTGACGCTTGCACAGACTGGCTTTGCCACGCGGCCACGTTCCTCTTCTGCGCGCTAGTGACAGCGTCAATCCACCGCGCCCGTTGACCACTCCTGGAGCTCCCTCAGTTCACGCCGCCTCCGCTCCGTCATCTTCCTGGGGATAATACCCCCTCCTTCACCTCGTTTCAACTCATTCTTCCTCTCGGTGGCTGAGGAAGAAGAGGCTCTCTTGTGCTCTCTACACCCGTGAGCTTCCACCGCGTGGTCCCTCTCAACTCTATCTTCAATACCGTTTCCATTTTGACTAACCTCGGCTCGTGCATTTTCTTGTAGATCGTAGTTCATCTTTGAGCTCTCTATCGTTCCAGAGCGCGCACCCGAGGGACATCACCGTGCCATCTTCGGCTCCGGTGAGTATTATCCTCCCTCTTGTGCGTCGCCATGTGTGCTTAGGCCTATTGATCTTATCCCCTCAACTAATTTCAGCATTGCTTGACAGTCTTCGGTGAATTGAAGCTTTGACCCTTTCGACCGAAGAACACTGTTCTTCTTCCTCCCCACCAACCCGGTAAAGCATTCCTCAATTCCTTTCGTTTCTACCATCTATTGGACACCCTTGGGCTACTCTGACATCATTTGGCCTCTCTCCATTTTCAGGTCATCTTCTCCTTGTAAGCCGCAAGCACCACCGTGGGCATTACCGACACCAAGTCAACTCCGGTCATCTCCGCTTCTCATCCTCGCTCAGGTAGCATCCCATTAGTCCCTAGAAGCTTAGGCACTCACTAAATGATCACTGCGGAGCTGTACTTAGTGCATGCATGTTTGCCATATTGGGCGCCACCGCTTAGCTCTGGCTAGCTGCCGGTACGAGCCACATCTGATGTCGTCGCCACCACTCAAAGATGCACAGCACTAATGCGAAGCTATCGTAGGCCTTGGCCGGCTCCGCTGTGGCGTGTAGCATCAGCGAGCTGCCGGGCAAGCGCGTAGTCGCGTTGTCGGATGCCAACTGTATCAAGGTCATTAACAATTAATGGTAATGATTAGCGTTAAGTGATGTCTTAGCCGTCCTAATCTGCCACTAACATGTGGGGCCGCGCACAGAAAACGGAAACAATAAGTGGAAGTGATAAAGCGACTAACTGAGAGACCATGTGGAGGTCGTCCCGTGTGAGTGATGAGTAATTGACAAAGGTTTTAGGTCAGTAGAGTTTGGTTTGTGTGGTCGGACCTTGTCATTGCGCGGTTCACGCGTTTTCGTGAAGTCAATCAGGGCTGTCAGGATAATCGGAACGACCGGCGTGTGATGGGCGGTACGACCGCAGGGCGGTTGTACCAATTGGTAAATGGCGGTTGAAGAATTCCGAGAAGGTGTTTTTTTCGAGTTCGGTCTTCATTGGAAATCGGAGCGACCGCAGTATTGGAGCGCGATACGACCGGAGTGCGGTTGATCCGCTGGTAATATGGCGGTTGTACCTGATTGTATTGTGAGGTTCGCCATTTTGGTGTTTTGAGTTTTGGGATAGGTCATATCCAGTGTGTTCATGCATATGTGTTGCATATTGCATGTTTGAGCTAACGTTAGGTCAAGTTGTGAAGAACTTGTTCGGTTTTGTGTTTCTTATCGTGTGGGTCGCAGGACGTCGAGCGAGTCGTGGCGAGACACGGTGGATCGGACTAAGCGCAGTGGCGCCGAGGTCGAACGGTCGATGTGTCGAAGACGACGTGGACTCGAGGTGGTTGCGGGCGTGCGAGACAAGGAGCGCTGAAGCTTCCTTGGGTGCGAAGGGCGAATCGGAAATTCGCAAGGCTTGCACAAGCGGGCGGGCTCCGTTGGACTTAGCGGGCGAACGGGAGGAGACCCGTTAGCCAAGGCTATATAAAGGATTGGAGGGCTGCATGCCCTCTTGAGCACTTGGGTGGAATTAGGGTTTTAGAGTCAAAAGAGGCTTTGTGAGGTTGTTTCTCTTTTGCTCTTTAGTTGTTGAGAGTGGAGGTGTAGGCAGAGTAGTGCTCCCTGCTTGTCCCCTTCTTGGTTTTGTGTTCATCTCCCCTCAAGTATGGATGAGTGTTTGTTCTTGAGTTGTGAGAGTGAGGAGATGGATTGAGCCTACATGTAATCATCCCTCTGGTTCTAATGTCCATGCGTATGGGGATGTATCTATGTGTTTTTCGCTTTTGATTCAATGAATGAAATCAAGTTTGTCTCTCGAACTCTTGTTACGTTCTTCGTGACTCCCATTTGATGATTTCTTGATTTTGTGAGTCTCTTGTTGTTTCTTGTTGGGAAGCCTCAAAATGAGTTGTTCTATGATGGGTTAGTGTCACAAGATCATTTGATCGATTTCAGAAGAGCAAACTTGGTTTAAATCTAAGATTTCAGTTTTGGGTTGTCTCTGTTCTTCGTTATTCCTTTTGGTTGATTCCTGAGATTTTGTGGATGGATCTACTCAATCGTTTCTTGGAATAGGTTCCTAACATCCTTAGGAAGGTGTGTTCCAAATTTGGTCAAGTTTGGCGCGTAGATCAAAAGTTACGTTGATTTTCGTTTTGAAACCCGAAGCGGATTTTGCTGTTCGGGACAATCGGATGAACAAGGCTTAACATCGCGGTTGTCTGGGATCATGGTACAACCGCCGCTTGTTCTAACGGGTTGTCTGCCGATCATGCAGTACAACCGCCATTTGCCCGTGGTTGTACCGATTGTCCCGATTTGTTCGGCTCTTCCTCGTTTTTGTTTGTCGAGCTTTGGGGGTGAGGAGGATTCAACATAAGACTTCCTCGTGCTTAATCATTGATCTTCATAGCTCTCATAGCTATTGGAGTGATTTATATGTTGAATCCATTCTTTGCGAAAAAGATTCGGTGCTCCTATTCACCCCCTCTAGTCGCCTTTCCGGTCCTTCAATTGGTATCGAGCGGTTAGCTCTTTTCAATAGATCTTAACCGGTCTCAAGAGCCGTGGCGATGGACAAGTACTCGACCAAGCACTTTTTTTGATGGCATCGATTACCCTTCCGAAGAGCCGAATGGAGACATACATCCAGCCCGGGTATGCCATCTGGCGAAAGGTCAAGGTTCGATTCGCTGTTCCTGCCGATGAGAACATCAATGCCGGGAACATGGTTGATGTTGAGGCGAATGCAAAGGCAAGGAACATCATCATCCAGGGTTTGAGTCGTAGTGAGTTTGACCGATATCTCACCTCGTCCGTCCGCTTACGATATCTGGGTGACCCTCGACGATACCATGAGGGCACCACCGGATCAAGACGGTTCGACAGACCGCCTCAAACGAGAATACAACAAATTTGAGATGCTTGTCGGTGAGTCCCTAGATGAGTGCCAGACGTTTTCACAAGATCTTGAGCAACCTCCGAGCGGTCGGTCTCACATACCCCGACTCGGACAATGCTCGTCAGATGCTCACGGCACTCGATCTGCGTGTTTGGGAGATGAAAGTGACCACCATCAAAGACACGACAGACCTCTCGACCACGACTCTTGATGCGGCAGACTCGCGCCTCAAGACTCACGAGATTGACGTTGTCTCTCGTCGGTCGAAGTCACATCGATGGCCTTAGTCACCAATCCGCTTTCTTCTTAGGGCTTTCTTGATTCTTCTTGCGGTTTCTCCTTTGTCGCTCTCTGTGACATAACGATGATCGCTTAGAGCAACTTCGGATGAGCAGCTTGCCCTCCTTGCTCAAGATTCTCCCACGCTTACAAAGGAGGAGGGACAGAAGAGAGGAGGACCCGTGATTTGCTTCGAGTGTGGTGGCCCCAACCACATCCGAGCAAACTGCCCCAAGCTGGAGAAGGGCAAGAACGACTACGGCGGTTCGGGCAAGAACGACTACACCGACAAGAACCGCAACAAGAAGCCTCCAACTCAGACGTCCAGCAAGAAAAAGTTCCGCAACTTTGGCAAAGCCAAGAAGCTCTTCCACCGCGTCCTCACCGCTTTCGACGACCTCGACCTCAGCGAGGTGGAAGGATGGAGCGACGATGACGGGACGGGTGACCAAGAGCCCAAGGATGGCAGCGACGACTTCTCCGGCATGTGCTTCATGGCCCTCGAGGGCGAACTCGGCGACAATGAACAGACTCGACACGGACGAGGTAGATCCCACCTCTGACAGCTCAATCATGCTTTTCTTAAGCTAGGAGGTTTTCATGCTAAAGCTAAGGCTAGGTGTCTTTGAGTTAGAGAAGGAAATAGATAGACTGTCACTAGAGATTATTGCTCTTACATCCGCTCCTTCTAGTGATGATTGTGATACATGCTCGCTTTCTCAAGTTGATATGGAGAAGTTAAGGACCTCACATGATAGTGTGTCCTCCAAACTTGATAGTGTTAAGGTGGAGAATGTTAGTCCGCTTGTCGAGTTAGAGTTGAGTAGGATGGTCATTACCCTACTTATTACCGATGAGACTACTTCTCCCACCTCATGTGAGGGTAAGGACATTCTTTGCTAGAGGATCTTATGCCATGCTCCTTGATCTGCCCGAGTCTTGTGAAAATTGCAATAACTTGAAGATGAACTTAAAGCAGGCAGATCATAAAATTGTCAACTACAAGCTTCTTTACTTGAGCCGATTGTTTCATGCTTGAACTGTCCTAAGTTAATCTGCTGAACTTGAGGTCGTCTCCAAACAGCTTTCAAGATATGATTGATCATGAAAGGAAGTTGGCTCGGTTTGCTTCTAAGGACCTGTTAGCTCACCATGCATTAAGTGTAACAAACTAAAATCGACTTGATTGCTTTGGATGAGAAATGTGTGAAGCTAACTAAGGATCTTCTAGAGAAGTCACATTGTGCTTGCAATATGATTGTGGAGAAGGAGAGAAGCCCTGTGGTAAGGATGAGACGCTTAGCAACGTGAACCAACCGGCTAGCGAGGGATCGTCCCTTCAGAGTCGGTTGTGCGTGCACAAGCCATTCTTCCCTCTCTCTTTGGTTCTTCTTTTGCTCCCTTACCTTCTGCTTGTCTCTTCTTCCCCTGCTCTTCTTGCACCTCTCTCCTTCGGGAGTGTCAAGACCTTATGAACACTCTCGAGAGATTTGTAGGAGGCAAGAAGAAGCTCAATCTTATTCTAGACCAATCTAAGATTTGCAGATTTAATCGTGGTCTAGGATATGACTTCTTTGAGGACATGAGGAAGCATCCACCGCCGTGCTCGCACCCATAGCACTGTGTGTGATCGAGATCGAGCCCGTGACCGAGAAAGTCCATTTCAAGTCGGCGGGCTATGTCCAGGGATTTCGACAAGAAGGTAATTTCACATGCTGCTTCTACCTCTCAGAAGGTGAAGTATCACTGCACCTTCTGTCAGAAGGATGGACACACAGTCGATCGATGCTTCAGGCGCGCCAAGATCGCGCGTAGAGACCATGTTGAGTCTCTTAGGCGCATTCAGGGTCGGCCCCAGACCTTGAGTGCACCTAAGACCAACACGAGGTCTAGGCTTGTTTCTTCTGATGGGTTTGTGCAGCATCGAGGACTTGGCTTTTCCGAGTTTTCTGGTTTTCGTCCTCATGCTGCTTTCAGTCGTGACTTCCGCCGTCCTGAGGGTAGATCTCGTTTTCCCCATCGAGATAGCTACCCGCGGCGTGTTCAGTCTGTTGCAGGTGCTCCGACTCGCTCCTTCAGAGCGATCGGACTCAAAGAACGACTTCGGTCTGCTCTTAGACCTTCTGCTGTGAGTGACAGAGAGCGTAGAGTAGATAGAGGTCAGTCGGGCTTGACTACTTCATCTGCTCGCCGACGTGTTACTCAAGATTGGGTGCCAAAATCATTGTTGATTTATCCCAAGATCGAGACTTTACTCTGTTTGACTCAGTTCGCGGGTAGGGAAGGAGAAGGTTTGGCTTGTAGACTCGGTTGTTCTCGCTATATGACCGGAGACTCCGTTGGTTCTCCTCCTAGCCCGCGCTCCGGTGATGAGACGATCACCTTCGGAGACGCTTCGTCGGGCGCGTCATCGCCAAAGGTACTTGTCGCGATTAATGCTTCTTTTATTCTTAAGGATGTTGCCTTGGTTAGTAAGTCTGCGGACAATTTGCTTTCGGTTTCTCGACTTCGATGACGGTTTCGAGGTGAGCTTTAAGAAAAACAATTGCAAAATTCTTGATTCTTGGTGTAGTCCGGTTTATGGATTTCTCGTTATGGGAGGATCTTTCGTCTGATTTCTCCGATTCTTCCGGTGATCCTCTCCGGTGTTTGGTTGCTTCGAGTCCCGCGATCTCTCTTTCGCATAGGAGACTTGGTCATATTGATTTGACCATTTGACCCGAAAGTTAGCGACCATGATCTCATTCGTGGTCCGCCAAACTCAAGATGGTCAAAGATCTTGTTTGCACTCCATGCCTAAGACGCGGCAAGATGGTTGCCGCTTCTCATCCTCCCACCGATTACTATGATGACCGATGCACGACAACCGCTCCCACATGGACACAGCTTGGACCAAATGAAAAGATCGGCGGGAGGAAGTGGTATGTTCTTGTTGTGGTCGATGACTTCTCGAGGTACTCTTGGGTGTTTTCTTAGCCTCGAAGGACGAGACATTTACACATTTCCGAGGTCTTTTAGTAGGTCAGTCTGCTGAGCTCCCGGTGCCTTACGAGCGATCCGATGACAATGGCACGGAGTTCAAGAATTCCTACTTTGAGAGTTTCTGCGGTGAGACAGTGTAGAGCACCGCCTTCTCTTCTCCA
The DNA here is from genome assembly GCA_036346405.1 of Phyllostachys edulis. NCBI lineage: Eukaryota > Viridiplantae > Streptophyta > Magnoliopsida > Poales > Poaceae > Phyllostachys > Phyllostachys edulis. The sequence goes on from CM070563.1 coordinate 30,956,772, forward strand.
TACGCCCCTCAAAGAAATGGCGTTGTGGAGAGGAAGAACCGTACCTTGGTCGAGATGGCGGGACGATGCTTGATGAGTACTCTACACCGAGGAAGTTTTGGGCCGAGGCCATTGCGACCAAGGCCATGTTTCAATCGAGTTTTTCTTGGGCACTCCTACACCACTTCTTATGAGTCGAGATACTGAGGCGCCCAGCGTCTCTCATTTTCGTGTGTTTGGTTGCAAGTGCTTTATCTTGAAGTCCGGGAACCTAGACAAGTTCGAGTCACGCCTCTGATTCGGTATCTTTCTAGGCTACTCGACTTCTTCGGGCTTATAGGGTCAGGCTGCGAGTCTAGCAAAATGGTAGAGACTCGCGAGGTGACTTTTGACGAGGCGGTCCCGGGACTAGGCCAGATATCTCGTGTTCTTTAGAGCAGTCCGAGACCATCTTTGTGGATGATGAGGACGATGGAGATGACGGTTGTCTACGATCCCGCCCTCATCCACTCCTTGAGGTGCCGTCTTCCACCGCACCTCGAGGTGATCGACCCTGCCTTCGCTTCCTCTGGAGCTAGTGGCTCTGTTCCTACCTCGTCACTCATGAGGTAGAGGCCACTTCTTCATCTCTCCCAGACCTCCTAGACACTTCCGAAAGTTCATCCTTCAGAGCGAGATCATTGAGATCTTTTCGAGCGTGTTACCCGCTCAAAATCGCTTATCTCAATTCTGTCTCCATTCTCGCCTTCATTGCCTCTTTTGAGCCCAAAGATGTTTCTCATGCTTTATCGATGAGTCATGGGTCAATGCCATGCATGAGGAGCTAGAAAACTTTGAGAGAAACAAGGTCTGTCGCTTGTTGAGCCCCCACGAGGCCACAATATCATTGGAACCAAGTGGGTGTTCAAGAACAAGCAGAGCGAGGATGGGATAATCATCCCAAACAAGGCTAGATTGGTAGCTCGGGGTTTTCCCTGTGTTGAGGGTCTAGACTTTGAGGAGACCTTTGCCCTCAGAGCTCGACTTGAAGCCATTAGAATCTCGCTTGCCTTTGCGCCTTCTAAGGGTTTCAAGCTTTACCAGATGGACGTGAAGAGTGCCTTCCTCAATGGCCTTATTGAGGAGGAAGTCTACGTCCGACGACCTCCGTGTTTCGAGAACCCCAAATACCCTAACCATGTCTTCAAGCTTTCCAAAGCAGATGGACTTAAGCAGCTCCCGAGCTTGGTATGAGAGGCTTAAGTCCTACTTGATAAGTCATGGTTTTGAGATGGGTAAAGTTGACAAGACCTTGTTCATCCGCCAAGCATGGCATCGACCTTCTGCTCGTCGGATCTATGTCGATGACATTATCTTTGGCGGCTCTTCCCATACTGTTTTTCCGCCTCGGATGTCATGAGCACCGAGTTTGAGATGAGTATGATGGGTGAGTTGACCTTCTTCCTTGGTTTCCAAATCAAGCGGACTCGGGAGGTACATTTCTTCATCAAGGAAAGTACACTCGTGACCTCTGGCGCTTCGACATGAGTGATGGGAAGCTTTGTGTCGACTCCCATGGCTTCTACAAATTTATCTTGATCCAGATGAGGATGGCGAACCGCTTGATCAAAAGGAGTTTCGCAAAGATGATTGGCTCCTCTTGTACCTCAACGCCTCGAGACCGGACATACATTTTTACGTGTGTTTGTGCGCTCGTTTGAGCTTCTCCTCGCGTTTCACCGCCAAAGCGTGAAGCGCATCTTCCGTACCTTCGAGCTACCATTGACTATGGTATCTGGTACTCTTCCTCATCCCGTCTTTCCTTGAGAGCCTTTTCGATGCGCACTTACCGGTCAGAGGATAGATAGGAAGAGCACTTCGCACTGCCAATTTCTTGGCACTTCTCTTGTTTCTGGTCTTCAAGGAAGCGATGCAGTGTTGCCTGATCCGCAGAGGCCGAGTACGTTCTTGTCGCACCGATTCTTTCAGAGTCAAGTGCTCGATGGCTTCGACCTGCGGGACTTTGGGTTAGTTATCGATGTTGTTCCACTCTTTTGTGATAACACTTCGCGATTAACATTGCCAAGAACCCAAAGTCAAAGATTCGGACCAAGCACATCGATATTCGCTTCCACTTCCTTAGAGACCATGTAGAGAAGGGCGATATAGTGCTCCAGCCAGTGGAGAGTGACCACCAGTTGGCTGACATTTTCACCAAGCCTTTGGATTGTTCGAGGTTTTCAGCTCTGCGGGGAGAGCTTGGGGTGGTTTGTCCTTATGGACTGTAGTGAGGGGGAGCTTTGGGTTTTACTGCTTTACTATATTATTTATGCTCTTGCTCCTTACTATTGCATTGCATTTTGGGTGCATTTGGGATTAGTCCTCCTAGCATAGATTAGAGTGCTTCTTTTGTCTAGTTGTTTAGATTTACTCTTATCTTGTGATTCTAGGATGTCTTTGCTTATTAGTCGCCTCTTCTCACTAGGTTGAGCTTACTCACTTCTTATAGGTTCTAACAAGGGTTGGGCCACCCTTGGGTAGACAGGAACGTGTTTGCTCCTTAGTGTGTTAGCCAAGGCGGTTGATAGTCCTAGAGTCATATGGGGTAGATGAGAGTCAGTCTGAGCCATAGTATTCTCTATATCTTATCTATGCTTTAAGGACTGCCTGTTTTATGTTTTCTTTGCCAGCTTCTCGATTTATTGTTTTGGTTCAAGGGGAGTTCATTTGGGAGCTTCTGGAGCTTAATATTGAGTTAACTCAACTTGAACTAAAAGTTGCATCTAATGTTGAGGGGGAGCTGGATCTTCTGCATTTCTAGCATTCTGCATTGTAATATAACTACATTGAGCCTTGATTATTATCCTGCTATGACATGTTTACAATGCTTTACACCTTGCCATGACTTGTGCTTATTTGCTAGATTTATCATGACTTCATATGTGTAGCCTAGCTTTTGCCATGATAAGTTAATTAAAATTGCTCAACTTAAACTAAAACTTGTCATGTTAGCACTCGAGATTAGTCTTTCTTGAGATATCTTTTTATGATTCATGCCATGTCAAATAGGGTAGAGTGATGAATCTATATTGAGCCTTAGAAAGAGCTGTTTTAGTCTCTTGGTGATGCATGAGTTAGTACAACTTGTTAAAAGGCAAAAAGATCTCTTTTGTGCGAAAAAACTGATCTCACCAATTCTCTCCTATGAGACGGCTTGCCATTGCACTTGGCATGAACTTAGGGGGAGTTTTGGGTGACCTAGACTATCTTCTTAAGCTTCTCGCTTGGAGTAGTCGATAAGGCTTGAGACCTAGCACATGATAAAACAAAAATCTGGTTGGAAACCACCATGAATTTCAAAAGAAAATATGTTTCATGTGTTCAATGTGCTTAAAGCCACAAAAAGTATCATGTACTTTAACCAATGTTTCAATCTTGAGCATAGCACTCTATTTGGTCTCAATTTAAGCTTCTTAGTTCCGCTTAGCTTATTGACATGGCTCGTGATCATCCTTGGATATCTCTAGCTAGACTTTGCTCATTGATGACTTGACTTGCTCACATAATGTACCTCATTTTCAGATTGTCATCTATGTGTTCTAGCTAGCTTATACATATCTTGTCATGATCTAGATAGCCTTTTTATTAAGTTATGGCTTGGTGTATTACATTATGGTCATTCTGGATAATTCTCATGGCTCTAACTGCTTAGAATACTCAAACTTCAGCCATTTCATCCATTGACTTGTCATTTTCTCTCTTGAGCATTCTTGATGTGTTTATTGCCAAAAGGGGGAGAATAGAGAAGAAAAGTCTATTGGGAACAGTTTAGAGCTTTGGAGAACAATTTGCTCTTTTTGTTGTTGCTCTAATGTTCCTTCATCGACATGGTCATTGTTTCACTCTTCTTCTTTGGACCATGTTGGTTTCTTCAAACTCAAACTCAACTTTGCTTTTTTAGAGTTTGTCAATATACTCATCAAGGGGAGATTGAGAGACCATGTGGAGGTCGTCCGTGTGAGTGATGAGTAATTGACAAAGGTTTTAGGTCAATGAGTTTGGTTTGTGTGGTCGGACCTTGTCATTGCGCGGTTCACGCTGCTGTGAAGTCAATCGTATGTCGGGATAATCGAACGACCGGCGTGATGGGCGATGCGATCATGAGGCGGTTATACCGATTGGTAAATGGCGGTTGAAGAATTCGAGAGAAGGTGTTTTTTTCGAGTTCGGTCTTCATTGGAAATCGGAACGACCGCAGTATTGGGCCATGCGACCGAGTGCGGTTGATCCGCCGGTAATATGGCGGTTGTACCGATTGTATTGTGAGGTTCGCCATTTTGGTGTTTTGAGTTTTGGGATAGGTCATATCCAGTGTGTTCATGCATATGTGTTGCATATTGCATGTTTGAGCTAACGTTAGGTCAAGTTGTGAAGAACTTGTTCCTGGTTTTGTGTTTCTTATCCGTGTGGTCGCAGGACGCCGAGCGGAGTCGTGGCGAGACACGGTGGATCGGACTAGGCGCAGTGGCGCCGAGGTCGAACGGTCGATGTGTCAAGACGACGTGGACTCGAGGTGGTTGCGAGGCGTCGAGACAAGGAGCTGCTGAGCTTCCTTAAGGTGCGAAGGGCGAATCGGAAATTCGCAAGGCCGCACAAGCGGGCGGGCTCAGTTGGACTTAGCGGGCGTAACGGGAGGAGACCCGTTAGCCAAGGCTATATAAAGGATTGGAGGGGCTGCATGCCCTCTTGAGCACTTGGGTGGAATTAGGGTTTTAGAGTCAAAAGAGGCTTTGTGAGGTTGTTTCTCTTTTGCTCTTTAGTTGTTGAGAGTGGAGGTGTAGGCAGAGTAGTGCTCCCTGCTTGTCCCCTTCTTGGTTTTGTGTTCATCTCCCCTCAAGTATGGATGAGTGTTTGTTCTTGAGTTGTGAGAGTGAGGAGATGGATTGAGCCTACATGTAATCATCCCTCTGGTTCTAATGTCCATGCGTATGGGGATGTATCTATGTGTTTTTCGCTTTTGATTCAATGAATGAAATCTGAAGTTTGTCTCTCGAACTCTTGTTCTGTTCTTCGTGACTCCCATTTGATGATTTCTTGATTTTGTGAGTCTCTTGTTGTTTCTTGTTGGGAAGCCTCAAAATGAGTTGTTCTATGATGGGTTAGTGTCACAAGATCATTTGATCGATTTCCCGAAGAGCAAACTTGGTTTAAATCTAAGATTTCAGTTTTGGGTTGTCTCTGTTCTTCGTTATTCCTTTTGGTTGATTCCTGAGATTTTGTGGATGGATCTACTCAATCGTTTCTTGGAATAGGTTCCTAACATCCTTAGGAAGGTGTGTTCCAAATTTGGTCAAGTTTGGCCGCGTAGATCAAAAGTTACGTTGATTTTCGCTTTTGAAACCCGAAGGATTTTGCTGTTCGGGACAATCGGATGAACAAGACTTAACATCGCGGTTAGATTGGATCACGGTACAACCGCCGCTTGTTCTATGGGTTGTCTGGGACTGCATGTACAACCGGCCATTTGCCTGTGGTTGTACCGATTGTCCTGATTTGTTCGGCTCTTCCTCGTTTTTGTTTGCTGAGCTTTGGGGGTGAGGAGTGGATTCAACATAAGACTTCCTCTGTGCTTAATCATTGATCTTCATAGCTCTCATAGCTATTGGAGTGATTTATATGTTGAATCCATTCTTTGCGAAAAAGATTCGGTGCTCCTATTCACCCCCCTCTAGTCGCCTTTCCGGTCCTTCACTAACGTGTGGGCCCAGTCGCATAAGCGCCGTGCGCTGTGCACGCGCACGGATGGACCGAGTCCAGTGGACCAGGTCACTGACGGCGGGTCCCACATGCGAGAGCTGAGTTTAAATCGGAAGTAAAATGGAAAACGCACTGTTCACCAGGCCTGCTGGTCAGTGACCGCTGCTAGGATAGCCCCGGTGTAAAAAGTAGTAATTACTTTATAAAATCCGAAATCCATTAATTTGCCTACTAAAAAATATGATAACTTCAAAAATACATAACTAATTCGCCTCAACTTCTAAATGGATGAAACCGGTTCTAATAATTTTCATTTTTAGTGAAATTTATATTAAAATTGGTTTCAACCTTGTATCTGTAGCAGATAATATTATTTTGGAAATTGATCCATTAACTCCATTATTTTTACAAAAGAAAAAGCTGATAACTTAGAAAATTCATAACTAATGGATAAAAACTCCAAATGAGGTAAACTCAACTATTTTGGTCTTGTAATAATATTCCCTATCTATCCATATAATCCTTTGTCCCACAACTATTCTGCAAATTTTGCCCAAATAATTAAGTTTGGTGAATAGTATCAAATTGGATTTTTTGGAAATATGAAATTCAAATTGCTATAACTCTCACATACTAATTCCAAATGGAATAATTCTTTCACCTAAATTCATCTAAAATCATGACTTAGCTACTGTGGAAAAATCATGCATTTTTGAGTATTTTGAATTTTGAGGTATTTCTCGATGCTTATTCGGTGTTGTACTTGTATAGATTCTGTGCCTATCGATATTGACTTGTACGCTACTGAGGAAGAGCAATTAGACTACTAGCAAGGCAAGCATCATTTGAACTTTCTTTTGCATCATATTTGATCCCAGTTTTGTTAAGTTAGTGCAATGATAATTGCTTGCATGCTATTTTGATAATGTCGCTATTTTTGTGTTATGTAAGTTAGTTATCTCCTATTCATTGAGGTTATCCTTGAATGATTCCAATACCACATGCTTAAGTTAGGATGATTGAAATATATTGTTCGGGTCTGCTTAGTCATGCAAGTCTAGAAACGGTAGTTTGATTGTCGGGAATAACCCGACAATTATGGGAAACACTCATTTACTTATCTTCATTTTGTTTCAGATCTTTGTATCTGTTTATTGAGTTAAATTTTGTCATTTTAAAAGAGATTTGGGTTCTGGACAAATGTTTGCTAGTGAGGGTGCCTTCGTGCACGAGATTGGGTAAGTGATTGACTTGTCTGGACCAACAAGGACCGAACTTTGGTAACGTCGTTGATTCAAGTAAAACCCGTGCTATCACACGCGGTATATGGGTGATGTACGGTTAATTAGGGGGAAGGTTTTATTGCGTTAAGTCTCATGGTGGTGTAAGGGTATTTGTATTGATCATTTGTTCTTAGGAGCCGATGCAATTTTCTATCATGTGCAAGCTAGCACCAATTATCATTTTCCTTGCATCGGTATTTCCAATACAACTTGTGAGCCCGCTTGGCAAGCGTTATATGTCACTTGAACTGGGTATGGGAACCACTCATAAGGGGGACTTAGCTCAATAGGATCTTCTTGCTAAAAACAACCGTATCTCGATTCTCCCCGGCCGGCATACCTAAGGAAGTGTGTCATTATTCAGAGGCATCCGGAGGCTTACGGGCTAGTCGATTCGTGTGGGTAAAGTAGTACACCTCTGCAGAGATAAATCTATTCGAATAGCCATGTCCACGGTTATGGACAATCGCTTGAGTTCGGGAGTTACTATTGTTAGACTTTGAATTTAAATGGTGGTTAATCTCGGTATTCAGCATGAATGGGATGTTCATGCATTTTGTTATATCAAAGTGGGCTGCCACTTTGTCATTTGTTTGATTCATTTGTTATTCAATTTATTACTCTATCACATGATTTACTTCTACTTCAAATCTGATTTCGAAATGGCAATTGAAAAACTAGTATGTGTAGGTTGTTAAATTGTTGCGTCTTTTCGCAAAACTAAGCCAATATGAGCCATCCTTTGGAACAACCTCTATGCATAACTAATTTTTATTTGTGTAAGACTTGCGAGTACAACTTTGTACTTAATCCGGTTGCTACAATTTCAGGCGAGGAAGACTGTGAGCCCGATGAGCTTGTTGGTGTCGGTTTAGGCAACACTAACGAGTAGTGATATTATTTAACTCCCAGTCGGTTGTCGATGGGTTATGGGGCATACCATGCTTGACTTTTGGTTTATTTACTTGCTTCCGCTGCTACTTTATACTCGTATTTGAATTTGGCCGGTCGGCCATTTGTAATAGTTGTAGACTTAAACTATTATGATGTATATCTTTTGAACTATTAATGTATGAATGTTGTATGGATGTGATCAACGTTGCATGAGAGTATGAGCATATTGGTCGCTGATCTTGGGAGCCAATATGATTGCATGCTCGTTGTTCATGTCTTCCCATTCAACTCACTAAGTGTAGTGCTTGGCCTGTTGGAGAACTGACAATCATGTAGTGCTCGCAGAGGAGCAGCACGCATGATCGTCGGGGCTCTAATTTTCAGTTAAGCCTCTCGCTTAGATGGAGTTAAGTTGGAATCCATTTACTTGAGGCCCCAGAGTTATGTCCATAAGACCATGCTTAGTCTCGATCTTAAGGAGATAACCCGGGGGTCCTCACAATTACCAGATTACATCATTGCTGGGTTATAGGAATATATCATTGTTAGATCAAAGTAATATATCTTTGTTGGATTATAGAAATATATCATTGTTGGATTACATGAATATATTATTATTGGATTATAGAGATACATTATTGTTGGATTATTGGAATACATCATTATCGATTACATCATTATTGGGTTATAGTAATATATCATTGTTAGATCATAGTAATATATCTTTGTTGGATTATAGGAATATATCATTGTTGGATTATAGGAATATATTATTATTAGATTATAGAGATACATTATTATTGGATTATTGGAATACATCATTATCGGATTACATCATTGTTTGGGTTATAGGAATATATCATTGTTAGATCATAGTAATATATCTTTGTTGGATTATAGGAATATATCATTGTTGGATTACGTGAATATATTATTATTATTGGATTATAGAGATACATTATTGTTGGATTATAAAATACATTATTGATGGATTAGTATAAAACGGTAGAACTGCTTAGACAAGCTATATCGGTCATGTTTATCCTATGGGTGGGAATTATTAATACCATTTATGCAAATCAGATTGAGAAATGTATGGTAATATGTATTGCTGTTGGTTTTCAAAATAAAATAAAACAGTGAAAATCTTTTTAGACTTGGACGGATGGTAAGTTCAGGCGGGTGCAGCTAGAGTACAAGAACTTGTAATGTGTTAAGTTCCGCCGAGGTCATATTAAGGACCGACGCTTGTGTCTATTCAAACCGAGCAATACCATATAACCACATGTCCTAAATGGGAATGACCTGGCCAACTAATTTACCATGTTCTAGCATTATGCCCGTCGGATGTAGTTAATAGGTGTTCCTTTTGGGGATTGTGCAGACGATGATAGTTGACGTCCATGTCTGTCGGGGCTTGCTCCGGGCGATGGTAACAGACATCTATGTTCGGGCAGGTTATCCCCCACAACGGTGAGCTTCGAGTTGATGGTAAATGACGTCCATAACTTGGGGTTAAGCTCATTAGGCGGGTTGGTGTTAGAGCGTGGTATTGTAAAGACCTTGTGATAATCACTTAGTCGTACGCCTAAGGAAGTGTGTCCTGGCTGACATTATAAGTTGATTATCTCGTGTGGGTCAAGCTGTACAACATCTACAGAGTGTAAAACTATTTGAGTAGCTGTGCCCACGGTCAAGGGCGGGCAAGGTGCGTTTTCATATGATAGATTTTAGTTTTGATTTCAAATGAGTGAATTTTGGGAACCCAAGAACAGTTGGGACTCTCGGGTAGTTTTTCTGGCAGCTAGAGCCAGTTAGGCAGCTAGAGCCCTATCCTTTGAACCTTGGCAGCTAGAGCCTTGACACTAGTGGTTGGTAGCTAGAACCTCCACTAATGATATAACTAGTTTAATTATTGAAACTACTTTTTGTCAAATGTGCTTTATGAAAACTATTGAAACTTAAAATATTGCTTTGTGCAAAAGAACCAGATAAGCCCCATTTGCTAAAGCTATGCATATGCATTTTTTCAAGACTTGCAGAGTACTTTATGTACTCACATGCTACACTCAAAATAAATATCATAAGCCTTCAAAGTTGCCGAGAAGGATTACAACTTCTACGCATGTGGATACAATGGACACCGGAGTACTACGTCGCGAGCCCCCTGTCGATTGCCTGTGAGCATATGGATGAGACATCACTTGGAGTTATCTTCTTCCGCTGTAGTTTATTCGAGTTGCTTAGCCTGAAAGGGCGATAATTGTAAGCTTCGACCATAAGGTCATTACTCTTCTATTCTTTATTATACAATAGTTTGACGTTTGCAAGTTATGTGTTGATATTCAATAATGTAACTGTGTGCACTAGCTACTGATCTAGAGACTAGTGCAGATATACACAGAGGGCTCCAGATTCGGAAATCCTGGTCCCGACACCACTTGTCAGTGACACATCGATGTTTTTTTTTCAACTCATGATATCTTTATAGTGGTACCGTGTAAATTGCCCCTTACTTATTTGCATTGTTTTGTCAACGATCATGCTCTTTGAGTGGCATGAACAAAATTAGTAAGGGCACAACTAGCACTCGAACGTACGACGGGAAGCTTCCCATCGTACGCTCCGACGCAACATTTTTTTTCATCATGTGCAACATTTATTTTCATCGTGTGCAACATTTTTTTCAATGCTCGCAACAAAAAGACTTGTTCGTCAAAAAAAGAGGTGATGGGGAGGATACAACATATCAAAGAAACTAGATGCAACATTTCAAAGAAGATTATATCTCAAAAAATCTTAGATGCAGAAGAAACGCTTTTAACAATAAAAGGGGTTGGTTTTGCGATATTTTTTTCAACGGTCACAACATTTTTTTCAACGATCGCAACAAAAAGAAGAGGTGGAGCATCTGGAAACACCTATTGCAACAAAAAGTGTGCAATATTTTTTTCAACGGTCGCAACAAAAAGACTTACAAACTATCAAAGAAGTGTGACTCCTCGGAAATGTGTGCTTCGGTTGCCGTAGATGGCCATCTTCGAGCACGGGAGGGGGCAACCCCAGACCAGGTGGGCGGCGGTGGAGGTATGCCAGGGTGGAAGACCAGGCAACAGTGAGGGAGCCCGATCGGTCCGGTGGCACTCGAAGTTGCTATGCCTGGCTAAGGCACAACACCAATTGCTGACCAGGGTATGAATGCTTGGTTGAAGCTCGTTGCGCTAGGACAGAGAGAGAGAGAGAGTACATGAGCAGTAGAGCAAAGAGATGGGGACCTAGAGGTGGAGGAGATGGGGATATTGGGGAACAAGAGCAGCAGTGAACGTTGGTTGGAGCTCGTTGCACTAGGAGAGAGAGAGTACATGAGGAATAGAGCAGAGAGATGAGGACCTAACTTGGAGGTGGAGGAGATGGGGATCTGTGGGGTGGAACCTGAACCCCGAAGGCGGGAACAAGGCACCTTGCTCTGATCTAACATGAGTAGTCTCCGCCATGCTCAATTGCTTTCTTGCTTGCAACAAAATTGAACTCCAGATCAAGGTCAGAAGCACCAGCTAGCTAGAACAAGTGACTGTGGAGAGAAGGAAAAAGAAAGAGATGTGTACGCAGCTAGAGCGAAGGGGAGGAAGCCTAGGGGCACAAGAAATGTGGAGACAGGAGAATAGCTAGAAAGGAGAAGTGCCCGTGGGTGGGGTCATTAAGGGGAGGTGGGTGAGGTCATTAAGAGGTGAAGTAGTGAGGTGAGCGTCTGATATCACGGATTGTGTCGGATGTGCGGGCCATAGTGTTTTCCAATTAGTAAGCACCAACTCTCCTCCGTCAAGAGTGAAGATATGGACGCTGTGGGGTCTATTGCACATTGGAAATCTATGACCTATGGACAGCGTGATTTAACAACTTTGCTTAAGCCCCTGAACCTTTTCTGCTAATTTCCTTAACCACGTGTCAAGTAAACCTAGAAGCAAACCTACACGAATCTCGAAGCAATCAAACAATGGAAAAGATTGTATGTAAGCTTCAAATTACGGATGACTGTAGCAGAGCCCCTCAGAGGCGAGTCCTCTGCAGTAGAACTATTAAATGCATGACTACCGCATTTGTTTTAGTCCATTGGGTCCAAAAACAAAGCTTCAGATATTTCTCAAACGACAGAAAAAATTTCTCCCGCTTCTCACTTTTATGATGTGAAATTGAAGCACTTAATCTGGAACGTTCTTGACTTGATCAAGCGGCTGGGAAGCTGTGCACGAGGGACGCAGGTAGAGTGGATATCGAGCTAGATACCTATTTTACCGAATTTTTTTTTAAAATTGACATAGTTTTGTTTAGTATCATTTTATTTATAGTTTGGAAGTATTTTTAGAACCGAGCTAACGAGCCGAGCGGAGCTGAGCTAGAGCGAAATCCAATTTTATTTAAAATCGACTCATTTTAATGTTTAAGCAATTAACAAGTGTAATTGGAGCAATTTTGAACCAAGCCAATGAGCCTGGCTAACGAACTTTTTTCCACCCTAACGCAGGTCCTCTACATTACTAGGAGTACTATGGCAAACTGGCAATAGTATTATGAGTCTGATGATATAGTACCCTGCAGTAATACTGTAGAGATAGAGCTGATTGTACTGTGCGTAAGAAATAATGTAACAATTTTACTGTTTATTAATGTAACAAGATATTGTATACATTGATCTAAGCCGTTTACTGACGATTAGACAGCCCGGATGAGCCCTAATGCATTTATACCGTGCACCTCTATCATAACTATATGCTACGGCAGAAGATTTGCGTCCGTACAAGAGTGCATCACTTCCTCGGCAGTAAAAACTCTACTGCAGAGGATCCAATTCCATGACGGTCATGCTTGTGTTGGTTTATAAAAAGCAAAGCTACAACGCTTACCTCAGATCATAGACATGATCGAACACAGTGCAATAAAATCGTGAAGGTAGCAACTCATGTTCACTAACTATAATTTGCTTTATGGTTTCAGAAGAGAAAAAACAATAACTGTTTTAAAAAATCTCGCAAAAATTAAAAACCACTAGAAGAAAACAATTTTACCAAGTGAGCATCACGTCCCTCTTAGGTATCGCAAACAAGGCCTTATGGGCAAAGAAGGGAATTTTTGGCTGTTTTGGCTCTTTTCCGTCCAGTATTTACAGCAATGATCGTCTTCGAATTATTATTTTTTTTTGCAAAAATAGTCCCCTGCCGTATGGCCACCGGCGGCAAGCGCTCCCCACCCGCCACTGCCTCTGCTTTCCGACGACCAACGTCGGTGGCCTCTTACTGCCCCGGTCCTCCCTCCCCATGGCCCTCCCACGGCCACCACGTGCCCTCCCCCCATGCCCCCTCCACACGGTCCACCCTCCCCCTCATGCCACATGTCCGGTTCGGTTCTCAGGAGAAACAAAAAACCAAAAAAAACTGTGGGTTGATTCCATCTGCCGTTCAGAGAAGCTCCCAAGTGCTAGACCCCCTCCCCTAATTCCACGCCCGTCCTCTCGTCCAGTCAATTCCATCACATCGTTGTCTGATGCATGTCTGTGAATTTCAATTAGCTCATGCGAGGGAAGGATTCCCTCCCACAGCGGCTATAAATTAGAGGGCAAGCGAGCGCGATTTCATTTTACAGTCGCTCTCTTACTCTGTCAATTATATTTTCAGGGATATTTCAGTATTATTAACCGCCGTCATTCGCAGGTAATTTGTATCTCCGTTGTTTTTTCGTCGTTCGTAAAATTCTTTATTAACTACGTACTTGAGTAGTTGTAACTTTATAGGCGCACCTATTATAGGCGTTCTGAAATTTTTGTAGGAAACTCTATTTGACTTTATTAGTCGCATTTAATTAGCCGCAGTTGAACTAATGTTGCGTAATTAATTAGTTTTAATTCTTGAGGCCTCGTTAATTAGTTACCAAATAATTAGTTGCAATGAACAGTGTATGCAAACACAAAACTATATTGCAAAGAGTGAGGCCATTATTTATAGTGGATGTGTACTTAGGTAGTTGTAATTTGGCAGGCATTTACTTTGTTTGACATTGTTAGTCCCATGTAATTAGCGTTCTGAGATTTTTGTAGGAAATCTTTTTGACTTTGGGTGTCCCATGTAATTAATGTTCTGAAAATCATTCTAATTCACTCCCACTTCAAAAATTAAAATTGAAATATACCTTAGATATGGATCAGTAAATTATTGCATAGTCTAGTATGTTAATGGTGGCACACACTTTATACTTTGATTAGTACGAACCCTTGGATGAGGCCTTTTTATTTAGTTTATAGAACTGATTAGTGGTTACATCACGTGAATTTGGTTGCAGATGTATGCAAGATGTTTGTTAATTGCTAGAGCCCTGCTTAATATTAAATGATTGGTTTAATCTTAAAATTGTAGTTAGGGTCATTTAGAAAATAAAATAAATCTTGAGCTAAGGAATTGAACTACCTGTAGCTTGAATTGTTTGTATGGTCATTCTAGCTATCATGTCGATGGTACAATGTAGAAGTGACAACTAAGACTAGAATATAAGATTGTAGGGTTTAGGTATTGCATAATCTTCATTACTCCAACTTTAGGTGCAAACATTGCAGAATTATGCACTAGTAAATTAGTTTACATTAATTTGTAGTGTTGATTTGGTCGTAATTTTTAACTTGCAGCATTTTATCGTCATTATCATTTTTGTACTAGTAAATTAGTGTACATTTGATCCTGATTTTTAATTTCCCTATATTCCATGTGTTGCAAGCCATGTCTCTACCGGCGCTTCTGGAACACATCTACAATGAGGACCACTGGTGCAAGCTGTGGATCAACGGTGACACGGATGGCCCTCCGCCTCAGCTGCTTCGGTCGGGGAGGGACTGCTGGGAGTTGGGCGATCGCTACGTCACTATCCTCCAGGACACGGGCTTGTTGCCCCTTGCACACCAGTTCACCCTAGATGCCAGCCTGCTGTCGGCACTTATCGACAGGTGGAGGTCTGAGACGCACACCTTCCACTTTCGGTGGGGTGAGATGACGGTCACCCTGCAGGACGTCTCGTTCTTGACTGGTCTCCCGATCCGGGGTAAGCCACTTATTCCGGGCCCTCCGCCGGCGGACTGGAAGGCTGCGCTGGAGCATCGGTTTGGCCTAGCTATCCCGGAGCGTGCACGTGGTGTCCCCTGGACTTGGCTGAGGCACTTCAGTCAATGCCCGCAGGATGCACCTAACGAGGTCGTTAGGACGCACCTCGTTGCTTACCTTCTTCTCCTCTTTGGTTGGGTCCTGTTTCCAACCACACAAGGCGATTGGTGCTACCCCAGCTTCGTCTGCGTCGCCGAGTCTTTGGTTGACACGGAGACTAGGCTGATGCCTCAGTATAGTTGGGGATCAGCTGTCCTTTGCGACACATACCAGAAGTTGTGTGACGCTTCGCGACGCGGCACCGGTGGTACCCCCAACCTGGTCATCTACTATGTGCTTTTGTAGCTATGGAGTTGGAAGCACTTCCCTATTGGGCGGTCGTCCATCAAGAGAGCGGTGCACCTGTACGCTGTTCTGGACGACCAGATAGACAGGCCCACAATAGGCTTATGGTGGACTGCTGCCCGTCTACGCTGGGCCAAGGACAAACCGTCGAGGTGCTACTTGTTGTTCCACAACGAGTTTGAGTCGTTGCACGACAGCGACATCATCTGGACTCCATGGTATCCAGAGTTCGTGCACACGGTAGCGCCGTACGGACTGGTCATGCAATGCACCCAGGATGCAGGACTGTGGACGACGGACCACCACCTAGTGTTCGCACATATGGCGGAGCCTTACGCACCACAGTGCGTAATGCGCCAGTTTGGTGTGCAACAGGTCGTGCCCCCCAGATGGCAGGCTCCTGTCGCGAGCCATACACTTGTGAGTCAAACTTCATTCGAGTAATGTTTACACTTCTTACGTCTTCTTTTCTAACATCAATCCTTAAGAAAATGCAGGCGATCGAAGGCGGGTGGGCATATTCAGGACTGGCATCCAGTTCAGTACGAGTGGACTATAGCATGGATGGAGAGGATGCACTTGGATATCTTGCATGAGCAGCGTCTGTACAACATTGGCACGTACGCTGAGTACATGGAGTGGCACGTGCCACGGTCGTGTTGCGCAAGACTCACCCTTCCTCCACCGCAGCGCCTAGAGTAGGTGATATGCTAGCAGAGCCTCTATCGCTCGTACGATCGACACAGCGCTTAGCGGCATGACGACGCTGTAAGACACTTACAACCTTTAGTCATTTCATTGATGATATTTGTAATCTTTGTTAATGAACCTGTTATGTATGTCACTACAGTGGGAGCGGGCACAACGCATCGCAAGCGCGTCGGAATCCGCCATCTACAGCCTAGACACAACACCAGCAGGGATGATGAAAACTTTGAAGTACGTATTCGCGGAGTCGAAGAAGATAATAAAGAACTTGAGCTGCGGTCGTTGCACGGACGACGTGCTGCGCATCGGGCACCAAGTGGGGGGGATGTGCTCACCCGCTAGGTCACCACGACCTAGCAAGTTTGGCCGGTGTCGTAGTGTTTCCCGTCAATCATCTGCGGGCCAAAACGGCGGGGAGGTAAGTTATGTACAAATCTACGTTCTGTTTTTTGGTTATGCCTTACGTTCCGCTAACATCATGTCGTTCTCCCGCCGCAGGTCCATCGGGATGAATAACTTCTACGTCTGTGTTCGATACACAGACTAGCGCTAGCCCTCGGTCATCTACACTACACATCTGGGAGGTTCAAGATTCTCAGTTTGTGTCCAGAGTGTTTATCTACACTAACATTGTTCCATCTTGCAACATTCAGTTGACCATGGGGGTCATTGCCAGTTCACGTCGACTGATGATGACGATACGGGCCTCCCAGCTCCTATTAGGGAGCAGTACATGCCATCAGGGTTTGGACCATGGTAGGGGTTTGAAGCGTACGTAGGGCAGAGCTCCCCGGGTTCACTGTCCCATCGTATGTCCAAGGCCAGAGCTCATCCGGGTTGGCTGGCACACTGTACTTCCAAGGCCAGAGCTCATCCGCACAACCGGAGTTGTAGGCATCATACATTGAGGGTGGACAACCCGATAGTGAATTTATAGAGTCTGTCGTTCATGAATTCTTCAGAGGTGGCCCCCAGCTCGGCATGCCTCATCAGGACGACATGTAAGCTTACCATACTCTGCTGGGCCAGACTTAGCCTACTGGTGCACCTCCATCCACTCAATAGTCTTTGTACCCCCTCCGATCCGACACGCGCTCTCCGGGCCGGCTCACGTATCCCACGGGACATGCCCGACGCAAAACATCCAGGCGCACGTGGAGGCATCCGCAATGAGCAGAGGATAGTGGCTCAGACGAGTGAGCCATATTGTATCCCGTGTAATGCGATTAGGTTTTGGTATATTTGTATTCATATTTTGTTTTGCTATATTTGTACGCGTATTTTGGTTGTTATCTGTGTACTGTTGCGCCATATTGTATATCGACACCTCCAATGTAGTTGCAATGCAGCTTTTTTTCCGTACATTCCAAGTCACATGAAATCATGAAACCCTAATTTCTAAAACCTAAAATCCAAATTTTCGTAACCTAAATCCTAAATTTTTGATATAATTCCAGAACACATATAAAATTGTTGAAACATTACACAATCAAGTCCACTGCGTGAGGAGACTTCAAAACAAAATTCATTATTTTTGGATCTCATTTTCTACATTTACAAATTCGTACAAACAGTACACTTATATGAAATTGCGAGAAAAATTTGAAATGAATAAAATTATAAAAAATTTACACAAGCAAGTACACTATGTTGGGAGGCTTTACATAAAATTTCATAATTTTTTAACTCATTTGATATTTAAAATTCCTACAAACAGCGCCGAAATTGCGATGAAACCCAAAACCTAATTTTCGAGAGGAGAGAGAAGAGGAGGGTGCCACCGCACGGTGGCCGTGCGAAAACGAGGCAGGTAGTAGGCGGGGAGGGCCTGCCGCATGGTGGTCGTGCGGTAGGGGGCTATTTTTGCAAAAAAAATCAAAGGCAGTCATTATCCTATTTAACAGCTGGTGGAATTCTCCCCCTCTCGCCAAGCCACGTAGCCCAAAAAACATCGTCTGTCTGATCACATTCGTGCCCGCTCACATCCATTCGATCGGCCCGAAGCGCTCCATCGGAACACTTGGCCCAGAGCGCTCCACGTTGCCCACAAGCGCGCGAGGGCCTCTTCTCCCTTCGTTGCGTTCCCCTTCGCCCGTCCCCTAAGCCTCCCTCCACGACCACCGCCGCTCCCTCCCTCTTCCTCCCCCGCCACCGTCTCGAGCTCACTCCCTCTTCCTCCCCCACCACTGTCTCGAGCTACCTCCCCGGCCGCTGTCTCAGCACATCCCCTTTCGTCCATCCCCTCTCTTTTTCCCCTCCACCGCCCCTCTCCTTCGACGCCGCTACTCCCTCGTTGCCCCCTCTCGTTTCGCCTTCCGTCACCCCTCTCCGCCGATGCTGCAGCTCCCTCCCTCTTCCTTCCATGCCCCCCCCTCGATCTCCCTTACCGGTCACCGCCTCGGTGCCTCCTCTCCCGTCGATCTGCTCGCCTCTCCTTCCTCTTGGTCCTCTATCGCCCTCCTCTACCAACGCCGCCGCTCTTTCCCTCTTCCTCCCCACGCCTCGATCGATCTCCTCGATCACGCCTCCGCTACTTAACTCCCCTCCGGATCGCTCTGGCGACGCCACCGCTCCCTGTATGAAGATTTTGCTAGCTGCTAATGAGTGGTAGCATGCCAAGATTTTTGCTTGTTTGCTATCCAAGGCTGTCCAGGCTTCACAGATATGTCAACATTTCTGCCTATATGCTATCCGAGGATGTCTAGGCTTCACAGATATCATTGAGGTTAGCTTCATTCCAAACCTTGCCTAATTAGTAGTTGCCTAGCTGGATCGTGATTTGTTCTTAGCAAAAAAAAAAGCCAGAGAAAGGAGTTTGTTGATTTGCTGCCGCATTGTTAGTTGCTTGGTGGGCCTTAGGTTGCTGGCTTGGAGTTTTAGAGGTTAGGAATTGCATCAGACCATATAAAGAACCGATAGTGCTGTATCAGATTGAGTATTTCAGATCCCCTAATCTTTTTCTGAACGGTGTGTGTTGTTATTTCCTCACATTGCTTTCCTTCTTTTCTGATTGCTCTGATCTCCTACCAGTTTTACTTTATTTGTAGATCTCTGTGCAGCTGCAACCACAGTAGCTTTATTGGTGGTTAGTACATCAAGGGTACTGAATTTGCAATCGTTGTGATCAATGTCTGACACTTTGGTCAGAGTAGTGCTGTCCGCTCTGTTGTTTGGTTGTTCCTAACATGTTTGCTTAGACTAATGGAAATATCTATGTAATATCTCGTTTAAACATACAATAAATAAGTGATTAGTACTAAAATTAAATAGAATTAGAAAGGGAAAATTCAGAACTTTGGAGGATTTTTTAGAACTCGGATTTTCGGCCCATAGCTCTTTGGGCCCATATGGGGGAAACTAAACCCTAGCACCCCATGTACTGTAGCACGCCTAGGGGGTGTTGTAGCGCCATCGTCACTATAGCAGGGCGCTACTGTAGCATGCCCCTATCCTCTATGGTGGTGCCCCCTCTCCTCCGGTGCTTCTCCATTGTTGCTGGCTAAGGAAAAAAGAAGGAGGGAGCCTCCTTCGTGTGCTACTGGCCAAGCGAGAGACGGAAGAGGAAGCACTCGCGGGGGACTTTCTTCGAGTTTTAGCATGTCTTCTGGGGTAATAATTCACCTCCTCGCTGTTTAAGTTCAATTAGATCTATGGTAGTTGTCGTTTAGCGAATCATCACTACTATTGTGATTAGAATTATTATCTGTACCCTGTTGGTTCGTTAGTTTTCGTCTAGTTCAAGGAAGAATTGGAGGTAAGGGTCTCCTAGAGAATTGTGTGGATTATCTTTAGGTTTTTATAGGTTCTGAGATCACTTAATTTGGAGTTGTAGTTTGGGAGATACGTTAGTTTCTTTACTGATGTCCAGAAATCCTGACGAAATACAGCAGTCGTTTTGTTTAATAAATAAGGTTTTGATAATGGCTGATTTAGGGAGGTCTCCCAACACAACTTTCGTAGAAAATTATCTTAGCTTTTCATATTGTTAAAGATCATAAATTTTGGTTCAGCCAATTGAAAGATATAGATTTTCTTGTACTGCTGTTTGTTAGATTTTG
Source organism: Phyllostachys edulis (assembly GCA_036346405.1). Lineage (NCBI taxonomy): Eukaryota > Viridiplantae > Streptophyta > Magnoliopsida > Poales > Poaceae > Phyllostachys > Phyllostachys edulis. The sequence goes on from CM070563.1 coordinate 30,976,914, forward strand.
ACTTTAGGTTTTCAACTGTATATTAGATTCAGATAATGGCAAAATTAGAGGATCTCACCAACTAAGTTATTGTAGATAATTTTGTTATCTTTCCAGAGAATTTGAGAATGTATTTTTATGATTAGCAGAGCAAAAGTTATGCATTTTATAATACCACTGTCCAGTTGTAGTTTCCTGCTAGTTTGTCGTTTGATTTGAGTAGATCAAATAATTAAACCTTGGGCTTTGGAAAGACGTTTGAGTGCGTTGCGAATAGCTTCATGTTACCATGTTGATCTTATTTTGAGTAACTTAATTGTTGTAGGAGGAGTGGCTTCGGGGTTAGTGGCACCTTCCTTGCCTCCTAACGCGTCGCAACGTGAAAGGCAAGTATAGTTTGAATTGTCTTGACTGTTTATTTGCTCATAGTGATTGATGCTTATGCAATAGCTAAATTCTACGAATTGTGAGTAATTCCAGTATTACTTGTTTCCTTTCATGGTTGTTATCACATGCTTCTTTGAGAGTATGTTTTTCATTACAATGTCTTCAGTCATTCATTCATGATTCGCTCACGGGAGTGGGTAATGAAGTCCCATCATTCCATATGGGCAAATAAGACCCATCATTCCAATATGGGCAAACTGGATTCTCGTTTGAAAAATTCTTCATACGGGCCTTGGATCCCCTCATTTGGGATAATGCAGGCCTGAATGAACACCGACGGGTGTTCACTGGCTATACCGGTATAAGCAGAAGAGAAGTGCATGTATTTTCCTGCTTGCATAAGATTCCTATCATTTTACTTATGTATTCGAATATTGTGAATGATATGTATTTGATCCAATACTTTCCATGTTATTCAGTTGTCTTTGCTGAGTCGTAGACTCACTCTTGCTAGTTTTGTTTGTTTTAGGTAAAACTCTGAGGACGACATGCTTTGGGAGAGAGTAGTCACATGGAGAAACTCACTCATTTCACATATTAGTTAATAAACCTGTTATTACCTTTCAGTTGAGAGTTAAGGAATTATAATAATTGGTGTCATGATGATTGCCACTGCTCATCATTGAGTTTTGATTGCACTAGTTAATGGTTTATTTTTACCAAATATATTCTTGATATTAGTCCTCTTGAATGGATTATTGTGTTTGGACATTTAGAGTTTTAGACTTGCTGAAATTTAGACCAATTATTATAATACTACTCTTGTGTGTTGAAGATTAGCTGTCAGTAATTGTTAAACTGTTGGAAATAAATTGTATTACTGTTTTGTGTTAGAGTTTTAGGTAACATCTTGGCTTTCACATAGCCAGGGTGTTACAATCTACTATTTGTTGTGTTATTTCGGGCATAAATACGCACTCTGTGTCATGAATTTGGTGAACAACTATTAAAAATGCAGTCTTGGTGAACAAGTGTAGTTTCATAAGCGAAATCATTCTAACATTTGTAGTTTTATGATTGTAGTCTCACAATTCGAATCAGAGTTTGTTTTTAATTGATTGCACCTTTTGTGCCTGTGGAAATTCCTTAGTTTACGTAATTATGTATGCTTGATTTAAAACCATACTCTGTTAAGCATTTAAGAGTGTTTTGTTTGTCCTTCTAGTTATTGCCAGTTTGCCACAATGTGTTGTATCTTTAGATCAAAATCTTAGATTTTCTAATGACTTATGCAGACCGATCAAAGAATGTGTGGGAATCGCCACTAGGATGACTGCCCTAATATGTGGAAATTACTTGGGAACTGGAGGCAGAAACATTAGCATGTAATCTTATATCCAGTCCAATTAGATACAATAGCTTACATATCGCTACATTTGTTTCATATTTCCCATTGGAGACATACATTTATAATTTTGATATGGTGGTTGCAGCTTAGGAGTCATTTTAGTCACTGAGTTATGTATTCATCAAGAAAATATAGTGAAATGTACTTTCTCTGTTAGAATGTGCAGTCCTTTTAGCCTTTTAGAAAACTTTGAGGACAATAACCAATGTGCTTGCTAGCCTCATAGAATTTAGTTTCTGCATGCTATTATACCATATTTAAGGCTAAAATGACTAGCCATCTAAGTAAAGCGTGCATGTGTGTTTTTGTGAAGTTCTATTTGTAACACCCTGGCCCAAAATCCGCTCAATGCCTAGCCCACCGTGGGACGGACCCGCGCACACATAGCACCCCACTTACACTTTCGTCATCGCTTCGTGTAAAAGGGTTAATCCGGAGGTACTAAGTTTGGACCCAACAGGCATTATATACTACTACAACTCACTTTAGATAAGCAATATGGGACTAATCCTACCACATGACTCATCATGGGCCACATGGGTTGCACTATGAGTAGGCCGGGGTATTACATTCATCGCCTCAAGGGCCGACGCCGACAAAGACACCGTGATACGCTGCAATGCCTGTAACCACCTCGTGACACGTCCGCGGCGTTTAGTACGCAAGACATATGCTATGCCGTGTGTCCACTCGACCACACGCGCCATGCGCCATATGCTCGCGCTTCGCTCTCGCACGCACCCATGTAGCGAAGGTTGATGCTCGATACCATCCGTAATACCGCCCAAAATCCGCCAATGTCCAAATTTCACCGTAAGGTGACTCCACGCACACATAGCACCCCACTTACACTTTCGCCTCGCTTGTAAAAGGGTTAACCCGGAGGTGCTAAGTTTGGACCCAACAGGCATTATATACTACTACAACTCACTTTAGACAAGCAATATGGGACTAATCCCACCACATGACTCCTCATGGGCCACATGGGCTGCACTATGAGTAGGCCGGGGTATTACACTATTGCTCCAAACTAGCTTATTGTCATGCATTTAGTATTCCTATCAAAACATTCAAACTTAAATCAGACAACGTAGTAGCCAGAGGTGGTATAGCTATGTTTTTTGTGTGATATTTAAACCTGTGAAATTTCATAGGCTGGACACTATCAAAAGCCAGAAGATGTTCCATTTTTCTTTCAAGATATTCCGCCACCTCTCTTTCCTACCAAAGGTTATCCAAAGGTGCATACTGGCCTTTAATATTACAATATCAAGAATTGATGACTAATGATTGCTGAGATTCTGAATTTGTATTGCTTTATTCAGAGGTTTTACACTCTTTTGTTTCATCGGTCAGTGTGAATGATGAAATATGGAAGATGTATTTCAACAAATTGCTCCCACTATTCACTACGGATGGTGATGATGATACCTATGCAGAAACAGTTGCATTAGATTTTGCATGTCTGCAGGTATATGTTGTATGTTATCTGTAACATCCCAAATCTGGGTGTGTGTTTCAAATGTAAGAAAATGAGGAGAAATTAAAATTTTTCTTGCATCTTGATGTTTTTGAACTTTTCTGTAATTCTTGTAAAGGAATTGTGGGAAATCAAAAACCTAAATCTCCAATTGACTAAAGTCATGACCTCCTTGTTGAGAATCTTGTGTTCAACCCCTGAAAATATTTTTCCTTGGTTCTAGGGATGCTGTGGGACTCCTTTGAAAAATTTCCTAATTTTTAGAAATTATTTGATAATTTTTGGAGGCCAGTCAAACCAGTTTGACTCTTGGTCAAACCCTAGAACAAGCCTTGAGAAATTGAAAAATGCTTGGCATAAAAACCTCTGGAAAATTTATACAAGGTTTATCCTGGAGCTAGGAACCTCCAGTCAAAATTTCAGAATTTTTGGAGTTAGTTTGCTACCTCTAAAAATCCTGCCAAACTCAGCTTTGAATTCAAACCCTAGTCTATTCCTATTCCTTGGGTCCGAGTCAGACTCGAGCCTAAACCCCCCTTCTCAGTTCAACCCAACCAAGGCTTCGCCCCGGCTCGTTCAAAGCGCTACAGCTTGTGAGCCGTCCGATCCCCATCGGACCGCCCACGCCGCGTGAATCGCATGCACCATCGGACGCTGCTTTCAATCTGAGCCATCCATTTCCGATCCAACCGTGGGAGTGTTGGGTCGTGACTTTGGGTCCAGCTCGACCCTTTCGCTCCTGTTGAACTCGAGCCGCTTTGGCTCTGTCTCTCTGACAGTGGGCACACAAGACTGTTTTTCCTTCTCGCGCCACGCCATGGCCAGCCAAGATGAGCATGGGAGGCGCAGCGCCTTGTCCTCGGGCCATCCCTACAAGCTGCAATGACTCTTAGCATTTAATGCTTGTCAGTGGTCACCCCCAAAGTCTCCTTCTTACCTACTCCCATCGCTCAGCTTGCCCATGGCAGAGCCGTGGACCAAGCTCACCCGTGGAGCTTGCCTTTGCTTCTCTCCTTGCCCTCCGGCTATAAGTAGCCCCCAAGCTCCACCTCTGTCTCTTTTAGCACCCCTGTGACCTTGCCTTGCTTCCTCTCGGGTTGCTTGAGCTCAAACCACCCGAAACCCCCCTATCGCCATTGTCGGCCCGTGAAGCTCTTCGTCGCCGACGGTGCTCCAAGGGTTCCTTTGCAAATCCTTTCGCGTCACTTTGAGCTTCTCTTTACCTTAAGTTTATCCCCTAACTCAATTTTGTTTGGCATTCGCAGAGATTGTCAAATTTGGGACTTGTTTGTTTCGGCCGAGGATCACCCCCCTTTCTTCCCCAACTCCGGTAAGGGCTTCATTTCTCAATTGCTTGCTCATGGACCTTCTCTGAGCTATTGTGAAGCTAACCCTACCACCCGGTCTTGCTCTTGTTGATCAGGCCATCTTCTCCGCGTTGTCTTCCTCGACGCCGACGCCGATTAACGTCACGAGTCGCCCGTCCATCTCCTAGTCTCCCCAAAGACTCGTAACTTCTTGGTAGTCCCTAGAAGCCGGGCACCTACTTACTTGAACCGCTGCGGAGCTCCCTTTTGCTGTTGTCTTTTGGCCGTGCTTGTCACTGTCGTTCTCCTACGGCTCGCCACCGTTCCGGGTCGGCTCCGCCACTGAGAGTGCCACTAGTGGGTGCGCATCGCTATTGCGGACCCGTTCCTGCCTTTGGTTTGCGCTGTCGTCGCCGGAGTCGCCGGTGGTGAGCAAATCCTTGTGCTCGGGTTTTTGTCGGACGGGGACGACACTGTTGCGTTGTCATTAGGACAAAGATACATCATTAACTACTAATCATTGGTTAGAACAGTTAATGGCTGTCCTAAGCAAGCTCTTGTGTCTCTGGTTCGTGGGCCCGCGCGCTTAAACCCACGTGTGTTAAGTGTGCAACGCTTAGGCCCGCTCTGGACCGTCCATCTGAGATCAACGGCCCAGATCTATTGAGACTTTCGGACCTCCGGATCTCTCAAATCATTGTGGGCCGTTCATTTCTTGATCTGTGGCTCAGATCTCGTGGAACGTTCGGACCACCGAACCTCAGCCATCCATTTTGAGATCTACGATCGAGATCTAAGGACTTCGACCCGTGACCTCCCCGTAGCTTTGGGTCAGCCCATTTTGAGATCTACAACCAGATCGGTGGAACGCTCGACCGTCCAAACGATGCCTCGCCTCGAGCCGCCATTTCTTGATCAACGGCCTAGATCGCGTGGGACATTCGGACCGTCCGAAGTCGCCTCAACGTGGACCGTTGGATCTCAATCCAACGGTGGTTCTGTTTGGCTCTGTTGCGAGCCCGTGAGCATGCACTTGCGTCCATGCACGTGGGCCATTGGATTTGATCTCAACGGCCTAGACTTTTCCAGGTGAGTAAGTTTATTTGAAAAGCCCGAAAGCCTTTATTTGTAAACTGAAAAAGGTATTAAACTTCAAAATTGCTTAACTAATTCGTTTTAGCTCCGTTCTAGTTGCTTCAAATTTTGTTAGCTTTGGTTTTAACTAAGCTTTAATCTAACAATGGTTGGAAGCTTGGTTCTGCTCCAGAAACAGTGTTGGTAAATAGAATTAGGTTTAGGCTTTATTTGTTGCTCTAAAAATGCATTTAACTTAAAAATTGCATAAGTATTTCTCTGTAGTTCCTTTTTGAGTGAAATAAACTTTGTTGGTTTCCTCTGCTAGTGTGCTTAATTGTAGAATAGGTCTTAGGCATGCTGCTACTCTTAAGTTTTCTGTGGTTGCATTGTTTTGTGCTCTTTTTCTTGTCTTTGAAAAATCATAGAAAATGCATCCTAGCTACAAATGGGGTGAATCAAATTGTGTTGTTCATCTCATGTGGTGCTTTGTTTCCCATAAAATTTTCAGGTGCAACACCTCTCTGGAAATTTGTGCTAAAGATTTTATTTCGGATGAACAGTACCCGAGATGAATTTTTCAGCCTTTTTCCAAGAGACCAAACTTGTTTTGGCCATAACTTTAGCATTGAGAATCCAAATCAATTGGTTCTTATTGCTAAATTCCTTAAAAATCATGCTCTACCTGCTGTAAAAATTTTGTAGCTGTTGGCTTAAGTTGGTTTTTGAGTCTTTTCGGTGTTCTTCGTTCTTATCGGTTCTTTTCGTTCTTTCGTTAGGTGCTGACGAGTTCGCTGAGTTCGAAAGCGATCCTCTGCAGCAAGAAAGCTACCATCAAGGCAAGCAGTTTGATCATGCTGATCCCATTACTTTTAAAGTCTAAATATCTTGTTTGCAGAGTATATGTATGCATCCTCTATTTTGTTGTTAAACTATCAATCGATTAGTTGATCCTCTAGATGCATAATCTGTAGGTAAATGTTTATCCTCTACTACTCGAGCCTAGGATTATCTTGTTGTGATTGAGAGCTCACTGGACGAGCTCTTATCACTTAGTAGTTTACTGAGTTGTTGTTGCTTAGTCATGCTTAGCTACCTAGAGATTGGGCTGCTATCGACTTAGTCGATAACTTTGATCACACAAATCTTAATATTACCTTATGTCCAGCACCTTGTGCTTTGTTACTTTGTAAAGTATAAAACTAAAAATCAAATGTTTGAGACTTGGGCATATGGTATGATGGTGTGATTATCTGGTGTGTGGTGGTATGCCCGAGTCAATAAGAACCGAACATCTTGTTACACTAAACCAAGCATTCTTGCGTGCTAACCACATGAGGGGGATATGGGACCTCTCTTGACTTAGTACTTTGGCGTGTGTTAGTTCCGAGTCACAGGAGGTTGAGTGTGTGTGTTGTGTTGAAAAAGAAACTTGTGTTTATGTGTGGGGGAGCGGGAGTGGAATCCTGTCTAGGTTCTCCACACCGAAGGGCATTGTAGTTGTCCGGGAGCTTTACCCTATAGTGGTAGTTGACTTTCGGCTTTACAATGACTCTGTCTCAACGTACGGGTTTCTACCCATACGGGTGACTCGTAGTTAATACACAATATTGGAAATGTCTCATAGAACTTAGCCGTGCCGGCATACCAAAGGAAGTGTGCTTAATCTTGTGGCAAAAAGGCGGTCTGACGTGTGGGTACATTGGTACACCCCTACAAGGTATAAACTATTCGAATAGCCTCGTCCTAGGTTATGGACACGCTTGGGGAAGTCTTTCGAGAGTTAGACTATAACCTTTTAATTAAAACTTGTTGTGGGTGGTATGAATGGGTAATTCATGCTATTGTTGTGGTGACTATTGGGTTAGTCACTTCCAGGTTGTTGTTGTCATCTATCTATTGTTATTTTGTTGTCTCACTGTTATTTGAACATTAAAAATAGATTGCAAAATTGCTTTCAAATTACTACATTATTGCAAATGAAAATTGCTTTATGCTGAAAATAACCTACAGCCTACTCCTTTGATTAAAGCTTGCATGTACCTATGTATAGGCTGTTACTTGTCAGTCTTGCGAGTACATTTTTGTACTCATTTGCATTGCTTAATTATTGCAGAGGAGGTTGATCCCCAAGGGATCGACTATCGTGAGACGAACTTCGACTTTGACGACTAGGTTGGTGGCCCGGTCGATTGCCTTGTGGGTTAAAGGCAAACCGTATGGCTTTTGCTTGTTGCCATCTTATGGCTTTTGCTTCCGCTGTTATTTGAGCTCCTTAGCTTGTGTTGTGGCCGGTTGGCCCTGGTTGTAATAACTCTATTATGTATGTCCTTTGGATTTGTAAAGCTTTTGCTTCGGTTCTGTGTGTTGAATGGAATTGATGCATAATTTTGTAAAGGGGTATGTGTACTGCAAATTCTGGGAAGTACATGTATCTCGAGGTTCGGATTATTTGATTTGTAATGCTAGGACCAAGTGGATGGTTAAGCATTACAAGCCAAATAATCCGGGTTCTCACATTATCATTTCTTTTACTTATGTTACATCTAATTGCTACTTCTAGATGTGCCCTTTTAGTTACTAACTTCTAAATAATTACTGTGAAATCAGTGTATACCGGTGAAATATATTGATCCTTTTCTTTTAGCCTCTCTCAAGAAGAATTTATTATGGTAAATATGTCGCTGAGGTGAAGTTCAGATATGCTCCTCAAGATTATAGCCCACTCATACATGCTAAGGTTAGTTTAGTTAACATATCATACGTTGCTTTCCCAAATTGTCTTCATTATCTTACAGTATTGATTGATTTACTGAAATTATGTATAACATTTTGAACAATAGTTTGTGTTTCCATGTCCTATTTATGTTGATGTCGAGTTTGAACAATAGCCATCAAGTTTATGCATGATACACCGAAGAGAAGCTCAACTTTCCCATAGGGAAATGTCAGATTCATGTTCTGCTCCAACATAGCACTATATCTAAAATTACTCTATTTTTAATTATCTGTTGTCGACCAAGGCCCTGACAAGTGCATGTGCGATATGGGATTGCATACAAAATTTCTCTATTATTTATTATCTGTATATTGATCCTTTTCTTTTAGCCTCTCAAGAAGAATTCATTATGGTAAATATGTTGCTGAGGTGAAGTTCAAAGATGCTTCTCAAGATTATAGCCCACTAATACATGCTAAGGTTAATTTAGTTAACATCTCATATGTTTCTTTCCCAAAGTGTCTTCATTATCTTACAATATTGATTGATTTACTAAAATTATGTATAGCATTTTAAACAAAATTTTTTGTTTCCATGTCCTATTTATATTGCTGTCAAGTTTGAACAATAGTCGTCGAATTTATGTATGATACGCCGAAGAGAAGCTCAACTTTCCCATAGGGAAATGTCAGATTCATGTCCTGCTCCAACATAACACTACATCTAAAATTACTGTATTTTTTATTATCTGTTGTCGACCAAGGCCCTAACAAGTGCATGTGCTGGTCTGATATGGGATTGCATACAAAATTTCTCTATTATTTATTATCTGTATATTGATCCTTTTCTTTTAGCCTCTCTCAAGAAGAACTCATTATGGTAAATATGTTGGTGAGGTGAAGTTCAAAGATGCTTCTCAAGATTATAACCCACTGATACACGCTAAGGTTAATTTATTTAACATGTCATATGTTTCTTTCCCAAAGTGTCTTCATTATCTTACAATATTGATTGATTTACTAAAATTATGTATAGCATTTTGAACAGTATTTTTTGTTTCCATGACCTATTTATATTGCTGTCAAGTTTGAACAATAATCGTCGAATTTATGTATGATACGCCGAAGAGAAGCTCAACTTTCCCATAGGGAAATGTCAGATTCATGTCCTACTTCAACATAGCACTACATCTAAAATTACTCTATTTTTTATTATCTGTTGTCGACCAAGGCCCTCACAAGTGCATGTGCTGGTCCAATATGGGATTGCATATAAAATTTCTCTATTATTTATTATCCGTTGTGTACTAATCCCCTAACACACGATGCTTCGACAATCAGCCAATATCTTCTCACCTATAAAACCCTAGCGCTACCATTTTACGATCTAACAACCTATCATTCATAGCCGACGTAAAATAAGAACAGCCACGCCAATGACGTTGGTTAACTTCTAGTTGTTGTAAATACAGGACGAAAAAGAGTCAAAACAGTCAAAATTTCCAAAGAAGGCCTCTCCAGCCCTATCCCAAACCCTCCAAACGGGCCTCATCCCATCCCATCCCATCCCATCCCATCCGTCCATCGACTCCCCCACCCCATGTCAGCCCTCCGATGGAGCCATCAAACCCCACCCGTCCGCTACATAAGCGCCGCCGCACCACCAGGGTTCCAACCTCTCCCGAGCGCCCAAACCCTAACCCCGTCGCTCCCGGAGGCTGCGCCGCCACCCTACCCATCCCCCGCCGAGGTCGCAGCCATGGCGGTCGGCAAGAACAAGCGCATCTCCAAGGGCAGGAAGGGCAGCAAGAAGAAGATGTAAGCTGCGCAGAGCCCTCGCTTCTCATTTTTCGCCGAGCTGTTGTTGGATTCTTGGTGCTGATTTGGTTTTCTTGGTGTGTGTGTGTGTGTGCGCCTATGCAGCGTCGATCCCTTCGCCAAGAAGGACTGGTACGACATCAAGGCCCCCACGGTGTTCAGCGTCCGCAACATCGGCAAGACCCTCGTCTCCAGGACCCAGGGTACCAAGGTTCGTATCCTGTGTGCCTATCTTCTTGATCTGCGATCTGTTTTATGCAATGTTGGTCTTGGGTAGTTTGCTAGACGCCTCGCTTCATGAACATACTTTGCTTGGATCTTGATGTAGCTGCGCACGCTGATTTTGTTCATCTATGAAGTTTGCTATTGTGTAGGCTGTAGTGCTGACTATCGCATGGTGTTTTTGATCTTGGCATGCTGTGGATTTAACTAGGATGTTGTGGGATTGGTTGACTTAGATGTGGTTGAGGTGTGGTCATCTTGATGCTTTTATAGAAAAAAATGTTAGATATAAATTTGTTTGAGACTACAAATTTGGGAGCTTTACCCTATTTTTCAGTACTAGGAACCCTATTTATGTGGTATATTATTCTCTGGTGACCACCCGAACGGTTTTTAAGTCTTGTTTGTTGCTGCCAATACCACCGATAATGTTGAGATGATGTATAGCTTGTTGATTATCTGTTTAATTACGGCCTCCGTCAGCAGTTTATTCACCACCTGTGTCTCTCAGTTTGGATATAAACCAGAAATTATTGTTACGGCTCTGCTTTTGCTATTGAGAAGGAATGGCACCCTACTGCATTTGCTTGGATCAAAGCCTCAAACTTTGGTTTGAGGCTCTGAGCTTTTAGTTGCTATGACTACAATAGCTATATTTGTCTGATGCACTTGTTCCGGATCATTCATTTTTTTGTCACACATGAGTATGCTGTACCTTATCATGTCTTTAGAGGCTGTTGTTCATAGAATTATGCTGTTGTGCTAGTAGTCTGATGGTTTATTTCTGTTTTTCAAGCCTCACTAGATTTCTCTTGGCTTGTTTGATTTGATTAAGAACTTACACATAATTGTAACTGTTGATTGATGTACAATCCTCTTCTTGTTTGTTAAAAATTCTTCTTGCTTTTGTATGACTACTACTGTTGCTGATTATTCATGATACATGTCTTTAGATTGCATCTGAGGGTCTGAAGCACAGAGTTTTTGAGGTTTCCTTGGCTGACCTTCAAGGCGATGAGGACCAGGCTTACAGGAAGATCAGACTTCGTGCAGAGGATGTACAAGGAAAGAATGTGCTCACAAACTTCTGGGTAATAAGGACCACTGATTGTGTATTCCTCCATTTCACGTTGTGTCCTATGATCTCTCTGACTATTTTCTCTTGTAGGGGATGGACTTCACCACTGACAAGCTTAGGTCCTTGGTGAGGAAGTGGCAGACACTAATTGAGGCCCATGTTGATGTTAAGACAACTGACGGCTACATGCTCCGCCTGTTCTGCATTGGCTTCACCAAGAGACGTCCCAACCAGGTTAAGCGTACTTGTTATGCTCAGGCCAGCCAGATCAGACAGGTAAAATTTTGAAGTCCTATGTTTGCCATTTCATTAATTATAGCGCAATTATACTATCAAGAGTGTAGCTTACCTTGTTTGCGTCTTGTTCTTTTCGAAGATTCGCCGGAAGATGGTTGAGATTATGGCCAACCAGGCTTCGACCTGTGATTTGAAGGAACTGGTTTCAAAATTCATTCCTGAGGTCATTGGCAAGGAGATTGAGAAGGCAACATCGAGCATTTTCCCTCTCCAGAACGTGTTCATCCGCAAGGTCAAGATCCTTAAGGCACCAAAGTTTGATATTGGGAAGTTGATGGAGGTAATGATCCTATTTCTGAAACATAGATGCAACTTTCATTCCCAGTTTCACTTTTTGCGCATTGGTTTTGCTTTGTAATGATCGTATTTCTGAAACACAGGTACACGGCGACTACAAGGAGGATGTTGGTCTGAAGTTGGACCGGCCAGCCGAGGGAGATGAGGCCATGGCAGGGCAGGAGGTTACAGCAGCCGAGTAGAGATGGTGCTAGTTGCTTTATTCGTTGTCTTACATTTAGGAGATGTGCGTCCTCTGTTAAATTATGGATGATGTGAACTTAATTCAGTTTTGATACCTCCTTTCTTATAGGGAGAGACTAGCAGACGGACGTACGGGTGGAGCTTCCCACCCGTACGGTCCTTATGTAATACATGCGCTATCGTTTCTTATAAGACGTATGCATACACATGCGCTACATGGCTACTTGTGGGTGATACTCTCACACTACCTCGCACTGGCAAGGGAATGAATCACCCTCTTAAAAAAAGGAGGAAAGGACAGTTGTGCTGCATAGATCTAGCCAGAGTTTGTTGGATGGTATCGAGCTGAAATAGCAATTTCTTGTTGTCCGGCACGGCAGAATAGACCGCTGGCCAATTTGATTAAGGGAAAGGGGTGTACAAGGTGAAAACAGACCAACAGATCATCCGTACGGTCCTTCGTGTCAATGGCCAGATGTAGTACAACCGTTCCACCATTAAAAGATATATGTATATGATGCACAAAACATAAAGACATATGTATGACGCACATAAGGAACTGTACATATATATACATGTACACATCACAGTTGTAACTTATACGAGTAAGCACCATAAATGATTTTAATATAAACAAAATCGCAAAACCACTAGGCATGCATCATCCGCGGACAACGGTTGCAACATTCTAGAACAAGGGTTGCAACATTCCAGACAACTGTTGCAACATCCCCGGACAACGGTTGCAACATCTTAGGATAATAGTTGCAACATTCCCGGACAACAGTTGCAACATCCTAGGATAACGGTTACAACATCCTCAGACAACGGTTGCAACATCACAAATCAAAAAACAAAGCATCTTTTTCAAAAAAAACGCGTTGGAAAAATTTGCAACATCGACGTGAACAGTATGCAATATTTTTTTCTACATATACAATATTTTTTTTCTACAGATGCAACACTTGAAACATCCCCGGACAACGGTTGTAACATCCTAGGACAATGGTTGCAACATCCCCAAACAACAGTTGCAACATCATAAATCAAAAAACAAAGCATCTGGAAAAAAAAAACGTGTTGGAAAAAATTACAACATCGCCATGAACAGTATGCAACATTTTTTGTATGATGTGTATACGAGCTATTTGTTTGCTAAGAGAGTTGAATTGAGTGTCCAATACGAAGATGGGGAAGAGTGTGTTATTGACGGGTAAACACTCTGCGATATCGGTATCAGTTAATGTGATGCATATGAGTATGAGTATGATGACGCATTCGCATATTACATTATGCTAAGTTGTTTGCTTCTGTGCATATGAACTGAGAGCAGCGCAGACGCATAGGATAGTCTGCTTCACTGTTAATTTTTTTTGAATAAAAATTGTCTGCTCCACTATTGCCTAGTACTAACTCACACTGGAGTAGACACTGATGCACTTACCTAATGGGGTGCTAGGCTGCTAGCTACGTGGGCCATGCCATCGTCGGAATAGTCCTATGATTTTTCTCATTTTTCTTTGAGAGTGTTGTGGAAGCGTATTAATTAGGGTGACACTGTCCGATACGAATCAGACGCACGACCAGTATGATTACCCTTTCTTATATCTTCTCTGTTGAGTTGGTTTCTCAGAACAAATCATGGAACCAAGGTAGTTAAAATCGCGATTCTACTCGTAAAGTCGTACGATCCTACGATCCCACGACGACCTAACGATCCAGATCGCATCATGGATCGAATCGTAGGATCGTAGAGTCGCGATCCAAAGGGTAGAGTCGTAGAATCGTAGAATCGCAGAGTAGGATCGTGGTAGAGTCGCATTTTTTTTGCAATTTTTTTTTTTTTTTTTTGCAATTTTTTAAGGGGCCCGATTTTGCTGATATTTTGTTATGACATGAGCAATCTTGAGCTTGATAATGATAAGCTATTTTTATTCCTGTAGTATGTCTAGCTGCTTTTAAGGAACATGCAAGCGTTGCAATTAGATATTGATTTACAAAACTTATGAATATTTCTCATTAATTGTAGTAAACTAATCAAGGCCATTGGTCGTTTTTTTGTAGTTCAAAACTATATCACCCATCATGTCAAGCATTCATTATGCTTTTCTCATAGTGATAAGAAGTGTTTTGCCCTTTTTTGGTAATAAGTAAGTGGTAAACCTTATAAGAATCATACAAACTTATAGTATAGATGTTAAATATGTGTATTTTTACAAATCCGTAGAATCGCCGATTCTACGATTCGATACTACGATTCGATTATACCGGAGGCAAATCGATCCGACTCGGGATCTCGACTCTGACTACCTTGCATGGAACTTGTCGGTTCGTGATTTCACTGCTAGCTCTTTTTGAATCCAATTGAATTATTAGTATATAATCCTAAAATATTTGCTATGATGTGGTTGTTCCATCATTACGGCTTGTTGAGTATGTTGTTGATGATGAGTTTAAGTTTGGGTATTGGCACTGTTTTTCAGTCTAGAATTCTGGTTCTTGTAGCTAATCATTGCCGGCTTTATATTGCAGAATTCAGTGCCAATGTATTTGCTGGCCCTTTGATGTTAATGTTATGCAACCACAAGCCGGTCCGATGATCACAGAAAGTAAAAAATAGAAAGAGAAGAAGTTTACTCATATCGTTGTGTCTATTTTACTGGTGTGTGATCTTCTTCCTCTACGACGGTGATCAATGAACCGGACTCGTCGGCGGTGGTTGCATAGCACGTTATCAGCACGAGTACGTTCTCTGGCCTAGACCTGTTTTACACAGATTAAGAAGGTAATCATCGATGAATGATAAGATTGAATCACTTTCTAGATTGCTTTTATTCTGTACAATTTTCGCATTCTAGAAAGGTTTTATGATTTTCACGGTGCAAATTTCCTCTAATCTCTACAAGTCGACTTGTAGTCGCCGGCACAATGCCGATCAAATGATTGAAAGAGAGATTGTTGATTGCATCGTGGAAAGGGAAAATAAATCAGTATACGGAGCCTGCCGACGCTCGCACGCATACGACCCGCACTCTTGCATGAGGCGCGCCTACGCCGTGTCGCGTGTCGCCGCCGACCTCGCTCGCCTCCAAAGACGAGGCGCGGCTTGTCGGGAGTCTTATACAGGTTTACCATATCGCTATCGCGCCAAAGCGCCCAAGTCGGTCGCTTTAGCGCCAAGAACGGCCGCCTCACAGCCCGCGCGCCCCCGGCTCGCACTGCCGTCGCTTTTAGCTCCATGCGCATAAGGAGCCGCCACCACCATTGGGGAGCAAGGAAGGGAAAACCTTATCCCATCCCCTACGCATTTGTTTACCAGACCAGTTTAGGCCGAATTGGGCCAAGAAAAAAATGGCCTGGCACAAGGAAATTCAAGGAGAGAAAAAAAAGAAAAATCCTCAAAAATAGCAAATGAGCCCTTAGAGTTCTGAAAATTGCTGGAGAAAGGGCCTCTGAATTTTACAGATAGGATCCTGGTTTTTCTTAAATTACGCGAAAATTTTCTCAAATTGAAAATTGGCAGATAAGCCCTTGAAAATTGCAGAATTCATCGAAAATTCATATTCTAGCAAAAAAAGGACACCAGGAATTCAAATTTTGAATCATTTTTAGCATTTGAAGCATGTTTAGCACTGTTGTTATTATTTTGTATGCTTTTTCTGTATTTATTTACTGTTTTGATTAATCGTAATTTCTTAAATTGCCTTTGATCGTTGAAATTAGCAGTAAATTATAGAAAAATATGTAGAAAATGCTGGAACATTACGAGAGTATTTTGTACCATTATCCAATTTATTTCATGCATTTTACCTACAGTAATTTTATGTATTTCTTGCATACACATGTAGATGGATAAGCATTACGAACCGAGAGTTCGAGGATCTGGCCCAGCATAGCCAAAACTACTTGACTCGGGCTTTCGACGTTGAGATTGTACTTGGAACCAAGAAGCTCCGCGCTGCCATTGGGATTGGTGCATCGAATGATGCCAAACCCACCCCTAAGGAAAATGATCAGACACTTTACTTTCTTAGGCACCACCTCTGCCTCACACTCAAGAATAAGTACATGGCAGAAAAGAGCATCCTAGCCTTGTGGATTGCACTGAAGAAGCGGTTCGAGAATCTAAAGTACATCATTCTTCCTCAGGCAGAGCAGGAATGAATCTGACTGAGGTTTGCTGTCTTCAAGATCGTGGGAGAGTACAATTCTGTCTTGCACAGGATATGTACCAATCTTCAACTCTGTGGCAGGCAAGTTATAAATGAGCAGAAGATTGAGAAGACGCTCTCCACCTTCCACCCCAGTGCAGT
Organism: Phyllostachys edulis; assembly: GCA_036346405.1. Lineage (NCBI taxonomy): Eukaryota > Viridiplantae > Streptophyta > Magnoliopsida > Poales > Poaceae > Phyllostachys > Phyllostachys edulis. The sequence goes on from CM070563.1 coordinate 30,993,475, forward strand.
GCAGTCTGCGTGCAACTATCGTCAAGACGGCTACAAAGAATATGCCGAATTGATTGATATTATGTAGGTTGCAGAGGCTCAGGATGACGTTCTCTACAAGAATTTCATTGCATCTTGAGCCTCTGCAACATGCATAATATCAATCAATTCGGCACATTTTTTGTAGCCGTCTTGATGATAATTGCGCGCAGACTACACTTCACTATGGTGGAAGGTGGAGAACGTCTTCTCAATCTTCTGCTCATCTATGATTTGCCTGCCACAGAGTTGGAGATTGGTACATATCCTGTGCAAGGCAGAATTGTACTCTCCCACGGTCTTGAAGTCAGCAAACCTTAGTCGGATCCACTCTTGCTCTGCCTAAGGAATAATGGTGTACTTTAGCTTCTCGAACCGCTTCTTCAGTGTAGTCCACAAGGTTAGCGCGCTCTTTTCTGCCATGTACTCATTCTTGAGTGTGAGGCAGAGGTGGTGCTTGAGAAAGTGAAGTGCCTGATCATTTTTCTCAGGGGGTGGATTTGGCATCATTCGATGCACCAATCCCAATGGCAGCGCGGAGCTTCTTGGCTCTAAGTACAATCTCGACATCGGAAGCCCAAGTCAAGTAGTTTTGGCCATGCTAGGCTAGCTCCTCGAACTCCCGGTTCGTGATGCATGTCATCTACATGTGCATGTAAGAAATACATAAAATTACTGCAGGTAAAATGCATGAAATAAATTGGATAATGGTATAAAATACTCTCGTAATGTTCCAACATTTTCTATAATTTTGCTGCTAATTTCAGTGCTCAAAGGCAATATAAGCAATTACGATTAATCAAAACAGTAAATAAATACCGAAAAGCATAGAAAATAGTAACAATAGTGCTAAACATGCTAAAAATGACTCAAAATTTCAATACCCGAGGTCCTTTTATGCTCGAATATGAATTTTTGGTGAATTCTGCAATTTCTAAGGGCTTATCCGCTAATTTTCAGTTCTGAGAAAAATTTCACTTAATTTTAGAAAAACCAAGGTCCTATTCGTAAAATTTGGAGCCCCACTCTCTCGTAATTTTTAGAACTCTGAGGGCCTATTTGCATTTTTTTGGGATTTTCCCTTTTTTTCTCTCTCTGAATTTCCTTATGCCAAGCCATTTTTTTCTTGGCCCAAACTCGCCTGGTAAAAAAAAATGGCGCGGGGAGGTGTTAGGGTTTCCCCTGCTGTAAGATCGAGGAGGCCGACTAGAGGGGGGGTGAATAGGCGTTTTAAAAACTTCTTTGGCTAAAACCGATTTCTAATGCGGAAGCTAATACAAATACGATTTTGCGCAATTAAAGCCTAAATCAGCTAGGTTCAACTAAGTGCACCAACAATACAAGTCTATTGAAGAATAGAACTATTGAGCATATGACTTGTAATCAATTCAATTATAGCAATATGAATAGCATAAAGTAAATCAAGCATTCATACACAATGAATATAAATGCAATAGTAAAGCAATAGAATGCAAACCACAATTGACACGGCGATGTTTTACCGTGGTGATCGGAGACTTGCCGGTCTCCCCTAATCCACGTTGAGGCAAGCCCAAACTAATTGGACCAGCTCCACAAATTGAGCACACGCCTCCGAGGTAAGTCCAACCACTTGAACCGGTTCCAAACCGAACCAACACCTCGCTCCACTAGGGTTGCTCTTTTCTCCACTCCGGAGATGGCGAGCACCACACCACTCACAAACCGCCCGGGTCTTCTCACAATCTTCTTTGAGAAGCTCACCGGCGCAATGACGCTACCACGCCGTCTAGGTGTCGGCAAACACCAAGAGTAACAAGTTTCTAACGCTCACTTAAACCAATCAAGTGTCTAAGCTCAAATGGATACGAAATCCACTACCTAAGGCAACACATGCACTTAGGGTTTGCTCCCTAACCTCACTAAGTGCAACACATGCACAAAAGAGAATGAGAGGCTTGCTCTTTGCTCAATGGAATGTCTAGGGGCACCAGCAACCTCCCACACACGGCCAAGGTGGGTATTTATAGCCCACACATAAAAACTAGCCGTTGGGAGAAGATTCCAAAGAATCTGGACGAAATCGGTCCGACCGCCATATAATGGCTTGGCTCGACGCTTTAGCTCCAACGGCTATAAAACTAGCTGCTGAGTTACAAATGGCCCGACCGCCAACTAATGGCCAGTCAGACCACCCACCGGTCAGACCGCCCAATAGACGCCGGTCTGACCGCTTCAGAAAAGTTCCACAGAATTGGCTAAGGACCAAAAACATCTCTTTTGGAAAAAACAAACTGCCTCAGAAAATCGGATCAACCGCACTACTGTTGAACTCAAAATCGCTATGATATAACCGCACAACCATGCGTGGCCGATCGGATCATATCGGGCGATCGATCGCCAAAGAACAAAGAAGCAAGAAAGAGGGTTTGATCTTTGCATCAACTTGATTTGCAAAAACACATTTTGATCATTTGATGCAAGGTGCTCACACAAGGTTAAAGACAAGACTCTCAATAAGTTGCAAAGCACATTTGCCAACTTTTAGAATCAATGCCTCAAATTGCATTCCGCTTCAACTCAATTTGCAAAATACATTTGCCAAATTGACGCGCGATGCAAACAAGGATTCAAGTGAGATTCTCAACAAGTTGCAAAACACATTTGCCAACTTATAGAATCACACTACAAGGAATAAGGTACATGGACTTACACCATTTGCAAAACACATTCGCAAACTTAAGTCACATGCTACAAGGGTTATCCATGAGCCACAACTATTTGCAAAACGCATTCGCAAATATTGGCAACACGTTAAGATGAACTAGAGCAAACACAATGAGCTATCAACACATGACTAACTCAAGCTACTAGTAAGAGACCCCTCTTAATAGTACGGTAACATATACTAGCAATCCGGTCTTCCAACCAAACACCAAGACCGGCAAAAGACTAGAAACAAATCCTTAGCCCTAGCTAGTCATACTTTGCCTTGCGCAACCACTTGAAGCTTGACGACGCACATCTTTGCTTCAAGTCCGGGTCATGATTTGATATGCATCAACTCATGATGCATCCTTCACTTGACTTCCTTCAACACATGATGGATCTTCTTTTGACTTGATGATCAACTCATGATCATCTCCTCTTCTTGAACTTGGTACACATCAACATATGATGCATCCTTTACTCCAAGCTCTTGACTTGATGACCATCAACACATGGTGTCATCCCAAATTGTCAATCTTATGGAACATAACATATTTCATCCAACTCATAGAAAATGTTAGTTCCAACAATATGATTATCATTAACTACCACACCATACCATTAACTCATAATGGTTGGGACAAGATACCACAATCTTTCCATCTATGGTAATTGATGATAATCACTTCAATTGCAAGTAATTGAATATAGAGTGGTATGAGTATATGAGCACTATACAAGTTATATATATACTCATATGAATATATATAACTACACAAGTTATATATACTAAGGATATATGAGCACACATGTCTCATATATACACATGAATATATTAACTCCACAAGTTATATATATATTCAAGAATATGTGAGTACACATGAATTACACAAGTTATGTTACACTCACATATAAGTATATTTAGACTACACAAGTCTTATATACTCACATGAATATATTAACTATGCAAGTTAAATATATTCAAAGGATATGTTTCAAAGTAAAGATCCTTTATATATGTGGAAAAGGAATATGGATCAATACTAATGAAAACCACAAAACATAGAGAGAACTCCCCCTAAATGTGTGCATACACAAATGTGTAAAAGTAACATGTGCACATATTCGAGTTAGACTTTTTGGTGAAGTTCAACCTATATTTTGGATCCGAGGAATGCAACAGGGTATAAGAATACAAAGTAGAATGCATACCTCTTTTGTTCTTTATATCCAAACGAGACTAGTCATGAAATATAACAATAAGAGAGTTAGTCTCACAAATAGATTTGTCATTATAAATACATACCTGTTTGGATTTTTCTTTTGTTTATCCAATGAATTTGATTTGTCATTAATCACATACATGCCTTCATGATTATCACCTTTATATCCAATTGAGACTAAACAATAAGTATATCAATAAACATGTTAGTCTCACAAATGCATTTGTCATTAATCACCAAAACACTCCATTAATCATATAATGGCGGGTCTAGATTATTCACCTGCCCTGCTCCCCAATGGTGGCGGCGGCTCCTTATGTGCATGGAGCTAAGCGCGACAATGGCTACAGGCCGGGGGAGCAGGCACGGCGCGGGGCGGCTGGTGCGGCGCAAGGCGGCAAGGGGCGCGAGGCACAACAAGAAGACTCTTGACGGACGCTGGCGTCAGGGGAGGCGAAGGGGCTTTACTGGGGCGCACGGCGCTCATGCGGAGCAATGGCAGCCACAGACGGACGGGAGGCGAAGGGGCCAAGGCCACACCACCTCATGCGGGAGCGCGACTCGTATGCATGCGAGCGCCGGCAGGTTCCATACGCCGATTTTTCTTTTCTTTTCTTGCTCTTTCAACGATGCAATCAACAATCCCTCTTTTAATCAATCATCCGATCGGTATTGTGCCGGCGACTATAAGTCGGCTTGCGGAGATTAGAGGAAATTTACACCGTGAAAATCATAAAACCATTCTAGAATGTGAAAATTGTACGAAAAAAAAATCTAGAAAGCGATTCAATCTACAAAATGGTTTCATCATTCATCGATGGTTACCTTCTCAATCCGTGTAAATGAGGCCTAGGAGTAGGCCAGAGAGCGTAGTCGTGCTGATAACGTGTTATGCAACTACCACCGGCGAGTACGGTCCGATGATCATCGTCGTAGAGGAAAGAGAATCGCACACACACAAGTACAGAAAGTAAAATAGACACAGATATGGAGAACTTCTTCTTCTCTTTCTCTTTATTCCTCTTCTGTCAATAGTCACATGTAATAATTGGAACCCCTATAAATAGACTAAAACCCACCATGGGCTAAGGACCCACCATGGGCTAAGGATGAGATGCCTACCATGGGCCAAGGCAGGCTGGCTCAAACCCAAGTTTCCCAACAGTTACCAATGCACATTTGAGCAGCTGAGATGTAAACTCTGTTTGTTGCATTTTACATGTGAAAATTATGCCAATACAAACCCATTTGTAGGGAATTAGGCTTGTAAATGATGTTCTTCTTGCTAGGAACTACTGTCAGCAATTTCATTTTACTGGCTTGATACTAGCCCCAAGAAAGCTGTGCTTGGCACGTCGGCTTTATCAGAAGTTTTCGTCGAACCCAAGTAGAGGTCAAAATTGGCGTTTTTGCGTAGAATATTTAGCAAGATGTGTATTGCCCTTAGAACAAAAGTCTCTAGGAGAATCGAAGCTCATAATCTTATAGAAGTATCTGAAAGGAGAATCAAAGCTGTCATAGTTCCAACATCTCTGAATCCCAACAAAAAAAAAAAAAACGATTCGCCCAAACAAGTAATCAATTGTATGTTGGTTAGTTAGGGTGTGTTTGGTTCGGTGAATCAGGACATACATGTACGGGATGGTTCTGAATATGTTCATGCCCCTGTGTTGGTTGAGTGAACCGAACCAACTCATTTTAGATGTAGTCATACAGATTATGGGAATATTCTTCAAATATGTTGTACCGAGCGGCTCCATAAAAATGGACGAACCACACGGTACAAAGACGATACATTACTGACCAGTGGACCATAACAATTAGTGAATAGTTAAAATAATTAATTTAATTAAATGCTCCTTTCGTAATTAAGGTAAATTTAGTAATTGTGCTAATATTTTTAATAATTAGTCATGCTAATACTCCTCCGTGTACACAACTCATTCAACTTCATCCCTTAGACCAAACACACAAGTTGTACTATTCAATCTCTGATCATCTCATCTATCCTGTATCATCTCATCTCGTTTACCCTAGTTCACTCAACCAAACATACCCTTAGTCGAGTCGTAATGGTACCTCGGTTTTTTCCCTTTCAGGTTTTCATAGGTGAGTTCGTCCTGACCATCTTTTTAAGTGATTACCGCACATTTTTTAAGAAAATGAGGAGAAATGATGCCTTTGCTGAGAGATACATAATTAAACAAATTTGATATCTCCGGACTTCTAAAAAAACATTTCAAATTTCTTTTTGTGCCATCAACTGCATCAAAGTTTAATTTGGTCTAACATAAACAATGTGTATAATCCGAGAAGAAACATAGTCAGGATGCCTCTTCATAGCACAAAGCACACGCGCAGAAAAAGTAACAAGCAGAACACAATGCCAGAACAGATCACAAAATTATGAATATAGGCACCCATTTTTAAGAACTCACATAATGTATGGTCCCAATGCTACCCAGGCGCAAAATAAGCCTGCCAAAAAAAATTGGATCATCTGGGAAAAGCCACAAATTTCGATCAATTCTTCTTTTTTGAGTGCTTCACCAGCCAGTCGATGACCAAGTCAATATTGGTCAAGTTTTTGCATGATATCATGAAGCAGGCGACTTCTCGGTCTGCGATGGTTGTTAGATCCCTGAAGTGTAGAATATGATTTATAAAAAAGATAGCTACATATGAATGATTTATCATTCTTTTAGTTTGGAGGTCTACTTACATCAATTCTGTGAAACTTTGCTTTGTCAAAGCATCAGGCTTGTCAATTTTGTTACCGATGACCAGCAATGGGATCCCAGTCAGGGAAGGCTTGCTCAGAAGGTCATGGAGTTCGCTTTTAGAGGTTGGCAGGTTCTCCCGATCTGCTGCATCTACAACATACCTGCATATTTATTGTGCTTTAGACAAACAATAACACCACAGATATACATTGCATGGTACAAAAAGATGCAACTCATTTCGTGCAATTTGATTCATCAGTTTTAATCTACAGCAAAAGTATCTTGATGAGGTTGCAAAGAGTAAAGTTGATTCAGTTGTTAAACGACCAGCATATAATGATATAGTCTGAATGTAATCATAATAGGACAAGTCGGATACTACGCATTTTGCGATCCTCAGATCTGAAGGCAAAAATAACAGAAGGAAGTCAAGGAACAACCAAAATGATGTAATCATGTATGATAAAACAATGATTAAGCATCCTGAGTCTTATTGGCAAGAAAGTTTCAGAGGTGATGCTGAACTTTTAAGAATGTTCCCCAATTGACGCTTTCTCATAGCTTAAATGTCTATTCTAAATATAGAACTTGCAGCTGTTTAAAGCCACTATAATTTTGGGTTATTACATTGTTTTACAAAAATACAATTACTTGTGCACAAGAGCAAAATCGTGTGCAAATTGCAAAGATATGCAGAAAAAGAGGCCAAGACAGCATTATCCTCTCCTCAGCGGCATAGAAAAAGGAAGAACCGGCCAAAAATATTCCAGCTCGAACAGTTACCTTCGCATTTTTAAATGGGTTTTAAATGGAAGAAAAAAAACACTGATATCCTCTACTAGTTTAATGCTCCAGGAGAGATCAAGGATTGCTGAGGAAAAGCTCACATTAGGAAATATTAGCTACTAACTACCCCTTTTCTGTTTAGATTGTGTCTAAGGACATCAACTAGGTGTAAAGATTAAACATGAAAAGCCAAGATGCACCAATATAGTAACACTCCAATCAATGTTGCACTAAGTATTGTAGATATGAAACTGATCATTCTGTTCTGTTCCCAAAATATGAAAATCCACAAGGAAAAATATTTAATAATAATACTTTAAAGGAAAAAACATGGAAGAAGTGGTAAAACAGGCAACGATGCAATACTGGATATGGCGCAATAAATAAGTAAAAGCAAACTACTCTTTTATTAGTTACAATAATTGGATAGACTAAACAACTTCCTTCCTACTGTTATTGTTGCCCCAGAACTGCTGTAAAGCATGTATTACAGGAGGGCCAAAATTCTGAGCCCCGCTTGTTCCATGCCTCATAAGATTAATCTAACTAAATTTATTACATAAAAGTTTCAAAAAATTAAATATAAGAAGTTCTTCTGTTATTACATATTCGATAAATACTAAAACAAGGGGAAATTGGGCTTCAGACTTACTTACGAGGACACAACCAAATAGTCCCAAATATAATTATTATAACCAAGCTTCACAATTATTCACTATGGACAAAAAGGTATACGAACCATATGACAACAAAGGAATAAAGAAAACAGTGTAACAGCTCGCTACAGATATTTACATCATAAAAATTTAAGCTTTCAGGCAATTAAAGCTTTAAGAAGTTCTTCTGTTATTACATATTCGATAAATACTAAAACTAGGGGAAATTGGGCTTCAGACTTATGAGGACACAACCAAATAGTCCCAAATATTATAACCAAGCTTCACAATTATTCACTATGGACAAAAAGGTATACCAACCAAATGACAACAAAGGAACAAACAAAACAGTGTAACAGCTCGCTACAGATATTTACATCATAAAAATTTAAGCTTTCAGGCAATTAAAGCTTTAAGAAGTTCTTCTATTGTTACATATTCGATAAATACTAAAACAAGGGGAAATTGGGCTTCAGACTTATGAGCAGGGATCACATAACCGGTACCGGGGAACTTCCCACTGGCTGGCTGGGACCGGTAACCGGCCAGTTACCGGACAAACCGGTTTTTTTCCGTATGAAATTCGTTTGAATTTGCTTAAAAACCAGCCGAAATTCGAAATTTGAAATTTGAATTTACAAAACCCGGAAAATCCAGGGGCCGGGAATTTATTCCCTGCTTATGAGGACACAACCAAATAGTCCGAAATATAATTATTATAACCAAACTTCTGAAATATTTGATGCCAAAGGCAGCATGCAACATGAGGGGAAAAAACAAAAGCACCCATGTGTACAACCTAGAATTACCTTGGACAAGTAACACAACTGATATCAATTTTCTAATGCTTAAATTTTATGATAATTTGTCAACACATTTCCCTGTTTCTTAGTAGCTGATTCAACAAACCATGTAATGAAACAAATGTATGCAATAAAAATAATTGGCATGTCCAACAAGCCAATAAGCGAATTTCACATGTTTTCCTGCCGGCAGTTCTGTTCTTAATACAAATGTATCAATTCAAAGAAGAAAGCCACGTACACAATTGCAGAAACTGCACGACAGTATCGCTCCCACATACTACGGAATCTCGGCTGTCCTCCAAGATCCCATAGTTTTATGGTGACCTTTCCTTTGGTCACCTTCCTCATATTGAATCCCACGGTAGGAATCATATCCTCACTAAAGCCTCCTGTCTGTGTAAAACATGGTTATATACTTATCCATGAGAATGCCAACAAAAAATAAACAATATGAAGAAAAGCATCAGGTGATACTTACAGCAATGACATTGACAAGGGATGTTTTCCCAGCATTTTGGAGTCCAATTAAGGAAAGCTCCATCTCTTGCTTGAAAAAGAAGCTGGAAAGATAAAATGAACAGGTTTATTCCAGTTCTCCAACAATTAACAGTTCATCGCATTTCTTCCATTTTTTTTTGTTACACCTTGGAATATATTCATAAATATTTTTCCACATAAAGGGTACATATTCATGACATTGATTTAATTTAATGCTTTGCAATCGTATACATTGACACTGGAATCTACAAGTAGGCAGCTATAATATGAATGTAAAGAGTCATCAGGCGTGATTTGTTCCTGATAAGAGAGAGTAACGCCTCATCTACTACTGTTTACTGCCTCCTTTCAAAACATATGTCATTGTAGAAAACGTGTAGTCAAACTTCTGTAATTTTGGCCACTTATGAAAAAAAAGTCTATTTAGATTGATCATATGCCATTAGATTTGCCGTGCAAAATAATACGGAGGAGTAAGAACATAAGGTCATGCAGTCATGCTTGCAAGCTCTTTTTCTTTCATCTTTGAAAACCACACAAGCAATACCAACCTTGGCTTAACCTAAAATTTACTATTTTACAAGTGAGGTCAAGAGTTTAGCAAGCACAAATAAAATCGGCTACAGCATGCACATTACAACACGGGAGCAAGAAAATACTAGAGAATTACTTGAGAACTCGAATTCCTTTTTCCCTTCACCACACGCATGTTTGCAAAACTTAATGATCGCAGCTTTACCCCTCAATTGAACCAAAGAACCGCCTTTCGAGTTCCGACACATAAGCCTAGTAGTACCCTGCTAGCTTAGGTTCAAGCAAAAGCCACAATATCCACCGGGAGGAGGCATAATACGTCGTGTCTACTACGAGTTCATGTTATCTCTTGATCAATTCGTCAGACTCATCCATCCATTTTAGAGCTGGCCGGTGGGGACGTGCTTGCCAGGTTGGCCCAAGGCACGGCACTGTAGACCCAGCTCGAGCACGGTCTGACCTACACTGTTCATGGGCCGGGCTGGCATGACACGATGGCCTAGGCCGTGCCTAGACCGTCACCCCAGCACGATGGGCCAGCCCGACATGGCACAAACAGTGCCGGGCCGTGCTAGGCACGACACGAGCACGGTGAGCCCGGCATGGCCCATCTGGCCCGCTATGCATGAACATCAGAACATGAGGCATTGGCTCGGAACTCAGAGAAACAACTCAACAAGCACATAATCATTTCATCATAAATCAAACTATCAAAAGATTCAAAGCAAACAAAATATGCAATCATCATAATCAATCACAGTTCACACCATTCAACATTCATTTACACCATTCATTCGCAGTCACAGTGGAGGAAGAGGGGGAGGGGAGGCAGCGCGGAGGGAGAAGGCGGTGCGGAGGAAGGGGCGCAGAGGGAGAGGGAGAGTCGGAGAGGAAGAGGGGGAGGGGAGGCGGCGTGACGCGGGCCGACACCGAGGGAGGCGGCGGCGCGGCGAACGGCGCTGAGAGGAGGACAAGCCAACGACAACGACGAGGCAGTGCCGGTGCGGCGCGACCGCGTGGAGGTCGACAACTCAGGAGACGAACGGAGAGGGTAGGGAGAGTGGTAGTGGCGTGGCCGCGTGGGAGACGAAGGGCAGGGGGTAGGCCAGACAGGGGTAGGGCAGGCCTCGTTAAATGGGCCAACCTTGGTCGAGCGGACCAAACAGGCTCGTGACGGCTCGGCACGATATGAACGGCCAATAGGCCATGTCTGACCGTCACCTCGACACGTGGGCCGGCACAGCACATCTAATAGCTGGCCCAGAACGGCCGTGCCAGGTCTGATCCATATTAACACACACTCAAACCGCACACATAGCCTAGGAACGAACATGACAGGCACTTCTTTTCTCCAAACGCAACGGCGTCCAAGAACACGCTCACTCTGCAGCATCCTATCAATCGCAGTTCTCCCGACCTATACCTCGATTCTTCCACCAGCCGCAAGATTCCGCAACCAAGCAAAACTCATTCGATCGAACCAAAGCACCCACGGCCGCACCCGCACGGACCCCACAATGCAGAGAGAGAGAGAGAGAGGCAGCGGATCAAGAACCAAGAACCGGTGCTCGCTCACCTGCAGAGCCAGTTGAGGAAGGCCTCCCAGAACCCCATGGCGGGCACTCCGACTCCTCCGGCCCCTCCTATCGGAGAAGAGGCTGCGATGGAACAGGGAAGCTTTTCGCGACGGGGGGAGGGGGGGGGGATGAAGGAAGGATTTCTCCTCTATTTGGAAGACGGGTACGGGGGGAAATAGGAGAGAAGCAAGTATTATTGACAACCACCGCTCATAGTCATAGGGGCTTAGTTGGTGGCCTCCTATTTAGTTGGATTTTAATTTATTTTTGAGGACGGCTGAGATACTAGAGGAGAAGATTTCTGTTATGCTTTTGACTCGGTATCCGAATCTCTATCCAATCTGATCCGCCGTTATTCCAGTGGGGAAAACAATTTGTAGAAGAATATTGAATTTTTTTTATGAAACAAGGGCAGGAACTCTGCCTCATTCCAATGATAGAAGAATGACACCATAGAACTACAATGCTCTAAGGAGCGACACCAAAGAAAGCCAAAGGCCAACACCGCCCTCTGTCCCTCACCCAAACAACAGGTTGTGCACCCACCAAGCCAACGACAACGGGATTCCAGGGCCAACAACTACCTAAATCAACTTGCCGAGTTTTCCAACCCAAACATGGCTACAACGGTTTGAATGAAGTTTCCTGGGCACTCCCCGTTCAGGAACTCTAGATATTTCTCCATGGCGTCTTCATCCACCTCATCATCCTTTCCAATGGTGCCTAGCTTCTTCATGAGCACATAGGGCTCACTTTGCACTGCACGTAGTCGTCTCTCTCTGGCTTTTCATGCTAGACGGGCACTTCTTCGAGGGGTGGTCTTCTAGGATGCTTTTTCACATTGGGCGCTACAGACTTGATGGAATTGCCCACCACAAACTCCTTGAGGCCATCTACCACTGAGAGAGGACCGACCATGGGTGGCGGCGAGGATGGGAGCGTGTCTCGCACCAAAGAACCTGATGTGGCCAGCTCACTCGCAGGGTCTGGCATCTGGTTGCCTACTGCGACCTCAGAAGAAAGAAAGGGCCCTCTGTTGCAGTCGTGTCGGGGTGGCAAGCTCGTTCTCAGTCACAAGGTCCACGACCTTGTCAGGCACCTCGTGTCCTTCCTTGTGAAAGGAAGAAGCACTATCTTGAGACAAAGCAGAAACTGATGTAGCTAAGATGGCGGGGGTGCTAGATGGAAGCGAAGGATCTTCTACAAGAAGTAGTGTTTTTTAGTGGTCAGATCTCTAGCTGCATTAGAGAAGAAATGAGCACACGCGCTGAGCAGCGCTCGAACGTGGGTGGGCGAGCTGCTACTCAGTTCTCTCTACAAGTAGTGTTGCAACGGGCTTCTTCATGTCTCCCTTTCGCTGTGCCGAAGGACCTGAGAACTGGCTCAAGTCCACCATGCTAGGATCCCAGCGCTGACACCTGTCAAACCTGAAAGTGTTGGTATTTGAGGCTATTTCTATAATTTCTCAATTAGAGAAAAGAAGAAAATGGTAAAGAAAAGGGAAAGCTGGTAGGGGCCACCTGTAGGTGGAAGATGAAGTTGATGAGGCTGGATATGAGTCTCCAGCCCCTTCACAGCTTGCACACGATGTGCTTTGCTCCTCCTTTATCGCTGGAGCTTGCACGGTTGAAGCAGGAGCGTGAGACTCGGGCGGAATTGGCGAGGGAGGCACGAGCGGCCTGCGCGCCTTGTGCAGCGGCCGTTCGCAGCAGCCGGCCGAATCCCCCTGATCTTCCTCCCCTTCAAAGGACTGAGCAGCTGCCCCTTTTCTTGAGTATCGGAAAAATCAACGATGAGTCTCCTGATTTTGGCATTGTTCTTCTCCTCCGATTTTGGCTTCGGGTTGAGGGGATTTTGGAGTTCGTGGGCCACCGTGGTTGTCTTCACTCCGTCGGTGGAGAACTCTTGATTCTGCTTTGTGTGCATCCTGTTGTCTTCTTCTTGCGCCACATTCTTGTGTGTGTGCTTGGAGAGTACTACTGTGGTGTGCACCCGAAGCTCTTGTGTTCAGCTTTGGCTTGATCCGGAGGGAGAAGGAACTTTGTTTTTTGGTGCTCTGTGTATTGCCTCCGGCCGAAGCATTATCTTGGAGGACTTGTGTTTGTTGTGCTAGTTCCTTTAATCTGTGATAGATTTGATCACAGAGGCTAGCTCTGGAAGATATTGCAAAGAATTAAGTGGGTTCAGTTTGCTCTATGATGTTGCTAGTCTAATACTAAAATTGAAGTGATAAAAGTGGTCAGACTTGAGCTCTAAGTGGATTACTTACTTCTATCATTTGATTATCTATGGGTTGTTACTTTCTGGTGATAGGTTGAACTGAACATTCTGGTTCTGTTGATCTCAAGTAATTCAGTTTGATTACTCTCCTGTCAGTCAATTGGCATTTTGTTGATCTTGTGTTCATTTGAATCAGAGTTATCAAGTTCTGTCAGTAATTTGGAATACTGTTTGTGGTCACTTGTGATTCTCCTCTGTTTGGCCAAAAGTATTGCATGTGGTCTATTCGTTTTAGATCTTTTGACAGATTTGTAAAGTAATGTTTAGAGCTCAAAGTTTAAATCAATATTGTCATATTCAATTAGTGAAGAGTATTAACTTAAGTGCTGTGATGACAAAGATTTTATCTTTTGCATCTAGCATTCTGAGAGCAATTAATTTTCATTTAAGTCTTAGCTTTATGTTGACTTCATACACTTGGTGTATGTGTAAAGCATATTATCCCTTTTAGATGGCCGGGAAGAATTACATGATTATTTGTTAATTTGGTCATTTAAGTTATGGTGGAATTATGCTTTACTTTCTATTAATTATGCTGGATTTTTTCGTGAGTGTTTGGTAAAATCGCATTTTATACAACAGAAAGAACCTCCACACGAATCTCAGCCCGCGGGATTTGGAACCTCTCGCTAATGGCTTGAGCAACATTAGCCGCTGAAATTGCCATGCCACCGAAGGAAACCAACACCGAGTAGAGTCCATGCTTGTCCGAAGAAGATGGAGAGGAAACGACAGATAGATTCCTCAATGAAGCCATGGAGGAGTGCCCTGCATGAGGAGAGGGGACCAACGGGAAAGTGCCTTGATCCCCAACAACGAAGGCAACGAGGAGGGTTTGAGTAGGATGCGACTCGATGATCAGTAGCCAAGCAGTTGAAGCATTTCCCATGTAAACTTGACGGGGTGCGTGGAGAATTCCCTTTGGGCACTGGATGTTGAGGCAGTTGAAGCACTTGCCGAAAAGAGCTAAGGAGGGCCTATGCTGGACCCTCCTCCTAACTTCCATCCCTCCATTGCCCATGGTAGGTGTTTATTCAACAATCTTCTTGTGAGCATGCATGGATGCTGCCATTGTCGTTGTCGCAAGGAAAGGGGCCGAAGGCTGTGGACGACGGGAGCTTCAACATCCTCTTTTGCCTGCATCAATCCACCCGCTGTCTAGAGAACCCGTAACATCATTCTTCTCGGGAGCTTGGAGAGACAGGGATGCACCGCTGGAGGCCTGGTCTGGATGTCCATTGCTTGCTTCCCCTTACTTCTCCATGTCAAATCGTCAGGATGGTGGGTGCGGCATTCCAACAGACTGATGGTGGGCGTTGTTGGAAATAATCTTGACCATGTATCTTATTAGTGTTTTGCATCTGTTTGTGCACTGCGTATAGCTGCACGTTTAGAGTTTGTTAGTTGTATGCAAACGCATGCATGCAAGAACCAGTGTATGCTTGCACATGTGTTGGTTAGTGACCGAGTCCATGGCTGTGTTAGTGGCTGTGCTGCATGCATGAGATAGTTGGGCTCATGGAGCGTGAGTTCAGGATCGTGGCGTGAAAATCGGTTGGCTTAGCCAGTCCATGTGCATGTATTTAACTGTTGAACTGTTGAGCCTTTAGTGTGTAGGGGAATAACAGAGAAAAAAGAAACAATTGCCCCAAACTCTGTGTGTGTTCTTGACGTGAGTGTGTGATCTGAAGAGAGGAGAGCCATGAGTGAGGTCTCGCCGGTGCTGAGCCAACAATTGGTATCGAGCAAGGTTCAATACGAGGAGAGTGCTTACCGGTGGCGCCGCAGCAGGAGGTGCAGCGCCGGTGGCGTGGCGTGGAGCACGGCGGAGACGCGCGGCAAGCAGGTGCGTCACATGGTGGCTTCGGCTGCAAGGCGAGAGCGTTGTCGGTGGTGAACGGCGTTCTTCCACCATCAGCAGCGTCATGGTGTAAGGCGTCGCGGACATGGCAATGTCTAAAGCGGCGGCGGCATCGTCGAAGATGTGTGTGTATATGACACAGTAGGAGTGTTGCATGTGTCATTTATTTATTTGTATGCACGTAGGAGGTGTGTTACATACGTGCGTATATTTGTGTCGTACTCATGCATGTAGGTGAGTCGATGCATGACGATGTGTGCGCATGAGTTCTTGTAGGTGTGTCCAAGTTCTCATGTGTGTAAGCTCTAGTGAGAGTCTCCGTTGCCGTCTAGTTGTGTTACCGGAGGTAGAAGCAAAAGATGCCGACAAGTTGTGTCACCGGCGGCATGATCAGCAAGAAGAAGGGAAAACTCCTTGGAGATGCGTCAGGAGATCGGACTTCGACTTGTGAAGTAAGTGAAGTCAAGATTAGGGGGAGATTGTTGGAAATAATCTTGACCATGTATCTTATTAGTGTTTTGCATCTGTTTGTGCACTGCGTATAGCTGCACGTTTAGAGTTTGTTAGTTGTATGCAAACGCATGCATGCAAGAACCAGTGTATGCTTGCACATGTGTTAGTTGGTTAGTGACCGAGTCCATGGCTGTGTTAGTGGCTGTGCTGCATGCATGAGATAGTTGGGCTCATGGAGCGTGAGTTCAGGATCGTGGCGTGAAAATCGGTTGGCTTAGCCAGTCCATGTGCATGTATTTAACTGTTGAACTGTTGAGCCTTTAGTGTGTAGGGGAATAACAGAGAAAAAAGAAACAATTGCCCCAAACTCTGTGTGTGTTCTTGACGTGAGTGTGTGATCTGAAGAGACGGAGAGCCATGAGTGAGGTCTCGCCGGGTGCCTGAGCCAACAGGCGTTGGGTTCTTTAAAACGGTGGGGAGAGCGATCGGTGGTGGTGGTGGTGGTGGTTGTCACGACGAGGAATAATAGTCCGGAGATGACGGCGGGCAACTGCCTCATAGGCACCGGTCGAGGTGGAGGTCCTCAGGTGCCGGCTGCCTCAACCAGTGACAGACAGATTCGAAGCAGGGCGTCGATGGAGTGGGCCATCGGCGGAGCGCTGATGAGGCTCCCCATTGGGCGTTGGCGAAGGACGAGGAAGCCGGGAAGCTCAGGGCGGCAACGTGGGGGGTGGGAGAACGGCGGTGTGGGGCGTGGGGGCTGGGGCGCGGCGACGTAGAAGCACGGCAGCGGCGTGGGGGCGGGGGAATTTCGGAAATTTCAGTGATTTCGTCCCTTCGAAAGTTTTATAATTCGTTCAAAAAAATTCGAAAATATTTGAATTTAGACAACTCCAAATTTCAAGTCCAGATTTCGTCCGGTTTGAAAACCCACCGAAATTTTGAACCAAAATTTCGATGATTTCAGTCCCCAACGGAATTTTTTCAAAAACGAAATAAAGTTCCCTGCCTAGGTCGCATCAGGCCACTCACCAGGTAGCCATTCCAATCGGAGCCTTAACTGGACCAATTTTGTAGTCAGCCCAGTTCCACAAACACAAAAAGTTTTGCACGTAGCACTATTTATGTTTAGATTCAAAATTGCTTTCTCAAGACTGAGTTAAATTACACTAAACCAAGCTATTTTCCTTACCTCACCTACCTAAGGGTCTGACTTACCCTATATTTAAACATTATCTTGGAGGATTTAATAGGTTGAGCTCACAACTTATCCGAGGAAGCAAATGTAGGTTGACAACAGGGCTAACAGAGCAACCGACATGGCCTGGATATAAGTGATGGAGCTCAGTTTTGATTCTACATGGAATAATGATAGAAATCTCGCCACAACTATCTCAAATCGCCCCATTGGCGACGATTTTCTGGGGTTGAGAATGATCTACCTAATTACACATAAGATTGTTTTGTAATTCCTCATCCACGATTCGAAAGAACAAAAAAAACTCACCCACGAGTGCTTCATTTGAGGCTTGATGCGAGGTACGTTGGCTCCTTGGCCATGGTGAACATGGTGGCATGGGGAAACGAAGACGAGGCCTCACTTTCGTTCCGTACAAGTTGTTTAGAGCATTTTTAGTGTATTAAATTAACATCGATTCAAATAGATGTCACGTAAGCATTCAAGGAACTAAGCTTATGTTTCTTCAATGTATTGAGTCAATTCCAACTAATAACTCAAAACCATGTTACATTAAAAAACCATAAAAAATAATATTCTCTCTCAACCGCACTCTCTCTCTCTCTCTCTTATTTAATGCTTTGATCGACTTCTATGTAGAGTTCGGTTCCAGATTTTTTTTTTGTTGGAATCGACCCTTCCAATGCATTGAATTGATTCAATACCTTCTCTCCTTTTTTGAACCGGCTAAAACAACACATTAGAGATGGTCTTAGAGATAACAGTCTCCTCTTTCCTTTTGTAAAGCTTCGGTTGTTGTAACCTCCCATGTAATCGACTTGTGTTACTATTTTCTATTTGGCACATATTCGGTAATATAAATGAATCCCACCCCGGCCTAACTGTGGTGCGGTGTGCTTCTCCAAACTCTTTCATTGCCTCATTAAGTTTATATCAATAATATATAGTTGTCGCAATTGGTGCCATAGGTGATTAGTTGTTGGGACTAATACTGCTATAGCTGCTGTTATATGGAGCATCTAGAGAATGCGCAATGCAGCCTGTTTCAAGCATAAGTGGCCCTTAGAACCAATACATGTAATTTTTGATATTTGTCGATGTAATGAGCTTTGGGCCAAAATGCAGAAGGAGGTCGATCAGGACTTGTTGGTCAAGGGCGCTAAAGTGCTGAGTCAAGTGGCGACGGAAGTTTTTGGGGGGGCGAGAAGGAGGTGGACACCATGGATCAAGAAGCTGACGAATGGACCTGATCACGGTGGCAGCTAGCAGGGGCGGTGTTTGTTCCTTGACTGAGTTTTTGTCTTCAGTTGATTAGGTCGAAGTCCTTTGTAGTTCTCTTCGGTTGGTGTCCTAGTGACTTTGTTTGTTCTCACTGTTGGATGGTTTTATGTTTGTACTGGAATATTTGGTAAACCTTTGTAATTTGGTTTCTTCTAATAGAAACAGGGGATACCTCTTTTCAAAAAAAATAAAAATAAAAAATACTTCTATAGCACGGCCAGTGGCAAGATCTGCACTGAGATGTTATGTTAGATGTGTACTGTCCATATAGATCGAGATTCTCATCGTGCTCCACATCTATCTATATAAAAGAAGGCAAGTTTGGGCTCCTCTCAGGGTGGCCACGTCACCACTATTCTTCTGGCCATCGGATGCCAGTGCCCTCGTGTCTGTCGTCTAATCAGATCTAGCTTTGCGTTCACATGCCCTCGCACTGCTTCGGTGCGTGCGCTTTCTCTGCCGTCATTCCCCAGCGCTTGCCGCTTGCCTCGCTCTCCCCTTTTTCCTATCGCCCGTCCGCTATCTTCGATTCGATCGCCGCCGCCACTTTTAAGGGGGCATGGCGTCGTAGAGGCTTAGGGCGGTGTGGAGATTGGTATTGTGGGAGCACATGTAGGTGGTGCTTGAGGAGGCTCTCAGGGACACAGGCGTTGCACCGGCGGATGGCCTTGCCTTCGCCTACTAGAGAGAGGTCTGCTTCGCTCTGTTCGCCTCGCAAGATGCCACGCGCCCACGCTTTTCTCTAGATTCTTCGGTTACATTGGCTGCTCTTTCCCCATCGCCCCCTCCTTCTTCACCACCCTCCTCACTCCAACTCCTTCCTCTTTTCCTTCATTCTTACTTCCTCCAGTGCCTTTTGTGTTCTTCCTAGGCACCCGTTTTTATACGCGTTGTTCTTCCCTTCTTAGTTCTTTTCCATTGTTTTGGTTGTTTCCTTCTTTTGCCGTTCTTGTTGGGTTTTTATTTCTGGATCTGAAGCCTGGTTGTCGTCCCTGTTTGGCTCCCTACAATCGGTCGTCAGCTCCGTCGCTCTACCAATTCAGCTTTTCCCTCTTCCTTTGTTTCTTTTTTTCCCGTGCCTATCTCTTTCTTCCTTACCTCCCATTTGGATCTTTGGTTTAGATCTTCATTTCTATGTGGCCCTGGCCCTGCAGGCGTTGGATTCTTGCATAGAAAATTTGAGACCTTGTCATCTATGGAGCCTTTCTTAGGTAAGATACGGTAATGCAGAAGGAATTTGTTCACACTATATCACTATAACAGAGGATAAATTGGGTAGGTAACATTTATTGTTGAAACACAGACATGACTATGCCCCAGTTTCCTCTTTGAGGGAAAGTTGTTGATGTTTTACTTATTCTTGAAATACTAATTTCCTTGCAGGCGATGGTGAAATGATTGCAGATGTGCTCCAAGACAAATCCACATATGCTGAGCCTCCTTCTAGGTGAGGAATCTAATTGCATCGTCTGGTTGTTTTAATCTTTCTAGATTAATTCCTATCTGTCTTCATTTGCTATCAGATCTTCTGAAGAAAGTCGGTGCAGAATATACAATATCTAAATTCTAAAGTGAATAAGTGATAAAAGTTACTACATAGTAGAGCACAATGATACAGTGTTCTACAATCATGGCCATGGCTGATGTTACGTGGGATGGTCCTTAATTAGATAAATACAGTGATAAACACTAACAACCATTCTCTTACAAGCCCTTAGTTAGATAAATACAGTGACAAACACTAACAGCCATGCTCTTACAAGTTTCTAATCAAACATTTATTCTGTTTACCCTTCGTGTTCTGATATGGAAATTGCTTACTTCCGCCTTGATATGACAGGCCTAAAATATTACAAGATAACATGTACCAGAATTGTAGGCAAGTGATACATGATGACTTAAACAAAACATGTTGGTTCTATCGGAAAGATAACCTGTACCAGAATTGTAGACAAGTGATACATGATGACTTAAACAAAACATGTTGGTTCTATCGGAAAGATAACCTGCACCAGAATTGTAGACAAGTGATACATGATGACTAAAACAAAACATGTTGGTTCTATCGGAAAATCCGAAAATGTTATGTTGTAGTTTTAGTTGTTTTACACAAGAGGGTTTCCAAGTTTGTCTCTGCCTGGCATTATTTGCTGGAGCAATTATGCAATTGAAAAGGCACACCTCCTGATGTTATACTTAAGGTTGTATAAAATTGCTGTTGATGTTATATTGGTCCTTTTTAATTTATCCTCTAGATATTCTAACTATAATATATTCTGAAAAGATTTGAAGCTAGAACTCCTGCAATTGGAGAAGCTATAGGATTGGGAGCAGCAATGCATCCCACAAATGACTTGGAATATGATTCTATTTTTTTCCCTGCAAAATAATATGGAGTTTAGTTATGTGGCATCTGCAATATACAGAAAATACTAATGAGTATATAACCTAAAGTTAAAGTGCGCCAACAGTTTTTCACCGAAGTTATGTGCACTTCTTTATAACCTTTACTTCTACCAACTTTTTGTCCCCTTTAGGCTTTCCATCCATATGAAATTCTGCCTCTCTGCAGATTACTTCATTGATTATCAAGGTTGCTGCTTGGTGCTGTATGCTTATAATGATTGTACTAAAGGCAAGAATTTACATCTACGAGTTTACATGGTGCATCCGGTTTGTGGTAATATACGTGATGATTGGGGAAACTGCTATGTTCAATCTTGTGCTTTACGTAGGCAAGATCTTGTAGTTCAAGGTATAATACATTTGTAAAAAAAAATCCCCTTAATGAAACTTGTTGGGTGGTGACCCAAAGATTTATCATCTTTTTTTTAATGTATACTAACTTCTGTATTTTCCTTTTGCAGTTTAGTATTTTACTTATATTGTAGTGAGATAATCTGCCAGGTTTGCAGTTTTTTGGTCTCATGATCATATTTAGTGATCTCTTTTGTATACTGAATGTATATTTCTTGCAGTTCTTGTTTGGAATCCTCATGGTGGTTTATCTGCCTAGCTTGGATCCCTATCCAGGTTACACTCCGTTCAGGAACGAGGTGCTTGTTGATAATACTGATTATGAACCTATACTTGGCGGAGAGAAGATCTGCCCTAAGAGGCATGTGAATATATTTTCTAGTGAGTAAATATAAATTGTTGCACACTATTGGATACACACATAATTCTTTTTTTTTCTATCCTCACAACTTCTCTATAAGCATATTGATATAAATTTGGTTTTCTCTTTACTTTGCTAGCCATATTATTTCCATTGATGACTCCTCTAATGCAACAAGGATATAAAAGGCCCATCACCGACAAGGATATTTGGAAATTAGATAGTTGGAATGAGATTAAAACATTGTATAGTTGGGAAGAGTCAACATTTTTCAGCACACACCACCCGGAAGAAAGGTAAAATACACTTGCCATTTCCACCTTTTTATATGGTTCCATTTATTGGTGCAATCTAGAACTTCTTTTTTAATAGTACATGAATTTGTGTGTCCTATTCTTTTCTACCCTTTTAACCGATATTTATCTCTGTACTGTGGTTCCAGAGTAGTATGGACCGACTGAAAGTCTGAAGGCATTTAACTGAAGTGGCCATGAATTATTTCGAGGAATGTGTCTCAAGTTACACTCCGTTCAGGAACGAGGTGCTTGTTGATAATACTGATTATGAACCTGTACTTGGTGGAGAGAAGATCTACCCTGAGAGGCATGTGAATATATTTTCTAGTGAGTAAATATAAGTTGTTACACACTATTGGATACACACATAATTCTTTTTTTCTATCCTCACAACTTCTCTATAAGCATATTGATATAAATTTGGTTTTCTATTTACTTTGCTAGCCATATTATTTTCATTGATGACTCCTCTAATGCAACAAGGATATAAAAGGCCCATCACCGACAAGGATATTTGGAAATTAGATAGTTGGGATGAGATTAAAACATTGTATAGTTGGGAAGAGTCAACATTGTTTCAACACACAACACCCGGAAGAAAGGTAAAATACACTTGCCATTTCCACCTTTTTATATGGTTCCATTTATTGGTGCAATCTAGAACTTCTTTTTTAATAGTACATGAATTTGTGTGTCCTATTCTTTTCTACCCTTTTAACCGATATTTATCTCTGTACTGTGGTTCCAGAGTAGTATGGTCCGACTGAAAGTCTGAAGGCATTTAACTGAAGTGGCCATGAATTATTTCGAGGAATGTGTCTCAAATTCAACATTGGATAGCACTGATTTCTCATTGCTTAAAGACCCTCAACCAGATTCAATTGTGTATGTCCTACCACAAAGGGGGATCAAGCCTTTGAGAATCCCACTTTCCAACTGATCAACGCAGTCACCATGAGGTTAGCAAATCAATTGGGTCCACTACTTAAGAGTCCTATTGTTGAAGTTTCAACATTGAAGTTTCTTTTTTTGGATGAGTTCAAGAATGTTAGAAATGAATAGTAGTATGCCACTTTATTAGTGTTGTCAAGTATTGCCAGCATAAGTTTTGCATTCTTATTCCTGCATGATACGGTCTACAATATGCTAAGACCTCCATTTCAGGGATAGCACAAGATATCTATTATTTCATCCAGATATTTTATTAAACTACCAACCTGCTTTATATAGTACCTTATAGCATTGCATTATCGATTTCTATATGTAATAACTCTAATGCATATATACATCTCTAATATTCGTCTCCTATATCTGCAGAATAGTACATATATGTTATACATAGCAATTTGTATAATCACATTTCCATGTATGTCTTATAGCTTACATACATATATTCGTCTTCTAATTACTGCTTATAAACATTTTTCCCTCTTCAGTAATCCATACATAGAAATTCTGAAGCAAATGTCGCTTATCTCTGGTTTACCTTCGTATAACTAACATATACATAATTAAAACAGTTCTTTGTAAAAAGCAATATGCGTATCTACTGTATGATACATAAAACAAATCTTTTTATACAACTCCTTTTCTCCTGTGACCAAAATCGCTTTTGTTCAGCACCGCGCGCACCAAGGCGCGCTAGGTTTTCTAGTTTACATGAGGCGCATGCCCAACCCAACTGTCACCCGTGCTACTCCAGAATGGGTTGGTGGAAACGAGTGAGAGCCGACCTGCCCCACTCAATTTATGGAAAAGTATACTTTCTGTTTGGATTAGTAACTTTTATATAATATATTTATGCAAAGTTAACCAGTATTTTCCATTTCGAACATATTTGTTACTTTTGCTATATGTTAAATATCGCTCTAATACGATAACAGTTCTATCAAATTTAGTAAATAAAATGTTTTTACTTTAAAATACATTAAACTTATAAGTGAAAACTTTTCCAAACTTGATGGAGCACCATTAATTAAACCCCTCTGGGAACCACCTCTTGGTGGGGGTGGAGTTATGGATGCACGACTCTACCCACAAAGGTTCATCCTGGTGCCCATCTTTACGCCATCGCCCCCATCATCGGTGCGGTTAGCCTGCCGCCATAAGAATCTAGCCCCCTCTTTTGATTTCTTGGTTTTTTTCTTGTGGTGTTTGATTTGGGTGGGATTCGTGTGGTGGTTTGTTTGCGTGCAGGAGGAGGTGCGGGTGGAGAGGACAGAGGACGGGAGGAGTCATCGGAGGAGAAGATCTCAATCGTAGCCGGGCTCTCTCAGTCGTAGCCCGGGTCTCTCCTCTTCACCGCCAATCCTCGAAAGCTGCCTTCAATCTAAGAGGTGTGTCCCCTACTCGTCGATTCATTTGGATATTTTTGTGGTTCGATTCTTTTTTTTTGGTGGATTCGGAGTTGTATTTTGGTGAGAAAACATGGAGTGATGAGAAAGGGTCCCTAATTGCAACATTTATGGTCATGTGAATTTGCTTTAGATTCTTTAGTCGGCGCTTGAAATGCCATGGATATGCTCAGTCATTCTGATCTAGACTAAAAATATTTTTGTAGTGACATGGTCATGGCAGATTTAGGATTTTACTCTACTAGAATATAACCTGAAGTTCAAACTTTAGAGGCCTTTTCTAGTTGAGTCAAATTGAATCAGAAAATTTATCAAGAAAGAATTTACTTGCACTTGGTGTCTTGGTTGTGTTGAAAGCAACCAATTGGTAAGGTCTTCTCTAGTCGAGCCAAAATGAATCAAAAAATCTGCTAGAGTTCATTGTTTATGAGACTATTTGGACCATCATGTGCAAGCATGGAGCGATTGGTGTGGATATGATCTATCATAAAATGCGATGCTCGTAAGGTTAGATTGGTGTTACTGTTGCTCTATGTTAATTTCTTGTTTCATAACCCAATCCAATCCTGCCTGATGATTAATTACTAGACTATTTCCCTTTGTGTCGTATCATGCTTTGTAAGAACTAAAGATGTGCTAGTCTTGTTAACATTTTGGTGAGCCTAAGAGGGTCTATGTTCTGAACTATCACCGTGTTATAAACAACCATCGATCCTGTTGATGTTCATGTGTTAGCTAAATTAGCATCTGACTGAATCTGTTTCCCAGTTTGATTACTAGAAACTTACATGTGTGATATTCTGATGAACCAATTTGGGTTTTCTTTGTCAAAAGTTAATGGTTGCAATAGATGCTTCATAGCCAGTAGCTAGACATTCCTGACATGAAACGGTTAAGCTTTTTCTCCATCTAAGTTGATTTGCTTACATCATTGCTCTATTTCCATTGTGCTTTGTAACCAAAATTTTATTGTACTATCAACCGAACGAACATCTTGCACTCACCATCCTTTCCCTAACATATTTATCATAGGTGTTGTCTATGGAGGCTCAAGAGGGAGGGCTAGGAGCTAGCCAAGAAGGACATGGCCGAGATCATGTGCCGCCGCATGCTGCACAAGGAGGATATGTTCATGAACAAGTGGAACTTTCGTCAAGCAGCTTGTCAGTGGCGAAATGGAAAGCCCCTGTGACGAAGCGGCAGATGCCCCCGATGGCGAAGCGACTAAGTTCACCGGTAGTGACAATGGTGAGGTCTCCAGGGATAAGGCTCATGACATCTGCTTCGTTTGGATATTTTTTCCACCATGGTTGAGGCTTTGTGGTCCAGTGCACCAGTCTTGAATGTATGTCAGTGTTGAAACCTAGATTGCCGCCAATTTTGGGGGTCCTTGAATCCAGACATTGTCATTGCATGTATAGTGGTTGAAATGAAGTAGAAATTTCAGAAATATTAGGACCTATCATTCTTGAAAATATGTGTTCATGTTGTTTTTGATCCTAGGTTCGAGTTGGGCATTCTTGATAATCATTTGAGTCGTGGATTTGGGAATAGAGCATATGCATACCTTTCCAAAGTGAAGAAGGCAATTAGAAAACTCTTTGCTGAGTATTCCTCACAAATAGGAGACTCAAGCATTGATAATGCACAAGAAAGCAATAATGCTGAGATAATTATTGATGAAAGTAACTTATAGGCTGATTGGGGGCAACATCTCAATGCACAACAAAGGAATAGAGTAAGTGAGCTTGACAAATACTTGGAAGAAGAAGCTGACCCATAACAGTTGATTTTAACATCTTACAGTATTGGATGATACTTTTCACCAAGTATCCTGCACTTGCTCGCCATGGCGCATGATTTGTCGGCAGCCCCTGCATCTACAGTGGCATCAGAGTTTGTATTTTCTATTGGAGAGAGGGTTATAATTGACTATCGGAGCAGGCTGACCAGCGAGACTGTTGAAGCTCTTATTTGTCTCCAAGATTGGATAAGATCAGATGGTACATGTACTCTTATCTCTACTAAAAAAATTCTAGATTATGTTATGCTAAATACTTTTTTAGTGTAATTGCATATTGATTCCTTTTCAATGTTTCAGACACTAATGACAACACAACAAGAAGTGATATTGGGGATGATGATGATCTCCTTTAATTTATTACTTCATGTAATCCCCTTCTTATAATACTTAATAGAGGTAATCTCCTTCTCATAATGTTAGGTGATTAATTTGCATATATGAAGGGTTGTACTGTACATTGATGCATTGTTCAGTTGTTTAGCAACAGTGGCGGCGCGGGGGGGGGGGGGGGCGGTGTTGTTGTTAATTTAGAGCTCAAATATTGTTGTTGGATTAGATATGGTCCATATGGATGCCTCTTTGTTATGGAATTTTTTTTGCCAACTTTATGTGTGTGTCATTGGACATCCACTCTGAAGCTGGGAAAATAGAGAGACTTCTAACATTGATTATTCACTACCTACTGGAAAAAAAACTCTTAGGAAAGGGAAGTAAGAGTGCAAGATTTATTGAATTGACTAGTGGCATTTTTGGTCTGTTTGGCCCTACATGCTTTGCTATTGGTAGGTCCAACGTGAGTTATGAACATCAAAGGCATTTGGTTTTGTCTGATGCATGAAAATTCAAACTAAACCGAGCTAAATGCTGAAGAAACAAAGTCATACTTTCCATTCAGTTTTGAAAATCAGTAGTCCTAAAGTAAGTTCTAGTGTTTGCTCCAGTCCATATCAAGTCATTTTTTCCCACCGTGGTTGAGGCTTTGTGGTCCAGTGCACCAGGCTTGAATGCATGTCAGTGTTGAAACCTAGATATTGGATGCATTACCAGCACTTTGTATAGTTATCAAATTTGTGTCCTGACTAGCAGTTATAACCTTTATATTGGATGCATTGTCAGGTGGAACGCTACAAGGAAGGCTGTGGTTGGGTGAAATTGTTAACTGTTCGGTTCTTTATCTTCTTTTGGCTGAATTGATAATGCAGCAATATCTGATGCAAAGCTGAATTCTATTGGGGGAAAATATAAGAATTTGATGGATAAAAATTCTGCCCGCAAAGCACCATTCTGTATCCTGGATTGCAGCAGAAAGTGCCATTTAATTGCTTAATAGAGGTTGATCAGTAGCAGTCTCTTGTTACTTTTATTTGAAGATTTCTAGTTTTTGTGATGGGAAGTAAGACCCTGACTAAAGAAATACCTGACTAAAGTGGTACTAAGTGCTGGTATAATTTGTTCTAAAGCACATCCAAGTGCTGAAGTAGTAGTTTTTTTGTTGAATGTTGTAGGTATTCATGTCATCCAAGTGCTGGTGTAATTTGCTTTGAAGCACATCCAAGTGTGTAGTTTTTTTTGTTGCCTATTGAAGTATTCATATCAACTAATTATTTGTTAAAACTAGTTGAGTGCCCGTGCGTTGCAACGGAAAACCATATTTGGATACAGTGAAGTTACATGCATGAATATGACATAGCTAAGATCAGTTTAGTGTCGTATTGACGATTCAATGCAATGGATAAAAACAATCATATTGAATGCCACACATGCACCAAACCTAGCCGTGTCAAAAAATTGGTGACCTCAAGATGCTATCTTGACCATCACAACATTGCCGGGAAGTGCGTGGGTGTAAGGTTGATCAGAATACCTTCCTCGACAGCAGTATGTGAAGAGGAAGAACCAATTTCAGAGATACATAACCAGAAGAACAACGAGACTGTTTTGAGGAAACAATAAATTTATAGACTTAACTCTCCTTCCATAAGAAGTAGATAATAATCCTAAGAGTGATTAATTGCATATAGAGCATCCTCAACTCTCAACTTATTCTCTTTCAGTATTTGTTCGTGCTCCTACATATCAAGTAGTCATAGTCATTGACACCCCTTCCAACATTGAATCAAGGAAAGAAAAGAACATTGCAATCTACATCCAGGATGAAGCATGTAACCAACCAAGCATAATTTTCAAAGAAATTCCCTATGCACCCAGAATAAAGAAATGGGGCCTTCCATAACCACACTATCGAGCCAAGTGAGCTATAGAGAACAAGAGAATGTTAGACCTGGATCACCTTCTTAGTTACTTCCTTGGAGAACTTGTTTGTGGCCAACACCAACAAATGGTGTCTCTTTTGGTAAGAACAACCTTTGCAACAACTCATAGAACTTGTTTGTCTGCCTTTTCAAGTGATAGTCTAATTTCACATCTAGTTACAATTTTACTGTTATTGCATAAACAAATAATGCTCACAAATAAGAAGCATTAGTGACCATGAAAATTTTCCAGATTGGAAGTTTGCCTCATCTCCAGTGCTGAGGTGGTATTCCCACACTAACTTCCACATGTTCAGAAAATGCACATCTAGCTCATTCTTTCATCTTATTGGAAATGCCACCACTAATTGTTGATTAACCCCAACAGTAATAACAATACCACCTTTTGGCATAAAAGCTTCACATATTCAGAGCCGGTTAAAACTCAAAACAAACTAAAAACATGTAGACAAGGCAATTCAAGTACCATATGGAATTTATGAAACATTTGTACTCACAACCCGAGGAAATAAAAATAAATCGATCTATTTGAAAAGAACTAACACAAGCAAGGAGCTATCAATGTTCACAATGACGTAAAAAAAAAGTGCATAAGGAAGATTGATCTGCGTTCACATCAGGAGGAACGCACGATTAGCACTTGCAACATTTATTTAAACTACAGTACTATGTTACTTGTATTAATGGAACATTATTCTAAAAGCAAGTTAGTTGTAGGGTGACTTACTGTACCAACAGCCCAGCCCCACAATTGAAACTTGAATCAATTTATATCAAATTGGAAAGGAAGGAAAAATGACATCCTATCCTAAAGCTGTACCTGATACTGTTGCCAGCACAAGAAATTAAAATAGATAGTGGAAGAAATGCTTACAAACAGGTGACCTACCAATCACCATATTCTTCTCAGTCCCCTTTCCCTTGCCCTCTTCTTCTTTGCCTCTTCTTCGTGTCTCTTCAATCTTGTAAAATTTGTGACACTTAGCAGACCAAATATTCCACCTTCAATTCTAAGCAACAAAGGACAAAACAAACAAATGCTAACTTCAGGTCTAAGCTATGGTGTTTATGTTAATGACTTAGAGATATTTCAGAATTGCTACAACAGCAAGCAGCCAACCATAACATTCCTTCAGCTTGAATCAATGACCAATAATCTTGCACATATTTGAATCTCCAGCATAGCTTCATGTGCCATCTTGGTTTCTTTCTCCCACTGAGTTCACTCCAAAACTATAAGAACAAATTGTGTTTCCTCTCAGTAATAAGAAAACAAAATGACAAACAAAATGAGCAAACTTACCATCAATTAATTAGGAAATAACATTTCGCACATCAGAATATCTGATTCATGAAAGCATTGAAATGAACATCACGAACTAAAGCTTGAAGCATTAAATGACAATACACCACTCCATCCATGAATATTCACTAAGCACCCATGGACTAAAGCTTGTTTTTTTTATGGCTGCCACCTTGCACTTTCATGTTCTTCTCCCTGGTAGCAAATCTCAAGGTAATCAAGCACCTGAATTAAAAATAAGTGCATGAGATGTGAAGAAAACCATGCAAAAAAATTGTCAAAACATTAGGTAGTGACTGAAGGATTTGGAAGAGTCAGCTATTTAGTAGACCATCTAATGATAAGATGTGTTAACCAAAATGAAAAAAATGAGGCGTAAGAAGAAAAAAAACTATCCTATGGCTACATACTGTCCAGTAGTGACCATCATGTTGGTCCGAGCCGCTCGCTGATGCCACCACCACCATCTCGAACTGCTTTTATAGCATCAATACATGCATGCATGATCAGAAAAAACTGTAGTTAAATATGCTTCACAACAAATCGGGATCTCTGGAAGGAACCATGTGATGTTGAGCTGTTTGGGGTGTGTCTACGTCATGGACGTGATGTTAGGCGGACAAAGCATGCCAGATGCTTTGTTCAGGGCACTCTGCTCAAGTGCGCAAGCTCCCTACCACGCTACTGTCCAGCATTTTTTCAAACATCGGTAAGGCATCATGCGGGGAGAGCTACAACAACACTTCCGCTAGCGAGGCAGGCTAGGAAAGCTGGCCAAGACATCAATGGAGACATGGGGCTGCAACCCATCTCGCCGGGGACTTACTGTTTAAGTATCCGATTCCCCAGGACAAAGCACTCCTCCCCGCACCTCTCATCAGCTCCGACGACCCTTACTGGTGGTGGAGGAGACACGCTTGGCTTCCCAAGGGCCTAATTAACTTCAGGAGACAGAGACAGGGGCGCAGATTGGACGAGGAGGCCGTAGTCCGTCATCAGCTGTGGTGGCTAGCACGGCGGGAGGCATGGAGAGCCAGAGAGGGATGCGTAGGCGGCGACTAGGGGGAGGAGGACTTGGCTGGCTAAGGTCGACCTGATGGCATGAGGAATATATGACGACCAGACCTCCAGTGAGGTCAAGACGGTGCGGCCACGGATGACAGTGGCGAGGCTAACCGTGACCCCAATGCGGACTCGACTTCTGCCAGACCCATGAAAGGTGATCAACACCTCTGGCGATGGCGAAAGGTGTCGATGGCGGTGGCATGGTGCGAAATGGACGAGGGCGAGGGAAGGCGAGGAGGCGACCAAATCGGCAGCGCATGAGGACGGATCGACGGTGGAGGGTCGATTTACGACAAGGTAGGGTTTCGACCGAGGATGCTGAGGTCCGCATCCATGTCCTTTGGGGAGGCGTCCTCGTGCTGGTGCTTCTTGTGGCTGTGGCGGCCGGGTTGGGGGAGGCGACGAAATCGTGGCGGGGGCTGGCTTGAGGTTGTAGAGCCCAAAGGCGAAGAGGTCGGTGGCGAGCGCGGCGCTCCAATAGGATGTCCTAGATAGGATGGAGATAGAAGCGAGGAAAAGTTGGGAGCCATGGTGGTGATGGAAGACGTGGGGGATTGAGCAGTTCGGCAAAGAGCCACGCGGATGATAGCGGATGGGTGGCGCGGTTTCCGTTGAATCGGGAGTGGCCGAAAGATCAAACAGCTCACGTCTCATAAAGAGATTGATCTAACCGTTCACATTGTACAAGGAGGACAGACGACTACCACAAATTACTTCTTTTAAGTAGTAGAGATAGAGATGCTTCTAGGAGTACAAATATCTTTATTTATTTATTTTTTCAAATTTTTTAGTATTATTTTAGGATTTTTAAAGCATTACTACTGCTAATAGGGACTAATACTAAGCAAAAGCAAAGACTAGTACTAAGAAAAAGCTGGCTGGTGCTTTGCGGGCAGCCGTCAAGCCCACTAACATATCGTGCAGATTGCATTATGAGCTAGTGGCAGCCGCAAATAGCCCGGCAGCCTATGTGGATGGGTACAAACTATCCATAGCCCGCCCCGTTTGCACCACTAGGTAGGGCAGATTTCAGTGTGATTCCCACCGTCACCGAGATCTAACGGCCATTACCCACGTACCTTCCTTTAACACGTGCGGACACGGACGCCCCAGGATTTAATCAACTGCCTTCCGCGGAGCCCATTCACGTCCGTTTATCCCCCCATCCTTCCTTCCCCACGAGGAACCCTCCCTTCCCCTCCCAACAAAAAAATTCCCCAATTCTACGCGAGCTCAATCCCTTCTCGGAGTCCTCAGATCCGCCCGATTGCGCCTAGGATTGACGCGCCTCGCCCTCCTGACCCGGAAGATACCCTCCTCGAAGATCTACGCGCTCGCAAATCGGTTGGTGGGTTGGGGGGCACGCGGGTGGGTTCTTTTGGTGATTTTTTTTGGGGCATTATTTTGATCGTCTGTGTGTTTGTGCGCAGGGTGGATCTGCTGGGGAAGGACGGCGGGTACTCGTGTGGAGGTAATCCGATTGATTCCGTCTTATAAGGTCCTTTTAATCCCCATGTATTTGTCTTCTTGTTCTTTGTTTCGTTTCTAATTTCGGGATGGAAAGCTCTGAAGTCTGAAATTTTCCTTAGTTTTTTCTGATTGGGATAGGAATTTAGGGTGCATAATTTCTTTAACGATAGCAAGATTGCCATTGTGGCGGAGAATCTGAGGAGGATCCTCCATTCGGGTACTGCCGATTGTTTCAATGATGTGAGGATGGAAGAGTAGTTCCTGTGTATGTAGGTTATCTTTATCTGCCACCGAATTTTGCCTCTTCATTTGATTAGTAGTGTATGGTGTAATGGGAATCATAGGTTCGGGGTGGCACCGGATTAGTCAAGATCATGGTTTGGGTTGGTGGTGGGTGCGCAGTAGAAATCGCCCTGGAGGGTGTTGTAGTTTGTAAAGGGCAGGGTGGATGCAGTTGATACTCCTTTGTAGCTTTGATTGGCCTATTTATTTGCTGTGTTCTTCAGGTATTTGTTGATTACTTATTTGGGTGTAGTACAAAATATTCCCAGAATTTCATCATTTGCTTCCATGGTACCTGACAAGGCAATCTTGCTGAAGCTGCAGCCTCATTTCCTGATGTAGCTGGTTCATGTCAGAGAGAATAAGATAGTATGGTACTCTGGTAGTTTGTTATCTGTAGCATACATCCTAGTCCCCAATCATATGTTACATATGGGTATGCTACCTGCATATCTGGAAGTAGCATCAACTTGCACTTTGCGGACATATGTAATTGTATTCTCTAGTAGTCTAGTCAACTGATTTTCTGATTCACAATATATCCATCCCACCACTGTCTCCTCACTGAGCACTGCCCCTTCTGGTCTTTTTGGAAGGAAGAAGCTGGCTGGAAGATGGGATTAAGTCCACGTTCTTCTTGCTTCCTTGCGTGCCAATACTGACATAATTCTTTTTTCTCAGTTTGTTGGTATCTAGCATGTGTTATTCTCTCCACCCCATTTATTTGAAGTTTTTAACCTATGGCAGATGCTAGCTAATATTCTTTGTAAGCCTCAACTTAATTTCACCCTTTTGCTCAACTCTTGAGCAATCTTTCTTTGTTATTACAACTGGTATCGCTCATGCTTGGATTCTATTAGGTTTGGTTACTTGTGAATTTCTTGGTACTAAGTTTTATACTTTTATGTATCCTTGAAAGGCAAGATTGGATTACATTCTTGCATGTGGTATTCTATTTATCATGTCTTGAGTATGTAGTGTGGACAGAAATGGCCTCCCTATAGCTTTGTCACACGTTTTAAGCATCCTTTTCTCGAATAGGCTTAAGGCTGGTGCCTCATTTTGCTGAGTTATTTAGAATACATTACTTCTGATTCTTTCATACATGGGTTACTTCTGTGATACTTCGTTACTTTTAGAGAAAGCTTTGATTCGAAATGACCAGTATTGCTTGATGGATGAAAGTGGTGAAATTTATTGTTTGTACGACCATATTCGTAGTGACCACTTAAAGAAATGCTGTGGATTGCAGCATCTTGATAGAGTAGCCTGTATTTTATCTTTTGTTCCTCATAGTACTGGGATTGCAGAACACCAAATTTCTCTCAGAGGATGTGTAGAGGAATAAAGAGGATGAATATATTACCTAATGAACCAAAAAAAGACCCCAGTTTATAAACCTTTGTAAACTTATAAGCCCCATAAACTATGCCCTCAGCTGTTTAAATTTCCATCTGGAGCTTTGCTGGAGTGCCTTTTGTACTGAGTTAATTGTTGGTTTTTGTTCTCTTGATGCTTAGAACACAAAGTTGGCAGATAGCTTAATAAATGAAGCTGATTCTGCTTCTTCCATTGTTGATATTGACGAGCATGATTACTGGAATAAAATTTCCTCTATTCTTAGGCATTATAACTATTTGCAAATTAAAAATAGTTCAACTTCTGATCCAGAGCGTGTTTTAGATAAGACAAGACCTCTCACATAAATATTGGCTACCTCTGCTTTGTCTAGGAGGAACCCCAGTAAGTTTGGATCTATTCAGAGCCATTTGTTTACACTAAAATCCTTAGTAAAGAATAGAATAACTCTACGATGTGATGTCCCTGCACTCCACTTTAGCAGATTTTCCTTAACTATGTTTTTATGTGCTGGTTTTAAGTTATAACTACTTTTTTTTGTGCATCATTTCATATTTCATTCAGTGACAGCTTGTATGGTTTATTTAAGATGAATGTCTGGTAATTTATTTTGAATCTACTTTGTCTGTTTTTACTGCACAGTCTAATCAGAACCTCATATGTTTAACTATTTTCAGGCTTCATAAGTCTTGTGGCTTTCTTGCTGTATAATGAGATCATATGATTGAGTGCAAAATGACGTCAACCTTACTTGATGGTCTCCCTAATGAAGTTGCTCTTCAGTGCTTTGCACGGGTCCCATTCTTATTCCATCCTGTTCTTCAGCTGGTTTGCCGCTCTTGGAGAGCATCTGTCCACAGTGGTGAGCTTTTCAAAGTTAGGAATCAGATTGGTGTGACAGAAGAACTGCTATGTGTGTTAGCATTTGAACCTGAAAACATGTGGCAACTTTATGATCCTCTTCGAGATAAGTGGATAACTCTCCCAGTCATGCCGTCTCAGATTAGGAACATTGCTCGTTTTGGTGTGGATTCCGTAGCTGGCAAGCTCTATGTAATTGGTGGTGGCAGTGATCGAGTTGATCCACTTACTGGAGACCATGACAGGATCTTTGCAAGCAATGAGGTTTGGTCTTATGATCCTCTCCACCGTGTGTGGGCACAGAGGGCTCCAATGCTTGTAGCTCGAGCGATGTTTGCTTGTTGTGCACTAGATGGGAAAATAATTGTTGCAGGGGGCTTCAGTAACTGCCGCAAATCAATATCAAAGGCGGAGATTTATGACCCTGAAGCTGACACATGGGAGCCTCTCCCTGACCTCCGTCAGGCACACAGCTCTGCATGCTCTGGACTTGTCATCAAGGGTAAAATGCATGTGTTGCATAAAGGTCTATCAACAGTGCAAATTCTGGAAGATGGTGGCAATTATTGGGCTGTTGAGGATTACTCTTGGCTGCAAGGCCCAATGGCAATGGTTGGTGGGGAGCTGTATGTGCTGAGCAACAGCTGCATTATGAAGCAGCGTGGGGAGAATTTCCCTGATAAGATGGTGTCATGTGCATCCGAATTCCAAAGCAGGATTGGTTTCGGGATGAGCGGTTTGGGCGACAGCATATATTTGGTTGGGGGAGTGATTGGACCCGGACCAAGAAATCAGTGCATCAAGCCACTGTCTGATGTTGATATCTTAAATGTCACTAGTGAGAGACCAACTTGGCGACCAGGATCACCAATGACACATTGTCGAGGGAGCATCTCAGGCTGTGCTTTGCTGAGGATTTAGCCTCTTCCAAGATGACAATGCTGTTCTCTTACTGTTGCTGAAAAGACTGCCGATGGCTTTTATTTGTTCTGTATTTTGTTTAATTTGAAAAGATAGCTGTTAATTATGCTTCGATTTTGGATCGACTGGTGTAGCATTGAGGACATATGTTGGTCATGACTCAATGTCAGATTGTCAATCAGATATACTATATTTATCATGAATGTGGATCCAAACATAATACTTCGTGCATCTGGAATTGATATGCCTTCCTTGCAATGCTTGATACTAGTTTGTTGGTTTGAATCTTTGCGCAGTATGTGAAGTTTTACATGTATTTCTAAAATTGAACTTGCGTACACACTAACAGAAAAAGGTTAGGAACAGAAAGTGCCATGTGTTTTCCTGGAGGATATCCCAATAAACTGTACCATGTCATTGCCATGATCCAAGATTACACTGACCTTTGAAAAAAAATGGAGAAAGATTATACTGATTTTTTTGTGCGATTTCAATGAGGAGCGGCTCTTGGTTATCTGAATGTCAAGTCATCTTTTTTTACTGATATTGTGGCAGCCGGGAGGCCTTTCCAACAAAGGTTTCGCTCTTGGTGTTTTACAGACACATCGCCAAGCAACTCACGCTTAAGCAAACCAGAAGTGACAGGCATTAATTTGTGCTTAGTGACAGTAAGTTTCCCATTACACAAAAGGAAATACTTAAGAGTAATAGTACTGTATAATCGTCTGTAGTGTAGTGTACGAACACTCTCCTAGTCACCTGGTTCATCCCCATCCCCTTCTTCTCCCTAGCTCGCTCAGCTCCACTCATTTCCTATCACTTTCCCCAGCTCGCTCATCCCCATCCCCTTCTTAACCCCAGCTCGCTTAGCTCCACGTGCTTCCTTCTCTCCCCAAAATCGCCTCCGCGCCTGGCCGTCGGCCGCCTCGCCTTCTCCGCCGCCCCAGCTCCACCACGCTTGACTTCACTCCATCGCCGGCCGACCGCCTCACCTCTGTGCCCTGGCCTCCTCAGCCGCCCCCTTAGGCCCCTTAGCCACCCCCAAGCTCCACCTCGCGGCGCCGTCGACCCTACCCCCTTGAGCCCCCTCGTCCACCCCTAAAGTCCGTCTCAGCCACCCCTGTGGCCCCGTCCCTCCACCTTGTAGCGTCGGTGACCATGGCCCCCTCGGCCATCCCCAAGCCCGAGCTCCACCTCGCGGCACCGACGAGCCCCCTTGGGTGCCTCCCGTGCCCCTCGCGCTGCCCCCTCTCGGGTGCCCCTTGCAAGGCCCACGGCGCCGTCACGATTGCCGTGCTATCCGGAGCTCAAGGCCGAGCGCGTCGGCGCCGTCGTTGAGGGTGATGTCAGTGAGTTGCAAGTGTTGCATGTGTCCTAAAAAATATTGTATGTTACAGTTATATGATTTTTTTTGTTGCAACAGGTGATTTGAGATGTTGGGGAATATATTGTTTAGTGTTGCAGTAACAAATGTTTGAGAATGACATTTTTCCAGAATTTTTTTGAATGTCGCAGGATGAATTTTGTTGCAGGTGTTGCATGTGCTCAGATCATGTTGTTATTGTTGTGGCAACATTTTTTTTAACCTTTTTTTTGTTACGCGCTCAGTTCTGAGATGTTGCAACCGATATCCAAAAGATGTTGTATGCAGCTATGTACGGATCCGAGCGCTAGTTGCACCCAATACTTAATCAGTAGTATTACGGTCCGAGCACTAGTCACGCCCAATACTTAATTAGCAGTATTACGGTTCAAGCGCTAGTCACGCCCAATACTTAATCAGCAGTATTACGGTCCGAGCGTTAGTCACGCCCAATACTTAATCAGTAGTACTAACCCACAGATTCACTGCTGTTAGTAGTGCTTGTCACCTCAACATCTGAAAATCAGACAAACACATTTGACTCCGCAAAAAAATTGAAGCCGACAATGAACTATTTCATTTTCGGTTTACGTGGCTGGTTTTCGTTACCGATGGACGCAATGCGCACGCTGCTCCAAAGGGTTAATTTTCAAATTTTATTCATTGCAAGGGGGTTAGTTTGAATTTTTGTCCACGCTAATTTGTAATTTTATTTGTGCCAGTGGGTGGAACAAAATATCTTGTAGTTTTGATTGTGCGTACCGTTCGGAGACAAAACGGTGGGAATGGGGATGCACAATTGTATACCAGCTAATCTCTTACTTGACCACCAATTTTATCACAAGCCAATTGCACTCTGACCTTTTTTTTTTTTTTAAAAAAAAAAATTAGGCCAGACGCACTCGCATTCTCAAAGAGCGAGCACACAGGTTAATCGTAGGATTCGATCCCGGACGTGGGAGAGGACGGCGTCCACTCTTTTACGACTAAGCTACGCTCGGTTCTCACTCTGACCTTACTATATATCTTTAAAAAAGAAAGAAAAGATAACCTCCCTCCTTTCCTGCGTCAATATATATAGCAAAGTGAAAGACTCAGGAAGCAATAATCAGGAGATGAAGATTCAATCAAGAAGGCTCAGCGACGTGCGAAAATTCGTAATCTTGAAATGGATCCAAGTAAGTCTAGTAATAAATTTTCAATTTTGTCTTTTTCAGATGAGCAAATTATTGAAAAAGTATCTAGCATTGGCATTTCTTTAGGCGAAAATATTGATGCGATTGAGAGTTCTGTTAAAAAGTATTAAGAACATTGAGTTAGGAAGAGCTAAAAATAAAGGTCATGTAGAGGTGGAAGAATTGGTAGATGAGGACCAGGATGGTTTTAATATAGCATCCCTTAATCATTTTTATAGTGATTTAGATGGTAACTCTTTAGCGGAGGATGACAACAATTTTACTCTAGTTAAAATTAAAAAGAGGTTAATTAGCTCTAGAAAGAAGAAAACCAATAGTTCTCATTTTAGGCCAATAACATTAAAGTTAAAATGAAAGGGCTCTTTTGGAATAGCAGAGGTCTGGGAGACTTGGCTAAACATCGGTATATTTGTGAGGTGGTTAAGGAGCAACATTTAGACTTTGTGGCTATTATTGAAACTAGTAAAAAAGATTTTTCAGTTGCTAGTCTAAATCACCTTTGTGGTGGTCAGGATTTTTTGTGGCATTTTTCACCACCTCATGGTCGGTCAGGGGGTATCCTTTTAGGGGTAGACAATAGAGTTTTTGATATTGGCTCTATTGATGCCGACGATTTTTATGTGAAGTTTCATCTTAAAAATAGAAGATGATTTTCAATGGGATCTAGTGGTCACATTTACGGTCAAATTTCAAACTCATTTTAAGGAAGAGTTCCTCAAAGAGCTTGTTCATGTCTGTAGGAAAGATTCTCTATCCATTTTAGTTGGAGGTAATTTTAATATCATTAGACATGCGGGGGAGAAAAATAATGATAATTTTGATTCTAAATGGCCTTTTCTGTTCAATGCTGTGATTAATACTCTGGATTTACGAGAAATTAATTTATCTGGTAGGCAGTTTACTTGGGCTAATTCTTTAAATAACCCAACCTTTGAAAAACTTGACAGAGTTTTAATGAGCACAGATTGGGAACAAAAATTTCCTTTGGTCACAGTCAACGCTCTTGAACGGTCTCTGTCTGATCACACGCCACTGCTTTTAAATTCGGGAGCAGCATTTCTTAGAGGGAATCAACCTTTATTTAAATTTGAACTAGGTTGGTTATGTAGAGACGGGTTTAAGGAAATGGTGAAAGATGTGTGGCATAATGAAAATAGAGGTGGTACGGCCTTGCAAAGATGGCAATGGAAAGTTAGATCTCTTAGGCAATATCTTCGAGGTTGGGCTAAAAGATGCAGTGGAACTTATAAAAAGGAAAAGATAGCGCTCAACTTAATAATTGATGAGCTCGATAAAAATCAGAGCTTTTGAGTTTGTCCAATGAAGACCTTAATCTTAAAAGAATTGCTAATGAGAGACTGGCATAGCTTTTAAGAGAAGAAGAAATTAAGTGGTATCAAAGATCTAAAGCGAAATTCCTTTTGGAGGGAGATAGGAATACACGTTTCTATCATTTGATTGCGAATGGTAAACACAGAAAGCAAAGAATTTTTCAGCTCGATCAGGATGAGGGGATAATTAGAGGTGATGTACAATTAAAAACGTATATCACCAATTATTACAAAGATCTATTTGGACCGTATGAAAATAACAATGTCTCCATGATTGATGGTTTTAGAAATGATATACCTCAAATCTCTGATTCTGAAAACAATCTTCTCACCATGCCTTTCTCCGAGAAGGAGGTGGAAGAAGCAAATTTTCAAATGGAGCATAACAAAGCCCCTGGGCCTGATGGTTTCCCAGCGGAGTTTTATCAGGAATTTTGGGGAGTTATTAAAAATGATTTGATGGCCATGTTTCATTACTTACATAGTTGCTCCTTGAACCTGTTTAGCTTGAATTTTGGGATTATTACACTGTTTCCCAAAAAAGTAGATGCTAAACAAATTCAGCAGTATAGACCTATTTGTCTTCTAAATGTTAGTTTTAAAGTATTTACTAAAGTGGCAACTAATAGAATTAATAATGTCGCACATGAGGTTGTTAGATCATCGCAGTCAGCTTTTATGCAAGGGCGATATATTCTAGATGGAGTTGTTATCCTGCATGAAACTGTCCATGAGCTGCACAAAGCAAAGTTGGATGGAGTTGTGCTCAAGCTTGATTTTGAAAAAGCTTATGACAAAGTAAAATGGCCATTTTTATTCCAAACTTTGAGGATGAAAGGCTTTTCGGCCAAGTGGTGTTCTTGGGTGGAGAGTTTTGTTAAGAGAGGGAGTGTTGGAATAAAAGTTAATGATGATTTAGGATCATTTTTCCAAACTCAGAAAGGTCTTAGGCAGGGTGACCTGATGTTCCCTATTCTTTTTAATATCGTTGTAGATATGCTTGCCATATTTATTTCAAGAGCTAAAGTTGAGGGACTTATTTCAAGAATAGTTCCTCATTTGATTGATGATGGGTTGTCAATTTTACAATATGCTGATGACACTATACTTTTTTTGAATAATGACTTAGAGCAAGCAAAAAATCTCAAGCTTCTTCTTTGTGTCTTTGAGCTTTTATCAGGGCTAAAGATTAATTTTCACAAGAGCGAATTTTTTTGTTTTGGCAAAGCCAAAGATGTTGAAACTCAGTATACGCATTTATTTGGTTGTGAAGTGGGTGTATTTCCTTTCAGATACTTAGGGATTCCAATTCATTATAGAAAATTAAGAAATAGGGATTAGAAAAGTGTGGAAGAGAGAGTTGAAAAAAAGCTAAGCAGTTGGAAAGGAAAAAATTTGTGCAGAGGTGGTCGAGTAGTTCTTATTAACTCGGTTCTAAGTAGCCTCCCTATGTTTATGTTGTCTTTTTTTGAGATTCCTAAAGAGGTTCTCAAAAGGCTGGATTTTTTTAGATCTAGATTTTACTGGCAAAATGACAATCATAAAAAAAAATATAGACTTACTAAGTGGAGTTTAATGTGTACGCCCAAAAAGTACGGTGGTCTAGGCATTCAGAATCTAGACATAAAAAATAAAAGTTTGCTAGGAAAATGGTTTTTTAAGTTGCTTAATGAAGAAGGGGTTTGGCAAACGTTGTTAAATGAGAAGAGTCTTACTGATGCGGCCCAGTTAGCCCCTACTAATTCAATATCGATACATAATATTTCTTATGTGCAATCTTTTGTTAATAACAAGAAGGACGATATGTGTGCACATGGTTCAGGGGCTGCGCGTGTGCTAGGCGTGCCAGCAGATGCGCGTGTGCCGGGCCAAGCAGCACGAATGGGCGTAGAGTCGGAAGGCAACCGTGTGGAGCCAAGAAAGCTAGAAGAATTTGGATGGTTTGGCGTTCATGCACCTGGAGTTTCTATTTTGTACGTGTATACCAATCCCAGAAGGTTAGGAGTCAAGATATTACGTAATTTTCTTGAAGATATAATGGAACCGAACCAACAAAAATCCCATGGAATCCGGACGGTTCCAGCCAATTCCTTGTGTGCACGGAGGTTACTATTTTCGGTGCATCCAAATATTTTACCGTGTACGTTTCTATCTTTGCATGCACTTGGATGGGGCCCACCGGCATGCAAATTGCTTGCTGGCTTGCATGTCTCTACTCCACGTGGTTTCCTTTCATTATGTGCTATTGGATGGGGCCCACCTTGCATGTAAAGTGTAGATGAGCTCTAGTTGTTTCCAGGTGAACACATATGCTATTAGCTGTCACATGTAACGTGAGCTTGTGCACGTGTTATTTTATTTAGCAAGTCTATTAGGAGTTTGAGTCCAGGGTCACCTACATGTAACGTGAGCTTGTGCGTGTGCTACTTTATTTAGCAAGTCCATTAGGAGTTTGAGTCGGCCGGTTGGTCTAGGGTGTGTGCGTGTGTTTTTTTTTTGGCTATATAAGCCAATAGTTGAGCGTCATGTAAGGCAGACAAGTTTTAAGTTATGAATTAAAATACGTGTGCGTGTTGGCCTTTGGCCGTTAGGGTTTATCCCTGTTCTATGAGTGTTCTTGTGAATTCCAATCTCGGATTTCATCTTGGCGAGAGGGTTTCTAGCTGTGGTGCTAGGAGTTACTCGTTGGATCGTTGATCCCTATTTCTCGTTCGTGTACTGAGGTGTACGTGGGTGTGAGATTTATCTATCCAAGTACGAGTTGCATCTTGCAATTCGTACTCCACATATTATCAAGGAGATTTGTTCCAGGTACTGTTCACGTGTATACTACTGTTCACGTGCATGGTACTGTTCATCCACCGCTAGGAGAAGAAGACGACGCACTGCTGATCTTCGAGTTCCACCGTGAAAGATCGGGCAACCCATGGATTTAATCTCGCCTCGAGGTTGATCCACATTACTTACGCAGGCGGTTAATAAGCCTGGTACTTCGCATTTTTGGTCAGGTCTAATGAAAATGAAAGATCTTTTATTTCGTTATGGTTCATTCCAGGTTAAAAATGGAATGCAAACTAGATTTTGGGAAGATATTTGGTTAGGAGACCTGCCTTTAAAAAGACAATATCCAATCCTTTATCATGTAGTGAGGAAAAAGGATGATACAATAGCAAATATTTTGAGTTCGACTCCTTTAAATATCTCTTTTCGTAGACCTATTATTGGACCCAAGTTACAGGCATGGAATGAGTTACTTTTGAGAATTATTAATGTTCATTTAAGTCCTCAAAATGATGTTTTTATTTGGAAATTAAATAAGTCTGGACTTTTCTCAGTACAGACTTTTTATGCGGCTCTTATTGGAAATTATAGAGTCCCCAATAAGCCCTCTTTTTGGATACTTAAATTCCTTTAAAGGTAAAATTTTTTCTTTGGTATCTCAAAAGAGGGGTAGTTTTAACTAAAGATAACCTGCTCAAAAGAAATTGGAGGGGAAGCAAAAATTGTTGTTTATGTGTTTCTGAGGAAACAATACAGCATCTTTTTATTGACTGTCCTTTTATACGTCTTGTATAGTGGACTGTTCAATATGCGTTTAATTTATTTCCTCCAGTAAATATAGCCAATTTATTTGGAAATTGGTTAACAGACATTCCAAATAAATTAAAAACACAACTCCTGGTTGGAGCCAGTGGCTTATGTTGGTCTATTTGGCTATGTCGGAATGATGTAGTTTTTGATAAAAAAGATATCAATAATCCTTTGCAGGTTATCTTATTGAGTGGGCACTAGATGAGGGCATGGGCAACTATGCAGAAACCAACCCAGAAGAAGTTGATATTGAGCGGAAGTGCCAGGTTGGAATAGGTGGCAAAGCAAATTTTCAACCACCATGGGTGGCGGTGTAGTCACAGAATTTGTAATGAGTGAATTTAAAGTTCAGTCGTTTTTTTGTGGTTGAACTGCTTCGTGACACTTTAAATTGTTGGTAACTTTGGATTTCGGATTTTTATAATAAATTAGGCTATATGCATCCTTAATGCAGAGACCGGAAGAGGTTCAAACTCTTCCATTATCTAAAAAATATATATAGCACAACTCAATTTGTTTCCCTTCCCACTACAATCCCTTATTACTTACTGCTAGTGCTAGGATAGCAACAAATAGAAATCTAACGAAGGTAGGAACGAGAGGCACCAGTAAAGCAACCATCATTGTTTATTGCAGCTCAATCCTTTTTTTTTTTAAGTTGAGGTTAATATAGTTCCCACTTACTTTATAAGCTTCAATGGTCATATGTTCGAGTATACAAGCTGAGAATGGAAACTGCAGAGTTGGTCACAAGAGAAAGCAAAACTGTGACGTCTGTTTCGTACTCCTAGGAGTATGTACTCCCACTTATAATATACCACTTAAATGAACACATTATATTTCTTTATCACTTTCAGTATACTTAAATATCAATTATAAGATACTCCAATGCGACTTGATTGAAAAAATTCATTGAAACCCCCCTTTTTTCTTTCTATATACCTCTTTTCATATATAAAAGAAGTATATACACAAATTTTGCTATAAAAAGTGAATTCTAATGAAATTTTCATGGGACTCACTTTGGGGTATCTTATAATCATTATTGGAGTATACTCAAATAGATAAAGAGGCATCATCATATGATTTAAGTGGTATATGAGAGGTGGGAGTACGTACTCCCAAGAGTACCATACCATTTTCCTATATATATATATATATATATATATATATGTGGGAACGTATCTAGTGCAAATGGGTATTTGAGTGGTACAGTGCAAAAATGCGAATAACAGCCATCGGATCTACAACATGCGGCTCGGATGCAAGTGGGCGGAGCACCACATCCACTTAAACCCTTATGCGAACCCCCCCCCCCGCTCAAATACCCGCTCGGCTTTGCTATTTTCAGAAAACCCCCCGTACCCCTTCGTCTTCTCCTCGATCGCACACACGTCGCCTCTTGCGCTGCCCCACTCTCTCGCCCTCCCGGCTGCGCAGCTCACTCCTTCCCTTGTGCCGCCGCCACTCGCCGCCCGGCTGCGGCCACCCTCAATTGCCCTAGAAACGCCCTCCTGCCCTTGCGTC
Source organism: Phyllostachys edulis (assembly GCA_036346405.1). NCBI lineage: Eukaryota > Viridiplantae > Streptophyta > Magnoliopsida > Poales > Poaceae > Phyllostachys > Phyllostachys edulis. The sequence goes on from CM070563.1 coordinate 31,038,171, forward strand.
GCTGCCGCTCGGCGCCCACGTCTCCTGCTTGCCTCATTGCTCCCATTGCACCGCCACCGCCTACCGCTTGGCGCCACGGTCTTCATTGCTGCGCTGCCACTCGGCACCACGGTCTCCCGTGCCAAACCCCGATCTGCGTCCACAGGCTGCCTGGCTGCCGACTTCGGTTCTGCGTTCTTGCCGACTACTCCCCTTGCGCCGTCGCCGCCGCCTGCCGCTCGGCGTCCGCGTCTCCCCGTGCTGCACCGACTCGGTTTCCCTCGCCCCTGGAGCCGCCCTCCTTCCCCCTCCCGGCTGCGACGGTGCTGACTGTTAAATGCTATGTAGCTTGTTCTTCTAGTCGGTGCGAAGTTGTAGCATGTCATAGCAATTTTAACATCAGAGGGTGGAAGGGTGAATGCATATGGACCATAGATAACGCCACGGGATGATCTCTTTTGGTTCAAGAAACCAGAGTTTCTCCTATGCCTGATTCATTTCATTCTCTTCCAGGTACATCTTTGTTTCTAGTTAATTTGTAAAAAAAGACTATGGATGAGCCTAAACTTATGCATATGATACAAATGTTGCATTGACTGATTAGTACCATATTAGTGTTCCTTTTATCTGAGAACTGGAGTGGTTACCTCACTTGAATTTAACACTGAACTTGTTATTTTTACTACAAGGCAAAATACTATGCTTGTTAATGTATGTACTACATCTACGTCCTGGTCTGGTGTTGTGCATGCTTATGCCAGAAGCTGCTCTGTTGTCTCATCTGGTCTTTAGTGCGATATTTGGGATGGTTTGAAAATGTATATGAGTTATGCTTTGTGTGTTTGGCACAATGTAGCAGGCATGAAATCTGTGGGCAATGAGAACGTGGCCGAGGCTTTGCCAAGACAAGGAAGCCTTGATGCGCACTCTATCGCTCAAATTAGTTCACCTCCCCAATAATTAATTGATTTTGGTACCCCGGAAAAGAGCGGAAGCACCCCCATTCATAGTAAGTATCGTGTTATGTGCATGTGTTTGATTCTATCGGTCATTCCATCATGCTTGACACTTAATCATTGGCATTGCAGGGTTCTTCTTATACACCTTGTGATGACCCAACTATCAAGCCATTTGAAGGGATGGTTTTTGATGACTTGGACGCTGCTGAGGAATTCTAAAAGACGTATGCACATTCAGCCGGGTTTGGAGTCCGTGTTGGTCAACATACGGATGTCAAAGGTGTTACGAGATGGAAGCGATGGATGTGCTCAAGAGAAGGATTCCGGTCTGAGAAAGATAAGGACAATGTGGAGTCAAAGAAAAGGAAATATGTCAGGAAGTTAACTAGGTGTGGTTGCGAGGCGATTTTAGTTGTAAAACACACTTGCGACAAGGAGTTTAGGGTGCAGACATTTGTTGAGTCACATACACATGAATTGGTATCACCTAGCAAACAACAATTGATAAGGTCTAATAGGAAAGTAAATGAGAAGGCCAAGCGTGCATTAATCACATGTCATAAAGTAGGCATTGGCACAAGCGAGGCATATAGATATCTCCGTATTAGTGAGGGTGGATTTGAGAATGTAGGATGCACGAGGAGAGACTTGCAGAATTATCATAAAGAGCTGAGAAGCTGTATCAAGTCATCAGATGCTCAAATGTTTGTTGACAACCTTTGTAGGAAGAATGACATAAATCCTTTATTTTACTTTGATTATGTTGTTGATGACAAGGGTAGATTGGTACATGCATTTTGGGCGGATAGTACAAGTTGAAAGAATTATGTCCATTTTGGAGATCTTGTCTCATTTGATTCTACATATAACACCAACCATTATAACATGATCTTCACACCATTCACTGGAGTAAATCACCATAAGGCCTGTGTCTTGCTTGAGGCTGCTTTATTAAGCAATGAGAAGGCTGAGACGTACGTATGGTTGTTTCATACATTCTTGAAAGCAATGGGAGGAGTTGCACCTAGGCTTATCATAACCAATGAAGATACTAGCATGAAGAATGCAATTTCCACTATTTTCCCTACTAGCACACATAGGTTATGCATGTGGCACATTTTGCAAAAGCTTCTAGTGAAGGTACCGCCACATTTGAGGGAAAACCTTTTATTGTACCAACGTGTTAACTCATGTGTGTGGGCCTCAAAAACTCCGGAGGAATTTGAGGAACAATTTTCTTTCATTATTTCTGATTTTGGTTTAGAATCCAATGAGTGGTTGGCTACTGGGTACCGAATCTACGCATCATGAGTACCCACTTACTTCAAAGATGTATTCTTGGCAGTAATCCTTAGAGCCACTTCTAGGAATCCTTAGAACCAATTTTGTGAAGCCAAGGCTGGCTTAAGTAATTACACGAAGAGAGGTAGAAAAAACATATTTCCACATTGAGATCACATGTCGATCTCGATGGGGGCATTTTTTCAATCCATAAAGTGGCGTCCTCTATATAGGACTGTAGCAGGCGACACAGGGATGGAGTATAAGCACGGAAGATGACATTGTTTCGATGGTTCCAAATGCACCAGAGGCAAAGCAAAAGGAATGTGTTGTAGTGACAATGGGGGATGAAGGGGGGCCGTGGGAGGCCAGGGAGGCTTCAGACGCAGGGGGAAGTGAATGAAACGCCGAGAGCTTGCCAGAAGGATCTGACGAAGGTGCAGTGAAAGAACAAATGGTTAGCATCTTCTGTGCCCTCATTGCATACCTCGCAGTCTTCAGTGCCCACCAGGGTTTTCTTGAACAAGTATTATTCCCACGTCACACTATCCACACATACCCTCAAGGAAATTTATCTTCTCCTTTCTTGTGTACATGTACCATTTCTCGTCTTGGGGGCTATTTTTTCTACATCTTGATGAGATGGTATATATTCGGACAATTTATTATCCCTTATTTAGAAATAAAGATTAATTATATTGCCAGCATAACTGCAAATTTACAATATGTTTCCCTATATTTAATAACAACAGTTAATATAAAGGTTGATCTTTCTAAAAAAAGAATACAAAAGGTAGACTTTAGGTACTTTAAAACCCTAAATTTTTTTTCTCTGTTTCAACTATTATTGTTATGGACTCGTATCAAGTAAGGACTTATGGTCACCGTAACAAGCCTCGAGGACAAAGTAGCAGCGCGGAAATCGGCAACAGCGCAGGTGAGATGGAGTCTGAATCGAACTGAAAGTTAGAGTTTGTGTCGGTTACGATGAATTGTTTCCTTTTACAATTTGTTCTGAATTTAGATATAGATTGTAGGAGCTATGTCTATATATAAGAGAGGCAAACATATTTGAGAATCAATCAATAAAGTATATCTTAAGAAAGCTTGAGCAGCTCAGAGCCTCCTTCGCGACGACCGAACCGCCTCGTCGTGATCAGGAGGGCAACTGCCTATTTTCTCCTATAGCTCGCTACCTTTTGTGTTCCAATACGAGAGCTCATGAACACCTTCTTCCTCCCCTAGCGCACCACCAAAAACCTAGCCACATCAATTTGGTATCAGAGCCTACCACCGCGTCGACCGCTTTGTTGCCTGGCCTGCAACCAAACATGGGTGAATCAAAGTCTTTGGATGATCTGAGTCAGCAGCTAGATTAGATGCTCAAACAAATTCTTGGTGAAAAGAAAGTGCTACGAGAAGAACTCAACAATCTTCGCAACCAGTAGGCAGACAATGCTGCAGCCATCGTGATGCTCCAAGTAAAGGAGGTTCTGGAGTTCTTCACCAAGAGGAAAACTTCATATCCATTCAGAAGAGAGGAAAAGGAAGATGAGTGACATGGCGCAACTCGGTACCACAAGCTCAATTTTCTGATGTATTATGGAGAAGAAGATCTCCTTCCCTGGCTTAATAGATGTGAACAATTCTTTCGCGGGCAGCAGACAATGGAGGAAGAGAAAGTCTGGCTGGCATCATACCACTTAATGGGCATTGCTCAGCTCAGCAATGGTATTACCAGCTAGAACGAGATGAAGGTGTACTCGCATGGCCGCACTTTGTCGATTTTTTCAATATGCGTTTAGGGCCTCCCACCCGTTAGGCAAACTAGCACAGTTGAGTCGCTTCGGTTCCCTGGAAGAGTATCAGCACCAATTTTTGGCTTTGCTTTGCCGCGCCGATCCTCTATCGCTGATGCAACAAGGGCATTTTTGGAACCCATAAAGTGGCATCCTCCATACAGGACTGTAGAAGGCGACACAGGGATGGAGTATAAGCACGGAAGATGACATCGTTCTAATGGTTCCAAATGCGCCAGAGGCAAAGCAAAAGGAATGTGTTGTAGTGACGAGGGGGGATGAAGGTGGGCTGTGGGAGGCCAGGGAGGCTCCGGACGTAGGGGGAAGTGAATGAAACGCTGAGAGCTTACCAGAAGGATCTGGCGAAGGTGCAGTGAAAGAACAAATGGTTAGCATCTTCTGCGCCCTCATTGCATACCTTGCAGTCTACAGTGTCCACTAGGGTTTTCTTGAACAAGTATTATTTATCTTCTCCTTTCTTGTGTACATGTACCATTTCTCGTCTTGGGGACTATTTTTTCTACATCTTGATGAGATGGTATATATTCAGACAATTTATTATCCCTTATTTAGAAATAAATATTAATTCTATTGCCAGCCTAACTACAAATTTACAATATGTTTCATTATATTTAATAACAGCAGTTAATATAAAGGTTGATCTTTCTAAAAAAGAGTACAAAAGGTAGACTTTAGGTACTTTAAAACCCTAAAAAATTTCTTTGTTTCAGCTGTTATTGTTATGGACTCGTATCGGGGAAGGACTTATGGTCACCACAACAAGCCTCGAGGACAAAGCAGCAGCACGCAGATCAGCAGCAGCGCTGGCGAGGCGGAGTCCGAGTCAACCTGAAAATTAGAGTTTGTGTCGGTTACGATGAATAGTTTCCTTAACGATGAATAGTTTTCTTTTACAATTCGTTCTGAATTTAGATACAGATTGTAGGAGCTATCTCTATATATAAGAGAGGCAAACATATTTGAGAATCAATCAATAAAGTATATCTTAAGAAAGCTTGAGCAGCTCAGAGCCTCCCTCGTGACGATCGAACCACCTCGTTGTGATCAGGAGGGCGACTGCCCGTCTTTGCCTGTACCTCGCTACCTTATGTGTTCCAATCCGAGAGCTCACGAACACCTTCTTCCTCCCCTCGTGCACCACCGGAAACCTAGCCACATCAATTTGTATCAAAGCCTACCACCGCACTGACCGCTTTACCACCAGGCCTGCAACCAAACATGGGCGTATCAAAGTCTCTGGATGATCTGAGTCAACAGCTAGATCAGATGCTCAAACAAATTCTTGGCGAAAAGCAAGCGCTACAAGAAGAAGTCAATGATCTTCGCAATCAGCAGGCGGACAATGCTGCAGCCATTGCGATGCTCCAAGTAAAGGAGGTTCCGGAGTTCTCCACCAAGAGGAAAACTTCATATCAGTTCGGAAGAGAGGAAAAGGAAGATGAGCGACATGGCGCACCTCGGTACCACAAGCTCAATTTTCTGACGTATGATGGAGAAGAAGATCCCCTTCCCTGGCTTAATAGATGCGAACGATTCTTTCGCGGCCAGCGGACAATAAAGAAAGATAAAGTCTAGCCGGCATCATACCACTTAACGGGCATTGGTCAGCAATGGTAGTACCAGCTAGAACGAGATGAAGGTGTACTCGCATGGCCGTACTTTGCCGATTTTGTCAATATGCGTTTCAGGCCTCCTATCCGCATCAATCCGTTAGGCGAACTAGTACAGTTGAGTCGCTCTAGTTCCCTGGAAGAGTATCAGTGCCAATTTTTGGCTTTGCTTTGCCGCGTCGATCCTCTACCGTCGATGCAACATGTTCAGCCTTTTACTGCCAGCCTCATGAAGCCACTACGCAGTGATGTCGAGTTACAAAACTCGACGAATCTGCAGTCGGCGATGAGTCTTGCCAGGGCATATGAGGTGTGACTCCTGGAAGAACTAGTCGAACCAAGGCCACCAGTTCGACAGAAGCCAACAACGTCATCCACACTGACGACATCGTTAGTACCAATTCCCATCCCAAGTTCTCGACTGAGTTCAACACCAGCCAATATATCCCAACCCACACAACAGTCGACCGCAGCACCATCGTCGGGTTTACGCTCCATGACACCGCGATCCAAGTTCCGTCACTTGTCCACTGAGGTGATGGCTAACTGGCGGGCAAAAGGCTTGTGTTACAATTGTCTAGAGAAATTCCATAGAAATCATAAGTGCTCAATGAAGGGAATATACATGTTGGAGATAGAAGATGAAGATGCAGTCGGCGAGCCCAGCGAACAAGAAGAAATTTCGTTGCATGCTCTCACTGGAATTCGGGCAAGTCACACCATGCAACTCCAAGTCAAAGTAGCGGGACAGATAGTGCTAGCCTTGGTCGATTCAGGCTCTACGCATAATTTTGTTGCTGAAGAGACTACATGTCGCCTTGGGCTCTCCCTTGCACCTTGCAATGGCATGAGTGTCATCGTCGCTAATGGCGATCGTGTCAAATGCACAGGCCGCTGTAACAATGTGACATTGGCATGTTCAACGTTGATTTATTTGCTATTCCTCTTGTTGCCTTTGAGCTGATTCTAGGAGTCCATTGGCTGCGCACCCTGGGACCAATCATCTAGGATTTGGAGCTTCTATCCATGTCATTGTGGCGGGTCAGCCATCGAGGCATATGGCAAGGAGTGGTAGCTCCGGAGAAACAACATGCGCATAATTTGATGGGGAAGACATGATGTCTGAGTTACAACATGAATTCGCAGTCCTCTTTGAACCACCTCGGGGTCTTCCACTTGTGCGGCACCAAGACCACCGCATTCGGCTCAAACCGAACATTGAGGCAATGGCTATATGTCCCTATCACTATCCACAGTTGCAAAAAGACGAAATCGAGAAGCAATGTGAATACATGCAGAATTTTTTTTTTAAAATAATCTATTTTTTATTCGAAATTACAAAAATATTTCGGCGATATTTTTTTAACAAATATCGTCTGTCGCCCAATGGTTGGGCGATCGAGTATCGCCCAACGGTTAGGCGACTCAAAGTTATCGCCCAACCGTTAAACTTTAAAAGCGCATGAAGCGGACCGTTAGCATCATCATCTGATCGCCGCACCGTTGGGCGATAGGATCGATTGCCCAACCATACAATGATCAGCATGTTCGATCGTGCGGTGCGACAATGATTGCCTATATAAGCGTCGGCGGTCCCCGGCGGATCTGCTCTAGATCGGCGCATAAGCAGTTCGCTTCGCGTTGGAAGGAGAAGAAAGAGAGGAGGAGAGAAAAAAGAGAGGGAGAGGGAGAAGAGAGGAAGAAGAGGAGGAAAATTTCGATTGCGAGGTAAGTTTGTTTTATTTTGTAGTGCATTCTTTTAGTAGGTAAATAGTTTAGTTAGATAAAATAATAGTGTAAGTAACGCCGAGGAAATCAGTAGTTAGAGAAAACAGAGTAGATTCGTGCATTCGTCCGCCGAAATCGTAAGTAGCGCTAGAGGAAATCAGAGTTAGAGAAAACAGTAGAAAATCGAAATGTTGTTGATTTGTATGTAAGTAGCAAATGATAAAAAACTTTAGTTAGAGAAAAAATAGTTTATTTTGTAGTGTATTATTTTGGATAGGTAAATAGTTTATTTAGTTAAATGAGTAGTATAGTAGCACCCGTAGGAAATTGTAGTTAGAGAAAAAAATAGAAAATCGAAATGTTGTTGATTTGTATGTAAGTAGTAGCGATAAAAGCGTAGTTAGAGAAAAATAGTTTTTTGTAGTGTATTTTTTTGGGTAGGTAAATATTTTATTTAGTTAAATGAGTAGTATAGTAGCACCCGTAGGAAATTGTAGTTAGAGAAAAAAAATAGAAAATCAAAATGTTGTCGGTATGTGCGTGGCCGACTATTATTGGGTGAATAATGCGTGACCGAGCGCATAAGGAGGATGAATTATTTGTATAAACTAATTAGTAAAAGTAAATTAGTATGAACTAACTGACTTACGTAATTGGTAGAAGACCGGAATGCCACTTGTAGCATTTCGGATTGGAAGTTAGCGTCCGAATCGGTTTTTAGGTTGAATCTGAATATCGTACTACACGTTAATTGTGGCCTCTGCCTTAGAGAATGAATGACGTCTTGATCATGCTGTCGTGTAGTTGTCGATGATAGGTGAAGGGCCTTACAAATGTAAATTACAATGTAGCAGTACTTGCATGTCGTGCGTTGCGAGCTGACTAATTGCAATATTGGAAATATTTGCAGCCATACAATAAGTCATGCCTGTACCCACTACATTGAAAGTGCATTACGGTGTTGGCACCGTTCGTGAAGGTCCGTGGGGTGTTGACTTGAGTAGTTTTCAGCAAGCCACTCTGGTACACCCGGACGGTGAGAATGCACGAATCGAAGATGTGAAGCATTGGTGACCATGCACTTCTCTTTGAACCCCGAGGTGTCTGTTGTCGACATACAAGGGCTTTGGAGCCGGTCTCCCACGAACATCACCGGGAGTTGAGAAGACTCGATCGCACGGCGGTGTGGAAGGGCTTTATAGAAGGATGTCGGCGCCGTGGATATGAGTGTGTGATACTTGTGCAACCATGCCCAAAAGAAGTCAGAGCCCCTCGTCGGATATCATTGGTGGTGCGGCGAGCTCGGGTGCCCAACATGTTCTTGAAGAAGAGGACCCGGAGGGTCAGGTTACTGAAGAGTTCGAGAATGTTGCTTGTGATGAGCCCGACGCGGTACATCAGAGATGAAGATCGGCCATCGCATGGTGAGCCTACAGGACAGGCTGATGAAGGAGAGCATAGGGATTACATATTGCATCAAATGGAAAGCGATGACCGGATAGCCATGGCTGAAGAGGAAGCTTTAGAAGAAGACGACGAGGACGGTTCCGATGAGGACGAAGCTCCCATCCCCCGGGAATGGAACAGATTTGACGCTGAGGGTCTATGTACGCACGACGAGCATGAATCGCCGTGGGAGTACCATGCCACGGAGGTTCGGTTGCACTCAATGTTTGCTGATAAGACATCCTTGCAGGATGCCATTAAGTTGTGGGCTATGTCTATGCAGCGAACGTTTTGAGTCGTCAAATCTAGCCAAGAGTAGTACACCGTCAAATGTGAGCAGGCCGGTTGTCCTTGGCGAGTGCACGCGCATAGACCGAAATATGAGACTCACTGGATTGTCTCGAAAGTGGAGCCGCACTCCTGCATGCTCAGCAGTGTTTTGTGCAGATATCGTAACATAACGTCGACATTCATAGCTAATTTGATGTATGGAGAGATAGTGGAGAAGAAGGATATGGAGGCCAAGCACATTATGGTGGCTATTGAGAAGAAATTCAAGTACAAGATCAGCTATGGGAAGGCGTGGCGTGCGAAGCAGAAGGCTATGTAAAGACGGTTTGGATCTTTTGAGGCGGCGTACGACAACCTTCCTCGTATGCTTGAGGTGTCAGCAGAGAGAAACCCGCACGACATTGTTTGTGAAGGACATGCCATCTAAAAATCCGCGAGGTTTTTCCATAATGCATAGGGCCTTCGAGCCTTCGATCCTGATCGAGGCTTTTAGGCATATGCTGCTGTGATCTCGCTTACGGGACCTTTATGACCGGAAATACAAAGGCAGATCCTTACGCCATAGGCGTTAGCGGAACAATCAAATTACGCCATTGGCCATCGTATTTGTCGAAGGTGAGAATTTCGACACCGGTTGTGGTTCCTTCAACATCCGAGGTGGGAGTTGTTGGAGCTCGTCCGTGTGTGCGTGATCCATGATCGCCACGCCGGATCTTGAAGGCCATAAAAACTTCAGAAGACCGGAGGAGCCGTTCCTTGGCCGGATATGAGGAGTAGATGGTGTATTCGCCATTTGGGGCCAACTGCTTCAAGAAGTTCCCGGCAACCCTTGGTGAAGCTATTCAAGAGGTGGCTATCTTGAGAACCAGCAATATAAATTTGACGCTTATGGGCGCCGCCGACTAACACAAGCAGAAACACGTGGACGCGAGGAACCGAGGAGTAGAGTCTGAACTCGCTGGTCGAGGCGAGAGGACCTCGAGGAACATCGAGTGCTTCTCCCACTAGATCGAGGCCTAGCCATTGGACAAGTGGTCTCTGCTGCATGACACCGACGGGGCAAGGTACGGCATAATGACCACTAACCTTGCGGAGGTGTACAACTGGGTTCTTAGGGGCCTTTGTTCTCGGCCCTCGTCGCCATCGTGGAAGGTGTTACGCACAAAGACAATCGGGTATTTCAGGAGAGGCATGCAAATGCCGCACTTCATGCCACGAACCCTCAAACACCGTGCTCGCGAAGATTACGGCATACATGCAAAGCGAAGACACGAAGGGCGATCGCACGGGTGTACGTGATGGGCAATATGGAGCATCGTTTCGACGTGCTCTTGCGGGATAGAGCCGGATTTGGGAATATTTTTGTAATTTCGATTAAAAAATAGATTATTTAAAAAAGAATTCAATACATGCACGCCCAAGGTATCATATGGGACATCACGTCTACTTTTTCATTGCCAGTTTTACTTGTTAAAAAACAAGATGCTTCTTGGCGATTTTGCGTCGACTATCGGGCCCTCAACGAGCAAATGATCAAAGATAAGTTCCCGATTCTGGTTGTTGATGAGCTTCTCAATGAGTTAGAAGGTTCTAAATTTCTCACCAAATTAGACCTTCGCAGTGGGTACCATCAAGTGCGCATGTGTCCTGACGATGTGGAGAAGACCGTGTTCCGAATTCATCATGACCACTTTGAGTTTTTGGTTATGGCTTTTGGGTTAACTAATGCACCGACCACTTTTCAATCACTCATGAATGAGGTTCTAAAACCCTTCCTTCGTAAGTTCGTCCTTGTGTTTTTTGATGACATTTTGATCTCCAGTACATCTTGGGCGGAGCATTTACAACATGTTCGAGCGGTATTGCAACTTTTACGTCACCATCGGTTGGCACTTAAGCACTCAAAATGTTATTTTGGTATGGCATCAGTGGCTTACCTTGGACACATTATATCCGACCCATGGAGTTGCTATGGATCCAGAAAAGGTAGCGGCTGTGGCCGATTGGCCTCCTCCTAAATATGTCCGTGCGTTGCAAGGTTTTCTCGGACTTACATGGTATTATCGTAAGTTCATCAAAGACTATGGCATCATCGCAGCTCCATTAACACAGTTACTAAAAAAGGAGTCTTTTGCTTGATCGGAGGCAGTGACAAATGCGTTTGTATGGTGGACTGTTCAATGTGCGTTTAATTTATTTCCTCCTGTAAATATAGCCAACTTATTTGGAAATTGGTTATCAGGCATTCCAAATAAATTAAAAACACAACTCCTGGTTGGAGCCAGTGCCTTATGTTGGTCTATTTGGCTATGTCGGAATGATGCAGTTTTTGATAAAAAAGATATCAATAATCCCTTGCAGATTATCTTATTGAGTGGGCACTGGATGAGGGCATGGGCAACTATGCAGAAACCAATCCAGAAGGAGTTGATGTTGAGCGGAAGTGCCAGGTTGGAATGGGTGGCAAAGCAAATTTTCAACTACCATGGGTGGCGGCGTAGTCACAGAATTTGTAATGAGTGAATTTAAAGTTCAGTCGTGTTTTTTGTGGTTGAGCTGCTTCGTGACACTTTAAATTGTTAGTAACTTTGGATTTCAGATTATTGTAATAAATTGGGCTGTGTGGATCCTTGATGCAGAGGCCGGGAGAGGTTCTAACTCTTCCATTATCTAAAAAAATAGTTGGCTCTCACATCCGCTCCTGTTCTGTAGTTACCAAAATTTTCCAAACGATTCATGGTGGATTGTGACACTTTAGGTACTGTAGTGGGCGCGGTGCTTCATCAGGGGGAATGACCCATTGCATTTTTTAGCAGGGCAGTGGCGCCTTATCATTCAAAGTTGGTTGCATATGAGAGAGAACTTATTGGTCTTGTCAAGGTAGTCCACCATTGGAGACCATATCTTTGGGGTCGTGCATTCACCATTCGTACAAATCATTATAGCCTTAAGTTTTTACTTGATCAACGGCTGTCCACAATACCTCAGCACGACTGGGTTAACAAGTTATTCGGGTTTGATTTTCTCATGCAAGCAAAATGCTATAGCAAATGTGTTTTCTCATTGAGATGAAGGGCTTTCTGTTAATGCTATTTCAACGCCACAGTTCAATGTATTCGATCAAATTCGTGAGGTGGTTGCAACACGCCAGAGTTGGTCTCTCTGCGCAATAAAATTCTCTCAGATCAAGCAGATGACGGTTGGAGTTTAGTCGATGGCTTACTGCACTATAGAGGACGCATTTTTCTGTCAGCTTCTTCATCCTTGTGGCCTCAATTGATTGCCGATGTGCATAATGCAGGCCATGAGGGTATTCAGAAACATTGCATCGTTTATGAGCTTTTTATAATCCAGCGTTGTCTAGATTGGTGTGGGAATTTGTCGCGGGCTGTATCTTGTGTCAGCGTAATAAAATCGAACATCTACACCTTGCCGGACTTTTACAGCCGCTTGCCGTGCCGACTACAGTCGGGCAGATATTTCTATGGATTTTGTGGAAGGTTTACCGATGGTACACAGCAAGTCTGTTATTCTTTCAGTGGTTGATCGCTTCTCCAAATATACCCACTTCATTTCATTGGGTCATCCTTATACGGCAAATTCTATTGCCCAATCATTTTTTGAGGAGATAGTGTGTTTACATGGTATACCAACTTCAATTGTAAGTGATCACGATCCAATCTTTACTATCATTTTTTGGTCCGAACTCTTTCGTTTAGCGAGTGTTAAATTGCAGTTGAGTTCGGCATTTCATCCCCAATCTGATGGACAAATAGAGATTGTGAATCGTGTGTTTGCCATGTATCTTCGTTGTTTGTCAGGAGATCGACCACGACAATGGGTACAATAGTTACCTTGGGCAGAATTTTGTTATAATTCATCTTTTCAAACAGTGTTGAAGGCTATTCCGTTTCGTGTCGTCTATGGTCGTGACCCCCCCGCTTTGATTGCTTATGAGCCAGGTGCTGCGTGTGTGGCTGCTATGGATGTGTAACTACGGGATCGTGATGAGTTCCATTATGAAATTAGAGAGCGTCTTCTGCAGGCTCAGGACCGTATGAAAGAACAGCATGATTCTCGACATCACGATGTCAAGTTTTCAGTTGGACAGTGGGTATGGCTTCGTTTGCAACACCGGCCAATATCCTCTATTTCTTCCCAGCCGTGGTCCAACCTGACTCCCAGGTATTATGGTCCTTTTCAGGTGTTGGAAAGAATTGGTTCTGTGGCCTACCGTTTGGAATTGCCCACTCGTGCTCGCATTCATAATGTGTTTCATGTGGCTATATTAAAAGAACACTGTGGTGATCCTCTGGAGCGTGTGGTAGCTTTACCGAAGATTTTCCATGGCTAAGTTGTTCCAACCCCAGAGAAGATTGTCAATTCTCGTCTACGCCGTGATATTTGTGAATTATTAGTTCACTGGCAGGGCCTATTTGCTGCTGATGCCACTTGGGAGCAACTACTGGATTTTTGTCATCGCTACCCAAACTTTCAGCTCGAGCACGAGCTGATTCTCCAGGCGGGAGGAAATGTTATGGACTCGTATCGGGGAAGGACTTATGGTCACCGCAACAAGCCTCGAGGACAAAGCAGCAACGCGCAGATCGGCAGCACGCAGTCTAGGTGGAGTCCGAGTCAAACTGAAAGTCAGAGTTTGTGTCGGTTATGATGAATAGTTTCCTTTATGATGAATAGTTTCCTTCTTTACAATTCGTTCTGAATTTAGATATATAGATTGTTAGGAGCTGTTTCTATATATAAGAGAGGCAAACGTATTTGAGAATCAATCAATAAAGTATATCTTAAGAAATCTTGAGCAGCTGAGAGCCTCCTTCACGACGGCCGAACCGCCTCGTCGTGATCAGGAGGGCGACCGCCCGTCTTCGCCTGTACCTCGCTACCTTCTGTATTCCAATCCGGGAGCTCACGAACACCTTCTTCCTCCCCTCGCGCACCACCGGAGACCTAGCCACATCAGTTATTTGAAACCACCACCGACATTCAATCACCTAAACTGCCTAAGTCATATTGATGTCCTATTTTTCTCGAGCACAGCTCACCGCCGGGTAGTTGAACGGTAGAAAACTAGAAATACCGTGCAAGCTTACATTCCACAGTTCTTAGAAAAAAAGGGATAAATCATTAGCCCCTTCGTGTGCAAAGTGGAGATAAAACTGTAGATTTCTAGTGGAATTTTTATTCAAAATGGTGAAAATTAACTACTGGAATTTGATGGGAATAAATACTCCTACCGATTCCCCACCTACCTACAGATAAGTGAACTTCTATTTGACACCACTGCCATAGGCTTTCCCCCTCGTTCTCTCACAAAGGGTTAAGTTCATTTCTTAAAACCATTCTGTTGTATCTATAACATCTGGTTAATTACTAAATCTCAGCATGCATGCTTTTATTTTTATTTTCTCAAGAGGAAAGACAAGAAGTTCCTAGTTTGTTATTACACAAATTGAGATTTGATAATTTTTTGTAATGCTGGGAATTGCCATTTACATCTTTTGCTGATCGTAACAAAAATAATTCTTCTCACTTCTGCTTGGCATTCGACCTGTGTTCTAACAAAGCTATTTATGATCTATGCAATTTAGTTTTAGAATATCACGAATAGAATCACTGCAAATAAAAAAAATGTACATTGGTACCACTGAGGAGTTCTTTTAGTGAGTGGTCATTAGCATTAAGTTGAGTACATTACTTGAATAGTTTTATGAGGAATTACAGATTCAAGAAACCATTTTAAGGAATTACATATTTAAAGCTCTCTTGTTTCGCTAAGCTAGACAGACCCGGCCTACTCAACAACCTCGCATACATACTTCTAATTGCTGGCTCTTGCTGAATGCTGACCCAACAGCTTCGTATACATCTCATCGCTCAACGGCTAGGGTTTCACACTTAAGAAAGACTTCATGCATCGTTTTGGTGTGCCGCGACGAGAGGCGCCATTGGCACTTTTTAGCTGCTCTATGCGCTAAAATCCCGATGCTTGGCGTTTATCCTCATGTCAACAGAACAACATGGGCATGTCACGTCCGACGTGTCCGACGTTTGAAAGAGCCGGTGAGAATTCTTCTTGTGAATGGAGTCATTAGCAATAGCATTAAGATGAGCTAATTTCACATAACTACACGTGATTTTTTTTTGAAGGCCATGTTAATGGAGGCCGACAACAGCAAGTGGTTCCACCGGTGTAGGTTGCCCGCGACTAGGGCTGGCTATTGAGCGTCGGTTCAGCTTGGCTCGTCAAGCTACTGAGTTGAAAACTCAGCTCAGCCTGACTTAATAAAAGCTCGAGCTACTCATGAGCAGCTCCCGAGCCAAGACGAGCTGAGCGAAGCATCAACAGGATAGCACACATACAAGCAACAGGAGTGCAGTAAAAATGGCACCGTGCGCCAGCGCCCTCACGCCGCCACGTGCCCCGTTTTTCAGCTGAAAAAAAATGAAAAAAAAAATTAAATCGAATTTGGATGGACACGTGTCGGCGCACGGGTGTCGGCGTGTTGCCACCGTCGCGCCGACGCAGCCACGTGGCGTCGTGGTAGGGCGCCTGAGCCGTCTCGCCAGCGCCACGTGTCGGCTCGGGCGACGCGTGGCGCCGGTGACCGTCGCCCAATGTGTCATTTTTGTAAAATCGGTTTTTAGGTTGTTAGATTTGCAATTACGGGTCGCAAAATGGCTAGATTAGCCAAAAATTCATCGAGCTCGCCCTCTGCCGCTCTTGTCCGGTATGTGTTGGGCTGGCGGTTGGTCGGGAGCTATTTCTTCGGGTTATTGGGCTAAAATCGGGCACAGAATTACGGTACGCTTCAGAATCCGGATGTTGCATTACCGAGTACGACGAGCACAAAGCGGCAGGCCTGGTCAGCAATCTCAAACTTTGATAAACCAATGATGTATGGTTTTTGTTGGCAAACTATAGACTTGGCCTAGAAGTCGGCTCATATATGGGATCCCCATCCTAAACCCTAGCATAGTCTCTAGCCTATAAATAGAGGGTGCTATTCGTTGTAAAATGTTGATCGATTGATGAAGGAATAAAGAGAAGCAAGAAGCCCCCTATATCTCTGTGTTCAATCTACTATTCTGTTCTTGCGTTCTTGCATTATTCTAAGCGTCGCCGCGCTTATCTACGAGGTAATCGCTCGAATTGGACTCGCCAGTGACGGTTCCTCAACACGTTATCAGCACTATCGACTCTCCTCAAATCGAAAGGTAACCGTCGATGAACGACACTCGTAGATCGAATTGTTTTCTCTAGATTGCTTTCAATCATGCAAATTTGGCTTTCTAGGTTGTATCCTATGGTGCAAATCTGCTCTAATCTACCCCAAGCTGACTTGAAGTCGCCGACACAATATCGATCAGTGGATTGCATGAAAAGGTGGATGTCGATTGTACCGTAGATTTGAAATCGCAAATTCGTTCTAAATCTACCGCGAGCCAACTTGAAGTCGCCGGCCAAGCCGATCGGTAATTGCATGAATGATATTGCATCTCATGAATAGTACATACATTGCATGAACAGTAAACACGAAAAAAGGCCGAAGCCGCACGTGCTTGAAGCCGGCACGAAGCCGCTGCCCCTGCACGGGCTCCCTGCCGCACGCCCGTAGTGCCGAAGGCCTCCACGACCGTGCGCCCCGAAGCCATGCCGTGACACCGAAGGTTGCCGCACGACCACCGAGCCGCAGCCCCAACGGCCGCGTGAGCTCACTGCGTCTCGAAGGCTACCCGTGCCGTAGCGCTTCGAAGGCCGCTCGTGTTGTGCTTGAAGCACGCTGCCCCGCCGCTCGAGGCCACGCCGGCTTGCTCGAGGCGGGCGCATGAAGTCGGCGTCGGAGCCACCCCGCATGGCTGCCTCTGCGCTGAAGTCGCTTTTGCGTGCCACCGCCACCCGCTGCCCTCCCGCCACGCGCCAAGACGCGCTGCACGCCCCGCTCTCCACCACCTCGACATGGCATTGCCGGACGAGCCGCCAAGCGTGGAGCTGCACCGTGCTTGCCGCCGCGCACGACCATGAGCCGCCACGCTTGAAGGCCTCGTGCCACCGCGCTTCCCAGCCACCTTCGCCCGAACTGACAGCCTCCGCCCACTGCCTCAAGACCGCACTGGTCGCCACGCGCCTCGCCCTCGCCATGGCCAAGGTGCCGCCACCACTAGAAGGCGGGGTGAAACCCTACCTCGTCAAGATCTTTTGAAGCGACCAAGTGGGCGGCCTTTTTTGGGTCGGGAATCACGGATGGGCGAGCAATTTGAAAGAATTGGGCCTAGACAAAAAAAGGAAAGGAAGCGGTAGAAAAAAAAAAGAAAAAAAGGGGAAAAGAAAATTTTGATTTTGCAAATTAACCCTCAAAATTCTAAAAATTACGAGGAAGTTTCACGAATGAGAAAATTTTGAAAATTGTGCGAATTTTTTTCTCAGAATTGAAGTTTGATGTTTTAACCCCTAGAAATTGCAGAATTCGCCAAAAATTCATTTTCTCGCAGAAAAGGGCCTCAAGAATTCAAATTTTGAATCAGTTTTAGCATTTGAAGCATGTGTAACTTTGTTATTGTTATTTCTATGCAATTTATATATTGTATTTACTATTTTGATTATCTGTGATTGTTTATATTGCTTTTAATCACTGAAAATAGTAGTAAATCATGAAAATGCAAAGAAAAATATAGGATCACGAACCGGAAGTTCGAAGAGCATTATGAGAATTTTGCAACAATTTTATGTAAATTAACATCAGTAATCTTATGAACCTTTTGCATTAATATGGAAATAACTGGCATCACGAACTAGGAGTTCGAAGAACTGACCTAGTATGGCTAGAATTTGTACAAGTCTTCAACTCTGTGATAATATAATCACGGATGAGCAAAAGATTGAGAAGACTCTCTCTACCTTTCACCCAAATGCGGTGCAATCCGCACGCAATTATTGTCAAGATAGCTACAAGGAGTATACCACATTAATTGACATCATGCAAGTTGCGGAAGTTCAAGATGATGTTCTAAGGAAGAACTACATCTCTCAGCCACCTAGTAGCAATGTTGGCCATGAAGCCAATACTAGCAGCTACAAGGTGATGAAGCCTCTCACGAAGGAGAGGGGCAAGAAGGGTAAGGTCGTGGGTCGCACGTTATCGATGCTTTCCACTCTAAGAAAAGGGCAAAGGGCAACATGAGGCACACCTCGCCATTGCAGGCACGGAGGATCCACATCCATTAGTTGCACTCATGATGTGGACAGTCTAGTAGCAGCCCCCATTATCCCTCCTTTGGACATCGCAACGGCCGCAGCTGTAGTTGCCCAAGAGGAGAAGATCGCCATGAAGCAGATTAAGGCAAAAGTTTCTGAATACTTCGTTGATTCGATCTAGTGCACGCATTGCACTAGGATATTTTATAGTAACTTGCAGTTTGTAATTGAAGCATAACATTGAATTATTTTATTCTTTGAATAATGGTTGTAAGCTCTAGGAGAGCAAAGTATTAAATTCTTATGATGAGTCCTGCAAGACTTATTCCCGTATTTATAACGGCAAGTTATGTTATGATATCTGAACTTTTTTATTTATGTGTTGCTTGCTTTCTACTACATATTAATAAAGTACACTATATTAGAACACGTGAGGCGCACTATGGAGGAAGTGTGCTTAGCAGGTAGCGGCACAATGAATACCATCTTGAGAGAGACAAAAATCTTTCAGTCGATCAGTAAGAATGCTAGTAGTCTTACGACAATCGCAGGCAGCGATACTTGTATAATAGGCTCAGGAAGGGCCACAATTATACTCCTGATGGGCACAACTTTGGTCATTAAAGAAGCCTTGTTGTACGGTTTCCAGAATCAACTAGAACTCTCAAGGATATTCGCGCTAACGGTTTCCACGTAGAGACTGAAGAAGAGTATGGTAAGGAATACCTGCTCATTACAAAGCGTGAAGAAAGTGGAAAAGAGAATTAGAATGACTTCCTTCATACGAAATTGGGCTATACTACACTAATATTAAGGCATTTGCAGCCTATACTGCCCTGAAAACTGTATTTAGAAGTTCTAAACTTTTCTATCTCTGGCATGATAGATTATGCCGCCTAGGTCTTAGGATGATGAGAAATATAATTAACAATTCACAGGGACATAATATCGATGTAAAGAATTTTCTGAATCAGAAAGATTTTGTGTGCCCCGCATGTGCCACCGGGAAATTAATTACTAGACCTTCTGCTCTGAAAGCGAAGGATGAAGTCCCTGCATTCCTGGACCGTATCCAAGGAGACTTTTGAGGTCTTATATAGCCCCTGTAAGAGCCATTTAGGTATTTTATGGTGTTTATCAATGCTTCCTCGAAATGGTCGCATGTATGTTTATTGTCTACGAGAAACCACACTTTTGCAAAGCTAAATCTCGCAGATAATTAAAATCAAGAATAATTTTCCTTATCATCATGTGAAGTCCATCAGAATGCACAACGCTAGAGAGTTTATTTCAAAGGCATTTGATGATTATGGTATGTCAATGGGAATTAAAATTGAGCATTCTGTACCGCATGTCCACATGTAAAATGGACTAGTAGAGGCATTAATTAAAAGGATTAAATTTATTGTTCGACTCCCTTTGAAGAATTGTAATTTACCAACTACATGTTGGGGACACACAGTCTTGCACGCAACAACTCTCATCAATTTTAGACCATCGACATATAACATCCATTCACCTATGCAACTAGTGCAAGGATTAGCACTGGAAATTTCTCATCTTTGAAGATTTGGTTGCAAGGTTTATGTACCTATACCATCACCACAGCGAACTACAATGGGCCTTCTCCGAAAGTCGGGGATATACGTTGGTTATGAGACAAAATCCATAATCAAGTATTTGGACTCTATGACGAGAGATTTGCATACTGCCCAATTCGTTGATAGTATATTAGATGAGGATAGTTTCCCGTCATTAGGGGGAGGAAATCAACCTCTTGATTAAAAATGTTAGGAAATAGAGAAGTCCAGAAGATAATTGAAGTCTAGAAGATAATTAAAATTCATGCACATGACCCACGTACTAGTGAAGCAAAAAGAGAAGTCCAGAAGATAATTGAATTCTAGAAGACAATTGAAGTCTAGAAGACAATTGTAGTCCAAAAGATAATTGATTTGCAAGCATTAGCAAATCATTTGCCTGACCACTTTAGTGATTTGAAGAGCGTGACCAAGTCGTATCCTACACGCAATACACCGGAGATGGTTGAAATACCGATGAAGTTATTCCTAATCCCGTCATAAGGCCTCTGAAAGGACGAGAACTCTGGCCCCTCGAATCTGAAGTAACCGGGGATGCCTGGTGAAAAAGGATAAGAAGGACTTGACACAGCCGATCACCGAAGTGCCCCAGAACTAGAAGTGGAGCCAATTGAGACCTGACACTAGTATGGAACCTTCAGAAAAGGCATACCGGATTTGAACATCTTTAGGAAGGGAAACATCAGCATAGATGTGTGCGCACACATCGAAGCTGAAACACTAAAGGGACTTGCCCCCGTAATTGAAAGTAGCGATGAACAAATAGAAGCATTAGAAGAATCGTCTCTTGAAGAAATAGCTATAAATTTTGTGTCCACGGGAGAATCTATGAATAAGACAACAACCTATGTCGACATTTACTTTGCAAAGAAAATTGACACAATCATTGATCTTGATCCAGAGCCTGTATCGTTCATTGAATGAAAGAAAATATCAGATTGAAAAGATTGGAAGAAGGCAATAGAAGCAGAATCATTATCTCTAAATAAAAGAGAAGTATTTGGGCCTATAAGCCGCACACCTCCTCATGTGCACCCCGTAGGGCATAAGTGGGTATTTGTTCGAAAGATAAATGAAAATAATGAAGTAAAGCAAGGCTCGTTGTACAAGGTGTCACTCAACGACCAGGAGTTGATTATGAAGAAATCTATTCCCTGGTCATGGGCGAAACCACCCTTCAGATATTTAATCTTAATGGTAGTAAACTTGAACTTAGAAGTGAAATTGATGGATGTGGTAACAGCATACCTTTATGGAAATTTGGATTCGGACATTTATATGAAGATACTTGAATGTATCCTTGTCCCGAACCAAGACAGAGCAAATAGAAATCTGTACAACATGCAACTCAGAAAGTCACTGTACGGACTTAAGCAATCAGGCAGGATGTGGTATAATCGCTTGAAGCGACTTTCTATGCAAGAAAGGCTACACGAACAATGAGAATAATCCCTGTGTATTTATATGACAATCCTAGGATGGATTTTGTATAAATCTCAGTGTATGAAGATGATCTGAATATCATTGGAACCCTAGAAGGTATTAATGCCCTGTTTGGTATGGCTCTGCTCCAAGTTTTTGCAGCTCCAACTCCAGCTTCACTCTTGGATCCACTCCTATGAGAAGTTGGAGCGATTTGAGGAGGTGTTTGGTTTGAAAGTTAGCTCCAACTCAAGGAATGAGAATGATCTTTGTAAAAAGACTGTACTACCCTTGTTTGTTGACTTGTAATCTTTTTTTTTCGTATTGCTTAACTTATAACAATTTAATAAGCTGATTCCAGTCATGTTGTGCTTTTTATATTTTTTTTTTCATGTTGTGCCATCTTTTTGCCCACATTCGAAATTTTTACTCAAAAAAATTGTGTACACCAACACACATGGAGATAAAGGGAAGCTGCGCGACACACCTCACCCTCGCAGCCAATGCCAAAAGTTTGGCACTTCCCATTTCCATTCAACAATATGCATTGCATTGAATCTTCAATAACTAATTTGTAGTATTTTCACAGACAACTTTCAGAGAAGTTAATTTTGCATTCAACAATTCGAGCAACATATTAGCATTGAACTATCTGCTTTGCATTGAACTCAACATATTGGCATTGAACAATTTTCTTAGGAAATATTCATACAAGAGGAAACTCGGTACTATTTTATTCAATAATTAGACACAATTAGGGTACAATTTTGGAGGATTCAACACTAGATGATATCCTCAGAAAACATTCATACAAGTGAATTTTTGCATTCAACAGTTGAAGTTGCTACAAAGCAACATCAACTACACACCAATGGCAGCTCTCCCCAGTAGAAGAAGACAACGAGGACGAGTGCACTATACACCATTATTTGTAAGAGCAAAATGGGCCAAATCGCAACAGCAAAGAAGAACAATCATTGTAAGAATATACCCGTTGCGTACACCATTATTTGTAAGAGCAAAATGGGTCAAGTCTGCACAAATATGATTTTCAGAACTGCAGATAGAGATGAAGAGCCTCACCATTGTAGCCAACCCTTTACTTGCAGATAGACATGAATCAATCCATAAAGCATCTCAGTAGCTGATTAAATAAGTTCATTTTAACCCAATGCAATAGCCTCTATTGTAAGACTGATAAGCTAGCATGTCTAGCAAGACAGCAATCATTTTGAGTCTGTCAACTCAACATAAGGTGCAAGCATAAGAAAATTACGAAGATAAGAAGTTGGTAAGTTACTAATGCAGTTTAGTGAAGTGGACCAAAAAAATGATAAGGGGCATGCCTTTTCTCAATTAGCTGCAGAACAACTAATTGATCAGAACACTTGAAAAGAAAATGACAAGACAAATAGTTGGTGCTCCTTAGTTGTTATGTGCCCACAGACATAAACACTATTTTTCCCCTTGTTCAGTGGCATTATATACAAGGCAAACAAAATAGAGAAATCAAGTAGTTTTCGGCTCAAAGAGGCATTGCCAGTACTTATCAGAAGGACAAAAGAGAACTTTCACTCAATGTTTAAATCATTTATAGATGGTGACCATCTGATAAACAATATGTGAAAGATCCATATAAATAAAGAGAAATGTATCTAGTTTAGACTCAATGTTTAAATCATTTATAGATGTTATAGATGGTGACCATCTGATAAACAATATGTGAAAGATCTATATAAATAAAGAGAAATGTGTCTAGTTTACATCAATTTTTCAACTTAATCATCATAGCCATGAACTGGTAAATTTTTTTTAGCTTTCTTAGGTCATAACAGACGCATTATATTCAGTTCACATGATGCATTTTCTAGGCATCATCCAAATGATACAAATCTACAACACAGTGGCATCAAAACCACACTAATGTACAAGTTCACATTCGGTTCACATGATGCATTTACTAGGCATCATCCAAATGATACAAATCTACAATACAGTGGCATTCCAAATATCAGAAGACATGAATCCAACAGCTCGGTTCACATGATGCATTTGCTAGGCATAATCCAAAACACACTAACGTACAAGCAAGCATTATCATCTGGGAAGCAAGGAAAAAATATCCTTATACTCTATGGCCAATCTTGCTCCACATTGGCTAAAATTCATGCAAAAATGAGGGAGCTATAGGGGGAGGGGTGGCCACAAGTGAGGAGGGAGACCTACGAAGGAGTTGAGACTTGGGAGGGAAAGGGGGAGAAGCGGGTGGCGAGCAAACCTTCATTGATGACCGGGCTGGGGAAGAAGCCGCCATCGGGGAGGAGCCGGGGAGAGAGGACCGGCCCGGGGAAGAAGCAAACCTTCACGGGGGAGAGAGGACGAAGAGGCCGCGCGTGCTGGGGTGGATTAGTCAGGGTGGAGTCGCCAGGGGAGCGAGGACGAAGAGGTCGCACGAAGGACCGGGCCGAGGAAGAAGCTGCCGTTGGGTAGGAGAGCTGCCAAAGGTCGGGGGAGGAAGAGCCACCGTCGTAGAGGAAGATGCCGAGGGCATGGGGAGGAAGATGCCGTGGGCCGAGGGAGGAAGAGCTGCCGAGGGAGGAGGAGCCACGAACGGGCGAGGGGATGAGCACGGGCTGCGAACGGGTGAGGGCGGCGAAGGGGTTGGGGGCGGCGAACGGGCGTGGGAGGCGAAGGGGTTGGGGGCTGTAAAGGCGAAGAAGGGGTTGGGGGCTACGGGTTTGGGGGCGTAGCATAGGTTATATCAGTGGCAATTTGCGGGTGAATACTCTCAATTTCAATGGGTATTTTGTTTTACTGGTCCATAACTCCCTACTTGGAGCAAGGTTTTACCTGCTCCTATAAATTGTACTAGGGGGCTGCTCTACTCTAAGTTGCTCCAACTCCAACAGTTTTGTGGAGTTAGCCCATTTGGCACAGCTCCATCTACTCCAACTAAGAAGCTGGGAGTTGGAGCCATACCAAGCAGGGCCTAAGAAAGCAAGCTCTTACCTGGAGTTGGAGTTCGAAATGAAAGATTTAGGTAAAACCAAATATTACCTAGGCTTGCAGCTTGAGCATGCCCCTGAAGGGATATTAGTGCATCAGTCAGCCTACACTTAGAAGGTGTTGGAAAGGTTCAGATTTGAAAAGGCATACCCTTAAAAAGTGCCAATGGTCAGGAGATCCTTACTGCAAGACAAGAACTCATACAGACCTAAAGAAGAGGGAGAGGAAGTCATGGGACCAGAATTCCCATACTTAAGTGCAATAGAAACACTAATGTATTTAGCAAACTATACCAGATCGGGTATTGCATTTGTCGTTAACTTACTAGCAAGGTATAGTGCAGAACCTATCAAAGGCATTAGCATGAAATAATGGACACCTTCCGATACCTCCAAGGAAGCAAAGAACTTGGTCTGTTCTACAACAAGAACTAAGACCTGAATATGAATGGCTATGCAGATGCTGGGTACCTGTAGAACCCGCATATAGGCAAGTCGCAAACAAGCTATGTATTCCTATGTGGTGGAACTGTAATTTCATGGAAATCGTCTAAGCAATGTCTTGTATCAACTTCGACGAACCACTAAAAAATAAGAGCACTGTACGAGGCCTCACAAGAATGTGTTTGGCTTCGACGGATGATTCACCACATCCAGAAGTTGTGTGGATTGAATGCCGCACAAACCCCCACTATTATCTATGAAGATAATGCAGCTTGTGTTGCACAAGTGTAGATGGGTTATGTGAAGAGTCCTCTCACAAAGCATATCAACCCCAAGTTCTTCTATTCTCAAGAATAGCAAAACATGGACGAAATAAAAGTACTGCATACTAAGTCATATGAAAATCTAGCAGATTTATTCACTAAGTCACTTTTAGCATCTAGCTTTGAAAGGTGCATTCGTGGAATTGGAATGATGAGACTTAGAAAAGTGCATAATTCAGGGGGAGAATCTTCACAAACCCATTATTGAAACTTGATCACGAAGATCGAGTACCTAAAGAATAAATCCTAGAGATTAAATGAAATGGGGTGGAATGTAGCCTTTTTCCCTTGACGAGTTTTTCTGAAGTTTCTCGCCTAAGGTTTTTAATGAGGCAATTCGTGTAGCACTGCAGAACGTGTTTTATATACTCTTTCTCCAAATTTTTTCCACTGGGTTTTTATGGAGTTTTAACGAGACATGAACATGTGAGGATAGGTGCCTAAGGGGGAGTGTTGGAAAACTATGGGCTTGGCCCAGAAGCCGGCCTATGTATGGGCACCCCATCCCAAACCCTAGTAGGGTCTCTAGCCTATAAATAGGGGGTCCTATTCATTGTAAAAGGTTGATCGATTGATGAAGGAATAAAGAGAAGCAAGAAGCCCCCTATATCTTTGTGTTCAATGTACTATTATGTTCTTGTGTTCTTGCATTGTTCTAAGTGTCACCGCGCTTGTCTAGGAGGTAATTGCTCGGACTGGACTCGCCAGCGATGGTTCCTCAACAGTTTTAATTGCATCATGTTTCGCACTAGCTATCCATTAGTGATGTAAACGTGCTTGCTAATTGAACATCTCTAGCACTCCGACATTGGTGTGCTCAGCTTTTTCTTCTCGGTGCTTTCGTTAAAACTTCATTTTTTCCGGTTTAGAAAATATCTCGTACAATCATACCTATAGGAGTATCGTTTTTTACTCTGTATGGAGCCGACGGATTTTTTTAAAATAACATTATTTTAAAAGAAATTTACAAAAATAAATAGTTCTTCCAGTGGTATTTGCATTCATTGAAAGTGAGAACACGGATAACTGGTTGTGGTTCCTGAGGAATTTGAGGATTTCTGTTGTATATGGCCGTCCTAACGTATGTGTCATACATAATCGGTATGTAGGCCTACTGAGTACAGTAACTCAGCTACAACAAGGAGAGAACGAACCACTTTCATGGGTGGATCTGCAGAACAGGTAGTGCATGAGGCACTTGGGTGCAAACTTCTACAATCAGTTCCGCAACAAGGACTTGATGAACCTGCTCAAGCGGATGTGCAACCAGAACCAGCAGCAAAAGTTTAACAGAATTTGGAAGATTCTGGATGAGCGGACCCAGACATATAGAAAGGAGACAACAAAAAAGTCCCCTACAAGCGTTGACCAGGGCCTCGAAGCATTGCCACAGCTACCCACAGATGGTCCTAGTGTGGCGAGGAAGACAGGGGCGAAAGTGAAATGCTTCTCGGACTGGAGTGAGCACGAGCCTAAGGAGAAGTGGCCGCTACTACATGACAGGGGTGGTGCTCAATATGGTGTCATGACAACCAATCTAGCCGATGTGTACAATTGGGTCATGCATGACACCAGGTGCCTCCATTTGGTTGGTATTGTGGAGGTAATTCTCCGTGGTACCAGAAATTACTTTGTTGACAGAAGCAATAACGCGTCGCTCGCCATGGCAAATGACAGAGTACTATACTCTGCCATGATCATTAAGTACATGGAGGAGAAGAGCAAGAAGGGTGAGATGCACCAGGCATTCAAGATGGGCACAAGGGAGCCTCGCTTCGAGATACTGTGTAGGGATAAAGGATGCCGCGAGATGAACCACGAGAGGATCACCCACAAGTGCACGCTAGTAGTTACGTATGCACTTGCAACAAGCCTCTTCTTTTGCATAGGTCCTACTCATATGTCATGGCCGCATGTTCGACTGTGGTGCAGCATCCCGAGCAGTACCTCTCTAATTATCTCAACAAGGAGGAGATGATGCAAACCTGGAGTGCAGAGCTGTATGGTTATGATGTGGTTGGCCATTTCACTAGCCATCTGATCTGGGAGCAACTTATATGGGCCGCAGACATTAATAGGCTGAAGGGAAAGGTTGGTCGCAACAGGTACGACATGGACCAAGCAGAAGCCAGACGTCGTACGAAGAAGTGCTCTATTTGCAGTGAGTCTGGGCACACCTTCAAGAAATGCCATACGAGAAATCAACAGGATGAAGGAGACATCGGCAGTCTGGACGGTGCCGAGGGGACCTCATCCGATCCCCCCACTCGAGGCGATCGACATGGCAGATGTTGAGGTCGCGGCCACGGGAAAGGTTCGTCTTGTTGAAATATATGGTGCTCAATGCTTTGTAATCTCATTTTGATTTGTTGAAAAACTAGGTGATGATATTGTGCTGAATGTTTTGTAATATCAGTGTAATTTGTTGACAAAATATGTGAGGACATTGCGCTGAATGTTCTATAATATCATTGTGATTTGTCAACAAAAAAATATGATGACGTTGTGCTGAATGTTTTGTAATATCATTGTGATTTGCCCACAAAATATATTGTCAGAAATAGATAGTAAAAAAAAAAAATAGGCAGAGGTCCCTTTCGCTAGTTGAAAGGGCGACAGGGCTCTGTCGCTATTTCAACTAACGATAGGGACCTCTCTTCTCTGTCCTAGGCTCTATCGCCATTTAGAATGGAGACATGAAAATTTTGTTATTTGAAATGGTGACAATAACCTAGTTTTGTAATTTTTTTGGACTTTTTATTTTTGTAAATTTCTTTTAAAATAATATTATTTCAAAAAAAAAAATTGGAGCCAAAGGGCAGTCAGCGATGACATGGGTGTTAGAGTAATATTCTCGTTCTTATAGTGGAAAGACTCAGCGAGCCGCGGGAGCTCCCACGTCATCATTTTTGCGAAAAAACCCCTGTATTTTTTTTAAATCGCATCAAAAGTCTCGGCCGAACCAGCAAGCAACATTTTTTTGCGTTTGGCTATTTTCATAAAGCCCCTCATTGTTTTATGAAATTGTGTAGTGATCCTGCACGATTGTGGCCGTCCGATGTCGCGTGCTACGCCCCATGCCCTAGCCCCTCCCGTTCCCCTCGTAGAGGGCTCTGCCCGCCTCCTCCCCTTCGCCGACGTCACTCTCGCCGCCCCCTCCCCTTCGCCTGCGTCGTTCCCCTCACCGCCTGCCTCGTTACTTCGAAGCAACAAAAAAAAAATCATCTCCTTCGGTCCCAGCCCTTCCCCATGCGCCACTGCTATGCCAGCCACCACACTACCCAACCGCCTATTTCTCCTCGAACGTTTGCCATGTTATCAACCCTAGGCACCACACATCCACGGTCCAAAGTGGCGATGAAGATCCATGACGACGCAGATCCATGGCACTAACACAAGGCCATGGCGATGGCGTATATCCATGACCATGTAGTGTGGCCACGTCAACCCCCTCCCTCACCGTCGGCCTCCATGACCCAGGTAGTCTCTTCTCCTAAACCCTAAGCCCACCTTTCTCAAGAGTTGGCCATACGGGCCGTGCTGCCGGCCGAAGACGAGGCACGACATCTTGTTGCCGGCCGGCCTGCATGGCACTACCGCACTATTCATGGGTTGGGCCGACACAAGATGATAGCGGGTCGTGTTTAGGCCGCCACCCCAAGACGACGGACCAAGACGCAAGATTTAAGATGAATAGTGCTCGCCCACTGGCATGACCAGTATCAAGACGGCCCATTAAGCCGCGACCTTCGCTTTTAATATACATATATAATTTTATTTTCATTTATTAATATTTATATGGTTTTCTTTCCAGTTTTAATACTTATATGGTTTTATTTTGTTGTTTTTAAATTTTATATAGTTCATTTTGTAAGTATATACAAATTTATTTCAGTTTTTTAAATATATATTTTCTAGGATTGTTTTAGCTGTTTTTCAATTTTTCATGCCTTATGAGCTAAATGACAAATGTTTTAATGAGCTAGCTATTTGAACATTAATAAAATTTTATTACATTTTCAATATGATTGTCTCATTTTTTTTTTCAATTTTCATGTCTACTTTTGAATTCTACACATTTTTTCTAATTTTTCTAGATTTTTTTTTGGATTTTTTGGAATTTTTTCATTATGTCTGGCCAAACGGGCCACACTTGACCTGATGGGCTAAACGGGCTCGAGCCGACCCGGCACGACATGAATGGTCGACGGGCCATGCTCGGCCACCACTGCTTGTGGGCGGCCCAAAGATGGCACGAATAGTAGCCAGCCGAATGGGCAGACTGACTGGCTCGTGCTTGCGTCGAAATGGGCCGCCCGTTTGGCCAGGTCTGCCTTTCTCCCTCACTACGTGCCGTGCCTCAGCATGACCCAGCTTCTTCTCAGATGTAGGTGGTGGGTATGACTGCGCGTCGATTTAGGTGACCCGTTCTGTGCTAGCATACGGCTGACGGCTCCGTAGGTCGCCAACGGGAGCGCCGACCTTGCTTGCCACATCCATCACTGCCTGCCAATTTTTCTGCACCAATTTGGGCAACCTGCACTACAACAAGGGTACGATGGGGCGACCGATCCGCAGATCGCATGCTTCTTGCTCATATGCGCCAAAGAGGATTGTTGCAGGGAAATTTGATTAAAGATGTCTCCCGATGCCATGCTCAAGGTTTGCTGCTACTGCCCCCTTGCATCTTGGGGATTAGGAATACATTTCATTTGTTGTGAATTCTCAATTGGAGTTTTTCCCCCTACATTAAGGTCTCACTACAGTGTTGGATTATCTGTATGCCATGTGCTCGACGAAATGTTTACAAGAGTAACAGTACTGATGTAGGTTGCCATTGCTACTACAGGTGAGTTGCATTTCCTGCGAGCTGCAATCACTTGCGAACTCTGTGCATTGATATTAGGTAAGGGTTCAAGCTGTTATGCTCATGTCATTAATCAGATTGTTCTAGCTGTGCTGCTTGTGATGAATCAGGTGGCCCAACACACTCTGGCTATTTGCTAAATGGAAGGTCAAGCACTAGAATAGAGGTAAGAGCTGTCCAATTCCAAACTTCTTCTTCCATGATCTGATTATGTGCGATCATCCTCAATGTAATGCACAGAAAATGTTATTTAGTATTATGTAACTGAATTACTAATGTTGCTATTTGATTCCATTCTTTGGATTACAGCTGGTGACATTGTCTGATTAACAAACTGATGTAATAGGATTCTGATGCGCGTCATCATGCATCTATATCTTCACCATCTGATATATTTATATATACTATTATGGATGAGGTTTCTGTGGATTTAAGAAATCTTTCTTCCAGTACAATGTTTAGCCCCCTGATATAATCTTTTTTACAATTCCTTCTATGTGGTTTGCATGTAATAGTAGAACATTTAGGAGGTGGTACCTCCATTACTTTCCACCACCTGTTGCAAGAAAAGAGGGCAAAGGTACTAGATAATGGGAGGGTGTCACCATGATTTTTTTATTGGAGATAATCGGAGGGTGTCACATGATTTTCGATGGGATATTTAGATGGAATATCATGTTTTGTAAGGTTGTTATTTTCATGTTTCTTTCTCCTTTGATTTCGGTGGTGCACTTGTGCTTCTGCTTCTTATGTGCCAGGTTTGATCACATAGCATCAGTTGCTCTCCGAAATGGTATGTCATCAGCTTCTAGTTAGTAATTTGATGGTACAATAAATTTGTCGAAATAGAAGTTTGTTCCTTGGGTTCTTCGTAAAGTAATAGATTGATCATGTAGTTATGCTCTAATACATTTCTATTTGTTTTAGTGATATTTGATACACTCCTTTTCATTTTGTTTTGTTTTAGCTTGACAGCCGACCCCCACATGATCCTTTCCATTTGTTTTGTGGTAGTCTTCAGTACCTTTTGTTGGTGATGGTGGGATCGGTAACCATTTGTTCTTTACAGCTGTGTTAACCTTGGAACATGGAAGTTTTGAACAGTTTTAAGCTCAATAAACTCTTTCGCCCATAAGCCATAACGTGTGAGTTCTTAATGTTAGTTTTTAAAAGGCATGTGTTCTGCTAGGTAACTTTGATTAATTTCCCTTAGCATATGCGTGGTTGAATGAGCTCAGTTAATTTGCTTAATTGCAACAAAATGGCTTCAGGTGTGATCGAGCAGCCTTTACATCAGTTTTTGTGACAATGGTCAATGGTGTAAAGAGCATGATTTAGTATAAGAGATTTCTTCCTGGTGTTCAGTGATGTAGATAGTTTGATGCGGCCGTTTGAAAAACTAAAGATTTGTGTTTTGAAGAGGAACCCAATTACCATGTACATAAATTCATTTTTCCTGTCAGTTTTTCCATTAAACAATGTGTTATCTTCATTGACTCCGTTAAACAATGTGTTACCTTCGTTGACTAAATTTGCCAAAGTTAGTTATAGCTTTGTTGACCTATTTTTTTAATGCTCAATTGTTCATACCAATTTTGCAGTTTTGCTTCACGACGCCCATGGCAACGGTGTGGGTTCTTACTAGTTAAGAGAATTTGTGGCGGAGCGGCATGCTTATGGATCGGGACAGTGTGAGAGGTATAGAAAAAAGATGGTTGGGATGGCATCAATAGTGTGACACCCTAGCTCAATACAGAGCCTAAAATATCACATATATTTTTCACTATAAATTTAAACCATAATTACTTATAATTACAGCAATCTATGCATGAACAGAAACCTACAAGAGATCATTCTACAACAAGCATAACAAGGTAATTGCAACAAGGATAAATGATCACATATAACATGGGACCTCGCACCCAAGAACGCTCGGGGCTATATGTCCGAGAACGCTTGGAACCATGCATCCAGGAACATTGATTAGCAACATTACTAATAAATAAACCATTACTATATTGTAATTAAAACTCATCATTGCTATGCACTCTAATTCCACTCCTGATCCTCATAACTATGATAATGTATTCAATGTCTACTACACAAACTTAAGATAGATGCATCAAGTTTATAAGGTATAATTGCGATAACTTCATGACTGATAGCATGTGATGTGTACGTGCTACTCCCATCACATGTATGTCGCTTTCAATGTTCACCTAAAAACAACAACAAAGTACGGATGAGTCCGAGACTCAGCAAGTACATTATAAAACAATAAATATACACATGAGAAGCTTATCATTCATGTATTCCATCATCATTATCATTCATGCTTTCCATCATCATTATCTTTTAGTTATTGCAATACAATTATACACTACATGCTCCTTTGCTCATCTCATAGCCTATACTGGTATAGCTGAGTGAACACCCGTTGGTGTCCACCCTATCATAAGCCCATCCTCCATGGAATCGGGGGTCTTTCCACTCCCATTGAGGTCTACCAAAGTAGGTCTTGCATGCCCACCCAAGGTAGATCTTTCTCTTTCATGACATGGTTGTGCACATGATGCAAGAATGCAGTTTGTTCTATTATCCATTAACATGTTCCATAATCATCATATTACCATCAGTACCATATCATCATCATCATATCATCATAAAGACATTATAATAAGCATGCATAAACTATAAAGATATCATGCCAAATAAATCAATAAAGACAAGTGACACACAAACCAATGTGCTCAACTATGCACTTGCCTTTTAGCCACGAAAAATGGAACGATGTGTGAACACCATGAGGATATGCTCATGATCCTAGGTGATGATACAATTGGCAATTTGGTTGAAGGTTTGTTGGAATTCATGTTTGTCAGAAAGTTTCAGCAAACTGTCAGGATAATCGGTAGTACCGGCGTGTTAACCGCGGTAATACCGCTTTGCGGAACGACCGTTTGTTGTTAAGCGGTATGGAAAAACCAGAACGAATGCAAAATGGTCTTGGATTTCCTTGTGGAGCGGTATGACCGCATCTTGCCTGTCGGTAATACCGCACTTCGGTATGACCATTGTTTTGCGGTATGCAAATTCCAGAGGAGTGGTTTTGGAGAGTTTTGATTTCTCCAAGTTGCGATGACGACCGCGAGCTTGATTGAGAAGTATGACCGCTGATCTTGTAATACCGATGGATACTTGGCGGTAGTACCGTTTTTGGAATGATTTGAGCTGAATGTTATTTCAATTTGAGAATTGTTTTGGGTTATGTCATTTCCATGTTTGTTAATGCATATATGTTGCATATTGCATGTTTTGAGCTAACGTGGGTCAAGTTGTGAAGAACTTGTTCCCGGAGACGATTTCTTGGTCTATTGTCGTGTGGTGGCTTGCAGTCAACGACGGTCATCAATGAGGAGGATCGACTAAGCTTGGAGAGCCGAGGTCCGTAAACGATCATGGATGCCGTGAGGTCAGTGACTCAAGCATGGCATGTATGGACGAGTGGATCGAACCGTGCTTCGATGTAATGGTTGGATCAAGCGGCGGGGTCGGTGCAAGTGCCTTGGAGGTTCCGATGGGATTCGGACGGAGAGACTTGCCGACATGATGAGAGCCGTTGATCAACCTACATGTGGCGAGCAAAGCGATTGCTTCGATCGATTGGACTCGGTCTATGGAGAAGGATCGAGAAGGGTATTTTGGTAATTTCACCAAATACCGCTTTTGTGGCTTGTTGGCTAAACATGCTGCGCTGGTCGGCGCTGGAGAAGCGGTTTAGGTCAATCGAAGATGAAGACGACGCTTTGAGATGCGTGCGTGTGTTAACCCATTGTGTGTTAGGGTTTAATGGGTGCCCTAATGGAATATTCCTAGATTCCTAGCCTCCACTATATAAGCCTTGTGTGCTGTTCACAGCAGCCAGGGGAGTCCATTGAGAAAAACCCTATTTGGTCTTAGGGTTTAGAAAAGGAAGATGAGAGCTAGGGTTTAGGGATTGATGCCTTGTATGCTCATGTAATGAGTTGTGCCCTCAAAGATGGAGTGGTCAGAACCATGAATCTTCAATCATCAATCAATCCTTGCAAGTTCTTTGAGATGAGCTCTCTTCGTTCTTTTTCTTGTTCTTGCACCTTACTTTGATGTTTTGGAGATTTTGTTGATCCTTTGATTTTTGGTTGTTCTTGTGCACTCTTACTCCTTGCTGTGACATGTGGGAACGTATCTAAGGTCACCTAGATCATCAATCTCCCACGAGCAAGAGTTGGATCAAGTTTTTCGCTTTGCTCGGTTCTATGCCCTTCTTAGGTAAAACTGAAAAGATCTAAACTTTGACGAGATCTGGACGATCGCCACTTGGAATAGGTTCCTAATACCCTTAGGAAGGTGTGTTACAAATTTGGTGGAGTTTGACCTTACGCTTTAAAAGTTACGCCGATTTTCGATTTCGCTTTTCAGTTATTACATTCATCGTCAGGATAAAAGGTAGTACCGCACTTTTGCCTGAGGTAGTACCGCGATGCGGTAGTACCGCACATTTGCCTGTGGTAGTACCGCGTTGAGGTAGTACCGCACTTACAACAGTGGTAGTACCTTTGTCCCTGATTTTTCAGGATTTCTTCAGGGAGTTTGCTGTTGTGCTTTGAGGGTTTAGGAGTGGATTCTTTATGTGTCTTCCATCGTGCTTAAGCTTTCGCCTTCATAGCTCTCATAGCTATTGGAGTGATTTATGATTTGAGTTGAATCCATTATCTTTGCAAAAAGATTTGGTGCTCCTATTCACCCCCCCTCTAGTCGCCTATTCCGGTCCTACAATTGGTATCAGAGCTCGGTTAGCTCTTCTCATAGATCTTAACCGATCTTTGGAGCCATGGCGACTGAAAAGTATTCACTCAAACCTCATATTTTCGATGGAGTTGATTTTGCTTACTGGAAGGCTCGCATGCAAGCCTACATCGAGGCTCAAGGGCACGCAATTTGGCTTAAGGTCAAAAATGCTTATGTTGTGCCGGCCGATGAAGATGTAATCAATCCTGATGTAGAGGCTAACAGCAAGGCTCGGAACTTCTTGATTCAAGGGCTTAGTCGATCTGAGTTTGAGCGTGTGTCTCATCTAAAGTCTGCTCATGAGATCTAGAAGACCCTCTGTGATTACCACGAGGGCTCTACAGCTATCAAGGAAGTGAGACAGAACCAACTCAAGAAAGAATACTCAAAGATCGAACAAAAGCCTGGTGAATCTTTGGATGAGTTATTGGGAAGGTTTTCCAAGATTCTTCATAATTTACGTGCTGTAGGTCTCACATTTACTGAGTCTGAGAATGCACGCCAGTTCTTGGGTGCTCTTAATGTGAGAGTCTGGGGAATGAAGATCACATCCATCAATGACAACACTGTCATGAGTGAGCTTACCATGAATAAGCTTTACTCGAGGTTGAAGTCGCATGAGATTGATTTCATCTCGCGACTCCCCAAGACAGAGTCGATGGCTTTAGTGGTTGACCCATCTCAGGGTAGCTCTTCTGATTCTTTGGATTTTGGCTCATCTGGTCTTTCTTTGTCCGCTTTGCATTCTTTGAGCGATGAGCAGCTAGAGAAAATACCTGAGGATGATTTAGCCCTCCTACCCTACAGAAGGAGAGGTGGTCCTGTCACTTGTTTCGAGTGTGGTGAGCCTAACCACATTCGCTCCAAGTGCCCCAAGCTGAAGGACAAGGAGGAGAAGGACTCTCGGAGGCGTCATCAAGCCAAAGACAAGAAAGGCAAGAAACCAAACTATCGCAAGTTCGTCAGCCAAGTCCTTACCACTCTTCAGAGTGTGAACATGAGCGATGTGGACTCGGAGACGGAGGACGACGACGATGACTCTCATGGCAAGAAGAAGGCCCAGGACTTCACCGGTATGTGCTTCATGGCTAGCGACAGCCATGACGTCGACTCCTCCAACGACGATGACCTTTTCAGCGATCCCGATGAGGTACGTCCTTCACTTACTAGTATGAAACGTGCTTTAGCCTATGCTGAAAAGAAAATGTATAAGCAAGAAAAAATGATTAGGAAACAGGATGCCATGATTGATGATTTGAACTTAGAGGTTGATAGGCTCAAATCCATTAATCCTGCTGATGATTGTGATTCTTGCTCTAGCTTGCTTAATGAACTAGCAAATCTGAAATCTGCTCA
The DNA here is from genome assembly GCA_036346405.1 of Phyllostachys edulis. Taxonomy (NCBI): domain Eukaryota; kingdom Viridiplantae; phylum Streptophyta; class Magnoliopsida; order Poales; family Poaceae; genus Phyllostachys; species Phyllostachys edulis. The sequence continues at coordinate 31,074,344 of CM070563.1, forward strand.
TTCCTCTATTGCTAGTCAACTGAAAGATGCTTTTGATGAACTAGAAACTCTCAAGTTTAGTCCTGCTTGCATGAATGCCATTGCTTTAGATGTGACTACTGTTGATGCTATTCCATTATCTTGCTCAAACTGTGCTTTGCTTGAATCAAAATTGGATAGCGGTATGAAAGAATTGCAGAAATTTGATGCTAGTCACATGTGTTCTCATTGTGAGGATAGTAGGATTAAAATGAAGGAGATGACTGAAATGGTTCTTTGCTCTAAAACTGCTTCATGTGAAAACTGTGTTAAACTCACAATTGAGAATGATGCTTTAAACAAGACACTAGAAGAAAAGGCTAAAATTGAACAATCCCTGTCCATGACTCACGGCCATGACCTCTCTTGTGCGTTGCGCAGCGTCTAAGTCCTCCCTATCTATTATGTGCCCTTGGATTTAAATCCTAAGGCTATGACCTCCACATCTTGGGCTGTAGCGTGCGCAAACGTTAAGTCCTCCAGGAGGTCCGCACCGTTGGATTCAGATCCAACGCCTTGGACCTCCTAATCCCTTTTCCGTTGCGCATCTGCGTTATGGAAATCGGAGGGCCACGACCTCCCCGTTCAGGATCGTGTGGCTGGGACCTCCTCCCAGTCACTTAAAGCGTAACGGTTCAAACATAAAATCCGAGGGCCAGGACCTCCCCATCCACTTAATCCAACGGTGGATGTGAGGTCCTGTTCTTCTTCCACCTTGGGCGCGCGTGCGAGCCATGGCAGTGGGCAAAGTCAGAGCCTTGTCACCTCCAACGGCTCTGCCCTGCAAGCATTAAATGCGTGTCAGCCCTTTCCGCCCCTAGCCCATGTTCTGACCACCTACTCTGTCCCATCCGTCTTGTCCAAGTCCAGGACCTCCCATGGACCTCCCCATGGGCTAAGCTCACCATGAGCTTAACCCGTGGTTCACAACCTCGTTTTGCCCTAGGTTTAAAACCCCCCCATTGTTTCTTTGGCTTCCTTTACACACCATTGTTCCTTGCTTGCACCCCTGCTTGTGAGCTCTAAACCACCAAGCTTTCCTTGGCCGCCATTGTTGGAGCTTGAAGCTCCGCAGGACAAGGGTCCCCGGGTTTTCCTCCTTTCTCCGTGCATCTTTTTGTGCCATGTCCTCTGTGATCATGTCTTAACTTGTTTAGTTTGGGCATTTTGCGAGGTGGCCAAAAGGATCTTGAAGTTGGAGCTTTGGTCAGGAGCACCTTTCTTCCCGGCACCGGTCCTTCCTCCCTCGACCTCCTCAGCCCCTCTGGACCTCCAGGTAATCCTCCTGGTAGTCCCTAGGCTTGGCACACGCTTGTATGAATGCTGCGGAGCTCAATTTAGCTGCTGTCATTTTTGCCGTGTTGTGCTATCGGGCTCCTCTCCGGCTCGTCGGCGTTCAAGGCCATCGCCGCCGTTGAGAGGCGGACCATAGTGTGCGCAACCCTATTGCGCACACGTTGGTGTCCTTGGTTGTCACCGGCGAGGTCTGCATCGCCGGTGAAGACCATTTCTTTGCGCTCAGGTTTTGTCGGACGAAAACGGCAGCGCCGTTGTCGTTTTAGGACAAAGATTTGCCGCTTTAAATACCTCAATCATTGTTAATCATTGGCGTGTCTTAACTGCCTTTAATCCCGCCCCGTGCTCGCATTTAAGACCTCTCGCGCGTGGACCTCCTTGTGTCCCGCGCGCGACACTTCGTGTCCGAAGGCGTCTTGTATGCACAAGCGCATAAAGCAAGGGCGCAGGGCGACGCCCTGCCTCCTCCGAGGAAATCTGGCACGTCCAAGACCTCCCCTTGCGAAATCGTGGCCGCCCAGACCTCCCTTGGAGGTCTGTGACGTTAAGACCTCCGCGATTGGACCTCCTCGAGGTCATCTCTGCCGTTATGACCTCCCCGCGTGATCTGAGCTGCTTATGTCCTCCCTGTGTTGATCGCAGCCGTTGAGGACCTCCCTCCCGTTTTGTGGCCCGTTGGATGTGCCATCAACGGCCACGACCTCCCCTCATCTCACGCGTGCGCGTTGCTGGGAGGTCCATGACCTCTGGACCTCGCGAGCGCGTGCGCATTGTTCTCCTGGGAGATCTGAGCCGTTAGATCTGAGATCGGTGGCTCATGTCCTCCCCAGTCTTTTTGGTTTTTAGAAATTCCAGTGAACTCTTAATTTTAAACTGAAAAAGGTATGAACTTTAAAATTGCATAACTAATTCAATTTAAATCCAAATAGGGTGATTCAAATTTTGTTAGCTCTGGTTTGACCTGGGCTCCAATCTAAAAATGGTTATGAGCCCAGTTCAGCTCCAGAACATGGTTTTGCAAATAGGTTTTAAAACTAACTTTAAATGTAGTGTTTAACTTGTAAAATACATAACTAATGCTCTGTAGATTATTTTTGAGTGAATCCAACTTTGTTGGTTTCCTCTGTTAATGCTCTAAATGTTAGAATAGGATTTAGGCATGCCACTATTTTCAGAAAACTTTCTTGTGCATTTTAATTTTGTTCAAGTTCTTGTTTTTGAAAAATTATAGAAAGTGCAATATAGCTCCAAATGAGATGAACTCAATTGTGTTATTCATCTCATGAGGTGCTGGTTTTACTGTAACAATCTCAGTATCACCACCTTTCTAGAAAATGTTGCCTCATAATTAAATTAGTGAATAGTGGCAGTTTGTATTTTTAGGGCTGAGCAGATTTGTTTTGCTCATATCTTTTGCATTGAGAATCCAAATCAATTGGTTCTTATTGCTAAATTCCCTAAAAATCATCCTCTTGCTTCTGTAGAAATTTCAGAGTATTTGGAGTTCGGTTGCTGTGCTGTCTTTGTCGTTTTCAATCGTTCTTATCGCTTTCTTTTCGCTTTTTCGATTAGGTGTTGACGAGTGTGTTGATCCCGTGAGCGATCCTCAGCAACAATTTGACCAGCAACAGCAAGGCAAGCAGTTTGATCATATCCCCTCTATCGTCCCTTTACTTTAAAGGTTAATATATTGTTTTACTTGTATGTATGCATGCTACTTTGTGTTAAAGTATCGCTAGCAAGCCTATAGTTGCATAATCTGTAGGAATTGTTCATCCTCTACTACCATGAGCCTAGGTTATTTGCTGTGGTTTGAGCTCGTTGGATGAGCTCTTATCACTTAGTAGTTTTCGATTTAAACTGCTTAGACATGCTTTGTTATCGGTAGTAATGGGCGATAATCGATTTAGTCGATGGTCTTGATCACACAAATCTAATTATTACTCCTTTATGTCCAGCACTTGTGCTTTGTTATTTTGTAAAGTCAAAATCTGAAAATAAAAGTTTGATTTGGACTTGGGCATATTGGATGGATGGTGTGGTTTTGGAATGTGGTAGTATGCCCGAGTCAATAAGGACCGAGTTACTTGCGCCACCGCTCGAGCAATTTTACGTGCTAACCACACGAGGGGATATGGGACCTCTCTTGACTAAGTACTTTGGGAGGTGTTAATTATGAGCTGGTCGGTGGGTATGTTTTAAATAAAATGTGTGTGTGTGGTGTTGGGAGGGAGCATTAGCAGACCGGCTAGGCTATCTAATGTGTCCTTATCCCGTGGGTTGCGGCTCGTAATTAGCATCATCCATTGGAAATGTCTCAGAGGACTTAGCTGCGTGCAAGATACCAAAGGAAGTGTGCTAAATCATGTGGCTAAAAGGCGGTCTGACGTGTGGGTACATTGGTACACCCCTGCAGGGTTAAAACTATTCGAATAGCCTCGTCCTAGGTTATGGACACGCTCGGATACGCCCCGTGAGAACTAGACTACAACCTTTAATTAAAATTGACATGTGTGGTATGAATGGGTAATTCATGCTATTGTTGTGGTGGCTATTGGGTTAGTCACTTCCAGGTTGTTCATGTGTTGTTATTATGTTATTATCTCGTTGTTACTTCAACAATTAAAAATGCTTTGCCAAATTGCTTTCAATCTATTACATTATTGCAAATGAAAACTTGCTTTATGCTAAAAATGAGTCCAAAGCCTCATCCACTTAAACAAAGCTTGCATGTAGTTAAACTATAGTTCTGTTATACTACACGCCGCCTCTTGCAGTACATTTTGTACTCATTTGCTTTGCTTAACAACTTTGTTGCAGAGGAGGTAGAGCCCAAAGGGCTTTACTTTTGTGAGCTATGCGGTGGTTGGGAAAGCGACTAGCTTGGCGGTCCGGTCAGTTGCCTTGTGGGTGAAGGCACACTGGTTGGCTCTTGTTTTGGGCCATCTCTATGGAATTTTTGCTTCCGCTGTTATCTTAGTAGTCTTGTTGTTATTTGGCCGGTCGGCCTCTCTTTTGTAATAACTATCCTTTATGTATATTAACTTCTGGTTGGTTGCTTGTTCTGTTCTATGTGTTCAAATGGAATTGATGCAATCTTTTGTAAAGAGTTGTGTGTACTGCTGTAACATTCTGATTTCCTAAATCCTTTTTAAATGTGTAAAATAAATTAAAAATATTTTGTTTTGATGAGAATACAAAGTTTGGTTTGGTTGGAGAGGTTTGAGTTGTTAATACCTCCTTTTGGTATGCTCAGTAGTCCTTCCTTTAGCATATCTTCTTTGGATATGTAGGTTTAGACCCTCTCTGTGGCCTAGACCTCCCCAGTAGTACATGAGGTTAGACCTCCCTTGAGGCTTGGACCTTTTCTCGTCTGGAGGTACCCTTATGTCCTGGCCGACCTCTTTGAGTTTGGTCACTTTGGACCTCTTTGTTGGTTCGAATCTCTTTGGAATCAGACCTCTTTTCTGTTCAGACTTCTCTTAAGTCTAAACCGCTTGTTGCCTGGGCACCTTTCTAGGCCCAGACCTCTTTTCCTTCGGACCTCCTTGTATTCCAGTGGATTTCTGGTATGCCTTCGAACCTTCAGAGCTCATTTGAACCTCCTTGGCATTTCTTCTTGGTCGAAAGGACCTTCCTAGGGTTGCTTTGATCCTTGCGAACTCCTGTTGGACTTCTTTGTCGTGGATTTCTTCCTAGGACCTCTCTTTCTTGGAACCCTCAAAGATGGACCTCTCTTTCATTTGGATCTGGCGGTTCGCACCTCTTCCCATCCCCTATCCAAAGGTCCCGATCTACCCGTGCATTATGTCCCTCTGTGGACCTCTCTTTGTTTTGAATCTAACGGTTTGGACCTCCCCTTACTTTGAATCCAAAGGCCCAGACCTCCCCTGCACGTTTGATCTTGGCTATTGGACCTCCCTCTTGGAGATCCAACCGCCCGGACCTCAACTTGCCTTTAATCTCAACCGCAGGACCTTGTTGTAATTCTTTGGACCTCTTGTCCAAGACCTCTCTGCGGCCTTTTAAACCTGGCTTTGGACCTCCTCGCACGACCTCCCTTGAAGAGACCCTGACCGTCAGGACCTCCCCATGTTCAGACCTCCTTTGTGTGTCTGGACCTCCTCAACCTTTAGACCTCCTTGTCCTTGGGCTTAAGACCTCCTAAGCCTCTCGGACCTCCTCAAGGACCTCCTCTGCATGGGCAAGACCTCCCTCTTGACCCGACTGCTTCTAAGTTGATCTGCCCCACTCACCAGACTTGGTCATTCTCATTTCTCCGCCACTTAAAATATCTTGGGCATTTAATGCATGTCTCGTCACATTAAATGCATCCACATACGTGGTAATTACTTTGAATTGGGTCACTTAGTCAGACTCGACATTTTTCTTAGTCCATTCCCAAAGCAACATAAGTCGTCCTTCCTCGTACTTTTTAACCAGGGTGGTAGTGACACCTGCTCCGCCACTCACCTATCTTAGACCTATTTCTATACTTATCCTTGATATATGTATTTCTAGTTTTCTTCACCACCATATGTATTTCTAGTTTTCTTCACCACCCTGACTACAATTGGACCAAGAAATTCTACCACATCACCTTTCTCTACACTCGCTATCTTGGCTCTCGCTCGGTGGCTCCCGTGGAAGATCTTGTTGCTCACGATCTCCCTCCATCCATTGTTTCTTCTCTTCCTGGTAAGTCCTTGGTGATCTGCTCCACTCTTGTTTTTACCATCAGACAGATGATCGTGTCCTTCACAGACCTCCTCTTGTGGATTTCTTTTGGACTTCGTGGCCTTTGCAAGAGGACCTCCTCCTCGCTTTTGCGCAAGGGCTGTTCCTCAGGACCTCCCTGCTTCATCGTTTACATTACTCCTTTGGGGTCTTTTGCTAAAGACCACCGTCCTTTGGTGAGTTTAGACCTCCTCCCTAAGAACCTAATCTGGAATTTAGACCTCTCCTGTTGGTTGCGTGTTGGACTTCCTCTGGGGTCCTTTTGGTTTTCTTACTGTTCTTAATTGGATCTTTATTTGAACCTTCTTTGAATTTGCTCTTTCATACGTGTAGATCGTGAAGACTCCAGGGAGTTTGAGTGTACTGAAGAGGAGGATTCGCAGGATAGTGAGCAAGGCAAGTTACACTCTTGATCATATTGCACCCAATACTTCAACTTAATTATGTTCAGTTTCAAAGTGTAATGCATGCTTATTTTTACCAAGTATTTCAATACCGGTTTAAATTCATAGTTATACCTACTTCCTTTGTATGGCCACTTGTTGACTTTGGACTAAACTCATTGTCACCTTTAGATCAAAATTGGGTCATGCAATAGTGTGAGCCCAACCATTTGAAAAACTTGTGCTTAGTCAGGCTTAGACCAAAAATATTGATTTGGGAAAATCTTTACCAACTTGACCAAATATTGCTTAAAATGTTTTGACCATGACATTGGGGTGTCATGGGAATATAAAAAGGTTGCTGGGGAAGCAAAGAAAATGAAAATGGATTCAGACTGGGGCGAATTGGTTGGCTTGGTTGGTGCAAGTTTATGCACGGGATCGTGCCTTTATGGTAGATCGATGCCCTTGGGTCATTTGAGGACCGGTCTTTGAGCGACCGATGCCAAGCCTATAATGGGCTATGCCACAATCGTGCAACCACATGTCTCCAGAATGGGGCGTGGGACCTGGCTGAGTAATTTGCAAAACTTCACCATATGCTGCTCCATTGGAGGTGTGGGAGGTCTTGTAGGACTGATGGTCTTTTATGACCTACTGTTCCCACTGGTGCAAGAGGGGGCTTCCCGCTGGATTGTTGTCCATAGGGGGGTGAAACCTTAGCAAGGAAAAGCTGTGGTGGAGCAATGCATTGTAAAGGCCTTGTCATGAGCTCTAGACCTCTTACCTTTGGTAGTGAGAGGTGGCATTGACGGATGCCGGATAAACTAGAGAAATCATGTCATGTGGGTAAAGTGTACAACCTCTGCAGAGTTAAATCTATTCGAATAGCCGTGTCCACGGTCATGGACGTGCTGGCAAAGGCCACTTGAAGTTAGATGTTGGATTTGGGGTTTCCAGAAAGGTTTATCAAATCTGTTTTTGGGATTTTATCCCATGGGTTTGGGCAGGGAGCCTAATGTCAGGAGGGTATCCTTCACCAATTTATTGATGAATGCTACTCAACTGAAAAACTGCTTTGCTAAATGAATTTTATCTATTAAAGACTTGCTTTGGAACTTAGTATTTGTATTTGTATCAAAATTGGCTTTGTGCAAAATAACCATATTATGCCATCCTTTGATTATCCATATATGCATGTCATGTTGCTAACCCACGGGTGTAACTTGCGAAACACGTTGTTGTGCTCACTCTTGCTCATTGCAATCCTTGCCAGAGAAGACCTTGGCGATGGAAGAAGACCAAAGCGAATAGGTTGTGCCTTCCATCGATTTACTGTGGCGTGCTGATGGAAATATTGCTCTTTTGCTCTTTTGTGTTCATGTTGGGCCCAAGGCCACCTTGTAAACAACTCTGTAAATATTTTGCCTTAATAAAGATGCATTCGGGATGTTACCACTGTGTATTTGTGCTGTGAAGAGCTAGCCATGATCCTTGGGACTAGCTCGGGTCTCACAGGGAACTTGGGAGCAAGCTCGGACCTCCATGTCCTCACCAGGGAAGGAACACGTGAGGTTCTGGGTGGTCTTGGACCTCCACGACCACCTTGTTTTTCCCTGGTTTGGCCGTGGCAGGTCATTGGGCGCTCCCTGGCTCCAAGACCCTCTTGGGTCGGGTTCTCCTGGACGTCCAGGAGGTCCTGCGGGATCTCCTGGGAGGTCTTGAACCGCTGCGAGAGGTCCTTTGTGGACCTCCTGGGAGGTCCTGATGGACTTTCCAGAAGGTCTTGGAGGACCTCTCGGGTGCCCTAGAGGTGTGTCGTTACAACTGCATTCTTGGGAAGTACATATATCTCGAGGCACGGTTTATTTAGTTGATAATACTAGGGTCAATTGGATGACTAAGTATTATGAGCCTAATAAATCGGGGTCTCACAAAAGTTGGTATCAGAGCCATCCTGACCGTAGTAACCCAAGCTTGGTCGTTATTAGGATATTTTGGAAACCTTATTTTCAAAATATCAAATGGTTTATGAAAGCTTAAGTAAATTCTCTAAGTTTACTTCTTACCTATCTTAGCTTTCTTATCTCATCTCGCTCTCTTTTGAGTTTTAAAAGTTGTTTCCTCTCTTCCTTTCAAAAGATAGTGTTATCGTTTAATTGGGTTTTGGGAGAACCAATGAGATTGGCGAATTGAAGTGTGAGCTGCCCATTACAAGGTTTTGAAGTTCTGGAGTCGGTGATTCGACGAGGAGCTTGATGCTAAATCTGACAGCAAGCATCAAATTTCCGCATGCAGCCTCAAAGGTTTCTAATTAGGATAGATAATGAGAGGATAATTCAACTAAAACTTGTGGGAATAAAAGGGTAAGATGTGATACTAGTTAGCTAAGTATCTAACACTTATCTCGCTGATTTAGCATTGCTCTTTAGTACCATTAGATCTCACCTTACAATCTGATTTTTGTCTTCTCGATCAATTACTCGTTTATTCAATACGGGTTAGTTGTGTTGAGAAGTTGAGCCTTGCTTTTGGTGATCCTTTGCTGTTTTTAGAGTCTTTTATAAGCTTTTTAAAGTTTAATTACTCGCTGTTTTTGGCTTTCGATTTGGGCGATATTCCATTCCCCTAGTCGTTAGCTTTTGCTTTCTTTAAAGCTTTGTTTTTCGGGTTTAGTTGCTAACCAAATTTCATTGTAACAGGATGGCGGACGCCATTGAAGCGGCCGAGGCCAGGCAGCTGGTCCGGACGAGGAGCTTCCTCCTCCTCCGACCATGGCCGAGGTTCTTCTTCAGATAGAGCGCAACCGTGCGGATGACAGGAGAGTTCTACTGGACGTCATCGCGCACAACACCACTGCCCTTGTGTCCCGCGTGCATTAACTTCATGTCCGAGCGCTCTTGTATACTTGGCCTCAAGGGCGCTGGTCAGGGCGCCCTGCACCTCCTCCGAGGAAATCTGCACGCCCAAGACCTCCCTTGCGAAATCGTGGCCGCTTAGACCTCCCCGAGGTGCTGTGGACGCAAGACCTCCGCGATTGGACCTCCTCGAGGTCATCTCTGCCGTTATGACCTCCCCGTGTGATCTGAGCCGCTTATGTCCTCCCTGTGTTGATCGCAGCCGTTGAGGACCTCCCTCCCGTGTTGTGCCCCGTTGGATGTGCCATCAACGGCCACGACCTCCCCTCATCTCACGCGTGCGCGTTGCTGGGAGGTCCATGACCTCTGGACCTCGCGAGCGCGTGCGCGTTGTTCTCCTGGGAGATCTGAGCCATTAGATCTGAGATCGGTGGCTCATGTCCTCCCCAGTCTTTTTGGTTTTTAGAAATTCCAGTGAACTCTTAATTTTAAACTGAAAAAGGTATGAACTTTAAAATTGCATAACTAATTCAATTTAAATCCAAATAGGGTGATTCAAATTTTGTTAGCTCTCGTTTGACCTGGGCTCCAATCTAAAAATGGTTATGAGCCCAGTTCAGCTCCAGAACATGGTTTTGCAAATAGGTTTTAAAACTAACTTTAAATGTAGTGTTTAACTTGTAAAATACATAACTAATGCTCAGAGATTATTTTTGAGTGAATCCAACTTTGTTGGTTTCCTCTGTTAATGCTCTAAATGTTAGAATAGGATTTAGGCATGCCACTATTTTCAGAAAACTTTCTTGTGCATTTTAATTTTGTTCAAGTTCTTGTTTTTGAAAAATTATAGAAAGTGCAATATAGCTCCAAATGAGATGAACTCAATTGTGTTATTCATCTCATGAGGTGCTGGTTTTACTGTAACAATCTCAGTATCACCACCTTTCTAGAAAATGTTGCCTCATAATTAAATTAGTGAATAGTGGCAGTTTGTATTTTTAGGGCTGAGCAGATTTGTTTTGCTCATATCTTTTGCATTGAGAATCCAAATCAATTGGTTCTTATTGCTAAATTCCCTAAAAATCATCCTCTTGCTGCTGTAGAAATTTCCGAGTATTTGGAGTTCGGTTGCTGTGCTGTCTTTGTCGTTTTCGTCGTTCTTATCGTTTCTTTTCGTCTTTTCGATTAGGTGTTGACGAGTGTGTTGATCCCGTGAGCGATCCTCAGCAACAATTTGACCAGCAACAGCAAGGCAAGCAGTTTGATCATATCCCCTCTATCGTCCCTTTACTTTAAAGGTTAATATATTGTTTTACTTGTATGTATGCATGCTACTTTGTGTTAAAGTATCGCTAGCAAGCCTATAGTTGCATAATCTGTAGGAATTGTTCATCCTCTACTACCATGAGCCTAGGTTATTTGCTGTGGTTTGAGCTCGTTGGATGAGCTCTTATCACTTAGTAGTTTTATCATCCATTGGAAATGTCTTGTAGGACTTAGCCGTGCCGGCATACCAAAGGAAGTGTGCTAAATCATGTGGCTAAAAGGCACCGACGTGTGGGTACATTGGTACACCCTCGCAGGTTAAAACTATTCAATAGCCTCGCCCTAGGTTATGGACACGCCGGATATGCCCGTGAGAACTAGACTACAACCTTTAATTAAAATTGACATGGGTGGTATGAATGGGTAATTCATGCTATTGTTGTGGTGGCTATTGGGTTAGTCACTTCCAGGTTGTTCATGTGTTGTTATTATGTTATTATCTCGTTGTTACTTCAACAATTAAAAATGCTTTGCCAAATTGCTTTCAATCTATTACATTATTGCAAATGAAAACTTGCTTTATGCTAAAAACGAGTCCAAAGCCTCATCCACTTAAACAAAGCTTGCATGTAGTTAAACTATAGTTCTGTTATACTACACGTCAGTCTTGTGAGTACATTTTTGTACTCATTTGCTTTGCTTAATAACTTTGTTGCAGAGGAGGTAGAGCCCAAAGGGCTTTACTTTTGTGAGTCAGTCGGTGGTTGGGAAAGCGACTAGCTTGGCGGTCCGGCCGATTGCCTTGTGGGTGAAGGCACACTTGTTGGTTTTTGTTTTGGGCCATCTCTATGGCACTTTTGCTTCATTGTTATCTTAGTAGTCTTGTTGTTATTTGGCCGGTCGGCCTCTCTTTTGTAATAACTATCCTTTATGTATATTAACTTCTGGTTGGTTGCTTGTTCTGTTCTATGTGTTCGAATGGAATTGATGCAATTTTTTGTAAAGAGTTGTGTGTACTGCATTCTTGGGAAGTACATATATCTCGAGGCACGGTTTATTTAGTTGATAATACTAGGGTCAATTGGATGACTAAGTATTATGAGCCTAATAAATCGGGGTCTCACAAAAGGTCAAGTACCATTGCACCTTCTGCAAGAAGAATGGTCACATTGTTGAGTTCTGCTTCCGTAGAGCCAAGATTGAGAGGAAGGAGAGGATGAGTGCTCTGAGGACCATTAGAGGAGTTTCTTCACCTGCTATAGTCTCTAGAGCCAGACAGCCTGTTTTTCCTGCTAGACATAGGCCTAGGTTCGTAGATGACTTCTTTGACTCTTTTGGTGGCTCTAGGCAGCGTTCTGGTTTAGGATTTCGTGAGGAGAGACCGCGAGTAGCATCTAGACAGGGGGAGTACCGACCTTTTGGTAGGTCGATTCGGAGAGGTCTAGGTGGTTCTCGTGTGCGTTCTCATGTTTTTGCTCCTAACCATTTTACTGCTGCTTCTACTGCTTTGCCTAAGCATCGTGTGACTTAGTACTGGATTCCCAAGTCTTTTATCACTAACCCCAGTACTGAGGCACAGATGTTTCCTGTTCGTGCCTTATAGGTCTGTCGTGCGAGGAAGGAGGACATATGGCTTGTTGACTCCGGGTGTTCTCGACACATGACTGGAGATTCTAGATGGTTCTCCTCCCTCACACGTGCATCCGGCAATGAATTAATCACATTTGGGGATGCTTCTACTGGGACCGTGACAGCTAAGGGCACAGTGCGCGTCAACAACAAGTTCATGCTCAAGGACGTCGCTTTGGTAAGTAAGCTGAGGTATAATCTGCTTTTTGTTTCTCAGCTGCTTGATGAAGGTCAAGAGGTGAGATTTAAGAGTGGTGAGTGTAGAGTTCTAGATTCCTCGGGTGAGCTTGTTTTTGAGATCTCTAGGTATGAGAAGATCTTTTGTGCTAATTTCCGTGTCTCTTCTGCTTCTAGCCCTAGGTGTCTTGTAGCTTCTGACTCCCATGATTTAGTGTTGTGGCATCGTAGGCTTGGTCACATAGGCTTCGACCACTTGACTAGAGTCAGTAGCAGGGATTTGATTAGAGGTTTGTCCTTGGTTTGGCCGTGGCAGGTCATTGGGCGCTCCTTGGCTCCAAGACCCTCTCGGGTTGGGTTCTCCTGGACGTCCAGGAGGTCCTGCGGGATCTCCTGGGAGGTCTTGGGGAACTGCCCGAGAGGTCCTTTGTGGACCTCCTGGGAGGTCCTGATGGACTTTCCAGAAGGTCTTGGAGGACCTCTCGGGTGCCCTAGAGGTGGGTCGTTACAAAAGTGGTATCAGAGCATCCTGACTGTAGGACGCAACCTAGTAGCATGGTTGTAGAATTTCAAAATCTACTTTATAACAAAAGAAGAATAAAATGTTCTTTCTTACCTAGGTCATCTTTTCACTCTTACCTTTCTTCTGGTGCTTTTCCTTACCTTAACCTCACCTTATCTTGTTTCTTCCTATGCAACTGTTTACAACATTAAGTGGACCTCCTTATCCTAGCAACATTCTGTTAGAAGTCTTTTAGGGTAGGCTGGTGCTTAAGACTTCCCCCAAAAAGGTGAGACACGAGTAGAACGAATTTTGGTTATTATAAACTTTGAGAAAAATTTCTCGCTGCTGTTTCCTTGGTGTTGGATTTCCTTGCCGAGTGGGTGGTCTGGCTAGTCTTTCCTTAGCCTTTCTCTTTTCTTTTCTCAGCCCTGGTGCTTGGACATTATGGCCACCTCTAGAAACGGCAGTGGTAGTTCAAGCCATCACAACCGTCAAGCTGAGGAAGAGGCCGAGAATCCAGCCTTGTGGACCAATCAGAATAGAGGAGTTGAGGGTGAGCAAGGACAACCTACTTCACAGCCACCCCCACCTCCAGTTGAAGGTCCTAGTTGGACTCAAATAATGGCTAATCAAGCTCACTTGATAAACTTGTTCTCACAGTCCATGGCCAACACTCAGTCTTTGCAAGCCACTGCTGCAGCTCAACCTCAAGCCCAAGTTCCACCTCTTCCAAGGTCTAGCATTGCGGAATTTATGAGGCTACGCCCTCCAACATTTTCAAGCAGTGCTGAACCTATGGAAGCTGATGACTGGTTAAGAGCAGTGGGCCGAAAATTGGACATGGTGCAGTGTACAGACCATGAAAGGGTGCTTTTTGCTTCACACCACTCGGTGGGCGACCTACGAGTGGTGGGACAATTTTAGCCAATCTCATGCTGATCCTCAGGCCATCACATGGGATGAGTTCAAGCGAGCCTTTCATCGTGCTCATCTCCCACCCGGCATGATGTCATTAAAGAGGACCGAATTCCGCACCTTGAAACAAGGCAATCGTACTGTGAATGAGTATATGCATAAGTTCAACCAACTAGCAAGATATGCTCCTAGAGATGTTGCCACTGATGAAAGCAAGCAAGAACACTTTTTGGAAGGGTTGAATGATGAAATTTCAGTTCACCTTGTTTCCCAGGAGCATACTGATTTCCAGCAGCTTGTAAGCAAAGCTATTCGGCAGGAAGATAAGCTCCAAAAGATGGAGGGTCGGAAAAGGAGGAAGGCTGCGCAGAGGTTTAACCCTGGAGGATTTCCTAAGTCCAGGACCTCCCAGTCTCAGACCTCCCAGCGCAAGACCTCAAGGACCTCCTCCTCAAGGGCATCGGGGTCAGATCAACGCACCAGCAAGTCAAGCTTTCATAAGACCTCCTCTGGAAGTCAATTTCAAAAGAAACCCTCCATGACCTCCTCGGCTGGAGTGACCTGTTTCTTTTGTAATGAGGTCGGGCACTATGCTAGTAGGTGCCCAAAGAAGCAGCAAGTCTCTGCTCCAGTCCGAGCTGAACAAGGGGTGTCGGCCCAAGGTAGTGCTTCAAGTGTGAAGCCAGCAACTAAAGTTATCAAAGGCCGTGTCACACATGTCACGGCTAAAGAGGCGCATGATGCACCCGATGTTGTCCTCGGTACGTTTCCTGTGAATTCTGTACCAGCTTCAGTTTTATTTGACTCGGGGGCTTCCCATTCTTTTGTTTCAAGCAAATTTGTGGGGAAGTGTGGGTTATCAATAGCCCCTTTGGTTAACCCTATGCTAATACATGTCCCGGGCATAGATATGAGGACTAATACCCTCTGCCCAAATCTCACCTTAGAGATCTCTGGAGTTCTATTTCATGCAGACCTCATAGTCTTGCTAACTCAAGGACTGGATGTAATCCTTGGAATGGATTGGTTGGCTAAGAATAAAGGGCAAATTGATCGTGCCACTAAGTCCATAACACTTATCAATGAACAAGGAAGTAGAGTGGAGTTCAAGCCAAAGACCTCCCTTAAGATGTAACCTCGTTTAACCCATGTAAAGGAAGTGGTGAAACCGAAGACCTCCTCGTGGTCGGGATTACTTGGGCGTGTTCCCCGAGGAACTCCCCGGTATGCCACCCGATAGGGACATCTCCTTTCTAATTGACTTGGTCCTCGACTGCACCCATATCAAAGAGACCTTCAGATGCTGTAAATGAATTGGTGGAATTAAAGAAGCGATCCAAGAACTCAAGGAGAAAGGATTTATTAGACCAAGCTCTTCACCATGGGGAGCACTCTGTGCTATTTGTCAAAAAGAAGGACAAGAGCTTGAGAATGTGTGTAGATTATAGATCACTCAATGAGGTCACCATTAAGAACAAATATCCATTGCCAAGGATAGATGACCTCTTTGACCAACTTAAGGGACAGCGTGTTCTCCAAAATAGACCTAAGGTCTGGTTATCATCAATTGAAAATAAGACCAGAGGACATCCCCAAAACTACTTTTACCACAAGGTATGGACTATATGAGTTCACTGTAATGTCATTTGGACTGACAAATGCCCCGGCCTATTTTATGAGCATGATGAACAAAGTATTCATGGACTTCCTTGACAAATTTGTGGTGGTGTTTATTGATGATATTCTCATCTATTCTAAAAGTGAAGCAGAACATGAAGACCACCTTAGAATTGTGTTGGGAAGACTTAGAGAGCAGCAGCTCTATGCCAAGTTTAGTAAATGTGAGTTTTGGCTAAGTCAAGTAGCCTTTCTTGGACACATTATTTCGCCAAAGGGGTAGTCAGAGACCCTCCAAGGTTGAAGCTGTCCTAGACCGAGACCTCCTAAGACAATGGATCGAGGTAAGAAGCTTTCTTGGTCTAGTGGCTATTACAGAGATTTATTGAAGGTTTCTCCAAAATTGCTAAACCTCTCACCCAGCTCTTGAAAAAGGAGAAGAAATTTGAATGGACTGAAACCTGTGAACAAAGTTTTCAGAAACTAAAGGAAAAGCTTGTCACAGCTCCTGTCTTAGTCCTGCCAGACATCCAAAAAGACTTTGAAGTATTTTGTGATGCCTCCCATCAAGGTCTTGGATGTGTGCTAATGCAAGATGGTAGGGTAGTGGCATATGCATCTAGACAGTTGAGACCTCATGAAGAGAACTACCCAACACATGATCTTGAATTGGCAGCCATTGTGCATGCTTTAAAAATTTGGCGACACTATCTTATTGGCAACCGTTGTGAGGTATACACGGACCACAAAAGTCTGAAATACATCTTCACACAACCAGAGCTTAACTTGAGACAAAGGAGATGGTTAGAATTAATTAAAGACTACGACCTTGGGATACACTATCATCCAGGCAAAGCCAACATAGTGGCAGATGCCTTGAGCCGAAGAGGTTATTGCAGCACCTTGTTGGTTCAAGAACAACAACCAACACTTTATGAAGAATTGAAGTACCTCAACCTAGAGATAGTAGAGCAAGGATGTGTGAACACCTTAGAGGTACATCCAGCTGTTTTGGATCAGATTAAGGAACAACAAGAAAGAGATGAAGACATCCAAGAAATTAAGAAAAATATGAGAAGGGGTAAAGCCCCAGGTTTCTCTGAGGATGAGTAAGGAGTAGTGTGGTTTGGTAGCCGAGTTTGTGTGCCAAACAACCAGGAGATTAAGCAACTCATTTTGGTGGAAGCACACGGGTCACCTTACACTATCCACCCGGGCAGCACCAAAATGTACCACGATCTTAAAGAAAGATATTGGTGGACTAGTATGAAGCAAGATGTCGCTAAATATGTGGCCCAATGCGATGTGTGTATGAGAGTTAAGGCCCTACACCAAAAACCAGCCGGTTTGCTACAACCCTTGCCAATACCCGAATGGAAATGGGAGCATGTGGGCATGGATTTTATAACTGGACTGCCTAGGACCCAATCTGGGTATGATTCCATATGGGTGGTGGTTGATAGGCTAACTAAAGTAGCACATTTCATACCAGTTAAGACCACCTATACTAGTAATGTCTTGACAGACCTATATATGACCAGAATCGTTTGTTTACATGGAGTGCCCAAAAGAATAGTGTCAGACAGAGGATCTCAATTTACCTCAAGATTTTGGCAAAGTTTGCATGAAGCTCTAGGTACTAAACTCAACTTTAGTACAGCTTATCATCCTCAAACGGATGGGCAAACCGAGAGAGTAAACCAAATCTTGGAAGACATGCTCAGGGCATGTGCCCTGGACTTTGGGAGAAGCTGGGACAAGAACTTGCCCTATGCTGAATTCTCCTATAATAATAGCTATCAAGCTAGCCTACAAATGTCCCCATTTGAAGCTTTGTATGGTAGACCTTGTAGAACACCTCTTCTCGGGATGAAGTTGGAGAGCATCAACTCTATGGGCGGACACGATCAAAGATGCCGAGAGCAAGGTCAAATTGATAAAGGAGCGATCGAGAGTGGCTCATCCGACAAAAGAGTTATGCTGACACCAGGCGCAGAGATTTATCTTTTGAAGTTGGAGACTTTGTCTACCTCAGAGTAACACCAATTCGGGGAGTTAGAAGATTTCGGATTAGAGGAAAGCTAGCTCCAAGATATGTAGGACCATATAAGATTTTAGCAAGACAAGGCGAAGTGGCTTATAAACTGGAACTTCGAGTCCTTGTCGTGATGCACAACATCTTTCATGTATCACAATTAAGGAAGTGCCTGCGGTTTCCTGAAGATCACACATTAGTGGAGGACATAGACTTACAGGAAGACCTCACATATGTGGAGCAACCAATTAAAATTCTGGATGTTGCAGAGCGAGTTACCAGGAGCAGAATTATCAAGTCATACAAGGTACAGTGGAGTCATCATCCAGAAAGTGAAGCTACGTGGGAAAAAGAAGAAGACCTCAACACTAACTACCCCTACCTCTTTGCTGATTCTATTTGAATCTCGGGGTCGAGATTCCTTTAAGGGGGGGTAGGTTTGTAACATTCTGATTTCCTAAATCCTTTTTAAATGTGTAAAATAAATTAAAAATATTTTGTTTTGATGAGAATACAAAGTTTGGTTTGGTTGGAGAGGTTTGAGTTGTTGATACCTCCTTTTGGTATGCTCAGTAGACCTTCCTTTAGCATATCTTCTTTGGATATGTAGGTTTAGACCCTCTCTGTGGCCTAGACCTCCCCAGTAGTACATGAGGTTAGACCTCCCTTGAGGCTTGGACCTTTTCTCGTCTGGAGGTACCCTTATGTCCTGGCCGACCTCTTTGAGTTTGGTCACTTTGGACCTCTTTGTTGGTTCGAATCTCTTTGGAATCAGACCTCTTTTCTGTTCAGACTTCTCTTAAGTCTAAACCTCTTATTGCCTGGGCACCTTTCTAGGCCCAGACCTCTTTTCCTTCGGACCTCCTTGTATTCCAGTGGATTTCTGGTATGCCTTGAACCTTGAGCTCATTTGAACCTCCTTGGCATTTCTTCTTGGTGAAAGGACCTTCCTAGGGTTGCTTTGATCCTTGCGAACTCTGTTGGACCTCCTGTCGTGGATTTCTTCCCTAGGACCTCTCTTTCTTGGAACCCCTCAGCATGGACCTCTCTTTCTTTTGGATCTGGCGGTTCAGACCTCTTCCCATCCCCTATCCAAAGGTCCCGATCTACAGTGCATTATGTCCCTCTGTGGACCTCTCTTTGTTTTGAATCTAACGGTTTGGACCTCCCCTTACTTTGAATCCAAAGGCCCAGACCTCCCCTGCACGTTTGATCTTGGCTGTTGGACCTCCCTCTTGGAGATCCAACCGCCCGGACCTCAACTTGCCTTTAATCTCAACCGCAGGACCTTGTTGTAATTCTTTGGACCTCTTGTCCAAGACCTCTCTGACCTTTTAAACTGGCTTTGGACCTCCTCGCCTGACCTCCTTGAAGAGACCACGACCGTCGGGACCTCCCCATGTTCAGACCTCCTTTGTGTGTTTGGACCTCCTCAACCTTTAGACCTCCTTGTCCTTGGGCTTAAGACCTCCTAAGCCTCTCGGACGTCCTCAAGGACCTCCTCTGCGGGGCAAGACCTCCCCTCTTGACCCGACTGTTTCTAAGTTGACTGGCCCCACTCACCAGACTTGGTCATTCTCATTTCCTCCGCCACGAAAATATCTTGGGCATTTAATGCATGTCTCGTCACATTAAATGCATCCACATACGTGGTAATTACTTTGAATTGGGTCACTTAGCTGTACTCTGACATTTTTCTTAGTCCCTTCCCAAAGCAAAATAAGCTGTCCTTCCTCGTACTTTTTAACCAGGGTGGTAGTGACACCTGCTCTGCCACTCACCTATCTTTGACCTATTTCTATACTTATCCTTGACATATGTATTTCTAGTTTTCTTCACCACCCTGACTACAATTGGACCAAGAAATTCTACCACATCACCTTTCTCTACACTCTGCTATCTTGGCTCTCGTTCAGTGGCTCCCAGGGAAGATCTTGCTGCTCACGATCTCCCCTCCATCCATTGTTTCTTCTCTTCCCTGGTAAGTCCCTTGGTGATCTACTCCACTCTTGTTTTTACCACTGTATTGTGATGATCGTGTCCTTCACAGGACCTCCTCTTGTGGATTTCTTTTGGACTTCTGTGGCCTTTGTAAGAGGACCTCCTCCGTGGCTTTTGCGCAAGGGCTGTTCCTCAGGACCTCCCTGCTTCATCGTTTACATCACTCCTTTGGGGTCTTTTGCTAAAGACCACCCTCCTCTGGTGAGTTTAGACCTCCTCCCTAAGAACCTAATCTGGAATTTAGACCTCTCTTGTTGGTTGCGTGTTGGACTTCCTCTGGGGTCCTTTTGGTTTTCTTACTGTTCTTAATTGGATCTTTATTTGAACCTTCTTTGAATTTGCTCTTTCATACGTGTAGATCGTGAAGACTCGAGGGAGTCTGAGTGTACTGAAGAGGAGGATTCGCAGGATAGTGAGCAAGGCAAGTTACACTCTTGATCATATTGCACCCAATACTTCAACTTAATTATGTTCAGTTTCAAAGTGTAATGCATGCTTATTTTTACCAAGTATTTCAATACCTGGTTTAAATTCATAGTTATACCTACTTCCTTTGTATGGCCACTGTTGACTTTGGACTAAACTCATTGTCACCTTTAGATCAAGATTGGGTCATGCAATAGTGTGAGCCCAACCATTTGAAAAACTTGTGCTTAGTCAGGCTTAGACCAAAAATATTGATTTGGGGAAATCTTTACCAACTTGACCAAATATTGCTTAAAATGTTTTGACCATGACATTGGGGTGTCATGGGAATATAAAAAGGTTGCTGGGGAAGCAAAGAAAATGAAAATGGATTCAGACTGGGGCGAATTGGTTGGCTTGGTTGGTGCAAGTTTATGCACGGGATCGTGCCTTTATGGTAGATCGATGCCCTTGGGTCATTTGAGGACCGGTCTTTGAGCGGCCGATGCCAAGCCTATAATGGGCTATGCCACAATCGTGCAACCACATGTCTCGAGAATGGGGCGTGGGACTGGTGAGTAATTTGCAAAACTTCACCATATCTTTGCTCCATTGGAGGTGTGGGAGGTCTTGTAGGGTGATGGTCTTTTATGACCCATCTGTTCCCCTTGGTGCAAGAGGGGCTTCACCGGATTGTTGTCCATAGGGGGTGAAACCTTAGCAAGGAAAAGGCGTGGTGGAGCAATGCATTGTAAAGGCCTTGTCATGAGCTCTAGACCTCTTACCTTTGGTAGTGAGAGGTGGCATTGACGGATCTTGGGATAAACTAGAGAAATCATGTCATGTGGGTAAAGTGTACAACCTCTGCAGAGTTAAATCTATTGAATAGCCGTGTCCACGGTCATGGGCGTCTTGGCAAAGGCCACTTGAAGTTAGATGTTGGATTTGGGGTTTCGAAAGGTTTATCAAATCTGTTTTGGGATTTTATCCCATGGGTTTGGGCGAGGAGCCTAATGTCGAGGGGTATCCTTCACCAATTTATTGATGAATGCTACTCAACTGAAAAACTGCTTTGCTAAATGAATTTTAGCTATTAAAGACCTGCTTTGGAACTTAGTATTTGTATTTGTATCAAAATTGGCTTTGTGCAAAATAACCATATTATGCCATCCTTTGATTATCCATATATGCATGTCATGTTGCTAACCCACGGGTGTAACTTGCGAGCACGGTTGTTGTGCTCACTCTTGCTCATTGCAATCCTTGCCGTGAGAAGACCTTGGCGATGAAGAAGACCAAAGCGAATAGGTTGTGCCTTCGATCGATTGCACGTGGCGTCTTGATGGAAATGTTGCTCTTTGCTCTTTTGTGTTCATGTTGGGCCCAAGGCCACCTTGTAAACAACTCTGTAAATATTTTGCCTTAATAAAGATGCATTAGGGATGTTACCACTTGTGTATTTGTCTTTGTGAAGAGCTAGCCATGATCCTTGGGACTAGCTCGGGTCTCCTGAGGAACTTGGGAGCAAGCTCGGACCTCCATGTCCTCACCAGGAAGGAACACGTGAGGTTACAGGTGGTCTTGGACCTCCACGACCACCTTGTTTTTCCCCTGGTTTGGCCGTGGCAGTCATTAGGCTCCTCGGCTCCAAGACCCTCTTGGGTCGGGTTCTCTGGGCGTCCGGGAGGTCTGCGGATCTCTGGGAGGTCTTGAGAACCTGCAGAGAGGTCCTTTGTGGACCTCTGGGAGGTCTGATGGACTTTCCGAAGGTCTTGGAGGACCTCTCGGGTGCCCTAGAGGTGTGTCGTTACAAGCTGCATTCTTGGGAAGTACATATATCTCGAGGCACGGTTTATTTAGTTGATAATACTAGGGTCAATTGGATGACTAAGTATTATGAGCCTAATAAATCGGGGTCTCACAAAAGTTGGTATCAGAGCCATCCTGACCGTAGTAACCCAAGCTTGGTCGTTATTAGGATATTTTGGAAACCTTATTTTCAAAATATCAAATGGTTTATAAGCTTAAGTAAATTCTCTAAGTTTACTTCTTACCTATCTTAGCTTTCTTATCTCATCTCGCTCTCTTTTGAGTTTTAAAAGTTGTTTCCTCTCTTCCTTTCAAAAGATAGTGTTATCGTTTAATTGGGTTTTGGGAGAACCAATGAGATTGGCGAATTGAAGTGTGAGCTGCCCATTACAAGGTTTTGAAGTTCGAGTCGGTGATTGACGAGGAGCTTGAATGCTGAAATCTGGACAGCAAGCATCAAATTTCGCACAGCGATCTCAAAGGTTTCTAATTAGGATAGATAATGAGAGGATAATTCAACTAAAACTTGTGGGAATAAAAGGGTAAGATGTGATACTAGTTAGCTAAGTATCTAACACTTATCTCGCTGATTTAGCATTGCTCTTTAGTACCATTAGATCTCACCTTACAATCTGATTTTTGTCTTCTCGATCAATTACTCGTTTATTCAATACGGGTTAGTTGTGTTGAGAAGTTGAGCCTTGCTTTTGGTGATCCTTTGCTGTTTTTAGAGTCTTTTATAAGCTTTTTAAAGTTTAATTACTCGCTGTTTTTGGCTTTCGATTTGGGCGATATTCCATTCCCCTAGTCGTTAGCTTTTGCTTTCTTTAAAGCTTTGTTTTTCGGGTTTAGTTGCTAACCAAATTTCATTGTAACAGATGGCGGGCCTTTTCAGAGCGGCCGAGGCCAGGCAGCTGGTCCGGACGAGGAGCTTCCTCCTCCTCCGACCATGGCCGAGGTTCTTCTTCAGATAGAGCGCAACCGTGCGGATGACAGGAGAGTTCTACTGGACGTCATCGCGCGCAACACCACTGCCCTTACCGGAGCTTCAGGATCTGGGCAAGGGAATGCCCATCAGCCGCGTGGAGGACTCACGGAGTTTCTTCGTACCCAGCCCCCCCACCTTTTCCCGGTCTGAGGACCCATTGGATGCAGACGATTGGCTTCGTCTGGTGGAGCGGAAGCTCCGCATCGCGCAGTGCCAGGAGCACGAGAAGGCGCTATTTGCATCGCACCAGCTTGAGGGTGTAGCTTTGTCATGGTGGGAGAGTTTCCTCGCCATGCATCCCGCAGACCACACCGTCTCTTGGGAGGAGTTTCGTACTGCCTTCCGTCGATCTCATATCCCTGCCGGCTTGATGGAAATCAAGAAGCAGGAGTTTCTTGCGCTCAAGCAAGGGCGTAGCTCAGTCATGGAGTATGTATACGAGTTCAACCATCTAGCTCATTATGCTCCAGAGGATGTGGCCACTGATATGGCTAAGCAAGCCAAGTTCAGGCGTGGCTTGTCTGAGGAGCTTAAGGACAAGCTATCCATTGTCGACTTCCCTGATTTCCAGACCTTGGTCGACAAGGCCATCGTTGCTGAGCATGCTGCTCGAGAGCTTATGGATTCCCGCAAGCGCAAGTGGGAGGCCCACAAGTCATCGAGGCGATTCTTCCGTCCCCCGCTTGGCGATCTCGAAGTACCGGCCTCGATCTTGGCGCCCCGAGGTCACCCTTGTCCCTCGTTCATCGCGAGCCGTGTCGATCCGTGCACTGCGAGTCAGCAGAGCGGTCCCCGCAACCCGGCCGCCGGGGTCACTTGCTTTTCTTGCAACCAGAAGGGGCATTATGCGAACCAGTGCCCTAAAAAGACAGGAGCAGCCCCTCGTCCTAATGGAGGACGCGGGCCAGGAGGTGGTTCTTCTCAGGACCAGAAGATCGTCCCGGCTACCCAAGGCATGGGTAGCGGTCGCGTCAACACCATCACCGCAGAGGAGGCTCAGGAGGCACCCGACGTCGTGCTAGGTACGCTTTCTGTTAACTTTCATCCTGCTACTGTCTTGTTTGATTCAGGAGCATCTCATTCCTTTGTTTCTGAGTCTTTTTCCGCTGTTGGTGAGCTTCTTTTCTCTCCATTGTCAGTCCCGCTACTCATTCGCTCTCCTGGTTCGGAGTTGAGAGCTGAATCTGAGTATAGGGATGTTCCTATCGAGATCGAAGGAGTAGGATTCTTAGCAAACCTTATCCTTCTCCATTCAGCGAGTCTAGATGTAATTCTTGGCATGGATTGGTTGTCTCAGCACATGGGACAAATCGATTCGCCAGAAGCTCATCTCTATCTAGTCCCTCCATGAAAGGTTAAGCTTTTCACCGGTTTGCTAGGTCCGCATCTCTTCGCTTGAGCGAAGCCGCTCTAGATATTAGCGAAGCCCCAACAGTTTGTGACTTCGTTGATGTCTTTCCTTGAGATCTTCAGGGATGCCACCCGTTCGAGACCTCGAGTTTGTTATCGAGTTGGCTCCGGTGCACCGCCCTATCTCAAAGAGGCCTTATCGGATGCCACCGAACGAGTTGGTAGAGTTGAAGAAGCAGTTAAGTGAGCTTCAAGAGAAGGGTTTCATCCGCCCTAGCTCATCTCCGTGGGGTTGTCCGGCTTTCTTCGTAAAGAAGAAGGACGATACTTTACGCATGTGCGTTGATTACCGCCCACTTAATGAAGTGACGGTAAAGAACAAGTATCCCTTGCCCCGCATTGACGATCTCTTCGATCAATTAACTGGAGCTCGAGTTTTCTCCAAGATTGATTTGAGAGTGGGATATCATCAGGTTCGGATTCGACCTGAGGATATTCCAAAGACAGCATTCTCTACTCGCAATGGCTTGTATGAGTATACCGTCATGTCATTCGGCTTGACCAATGCTCCTGCCTTGTTCATGAACCTCATGAATTCGGTATTCATGGAGTATTTGGATAAATTTGTCGTGGTCTTCATCGATGATATTCTTATCTACTCCAAGAACGATGAGGAACATGCCGAGCATCTGAAGCTTGTGTTAGGCAAGCTGCGTGAGCACCAGCTGTACGCGAAGTTCAGCAAGTGTGCATTCTGGTTGAAGGAAGTGGCTTTCTTAGGCCATGTTCTTTCAGCAGGAGGCGTAGCCGTTGATCCTAGCAAGGTCAGCGATGTTCTTTCATGGAGTCAGCCCGCTTCGGTCACCGAAGTGCGGAGTTTTCTTGGTTTAGCGGGATACTATCGTCGCTTTATCGAGAACTTCTCCAAGATCGCGAAGCCGATGACGGAGTTGCTCAAGAAGGACAAGAAGTTCTTGTGGTCCGATGCTTGTGAGGAAAGCTTCCAAGTACTCAAGAAGCGTTTGACCACAGCTCCCGTTCTCGTTCTTCCCGATGTCCATCGAAGCTTCGATATCTATTGCGATGCTTCTCGTCGAGGCCTCGGTTGTGTCCTTATGCAAGAAGGCAAGGTAGTGGCCTATGCATCAAGGCAATTGAGACCTCATGAACTCAACTACCCTACCCATGATTTGGAGTTGGCTGCAGTGATTCATGCACTTAAGATTTGGCGACATTACCTAATCGGTAATCGTTGTGAAGTGTATTCGGATCACAAGAGCCTTAAGTATTTGTTCACCCAACCTGACCTGAACCTCAGGCAAAGGAGATGGTTGGAGTTGATCAAGGATTATGATATGGGTATTCACTACCATCCGGCAAGGCTAATGTCGTTCTTGATGCGCTTAGTCGCATAAGCGCATTGCAATGCCTTGTTGCTCAAGGAGCTTGACCCACTCTTGGAAGAATTTCAGCGTCTCAACTTGAGTTTAGTTGAGCATGGTTCTCTCGTTGCCTTGGTTGTGCAACCAACCTTGGTCGATCGGATCAAGTCCGCTCGGCGATCGGATGTTGGGTGAGCCACATCAAGGAGAATGTCAAGAACGGAACAACCAAGTGCTTTTACGAGGATGAGCATGGTGTTGTGAGGTTCGAAACGCCTTGTGGTTCCAAAGGACATGGAATTGCGGAATTTGATCCTCATGAAGCCCATGATTCGCCTTTATCCATTCATCCGGGGCCACAAAGATGTATCAAGATCTCCGCCAGAGATTTTGGTGGACCCGAATGAAGAGGGAGATTGCGAGTTCGTTCTTGAAGTGCGGCGTGTGTCGTCGTGTCAAGGCGAGCATCGGCGTCCGGCGGATCGCTTCACCTTTGCTGTCTTGGGAATGGAAGTGGGATTCGTCGGCATGGACTTTATCACCGATGCGCCTAACACAAAAGGGAAGGATTCCATTTGGGTCGTCATTGATCGGTTGACTAAAGTAACACATTTCTTGCGGTCTTGAGCTAAGATTTCTGTTGGTCAATTGGCGAGACCTCTATGTTTCCCGCATCATGTGCTTGCATGGTGTGCCCAAGACGATTGTCTCGGATCGTGGTTCTCTTTTCACCTCTCGCTTTTGGCATAGTTTGCAAGAGGCTATGGGAACCGTCTTACCTTTAACACGGCATATCATCCCCAAACCGATGGTCGGACCGAGAGGGTCAACCAAGTTTTGGAAGACATGCTTCGTGCTTGTGTCCTTTCCTATGGGAAGCATTGGGAGAAATGCTTGCCATTCACGAAGTTTTCTTATAACAACAGCTTTCGGGCCGGTCTCGGCATGGCACCTTCGAGGCCTTATGCGGAGAAAGTGTAGAACCCGTTGAACTGGTCGAGACCGGTGAGAGACCTCTCTTTGGCGGACTCAATCAATGAGGCCGAGCGCCAAGTCCAAATTATTCGTGGCGTTTGCGCACGACTCAATCGAGCAAAAGAGCTATGCGGATCGCCGTCGGCGTGAGTTGCGTTTTGAGCCTAATGACTTTGTTTATCTCAAAGTCTCTCCTTTGAAGGGCCATCAACGTTTGGCGTCAAGGGCAAGTTAGCTCCTCGATATGTCGGTCCCTACGCGTTATCGAGAAGAAGGAGCTGTTGCCTATAAGTTGGAATTGCCACCTGCACTTGAGGGTACATGATGTGTTCCTGTGTCCCAAATAAAGAAGTGCCTCGTGTTCCAAGCGAGGAAGCTCGTTGGAAACTCTCGATGTCAACCCGATTTGACCTATCGCGAGCACCTGTTACGCATACTCGATGAGGCTTGAGCGAAGAACTAGGAATCGTTCCATTAAGTTCCTTAAAGTTCGATTGGTCGAACCATTCCGAGGATGAGGCTACTTGGGAAAGAAAGATCGTCTGCGTGCGGACTATCCATCTTTCTTTACGAGTGAGCCAAATCTCGGGGCGAGATTCTGTAAGGGGGGAGATTTTGTAACATCCCAAATACCTAAGCAGTGTTTGTTCAAATATAATTAAATGTGTAGAAATTAAAACTTTTCTCACATCTTGAAAACCCTAAAACTCTCATGAGATTCTTGTCCAAGAGTTGTGTAATCCAAAAACATAAGCTCTTGTTGACCAAAAGTCAAACTCATTTCCCATTTGTCACAAATCTTGTGCCAAACCCTTGGAGATATTTTTCCTTGGTCCTAAAGTTGATGTGGGACCCCTCTGAAAAATATCACAAGTTGTAAAACTTGTTTGATAAATTTTGGAGGTAAAACAATCCTTTGAACAACCTTAATGAATTTCCTGAGAAAAATGCATTACATAAAAACCTCTGGAAAATTTATGTGAGGTTAATCTTACCTTCAGCAAGCTCCAGTTAAAATTTCATGAAATTTGGAGTTCAATTGCTATCCCAAACAATTCTACAAAGTCTCAGCTGTTAAAAACTAAATTTAAAATGGTGCACTGTTCCTTGGGCTGAGCCGTATTCAAATCTGGTCAAGCCCAACCCCATCGACCTCCTCCACAGCCAGCGCACCTCACTGACCTCCCTTCCCGCCTTGATGAGGTCGCAGCCGTTGGATTTACATCCAACCGCCACGACCTCCTCCGCGGTCAACACCACAAGGTCCTCTTCCACCCTGTTGAGGTCACAGCCCTTGGATCAAAGATCCATGGCCATGACCTCCCCTGTGTTTTAAACCTCAAAGACCTCCCTTTGCACCTTGTTGAGGTCGTAGCCGTTGGATTCAATCCAAAGGCCACGACCTCCTCCTCAAACATTCACAGTGAGGTCCTCCCACCTACATGAGGTCCACGACCCTTGGATCAAAGATCCATGGCCATGACCACCCTCACTTGTCAAAACCTTCAGACCTCTCCACCTTGTTGAGGTCGTAGCCGTTGGATTTAAATCCAAAGGCCACGACCTCCGTTGCAAATCATCGCAGCCCAGGACCTCCCCGCTTCAATTGTTGTGCGCCGTTGGATCAAATCCAACGACCCACAACCTCCCAAATAATTATCCGGCGCACAAAACCTCCCCATCTCATGTTGTGCACCGTTGGATTAAAATCCACAGTCACGACCTCCTCCTCGCTTTGTGCGCATCAGATCTCCCAGCGCACATGAGGTCGTAGCCGTTAGATGTAAATCTCACGGCCATGACCTCTCTTGTGCGTTCTTGCACGTCTAAGTCCTCCCTATCGTTATGTGCCCTTGGATTTAAATCCAAAGGCCATGACCTCCACATCTTGAGGCATGGCGTGCGCAAAGCGTTAAGTCCTCCAGAGGTCCGCACTGTTGGATTGAGATCCAACGCCTTGGACCTCTAATCCCTTTTCCTTCTTGCATCTGCGTTATGGAAATCGGAGGGCCACGACCTCCCGTTCGAGATCGTGTGGTCGAACCTCCTCCCGGTCACTTAAAGCGTAACGGTTCAAACATAAAATCCGAGGCGAGGACCTCCCCATCCACTTAATCAGCGGTGGATGTGAGGTCTTGTTCTTCTTCCACCTTGGGCGCCGCGTGCGAGCCATGGCAGTGGGCAAAGTCAGAGCCTTGTCACCTCCAACGGCTCTGCCCTGCAAGCATTAAATGCGTGTCAGCCCTTTCCGCCCCTAGCCCATGTTCTGACCACCTACTCTGTCCCATCCGTCTTGTCCAAGTCCAGGACCTCCCATGGACCTCCCCATGGGCTAAACTCACCATGAGCTTAACCCGTGGTTCACAACCTCGTTTTGCCCTAGGTTTAAAACCCCCCCACTGTTTCTTTGGCTTCCTTTACACACCATTGTTCCCTTGCTTGCACCCCTGTGCTTGTGAGCTCTAAACCACAGAAGCTTTCCTTGGCGCCATTGTTGGAGCTTGAAGCTCATGATGGACAAGGGTCCTGAGGTTTTCCTCCCTTTCTCTGTGCTTCTTTTGTGCCATGTCCTCTGTGATCATGTCTTAACTTGTTTAGTTTGGGCATTTTGCAGAGGTGGCCAAGGATCTTGAAGTTGGAGCTTTGGCCGTGGAGCACCTTTCTTCCCGGACCGGTCCTTCCTCCTCGACCTCCTCGGCCCCTCTGGACCTCCTGGTAATCCTCTGGTAGTCCCTAGGCTTGGCACACGCTTGTATGAATCTTTGCGGAGCTCAATTTAGCTTCTTGTCATTTTTGCGTGTTGTGCTATCGGGCTCCTCTCGGCTCGTCGGCGTTCAAGGCCATTGCCGTCGTTGAGAGGAGGACCATAGTGTCTTAACCCTATTGCGCACACGTTGGTGTCCTTGGTTGTCGCCATGAGTGCGCATCGCCGCGAAGACCATTTCTTCTTCGAGTTTTGTCGGACGAAGCAGCGGCAGCCGTTGTCGTTTAGGACAAAGATTTGCCGCTTTAAAAACCTCAATCATTGTTAATCATTGGCGTGTCTTAACTGCCTTTAATCCCGCCCCGTGCTCGCATTTAAGACCTCTCGCGCGCGGACCTCCTTGTGTCCCGCGCGATTAACTTCATGTCCGAAGCGTGTCTGTGCTAAGCCTTAGGGCGCCGGCAGGGACGTCCTAGACCTCCTCCGAGGAAATCTGGCACGTCCAAGACCTCCCCTTGCGAAATCGTGGCCGCCTAGACCTCCCACGGAGGTGCAGGGCGCAAGACCTCCGCGATTGGACCTCCTCGAGGTCATCTCTGCCGTTATGACCTCCCCGTGTGATCTGAGCCGCTTATGTCCTCCCTGTGTTGATCGCAGCCGTTGAGGACCTCCCTCCCGTGTTGTGCCCCGTTGGATGTGCCATCAACGGCCATGACCTCCCCTCATCTCACGCGTGCGCGTTGCTGGGAGGTCCATGAACTCTGGACCTCACGAGCGCGTGCGCATTGTTCTCCTGGGAGGTCTGAGCCGTTAGATCTGAGATCGGTGGCTCATGTCCTCCCCAGTCTTTTTGGTTTTTAGAAATTCCAGTGAACTCTTAATTTTAAACTGAAAAAGGTATGAACTTTAAAATTGCATAACTAATTCAATTTAAATCCAAATAGGGTGATTCAAATTTTGTTAGCTCTGGTTTGACCTGGGCTCCAATCTAAAAATAGTTATGAGCCCAGTTCAGCTCCAGAACATGGTTTTGCAAATAGGTTTTAAAACTAACTTTAAATGTAGTGTTTAACTTGTAAAATACATAACTAATGCTCTGTAGATTATTTTTGAGTGAATCCAACTTTGTTGGTTTCCTCTGTTAATGCTCTAAATGTTAGAATAGGATTTAGGCATGCCACTATTTTCAGAAAACTTTCTTGTGCATTTTAATTTTGTTCAAGTTCTTGTTTTTGAAAAATTATAGAAAGTGCAATATAGCTCCAAATGAGATGAACTCAATTGTGTTATTCATCTCATGAGGTGCTGGTTTTACTGTAACAATCTCAGTATCACCACCTTTCTAGAAAATGTTGCCTCATAATTAAATTAGTGAATAGTGGCAGTTTGTATTTTTAGGGCTGAGCAGATTTGTTTTGCTCATATCTTTTGCATTGAGAATCCAAATCAATTGGTTCTTATTGCTAAATTCCCTAAAAATCATCCTCTTGCTGCTGTAGAAATTTCCGAGAATTTGGAGTTCGGTTGCTGTGCTGTCTTTGTCATTTTCGTCGTTCTTATCGTTTCTTTTCGTCTTTTCGATTAGGTGTTGACGAGTGTGTTGATCCCGTGAGCGATCCTCAGCAACAATTTGACCAGCAACAGCAAGGCAAGCAGTTTGATCATATCCCCTCTATCGTCCCTTTACTTTAAAGGTTAATATATTGTTTTACTTGTATGTATGCATGCTACTTTGTGTTAAAGTATCGCTAGCAAGCCTATAGTTGCATAATCTGTAGGAATTGTTCATCCTCTACTACCATGAGCCTAGGTTATTTGCTGTGGTTTGAGCTCGTTGGATGAGCTCTTATCACTTAGTAGTTTTATCATCCATTGGAAATGTCTTGTAGGACTTAGCCGTGCCGGCATACCAAAGGAAGTGTGCTAAATCATGTGGCGAAAAGGCAGTCTGACGTGTGGGTACATTGGTACACCCCTGCAGGGTTAAAACTATTCGAATAGCCTCGTCCTAGGTTATGGACACGCTCGGATACGCCCCGTGAGAACTAGACTACAACCTTTAATTAAAATTGACATGGGTGGTATGAATGGGTAATTCATGCTATTGTTGTGGTGGCTATTGGGTTAGTCACTTCCAGGTTGTTCATGTGTTGTTATTATGTTATTATCTCGTTGTTACTTCAACAATTAAAAATGCTTTGCCAAATTGCTTTCAATCTATTACATTATTGCAAATGAAAACTTGCTTTATGCTAAAAACGAGTCCAAAGCCTCATCCACTTAAACAAAGCTTGCATGTAGTTAAACTATAGTTACGTTATACTACACGTCGGTCTTGTGAGTACATTTTGTACTCATTTGCTTTGCTTAATAACTTTGTTGCAGAGGAGGTAGAGCCCAAAGGGCTTTACTTTTGTGAGTCTTGATGGTTGGGAAAGCGACTAGCTTGGCGGTCGGTCGATTGCCTTGTGGGTGAAGGCACACTTTGGTTGGCTCTTGTTTTGGGCCATCTCTATGGCACTTTTGCTTCATTGTTATCTTAGTAGTCTTGTTGTTATTTGGCGGTCGGCCTCTCTTTTGTAATAACTATCCTTTATGTATATTAACTTCGGTTGGTTGCTTGTTACATTCTATGTGTTGAATGGAATTGATGCAATTTTTTGTAAAGAGTTGTGTGTCTTGCATTCTTGGGAAGTACATATATCTCGAGGCAGGTTTATTTAGTTGATAATACTAGGGTCAATTGGATGACTAAGTATTATGAGCCTAATAAATCGGGTCTCACAAAAGGTCAAAATACCATTGCACCTTCGCAAGAAGAATGGTCACATTGTTGAGTTACGCTTCAGTAGAGCCAAGATTGAGAGGAAGGAGAGGATGAGTGCTTTGAGGACCATTAGAGGAGTTTCTTCACCTGCTATAGTCTCTAGAGCCAGACAGCCTGTTTTTTCTGCTAGACATAGGCCTAGGTTCGTAGATGACTTCTTTGACTCTTTTGGTGGCTCTAGGCAGCGTTCTGGTTTAGGATTTCGTGAGGAGAGACCGCGAGTAGCATCTAGACAGGGGGAGTACCGACCTTTTGGTAGGTCGATTCGGAGAGGTCTAGGTGGTTCTCGTGTGCGTTCTCATGATTTTGCTCCTAACCATTTTACTGCTGCTTCTACTGCTTTGCCTAAGCATCGTGTGACTCAGTACTGGATTCCCAAGTCTTTTATCACTAACCCCAGTACTGAGGCACAGATGTTTCCTGTTCGTGCCTTATAGGTCCGTCGTGCGAGGAAGGAGGACATATGGCTTGTTGACTCCGGGTGTTCTCGACACATGACTGGAGATTCTAGATGGTTCTCCTCCCTCACACGTGCATCCGGCAATGAATTAATCACATTTGGGGATGCTTCTCTGGGGGTGATGACTAAGGGCACGGTCTTGGCGTCAACAACAAGTTCATGCTCAAGGATGTCGCTTTGGTAAGTAAGCTGAGGTATAATCTGCTTTTTGTTTCTCAGCTGCTTGATGAAGGTCAAGAGGTGAGATTTAAGAGTGGTGAGTGTAGAGTTCTAGATTCCTCGGGTGAGCTTGTTTTTGAGATCTCTAGGTTTGAGAAGATCTTTTGTGCTAATTTCCGTGTCTCTTCTGCTTCTAGCCCTAGGTGTCTTGTAGCCTCTGACTCCCATGATTTAGTGTTGTGGCATCGTAGGCTTGGTCACATAGGCCGACCACTTGACTAGAGTCGATGTGAGGATTTGATTAGAGGTTTGCCTAGGTCAAGGTCATTAGAGACCTTGTGTGCACACCACAGTAGACATGGTAAGATGGTTTCGCTTCTCATCCACCTCTTACCTTAGTGATGACAGATGGACTGGTCAAACCTGCACTTAGACACTGTTGGTCCTTCTAGAGTTCGATCGGCGGGTGGGAAATGGTATGTGCTTGTGATTGTGGATGATTACTCCGGTATTCATGGGTTTATTTTACGGTTTCTAAGGGCGAGGCATTTGGCTTCTTTAGAGAATTGGTCCTTAGACTTCTTTGTTGAGCTTCTGGAGCGTTGAGAGCCATTAGGAGTGACAATGGGACAGAATTCAAGAATTCTTCCTTTGCCACTTTTTGTTACGATAGGGGCTTGAGCACGGTTTTCATCACCTAGAGTTCCCAATGAGAATGGAGTGGTAGAGAGGAAGAACAGGACCCTTGTAGAGATGGCCAGGACCATGCTAGATGAGCATTCCACACCTAGGAGGTTTTGGGCTGAGGCGATCTCTACTGCTTGTTATATTTCCAATAGGGTTTTTTTGAGATCTGTGATTGGTAAGACTTCTTATGAGCTCAGATTTGGTCATAAGCCCAAAGTTTCTCATTTCAAGATTTTTGGTTGCAAATGCTTCATTCTTAAACATGGCAATCTTGATAAATTTGAATCTAGATGTTCTGATGGCATATTTCTTGGATATCCTGCTCATTCCCGTGGCTATCGTGTATTTAATTTTGACACTAACAAAGTTGTTGAGACTTGCGAAGTCACTTTTGATGAGGCTAGTCCTGGTACTAGACCCGATGATGCAGGTACACAGGTTTCTGAGAGCATCTTCGTCGATGATGACTCTGAGGATGAGGACCCAATCCATCCTCAAGTCCCTTCTGACTTGGTTGGAGAGCCTGCTTCCACTACATCAGCTTCAAATGAGCAGCCTCTTCCTACCTTCACCGACGATCAGAGTGGCTCTGCTCCTACCTCCACAATTCATGAGGTAGAGGCCACTTCTGCACCAGGTGCTCCTCTTCGCATTCAGCGACAGCATCCACCTGAGCAGATGATTGGGGATCTTCATGAGCGAGTCACTCGCTCCAGGTTCATTTCTCCTGATTCCCATGCACATTCTGCTTTTGTTGCTTCTTTTGAACCCCGAGATGTCACCCATGCTCTTTCTGATGCCTCTTGGGTCAATGCCATGCATGAAGAACTTGAAAATTTTGAAAGAAACAAAGTCTGGACTTTAGTTGAACCTCCACCTAATCATAATGTAATTGGAACAAAATGGGTTTTCAAAAATAAGCAAAGTGAAGATGGGTTGGTAGTTCGCAATAAGGCTAGACTTGTAGCACAAGGGTATTCCCAGGTAGAGGGCTTAGACTTTGAGGAGACCTTTGCTCCTGTAGCTAGATTAGAAGTCATTCGCATTTTGCTAGCATTTGCGGCATCCAAGGGCTTCAAGCTATTTCAAATGGATGTCAAAAGTGCTTTCCTGAATGGTTTCATAGAAGAAGAGGTCTTTGTCAAGCAACCACCTGGTTTTGAAAATCCTAAGTTCCCAAACCATGTTTTTAAACTCTCCAAAGCCTTGTATGGATTGAAACAAGCCCCTAGAGCTTGGTATGATAGGCTTAAGAGTTTTCTGCTTAAGAATGATTTCAAAATGAGATTGGTTGATAAAACCTTGTTCACTCTCAGGCATGGCAGTGACTTTTTGTTGGTTCAAATTTATGTGGATGACATTATATTCGGTGGTTCTTCTCATGCTTTGGTGTCTAGATTTTGATTCTATGAGCGGGGAGTTCGAGATGAGCATGATGGGCTAATTGACCTTCTTCCTTGGTCTTCAAGTCAAATAACCGAAAGAAGGCACCTTCATTCATCAAAGTAAGTATACAAAGGACCTTCTTCGGCGCTTTGACATGGGAAGCGATGACCAATGTCTACTCCCATTGCCACGACCACCGTCTTTGGACCCAGATGAGGATGGAGAGCCCGTGGACGGAAGAATACCGCGACATGATCGGCTCCCTCCTCTACCTCACACAGCGTCGGGCCGACATACAGTTTCTTTGTGTGTCATGCGCTTCGATTTCGAGCTTCCTCGAGCTTCTCATCGTCAAGCAGTGCGTCGCATATTCAGGTATCTTCAGGACACTCTTGACTTTGGACTTTGGTATTCTTCTTCTTCTGCTCTCTCTATTCGGGCTTTTTCTGATGCTGATTTTGCTGGGTGTAGAGTGGATAGGAAGAGTACTTCTGGCACTTGTCATTTCTTAGGCACATCTCTTATCTCTTGGTCATCTAGGAAACAGTCATCATTGCCTGATCCTTCTTAGAGGCCGAGTATGTAGCTGCGGCCAGTAGTTGCTCTCAGGTTCTCTGGGTCTTGTCTACTCTAAGGGACTATGGGTTGTCTTTGGGTAGTGTTCCTCTTTTCTGTGACAACACATCTGCCATTAACATTGCCAAAAACCCAGTGCAACATTCTAGGACTAAGCACATTGACGTTAGATATCATTTCCTTAGAGACCATGTTGAGAAGGGTGACGTTGTGCTTCACTTTGTTGAGTCTGAGCAGCAGGTTGCGGATATCTTCACTAAGGCTCTTGATTCTTCTCGTTTTGCTTCTTTTGGGAGAGTTGGGGTTGTTAGTCCTTTTGGCCTGTTTTGAGGGGAGTTTGCTCTTTTGCATTCATTTGTATCATAATGCATTTTCATTTCAGCAACTTGCATTGTAATATAAACTTGTGGAGCTTTGATTATTATCCTTGTATGACTTGATTTTATGCTTTATATCCTGCCATGTCTTGTGCTAGTTTGCTAGACTTCTGTTATGGCTTTTTATGTATAGCTTAGCTTTTGCCATGCTAGCTTTATTATCTGTGAGCAAACTGAATCATAATATGACTTGTTGGATCTTGTGACTAGTTTTGCTATAGTGATCCTCTCATGATTCATGTCATGTCATATAGGCTTAATTGAGTCTTGAACCTATTCTGAGTTTTAAATTGAGCTTTGATAATTCTTAAGTCAAGCAAATGAAAAATGAGCTTTTCTGTGCGAAAAAACTGATCTCACCAATTCTTTCTCATGAGACGGCTTGCCATTGCACTAGGCATGAACTCAGGGGAGTTTTGGATGACCCAGACTATTCTCTTAAGCTTTTGTTGCTTGGGATGATCGTAGTGAGGCTTGAGATCTAGCACAATGCTAAGAAAACAAATTGGCAATTGGTTGAAGCTTAGGAGGCAGTTGTGGATGGCTCCTAGTCCATGACTTGCTTTACTAAGATAAAACCAATCATTTTCAGCAAAGTGCTCAAAGTGCTAAATTCTAAGTGCTTGAACAAATTGATTCAAAATTGATCTCAAATGCTCAACATTGACTCATTTTCTAGCTTCTGGCTCAATTTTGCTTATAGACATGGCCTGACTCATTTTTGGATACCTTTAGTTAAAACTGTGATCTTGAGCACCTTGTCATGTTGTCGATTCTTTTAATCTTAGATTATTGCTATTTTGGTCTTAGCTTTGCTGTACATGTTTTGCCATGATTGAACATTGCTTCTTCACATAATATGGCTTGGTGTAATACTTGTATAGTCTTTATGGATAATCTTCATGGCTCTTTTTGCTCAAGTTTAAAAAAAAATGAAAAATGAAAAATTACAAAATTGCAGCCATTCCATTACATTCATGCTCAATCTTCTCCATGCACCTTGATGAATTCATTGTCAAAGGGGGAGAAAAATTTACAAAAATGCTGTTTTGGTTTAGGTCACGTTGAAAAATTGCTCCTTCCTTTGGACCTAAAGTGAGTTTTTTGGCTCATTTCTGGAATTTGAAGCTTCATTTGCTTTCTTTGCCTTATCTCACCTACTGAAACTATTCTGAAGCCAATTTGGTTACCTTCCTTGCTTTTACTTGCTAAAAAACCAAATTGTGCCTTTGTGCGAAAACTTGTTTTCTTTTACTTTCAAACCTCAAAACATTCATTTTTGGATTATTGCCAATGTGTTCATCAAGGAGGAGATTGTGAACACCATGAGGATATGCTCATGATCCTAGGTGATGATACAATTGGCAATTTGGTTGAAGGTTTGTTGGAATTCATGTTTGTCGAAAGTTTCAAAGAACTGTCGGGATAATCGGTAGTACCGTGTTAATCATGTAATACCGCTTATTGAAACGACCGTTTGTTGTTAAGCGGTATGGAAAAACAGAATGAATGCAAAATGGTCTTGGATTTCCTTGTGGAGCGGTATGACCGCATCTTGCTGTCGGTAATACCGCGCCGATATGACCATTGTTTTGCGGTATGCAAATTCGGAGAGTGGTTTTGGAGAGTTTTGGATTTCTCCAAGTTGCAGATGCGACCGCTATTGATTGAAAGTATGACCCATGATCTTGATATCTGGAATGGATACTTAGCGGTAATCTTGTTTTTGGAATGATTTGAGTGAATGTTATTTCAATTTGAGAATTGTTTTGGGTTATGTCATTTCCATGTTTGTTAATGCATATATGTTGCATATTGCATGTTTTGAGCTAATGTGGGTCAAGTTGTGAAGAACTTGTTCTCGAGAGCGATTTCTTGGTCTATTCTTTGTCGGGTGGCTTGCGTGTCAACGACGGTCAGCGGCGAGGAGGATCGGGACTAAGCTTGGAGAGATGAGGTCGGAAGCGATCATGGATGCGGGTGGTCGAGTGACTCAAGCATGGCATGAGAATGGACGAGTGGATCGAACCGGCGATTCGATCTGTTGGTTGGATCAAGCGGCGCGGGGTCGGTGCAAGTGCCTTGGAGGTTCGATGGGATTGGACGGGAGACTTGCCGACATGATGAGAGCCGTTGATCAACCTACGTGGCGGAGCGGCGATTGCCGATTGGATTGGACTCGGTCTATGGAGAAGGATCGAGAAGGGTATTTTGGTAATTTCACCAAATCGCCTTTATAACTTGTTGGCTAAACCGGCTGGGTCGGCGCTGGAGAAGCGGTTTAGGTCAATCGAAGATGAAGACGGCGCTTTGAGATGCGTCGTGTGTTAACCCATTATGTGTTAGGGTTTAATGGGTGCCCTAATGGAATATTCTAGATTCCTAGCCTCCACTATATAAGCCTTGTGTCTTTGTTCACGGCAGACCGGGAGTCCATTGAGAAAAACCCTATTTGGTCTTAGGGTTTAGAAAAGGAAGATGAGAGCTAGGGTTTAGGGATTGATGCCTTGTATGCTCATGTAATGAGTTGTGCCCTCAAAGATGGAGTGGTCAGAACCATGAATCTTCAATCATCAATCAATCCTTGCAAGTTCTTTGAGATGAGCTCTCTTCGTTCTTTTTCTTGTTCTTGCACCATACTTTGATGTTTTGGAGATTTTGTTGATCCTTTGGTTTTGGTTGTTCTTGTGCACTCTTACTCCTTCTTGTGACATGTGGGAGCGTATCTAAGGTCACCTAGATCTACAATCTCCCACGAGCAAGAGTTGGATCAAGTTTTTCGTTTTGCTCGGTTCTATGCCCTTCTTAGGTAAAACTAAAAAAGATCTAAACTTTGACGTAGATCTGGACGATCGCCACTTGGAATAGGTTCCTAATACCCTTAGGAAGGTGTGTTACAAATTTGGTGGAGTTTGACCTTACGTTTTAAAAGTTACGTCGATTTTCGATTTCGTTTTCAGGCTGTTCTGTTCATCGTCAGGATAAAAGGTAGTACCGCACTTTTGCCTGAGGTAGTACCCTTGATCTTGATAGTACCGCACATTTGCTCTGTGGTAGTACCGCGTTGAGGTAGTACCGCGCTTATGATGGTAGTACCTTTGTCCACGATTTTTGAAATTTCTTGAGGAGTTCTTTGTTGTGCTTTGAGGGTTTAGGAGTGGATTCTTTACAGGTCTTCCACTGTGCTTAAGCTTTCATCTTCATAGCTCTCATAGCTATTGGAGTGATTTGCGATTTGCGAGTTGAATCCATTATCTTTGCAAAAAGATTTGGTGCTCCTATTCACCCCCCCTCTAGTCGCCTATTCCGGTCCTACACGATGCGAAGGTGGCACAAAACCTGAAGCAACAACCCCAGGACAAAGCCAATACTCATATAAAAAACATGTAACAATAGTATAGAGCAAATTAACAACGCTACTACGTGCAAACCCGACATAACTAACCACTCTTCACTGAACAAACCAACCACTATCCCGGTAATCAAACAGCCATAAATCCTAATTCTGGAATCCAAACATATAAAACCTCATGAGTTCTAGAATCTACACATAATTTCGTACACCTTTCTAGTTATGTAAATTTCTTAATTAAGTTGTCTAAGCCATCATTTTTAACCTCGAAGGTCAATCTGTTACATTACTGAATAGCAGTAGACTTATCAATATCATATCTATTTTTCTACAACACAAAAAGTATCAAACCTTACCACTTATGGAACCTATGGGAAATTACCTAACGTTTCCTAGTTATACCCCTAATTTAATTTGACCATGTATTGTATGTAATAAGGAAAACAACATGGCCGCTGTCAACGACGATGAAATTCTAGACAACAGCACTCTAGAAGCCATAACTTTTACATCCCTCATCCAAAACCAGTGTTCTTGGACTATACGGAAATCTTAAACAATAACCTACAATAATCATGACATAACAAAGCTATGAAATATGATGTAGATACCCCAAAACTCCCTCAAAAGTCTCAACAACACATTGAACCGAAACATGGGATAGCCAAACCACCAAACCTGCTATCGATCTACCGAACAACTTTGATTAACCACTAATATACTATTGCAACAAAGGTTCTTAGGTCGTTAACCTTTAAAAAAGGATGACGGAGATAACCGAAATGTGAAGCACTAATTATTTTTCCCTCCTCCCCTTCTTCCTTCTCCCTCCTTGCCTCGTCCTTTATAGCCGGTAGCAATAGTAGGGCACAACAACCTAGCGGTAGCACACTGTAACATCCCAAATTGGGAGTTCTTTTGAAGCATTTAAAAATAAAAATAACCATTCGAATTTTCTTTCTTAAGTTCAAGCTTAAATTGATTTTTCAGAAATCAAAATCATTTAATGTAAATAATATAAACTTTAATAAAATTCAAAACCATTTTATTTGAGTTCCTTGAGTTCTAGAGTATTTTCAAGAATTTTCTAGAAATTTTTGGGGTTAATTTTCTATTTCTTTGAGCTCGATTTTATTTAATCCTTTTTTTTTTGAAATTTGGAAAACCATTTCTTTTTCCGGATTTTCCTTTGGGCTCAATCATTTCTTGCCATCCCAACCCATTTGCATGCCATCCCAACCCATCTTAGCCTCCCAAGCCCAGCCACCGCGCGCCTGCCATGCATCACACTCGCGTTCCGCGGCCACTGCCGTGTATGACCCACTTGTGAGTCGAGTCCATCTTGGTGCTGGCTTCGTTTGTATCTCTGATAGGACTCTTCCATCATGTCCATTTCAATCACCTTGTCGCCACCTTAAAAACCTCACCGCCCCCTCGATTTTTCACATCCTCGCATCGTGCCGCACCTCGAAGCCCTAGCATTGCCCTCGAAGCCGTCGCTAATTCGCCGATTTGGAGCACTAGTCGTTATCAATTTCCGCTGCCACCAGTGGACATCGTGCTTCATCTTCGCCATCGTCGGGATTGCGTCGCCCTGATCTACGCCGCCTGCAACACCCCGATTTTCAGAATTGGGATGTTAATAGTTAATTTGGCGATCTAATAAATATTTGACTATGTTTAAAATTTTTCCTGTGTTTCAGTAAAAAGAATACTTTTAAAATCAAATCGAATTAATTAAAAGGTTGCATTTAAAGTTAAATCAAGTTGTTTAAAAAGTTGCATAAAAATAAAAATAATAATAAACAATATTAAATCAAATTATTTGAAAGATTGCATTTAAATTAAATTATTTTGGTTTTATGTTTTTGCATGCATTAAAAAAAATCAAGTCGCGATGCTTGAATTAGTATCACCACTCTTTTCTAGTCCGATCGACCACAAACAAAACGCCTGCGTGTCCCTTCTTTTCCCTACCATTTATTTTTCACTCCCTACTGCCACCTTTCTTTTTTTTATTCACCTCCACTACATAGCCAACTCACTGCCATTTCATTTTTCAATGGAGCACTACACAACCAACGCCATCCAAGATGCAAAGCCTCCCGCTGCCACTTCCTTTTTTACTCCCCAACTCACCAACCGATCTACATGCCACTACCTATTTTAGAATTCCAGCCGAACCAACCCCTCCCCATTGCCCTTTTGCTTCTACCATCCTCACTACCATCATCTTCCCCAAAAGAACCCCTCCCACCTCCCATTTCTTTCTCAAACAAGAACACAAGCCCACACTTCTCTCCTCTCAATCACAACCTAGAATCACAAATACCCTAATGCATGTCACACCTTTGCAATCCTCATCACATAAGCTTCTCATTCATCCAAGAATTTTTTAGCAAGAACATCCATTTCTTCTCTTCATGAGCTCATGTTCTTGCCACCTTCTCTCTTCCCAATCTCACTAAAAAATCAAGAATCACCCAATGCATGTCATACCGCTGTGATCATCGTCGTGCAAGCATTCCATTTTTGTAAGCGGTTCTCACATGCAAGATCATTTGAGCATTTTGAAGAAGAAAGGAGAGGAAGTGGAAAAAGCTGTTTTCACAAGCCATTGTTGTTGCAACCAAGAGGGAGAGTAGAAGGAAAGAAGCTGGCAGTAGCGGCGCCGCCTAGCGAGCGACGCAGTGCAACAGCCAAGGCTGGGGTCTTGCCGGAGTTGTGCACGCAGTGACGATGGCACCTGCAGCGACGGCCGGTCGGTAGAGCAGCGGCGCAACGACGATGGCTTGGCACTGTCTAGCGGCTTGTGGTGCTAGCAGCACACGGTAGTAGCCTGGCGCTAGCAGCTCGGCGATGCGAGGCCGAGGCATTGCATGCATGCAGCGGCGGTGTCGGCAACGGCTCGTCAGTGGCCGGCCGACGGGAGGAAGAGAGGAGGAGCGGACAACGGTGGTTCGCTACAGCACGGCGGCACCGAGATGGCGAAGCCGACAATGCCGAGTAGCGGTGCATGCAGCCGGAGCCATACGTGCACACGGCCGAGCTCGATGGCGTAGAGGCGAGTCCGGCACGGTGCACGACCAGCATTGGCGCGTTGCATGTGATGGCACAGAGAAGGAGGTGGCTCCATGCGGTGCCAAGGCGTGGTGGAGTCGCGGCGGTGGCTTGGCTCATTGCTGCATGGCGATGTCAAGGTCGGCACAATGCATGCATGCTGCAGCGAGGTACCAAGTGCGACGGCACTGAGGAGGAGTCAACATGGAGTGTCGTGCTAGACTACCAGCAAGGCAAGAATCATCTTGCATCATATTGATCTCAGATTTTGTTACTCTAAGTTACTCTAAGTTGCAACTATACTTGCATGCATGCTATTTTGAAGTATAGATATTTTTGTGAGTTTAGTTAGCTATGTCCTACTCTTGCAAGTTATCCTTGATATTTCACTTCTTATATTGTTATGCTTAAGGTAGATGTCTTGTGATGGTTTATCTCCTCTATTTGAATGCTTAGCCATGCAAGTCTAGTAGATGCGTTAGTTCGGTTGGTAGGGTTAGCCCGTCAATTGTGGGAAACACCAATCCATTTACTTTTATGCTTTTGTCTAGATCATCGAATCTGGTTGTTGAGTTAAAATTTGTTTATTTAAAACTATTTTTTTTTTGTCTGGACAAGTGGCTAGTAGTGTGGGTGCCTTCGTGGACGAGACTTAGGTATCATGGTAGTCTTGTCCGAACCATTAAGGACCGAACTTTGGGCTGTCAATCTAAGTAACACTCGTACTTCCACACGCAGTGTATGGGCACCACTTGGTCAAGTAAGGGAGGGTCTTGTTGGGTTGGACGATGGGTGGTGTGAGGGCATTATGTGTGTGATCATATGTTCGTAGGAATCCAGTGTAATATTATAATGTGTGGGTGAGAACTATTCTTATGTTTGGGGTTACCCACATACTAACCTACATTACGCTAGCATCTCCAATACAGCTTGGGAGCCCTCTTAGCATTTGCTATATGCAATTTGTACTATGTGGGACTCACTCTCATGGGTGGTTCAACTCAATAGGGTCGTCTTGCTAAAAAATACTGGGTCTTGATCTCCCCGGCTAGCATACCTTAGGAAGTGTGTCCTTTTCCGGAGGCTTACGGGCTGGTTGATTGTGTGGGTAAAGTTGTACCTCCCCTGTAGGGATTAATCTATTCGAATAGCCGTGTCCACGGTTACGGACGACCGTTTGGTATTGGGTGACATCATCGTTAGACTCTAAATTAAAATTGACATGGGTTACTGTTCGGATACGGGTAGGCTATGCTAGCAACAATTCAAAAATTCTACCACGTAAACCAGGATGCCAAGCAAGTAAATGATCATAGATCGTTACCACCAGACGCGCAGTGTAGTGGAAGAAGAGTTGGAGTAGCCTAGTCCAACGAAATGCGCGTCGGTGAAGTGGTCGTAGACGATCTTCCACCGTAGTTGATCGTCTCCTCCAGAAACCAATCTACTTCCTCGCCAAGGTCGCAGATCATCCTTAAAAGCAACAGCTACCGCAGTAACGCTACGCCTCTATGGTATCCACACATCCAGTGTAGGAACGCCATATGCCGGTGTGCTAGCACCAAGTCGCACGGAAGGCTCTCTCAAGAAGATGGCGGCTAGGGTTTAGAGGAACAACTCAACTCACGACTTTCGTGTGTCTTGTCTATTTTTTTCGCGCTCCTTCCCTTGGCCTCAAGCATCTCCTTATATAGTGCCTGTGACGGATCCTATCCAAACACGTTTGATGAATCGTATCCATACTGGTTTGTTCCAACCCGTCAAGTGTGTGACCCTATAGGTTCATGTGTAGTTCAGTTGTG
Source organism: Phyllostachys edulis (assembly GCA_036346405.1). Lineage (NCBI taxonomy): Eukaryota > Viridiplantae > Streptophyta > Magnoliopsida > Poales > Poaceae > Phyllostachys > Phyllostachys edulis. The sequence continues at coordinate 31,118,080 of CM070563.1, forward strand.
ACTCGGAAACCTTTTTTGACCACGAGTCGTAGCGGTACCTAGTAGGACATAACGATTCCCAAATACACACGAATTGTATTGGACGAACCTTTATGCAATATGATCTACGACCAGGTCCTTATCATTTACGACTAGCTCGAATTCAGTCACTACCAGTCCATGTGTAGTTACGACCAGTCTGTAGCTCCTTACGACCAGTTTGCAACTCCTTATGACCAGTTTGTAACAACTTACGGCCAGTTTGTATCTCCATACAACCAGCCTGTGACTATGTTCGACCAGTCTACGACTAGCTCGTAACTATGTTCGACTAGTCTACAACCAGCTCGTATCTCCATACGATCAGCTCATAACTGCGTACGACCAGTTTTGACATGGTTGAACTAAATGACCTGCTCATGTATTCTCCCTTTGCCTCACGATATCTGGTTGAACTCCTGGTGAGATGCTGTGTCATCCATGGACTGTTCAATACTTTCTCGATCGAGTGTCGGATAACTTCACGTAGTCGAACTCTTCAACCACTAGTGGCATGGCCATGCACTTTCTTTATCCGACCACATCAAGGGGCCCAAAGATATCTCTCCTGTTATGTTAAGAGGGGAAAATCCCATATCTGACCAGTCACATCCCTCCGCATGTTTCATAGCATACCTGAAAGCTACCTTTATAACTACCCAGTTACGGAGTAGCGTTTGGCAACCCCTAAGAGTGCTATTACACATGTAGGGAACCATGCTGATCTCAGGTCTAAGGATCATACATCATCATTGCTTGAGACCAACTGACGACACATAGAATCATAACAATCTCAACAGTGTCTCAAGGTGGGTCAATCCAACACCATGTTCTCTAACATGTGTTCACATTATTGATTCGATATCCCTATATCCATGACCGGTGAAACATGGTTATCAATCAATACATGTGCTGGTCGTAGAGTCATTAGTGTTCCGACCAGTAACATTCGACCGGGGATACATTCAGAATGACATCATTACTAGTGTTCCGACTATGTACATATCCTGGCATAATCCAATTAGCCTTTTGGATCTATCTCTATAGATCCTTATATCAAGAATATATGCTGCATCTAAATCTTTCATTGAGAAACTATTTCTTAATGAAGTTTTAACAGATTCAAGCATAGGAATATCATTTCCGACCAGTAGTATGTCATCCACATACAAGATAAAAAACACAAACTTGCTCCCACTAACTTTCTTGCAGACACAAGGTTCTTCTTTGTATTTGATAAAGTCAAACCCTTTGACCACTTCATCAAAACGAATGTTCTAACTCCGAGATGCTTGCTTCAATCCACATATGGATTTCTTAAGCTTGCATACCTTTCTAGCTTCCTTTGGATCGACAAAACCCTCAGGCTGTGTCATGTACACATCCTCACTTAGGTTTCCATTTAGGAAAGCAGTTTTGACATCCATCTGTCATATCTCATAATCAAAATATGCAGCAATAGCTTGAATGATCCGAATAGACTTAAGCAACGCGACAGGTGAGAAGGTTCTATCAAAATCAACACCTTGAATTTATTTGAAATCCTTTGTGACCAGTCGTGCCTTAGGAATGTGAATATTTCCATCCATATCTATCTTTTTCTTAAAAATCCATTTGCACTTAATGGTCGTATCACCATCAGGTGCATCAACCAAGGTCTAAACTTGATTGTCAACCAGTCTACGACCAGCTCGTATCTCCATACGACTAGTTTGGACTTGGTCGTATCACCATACAACTAGTCTAGATCTGGTCATATGACATGAACACATGGATTTTATCTCAGATCCCATGGCTTCAAGCCATGACTCAGAGTTTGGGTCCACCATTGCTTCCACATAAGTTTTAGGGTCATCATTATTCAAAAATAAAATGTCATGCCCATACCTTATAGGCAATTGACATGGCCTTTTGATCTACGTGGGGCTGATGCCTCATCTACAGGTTCATCAATATTTTGTTCATCCTGTAGAGGTTCAGTAGGAGTTGAAACATTTTTAGATGGTTCCTGAATTTCTTCGAGTTGCACTTTGCTCCCACTGACTCCTTTGGAAAGAAACTCTTTTTCCAAGAAGACACCATCTCGGGTAACAAACACTTTGTTATCAACCCGATTATAAAAATAATATCCTTTAGTTTCCTTAGGATACCCCACAAAGAAACACTTATCTGACTTGAGTGTGAGTTTATCAGATGTCAAACATTTGATATAAACCTCACAATCCTGTACCCTAAGAAAAGACAATCTAGGACTCTTCCCGGTTTATATCTCATATGGTGTCTTCTCTATAGTTTTCGATGGAACCCTATTTAAAGTGAAAGTAGTTGTTTCTAGAATGTATCCCCAGAATTGCAATGGAAGATCAGATTGGTTCATCATTGATCGAACCATGTCTAACAGTGTTCGATTCTGCCATTCAGACACCCCATTCCATTGAGGCGTCCCTGGCGGAGTAAGTTGTGGAACAATTCCACACTTCTTTAGATGATCACCAAACTCATAGCTCAAATATTCACCTCCATGATCAGATCATAGACATTTGATTGTCTTGCCAAGTTAATTTTGTACTTCATTATGAAATTCTTTGAACTTTTCAAAGGATTCCGACTTATGCCTCATCAAATAGACATAGCCATATCTACCAAAATCATCAGTAAAAGTTATGAAGTACTGAAAACCACCTTTAGCCGAAGTGCTCATTGGTACACATACATCCGAATGTATAATGACCAGTAGATCACTCGCCCTCTCACCTCTGGTTGTGAAGGGCGCCTTTGTCATCTTGCCAAGTAAACAAGATTTACATGTTTCAAATGATTCAAAATCAAATGAGTTTAGAAGACCATCTTTATAGAGCTTCATCATGCGCTTCTCATTTATATGACCTAGACGACAATGCCAAATTAAAGTGGGATTCCTATCATTAGGTCAAAGTCTCTTAGCATTTATGTTACAGATGGGCTCATCCTCAAGATTCAAAACATACAATTCATTCACCAATGAAGCATGGCCATAAAGCATATCTTCAAAATAGATTGAACAACAGTTGTTCTTTATTCTGAACTCATAACCTTCTGCTCCTAAACACGAAGCAGAAATAATGTTTTTGCTCAAGGATGGAACATAATAATAATTATTTAGTTCCATAACTAATCCTAAGGGTAGAGCTAATGGCAAAGTGCCAATAGTTAATGCAGCAACTCTTGCTCCATTGCCCACACGGAGATCAACATCTCCTCTTACCAAACTTCTACTCCTTATCAGTCCTTGCATCGAATTGCAAATATGAGAAACTGATCTGGTATCAAATACCCAAGAACTGATCGGAGAAGTGGCGAGATTAATTTTGTATAACATTTATACCTGAACTGGAAGTTCTACTTCCCTTATTCTTATTCATCTCTGCTAAGTAATTCTTACAATTTCTCTTCCAATGCCCACAAGAAAACAATGCCTTAGAGGTATTAAACCTCTCTGCCCTTGCTTGACCCTAAATCATACCTTTCCGACCCACAATCATATTGTAAGCGTCTATGGTCTCATATTGCTTCTGAAGCTCAGAGCTCATGGTCGCAAGCATTAGGCAGGGCATATCAACTGTGTCATTGCAATGTTTCTCATAAGCATTCTTTTCAGTATGAGTAGCATCAGCATTCGATTCCTTGAGATAGGGACCCTCTAGAACACATTCCTTCTTTTCTTGTTTGAGAACAATTATCAAAATACGAAACCAGCCAATAAAGTTTTATTTCTCAAGAACAGATCGCAAATTAAAGGTAGGTGCAGAAGAAGTAGGTGCTAAGATCTACAACAAAAATATATGCAAAGATTGAGCACTATGTTTATGTAAGATCTTCTATTAGACATTCATGTTGGTGGTTACGTTCGACCAATCTACGACCAGCTCGTATCTTTATACGACTAGCCTTTTCCTGGTCTAACTTAATCATCAACAGTTAATAAAAGATACTCCCACTAAATTGATCCATATCCCTCTTATGACATTTAGTGATTCAAGACCCTCAATCAGTTAATCTACTAGTGAGCTTTGGCATCATTGCTAGAAGATTAGTGAAATTGGTAAGCAACCCTTTGCTAATCATATCTCTATATGACTCTTGTTGTTGAGCGACATCTCTATGCTCCGGCACCCAACCCTATGCCCCAAAGTCCATAACCGTTATGATGACCTTGTCAACTTAAACCAATGCTATGCGTGTAAGTGTCTGACACAAACACATCTAGTCAAGGAGAGTTAATGACACTCTGCTTTGGCAAGACATACCATTAAAATACATAACTTTGGATGGTGCAGCAAATTGGGAGGGCATCAATCTAACTTAATATTATGTGAGGGAATTTTAATTCTACCATGTTGTAAGCATCTAATGATAAAACATGATCAAATAGCATGATAGGAATAAACATTCATAGATAATCAAATTAAACTGTGAAATAGTATGGCCCTAATCATGACGATTTCCATCACCATGCTTCCTGTCCTTCGACCATCATGCTTGAAATCTCCGTCCGCATTCATCTACTAAGCAATTACTCCTAAAAGCTAGTAATGAATTACAAACGATAATATCAAGCATCACATGTCGGTACGCAGACCGTTATACAATAATATGTAGCTTGATGGCTATCACACAGCATGACACGCAGCCCATGTGAAATCCATTCATGCATCACATACACAATGGGTCATACTATTCACATCAATCCCTGAAAAATGAGTTATGCATAGAATCCAATTCTATCGGGCAACATGAACACATACTATTATACAACGCGGCTACGACCACGGCGGTCCAAATTAGTGGTTAGGCGGTTGAGGGATCGAAGAAGCGGCGCCCTCATTGTCGAGTCAAAGATGCTCTCGTAAAATTTTCCCGAGACATGAATCTTATTAACGTAACCGAGCCTTGGAAATCATCAGATCAATCATATTAACCCTATTCTGAACCAATCTGATCACTGCCTTGATATGACCACGCATTGCGGCACACTCCGATGGCGGAATTTTGACCAGTAGGAGTATCATGCAAGGCAGTCAAAAACAAGTCGAGTAAATCATTTGGTGCTCTTAACTTATACCTCTTCGCAAAACCCATCTACTACCACTGAAACCCGATCGATCTTATCGACTAGTGCCTAGATCGTTCCATTCATATGAACCGATCTAGGTTATCAAACCAAACCAGTAATAGATCCAATCTACTACTGCCACATATCTAGTATATGCGACCGATCTAGATCAAAAACGATGCAAGATGGCTCTGATACCACTGTTGGTATACGGGTAGGCTACGCTAGCAACAATTCAAAAATTCTACCACGTAAACCAGGATGCCAAGCAAGTAAATGATCACAGATTGTTACCACTAGACGCACAGTGTAGCAGAAGAAGAGTTGGAGCAGCATGGTCCAACGAAAAGCGTGTCGGTGAAGTGGTCGTAGACGATCTTCCAGTGTAGTCGATCGTCTCCTCCAGAAACCAATCTACTTCCTCGCCAAGGTCGCGAATCATCCTTAAGCGCAACGGCTACTGTAGTAACGCTGCGCCTCTATGGTATCCACACGTCTAGGGCAGGAACGCCATACGCCGGTGTGCTAGCACCAAGTCGCACAGAAGGCTCTCTCAAGAAGATGTCGGCTAGGGTTTTAGAGGAACAACTCAACTCACAACTTTCGTGTGTCTTATCTATTTTTTTCGCGCTCCTTCCCTTGGCCTCAAGCGTCTCCTTTTATAGTGCCTGTGGCGGATCCTATCCGAACATGTTTGACAAATCGTATCTATACTAGTTTGTTCCAACCCGTTAAGTGTGTGACCCTGTAGGTTCATGTGTAGTTCACACTACTACAAAACAGGTCATACTAGACGTCTCATCACAGACGGTTCCTTTGGAACCATCTGTGTTGTACTTCACAGACGGTTTGTAAATAGAACCGTCTGTGATACATAATTATCACAAACGGTTGTTAATACGAACCGTCTGTGATACTTCACAGACGGTTCGTATTAAGAACCGTCTATGATGAGATACTTATCACAGACGGTTCTTAATACAAACCATTTGTGATAGTCTGTGAAGTATCATAGACAGTTCGTATTAAGAACCGTTTGTGATAAGTATCTCATCACAGACGGTTTGTATTAAAAACCGTTTGTGACTTGGATTTTACCATGGCTTGGAATTTTTCTTACTCTCTGATTTTACCATAGCTTGAAATTTTTCTTACTCTCTGATTTTACCATGGCTTGTATTTTTTCTTACTCTCTGATTTTATTCCAAGCCAAGGTAAAATCGAAGAGTAAGAAAAGTTTCAAGCCATGGTAAAATCGAAGAGTAAGAAAAATTTCAAGCCATGGTAAAATCAAAAAGTAAGAAAAATTTGAAGCCATGGTAAAATCCAAGTCACAGACGGTTTTTAATACAAAACGTCTGTGATGAGAAACTTATCACAGACGGTTCGTATTAAGAACCGCCTGTGATAAGTATCTCATCATAGACGGTTCGTCATACGAACCATTTGTGATATGTCATCACAGACGGTTTTTGATACGAACCGTCTGTGATTCACAGTACGAGAGTTCAAAAAATTTTGAACGTGTGCGCAGGAGGCAAAAATATTTTGGCGTTCTCCTTAAATATCCCAACAGCGGGAGGCCACCCCAGCCTTGTCTTCCATGGGGAGGGTGAGTGGTACTTTCTTCAGCCCCGGGACCGCAAGTATCCCAACAGCGTCCACCCCAACCGCGCCACTGGCTCTGGCTACTGGAAGGCCTCCGCCTTGTGCCTCGGCCTGGTCCCTCCTCATGGCTTCGTTCCCCCTCCCCTTGTTGGTTATATTGGTTTGTATGTGCAATCTTGATTTATTCATTTTGATTTGTGATGCTAGTTATGCATGCATGATGAGGCATTGGAAGTGGACTATCATGGCTTACTAAGGTACAATACTACTCCCCTCTATCTATTCTCTCTACCCTTTGCTCTGCGATGTGGGAATGGATAATGATATGGGCTATTGTCAGTGTTCTGATGGAATGGGTTGTTTACCTGGTTGGTTCGGCTGGAGGCCAAAATAATAGTGGGAGGGGAAAGATGGTAAGTACCTTGCTTGGTCAGATTTGGATGGAATAGCGGTGATGATGGTCTTTGTGGTGATGGGGTGTTCTCTGGTGTACTCACGCATCTACATATATCGATCTTCTTCCCTCTTTTTTCAAGCTGCGTCTTGCGTGCAAGCTGGACAAGTAATGAGGAAGCTGCTTAGTTCTCATGCAAGTTTGAGTAGCAGCAAGCAATTCAATTTTTTTTTGCAATAAAAAAACTATCATAGACGGTTCTTATTCAGAACCATCTGTGAAAATAGCTATCATAGAGGGTTCTTATTCAGAACCGTTTGTGAAAATAGACTATCACAGACGGTTCTTGTTTGAACTGTCGGTGATAGTCTATTTTCACAGAAGGTTTTAAAACCGTCTGTGTTGACCGCCTGTTATCACAGACACATAAATACAGACGGTTCAGAAAACCGTCTGTGAAGACGGTTTAGAACCGTCTGTGATGACATTTTGTGTAGTAGTGTCAGTTGTGACTCAGAAACCTTTTTTGACCACAAGTCATAGCGGTACCTAGCAGGACATAACGATTCTCGAATATACACAAATTATATCGAACGAACCTTTATGCAATATGATCTACGACCAGGTCCTTGTCATTTACGACCAGCTCGAATTCAGTCACTACCAGTCCATGTGTAGTTACGACTAGTCTGTAGCTCCTTACGACCAGTTTGCAACTCCTTATGACCAGTTTGTAACACCTTACGACCAGTTTGTATCTCTATACAACCAGTCTGTGACTATGTTCGACCAGTCTACGACCAGCTCGTATCTCCTTACGACTAGCTTGAAACTGCGTACGACCAGTTTCGACATGGTCGAACTGAACGACCTACTCATGTATTCTCCCTTTGCCTCATGATATCTGGTTGAACTCTAGGTGAGATGTTGTGTCATCCATGGACTATTCAATACTTTCTCGATCGAGTGTCGAATAACTTCACGTAGTCGAACTCTTCGACCATCAGTGGCATGGCCATGCACTTTCTTTATCCGATCACATCGAGGGGCCCAAAGATATCTCTCCTGTTATGTTAGGAGGGGCAAATCCCATATCTGACCAGTCACATCCCTCCGCATGTTTCATAGCATACCCGAAAGCTACCTTTATAACTACCAAGTTACGAAGTAGCGTTTGGCAACCCCTAAGAGTTCTATTACACATGTAGGGAACCATGCTTATCTCAGGTCTAAGGATCATACATCGTCATTGCTTGAGACCAACCGACGACACATAGAATCATAACAATCTCAACAGTGTCTCAAGGTGGGTCAATCCAGCACCATGTTCTCTAACATGTGTTCACAATATTGATTCGATATCCCTATATCCATGATTGGTGAAACATGATCATCAATCAATACATGTGCTGGTTGTAGAGTCACTAGTGTTCCGACCAGTGACATTCGACCAGTGATACATTTAGAACGACATCATCATAAGTTGAAAGAGCTCCACCAACAAGTCACATACTCGTTAATCTTCATAACTGATGATTCATTCAAGGAACAGAATAACACTTATTCAATAACACATAAACATAGACGTGATTTCATCATCTGCATGATTGCCTCTAGGGCATATCTCCAACAGTTACTACTTTGTATCGGCATGAAAGATTATTCACGCATTTTAGTTTGTCAAAGTGGGCTGCTACTTTGGTATTGTTTGATCTATATGTATATCTCTGTCACTTGTATTTCTTTTGCTAAAAAATTGTTTTCCTAAATGGCAATTGCAAACTAGTAGGTGTAGGGCTGAAAATTGTGCGTTTTATGCAAAACTTAAGCCACTAATGCCTCTCCTTTGGTTAGCCTCTAGCATTTGTAATTTTTATTTTGTGTAAGACTTGCGAGTATATTTTGTACTTAACCGGATTGTCCACTTTACTTCAGGTGAGGATGACTATACGCTTGATCAATTCGTTAGCGCCAATTTTGGTGACGCTAACGAATGACGCTGTTTCTAACCCCCATTCGGTTTCCTTTGGGGATGGGCACACCTTGCTGGGATTTTGGTTTATATTACTTCATTTCCGCTGCATACTTGTGTTCATATTTTGAATTTGGCCAGTCGGCCACTTTTGTAACAGTTATGGACATAAGACCTTTGTTGTATGCCACTTGTAATATTATCGTATGTTTTATGAAATGGCTTTGAATGACATTGATGAGGATATGTGCGTGTTAGTCGCTAATCTTGGGAGCTAACACGAGACACATATCCAATATATTTGAAATGTTCTTGATTCATTTAAGTGGGGATTTGGGCCGATAGGGAACCGGTCACCATGCAGCACTTGCAGAGGAGCGGTATGCATGGTCACCATGGATTTAGCTCAGCCAGGTTTTCTTACTTAAATCAAATTAAATTGGACTTCATTTCTCTGAGGCCCAGAGTTATGTTCGTAAGGCTAGGAAGGTCTAGGTCTTACAAATCTAACCCAGGGTCCTCACACCGCCCTCCTCTTCATTTCACTAGAGCGTCATCGGAGCCTCGTTGCTATTGAAGACTAAAGCTCGCCGTTGCTCAAATCTCACCGCTGGTCACCTTCATCATCTGGCGCAGGTTCCAGTGAGTTCGCAGCTGCATCCTCTCTCATTTGCGCTCCTCCGTGCCCCCTGAGTCACCGTCGTTCGCTGGACCCGCCATCGCTAGAGTTACACTGCCGCTCGCCATCGACCTTTAGCCACTGTGCACTGTCACTCTTGCTTGTCATCCTCATCAGCAACCTCCTCAGCACGTGCTCTTGCATGTCTTGTGGCGTGTCTACCACCTCAGTGCCAGTGAAGACCTAGCCGCCCGCGTGTCATCGTGCGTCATCGCTGATGTGGCACCGTCCCGAGCTCTAGCACATGAACTTGGTTCACCCTGAACCAAGTCACTGTCGTGTGGACCCCACCTGTCAATTCCTGTTCCATGAGTCTGGTGCACCGTGGACCTCCTTGCTGTGGACTTGGTCTATAGAACATAGGCCCACATGTTAGTGTATTAAATTTCTTTTTGTTTAGAAATTTAATTCCGGCCAAAATACCTTTTTCTTTGCAGACATCTTGCTGATGTAGTAACTCAGAATTTTAAAGAAAATTCTAAATCTGAAATAGTATTTTCTTCCTCTTTTTCTTAGATTTAAATCTTCTGAGAGTTTGTTCTCCTTCGTCCGAAATCCGATTCAGTCCATTCAAGTTCCTAAATTCATCTAAAATCAAGTTATTTCTTTTAGAGTTGGTTTTGATTTTTTTTTTTGATTTTTTTGTGTTTCGTCGGTTGTTTTCTCTCTCGTTTAGATGATCTGTTTCAAGGGACAGGAGCAGAAGCAAGTTTTGAAGATCTAAGTGTGGTAACTGAGCAAAGACAAGGAAAATTATAATCCATTGATCATATTGAACCTATGTTTTTTTTAAAGTATCTTGTTTTATATTAAATTGTATGCTATCTTTGTATCAACTGCTTTTGGGGATAGTTAATCACTTATTTGTCGTTATGCCCCCTTTGATTATTTGAATACCATGAATCATTTGTCACCATAGGATGGTCATTACTAGTTAGACATATTTGTATCACTAGCATGGGTATCGTAGAGATGCTTACTCATGCTTAGTTATACGATGGGCTCATATCACTGTTGTTCAAATTTGACTTAATGATATATAGAATTGTGGCAGGTAGCCATTTTTGTTCAAATTTATTGTGCCATGGTAGGGTATGTCATTGGTCTTGGTTGAACAAAATGATTTTCACACAGGCAAGTGATTCTGCAATAAAGGGGGTGAGTGTAGCACATTGTTGGGTTGTGGTAGACTAGCCTGAGTAATTGTCAAGGACTTAATCTTGTGCACCATTGAACTGAGCGATATCGTACAACCACTTGTCCAGTATGAGATGAACCTGACTAACTAATTAGCAATGTTTTAATTTTGGTTTTGTCTTAGAAGCATGAGTTACGAGATGGACGTATACTCACAATGGCACAAGAGGGGGCCGTCGAAAAGACATCCAGTGTTGAAATCTTAGCAGGCAGAACTGAGTTAAGAAGGAGCTTTATAAAGGCCTTGTGATAATCACTAAGTCACGCACCTATGAAAGTGTGATCGAATATTATAAGTTGATTTATCTATTGTGGGTAAAGCTGTACAATCTCTATAGAGTTAAAATTATTTAAACAGCCGTGTCCCCGGTTATAGACAATGCTCGGGGATTTTGCATGATAGATAGAGTTTTTATAAAAATGTGCTGGAAGGTGAATGAGAGGTTCACTTGGTGCATATGATGTTTGTTTGGTGGATGAGGAATCCACTTGGTGGTTTGGTTGAGAAATGTGTGGGAGGAGTTCACTGGTTGTTTCAAAGAAATTGTTTACTCTATTTATTTATTGTCTTTTAAATTACGCTTCAATCTACTTATTGTATTTGCTGTCAATACCTGCTTTCTACAAAAGAACCATACAACTATTCCTTTGATCAACCCTTGCATGAGTACTTTATATACTCACGGCTTTAAACTTTGCTACTCAGTTGAAGAAAGTCAAGTTGCTCAAAAGTTATACAAAGAGGTGTTCTTCGAAGGTTTTGCGAATGAGAATGCATTCTTCACTTTATTGCCTGTGGACATGTTGATTGACCTTTCTAAGTATCCATTCCGCTACAAAAGTTTATTTGTGTCTTAAGCCCTACGTGGCAAGTTAAGTAAACGTTGACAATAAGGTCCAGTTATTATTACTATTTTTTATTTTGAGATCTTTTTAGTTAACTTGTTAAATGGATGGTATTTTATCGAAGTTTCAGTATGTGAGCTAGATACCGATGTAGGACTAGTTTGTAATACACTAAGGGTTTTTGTCGGACCCTGGGCTTTGAATACCCGGAGTCCTCATGTGTGTATCGTACTAGTCCCATGATCAGTTGCTACTACACACATTCACAACATTGATATTCACGTCCATACATTCATACATACAAAATAAAATTATGGTACATAACTTAAGCGATTACATTATTTACAACACAAGGGCTGATCGGCCAAATAAAAGCTTAAGTATCAGAAGTAGCAAAAGTAACAACGGAAGCAAAATATGTAATAAGTCCAAAATTCTAGCGGTATGCCCATCCGAACCCTCAGGCAACTGACTAGGGACAAGTCCTAGAAAGATCCGTCACTGAACCCACCGGTTCCGGGCGCGAAGAAAGCATCGTCTGGCGTAGGCTCATCCTCTAAGCCTAAAGAACAAATTAAGCAAGATTGAGTACATTGCGTACTCAGCAAAACTTGTAGTGTATCACAAAGTTTATATACATGCATGGCTAACAAAGGATGAGGCTCTATGCTACAAGTTATTTTTAGCATCAAGAAAGTTTTATTGGCAATATCGATATGTAGTATTTTGCAACGGAAATGTTAAGAGCAGATAAATAGATAAAGGACAACCATTAAGTAATTGAATAAGTAACAACTCGCAACCCTCCTTGGCTGCGAGCAACATTTTATTTTCAGCCATAAACATTTCACTCAGTACAAATATAAACCAACAAACCATTTCCCCATTTCCCAACGAAACTGTTTTTATAAAAACCAAGACTATACCCGATGGACCGCACCAAGCACGCTCATGACCGGGAGCACAACTATTTAAATAGATTTATACTCTGTAGAGGTGTACAACTTTACTCACAGCACACGAATTCTCTAGTTTATTTGGCATCTGTCGATACCACCGCTCACTACCTTCGGTAAGTAGTCTAGAGCATGCGTCGAAGCCTTTACATCATCTAGTTCTATCCTTGTACTAGCCCGACGAATGAACACCCTCACTTTGTTTGGGTACATCTCCTTCAAGTGAGTCATTCACCGTTATGTCGGCAAGCTTTGTGCCCAACACCATGGTGAAAGGAGCCCCTTCGAACATGCCTACATCGGTCATGCTCGTACTACTATGGCCTACCAACGTGCAAGACTAGTTTTCAATGACTTAATTAGCTAAGGCCGTCCCATACCGGCACATGTGGTTATACGATTAGGCTTTAGATTGGGAGCACCGATGTTTGGTCCATAATTGACCCGGACGAGGATCTCCCCCTATCTACTTGTAAGATACACCTCTCACACTTCTCAAAATATAATATAACTCTCCCGCATCGCAAACTAAGTTTATTTTTATACAAAATAACAGAGGTAAACCCCTCTGCATCATCATTTCAAAAACTCTCAAATTCATGTTCATCATGTCATCCCTTTTAGCAATTTTTAGTAAAGACTATAGCTTAACTAAGCAATTGTGCGATACTTGCATTCAAATTTCCCAAATTGACATAATCTATTGTCTAAAACATAATCTAATGGCTACAATAGTAAGGGTATCAATATTTCAAGGAGGTTTATGCATTGAATAGTATTACGACTACCATTATCCCCAAATTTAGCAATTTTAATCAAACATACACGCATGCATAATAGATTTTACAAAAAGATGTACAATGATTAAAATAGTAGGATCAACATGATCAAAGGGGGTGCTTGCCTTACTCTGGTTGCTCTGAATGTGAGGATGGAGTACCGTCGTAAAAATCGTTCGAATAGTTGACATCTAATCAAAAGAGCTAGAAGCAAATTAAATATAGAAAAATAATTTAAACACAAAAAAAATCCAAATATTTTTGTATATTCAGGTAGAGCATGATTTTATTTGAATTGAGAAAAAAGATTAATCTCATTTGGAGTTTGTATGCAAAAGTTATTGCCATTATTAGGACACTAGCAAAACTAGCAATTTTACTTGATTTTCAATTTGGAGCACCATCTTTTGAATGACTCTAAGTGCATACTGATGATTATTAATATCAAATTATTCTACCCATTTTGATTAACCATCTAACCTATTGCTACTGTTGACAACATCATAACCAAGACCTAGGGTTTATTGTTGTTTAGATAACCATATTCCAAATCTTGACTTCTAATTAGTTCTACTCTTTTGGATTAAATGTTAATGGCTAATAAATCACTATACTTTCTAATCAATTTGTTTTGGCATTTGTCATGGCTCTATCTCATTGTCTCATTCCAAATTTTCCTACTGTTCATCCACCTCATTAAGAATTTGCGTAATTGAAGTATTCTCTTGATTAATTCACTAACCATTCTTTTGATTATCCACTTGATGGTTCACTGTTTATCTTGAATAACCACATTTCAATCATTGCCTTCAACTTAGTTTGCTCTTTTAGCCTAGAAGCTATTTGCTAAGTAAATCTACATAATTACTAATGATTTTTTCCCTTGTATTTGATGCGGCATTAACTCACTGTCCTAATCCAATTATCTCTAATTATCTTCTCTGTTCATATATTCTGTTAAAAGGAATTTTCTAAATTGAAATGTTGTTAACTAACCTCCTCACGAATTCAAATTTCAATTTTATTAATTCATTTGAGTGACCCAATTGTGAGTCACAAGGTTTGTTCTATCTACTTACAGGAGGGTCCCACTGTCCCACTGTCATTGACAGAGAGAGACACACACAGAGGGACACAGAGAAGGGGCAGAATAGAGGAGGTGGGAGGTGGCTCGGGGCTGTGCTCATCACCGGTGAGGGAGTGACAGTGAGGAAGCGTCTACCCCAAAAATGGGTTGCTGGTGGGCTAAGGAAGCTACGAGAGGTGGTGTCGTGGTCCGGGCAGCCCTGTGGCGGCGTGGTGGTGGCACCCGTCGGCCGGCCGTGAGGGCAAAACGAGGTCAGCAGTGCTCGGATGGGAGAAGGGCCAAACTAGAGGGAGCAAGAGCATTAGGGGTTCACTTGGAGCTCACCGAAGCTTTCGGTGGAGACGGAGAGGTGCCGAGGTGGCCCGGTGACGTGAGCCTGAGGCGGCGCAGCGAGTTCCATGGTGGCAGTGACCTGGGGTGAATAGTGGCTCGAATCACTGGTGGGGAAGGAAGGGGAATGAGCGTAGATGCTTTGGGTGGAAGGAATTGGAGTGGAGCTCACTCGAGAAGAAATGGTGTTGGCAACGGCGGTTTTGGCCATCCGCGAGGAAGACGACGGTGGCGCGGCGCTCCTGTGGACGAAGAACCAAATTGGGTGAGGGTAAATAACTCTTGGGGGCTAGAACACGTAATGATGTGGTCCATTAGTGAAGGAGCTCACCGAATTGGCCAAAACGGTAAGTGGAAGCAGTGGCTACGAACCGAACGTTGTCGGGCGCGATGAAGAAGGTCACGTTCCCAGAGCTTCGACTGCAAAGAGAGAAGAAGAAGGTGAGGGATGGAAAGAGGACATCGAGGAGATCATTAGAGACATGAAAAAGAAGACCGGAGTCCGTTGGTATGGCCAGGAGACTTGACGGTGGCGGTGGCCATGGTCGACGCATGGCATTTGGCTCTGAGCTTGGTTTGAGCTCAGGGAGGGACAAAATGGAGAGGGAAGGTGAGGGAAATGGAGAGGGAGAAACGACACACTCGATGCTCAGGTTATATGGGGTGAGAAGGATGGGGTAGCTCACGAGAACCCGCGAGAAGCTGGCTACAACTTTCCCTAGGTGATGACACGAGGAGGCAGTAGGGCACGGGCATGCGACCGGGGTAGAGCATGGGAGCAACATGGGAAACCATGGGCGGTGGCGAGTCGATTAGGCGAGACTGTATTTGGCTGTGATTGTCTTTGGTGTGACATGGGTGCTGGGCGGCCTTGGCGAGGGTGCGTGGAGGAAGAAGCCTGCTGGGTGGGTTCGGCTAGTCAGTGAGAGGAGAGAGATAATTCTGTTTCCAGAATTTCTAAAAGGGCTAAGAGTTTTAGGGAATTTTTAGATATAGAAATATAGCTTCGAAAATTACGAAAATTTATGGGGAGGCGTCTGAACCAGTGTAGATCATTGTGTAATTTTTATGGGATTTTGTTTGTTATATGTTTTGCTCTAAAATTCTTTTAAGCTTCTGTTTGGATGCATTTGTATTATTTGATTTGAGGAAAGTTTCAAAACATGTTTGAAAATATTTCTCTATTTTATTAACAGTATAAATACACCAAGTTTGGATTTTTAATTATCATCTTTTGTTCCAATTTTTTTAATTCTTAATTAGTTTTGTATTTCAAAAATTTGATTCTTAATTTCTCAATAAGACAAAAAGTCTTGCATAAAAATCCACAAAAACAAACATCGATAAAATGCATAAGAAAGTTTTAAAAAGTTTACATTTTCACACATTTGAAAATATGCTTAAATTTTGGGATGTTACAGTTTTTGGATGTGTAAATCCGGGTCTCGACAGCACGGTAGCCTGTGATAGCGTGTGGAAGCGGCACGACAGTAGCGTTGGCTAGGGCAGGTGGTGGCTAGGGTTATGCGCAGCGCCCCCTGGCCTCCTCTTATAAGCGCAGAGACTGGGGTCCAAACGGCACCCGAGGGGGCAATGTTGGTTGAGCATGGTGGCGAAGACACGATGTGGTCCAACGCGTAGCTCAGCCGGTTGTTTCGAGAAAGTCAATGGCGTGGTGTAAACCAAGCATGACAACGTTGACTCGATGTGCTGGGTCACATGATTTTTTCATTCGTAGCAACGTATGGGCACTTGGCTAGTCTACAAGTGCCAGTACATCTTATCTACAGATAGATACTTTAACATCTTTTACCATTTTTTTTGAGGCGGCCACTCCTTTACCATTATTTGTCTTGCTGGCTAATTTCATTTTGTATTCTCAGACACATGCATTCCGTTGCCATTCATACAATTTTAGTAAGATTGATGTGTTACAGATTGCATATATTACTGTCACAAGTTTCTTGATGACAATTTTTTACTTCAATTTGACATAATGTTATCATCACATGAAAATCGTTAGTATATCTTTTTTGACATTTTATTATAATGATAATTATCACGAGGAAATTATGCCAAATGTAATTTATGACATAGTTGTGCGTTTCAGTGCCACATTTCTGTGGGTTTCATGGATATGGTGTTTTCTTCTAATAAACTCATGAACTGATTCCCCAAAAAGTGACATCCTTGTCCTCCAAGCAGTAACATCATTTGCTTCTTTCTTTCACTATTCTGCAAACATGCTCGACCTTTGCCATCGACGTCAGTTCTCTCACAAACTCTCACAAACTGTCTGTTTTCTTGCTCCTTTACATTAATCGTACTGCAACTTACAAAGATGATCAGATTCTTTCTACATTTGAAACGACGATATACCTCAGAGCAGGGGCGGACTCACCATTCTGCCGATCTCTGGCGTCCGCCAGAGCTTTCGGTCGACGATCACTCCCTCCGCCAAGCGCCCAGGTCGTTGCTGAGAAGAAAGCCGCGGCACCACACGAGCTCTAGAGGATGAACCCTTTGTGTTCCGTTGGAATTGAGGCTGCACTCAGCTAGGCCCATAGCCACCCATGCCCAAGACGCTAAGGGGATAAGTGGGTTTTGGGGGTGTGCTTTGCCTAGATGCCCCTGGCGGCTTGCGCTCGAGACTCGAGTGGGGGTGTGTGGTGGCGGCCGAACCCTAGTGCATTGCGTGTTAGACTTAAACTTGTTGTTTTTACTTTTGGTTTAGGTTTGTAATTGGATCGCAACGTAGAAGGCGATTCAGAAGTCAGTTAGTTTCAGTTTCTGTTCGTTTTTCGTTTTGGTTACTGTAGCATGTCTAGTTGCTATCAGTTATTAGAGTTTTTGATATGTTGGAGAAACAGAATGTAGAATCTGTATTCGTAACCTATTTTTAATCCATTTTTATGTCTATATAAGAAAGGAGAAAAGTCGTATTGCAATATGCGGCACAAATTGGAAACACAAGTCTTGGTTGTTCTCTGTTCTGTATTCCATGATAACGTTTCAGAAGTTCAGAAAAGCTAGTCTTCATAGTAGTTGTCAGAGTGATTGTTTTTTCGTTTTTTCAAGTTTTGGTTCTAACATTTGGTATCAGAGCTAGGCTTGATTGGTGATGGCAGGAGATCAGTCACCGAAGGAGGAATTGAAAATGAAACCTCTAAAGATTGCCGACGAACCAGGAGTGTTAGCGTCAGGAAAAACAATGTCGAGGGGAATTAGAGTCCCGATCCAATACTCGATTCTTAATGACACCAATTACGGCTTATGGGCCGTAAAGATTAGGATCATCTTGCGATCTCTTGGAGTGTGGATAGCGATCGAGAGCGATGGACTAGTCGATGATGAAAAGGATTAGGGCGTTCTGGCCGTGATCTCTCAGGCAATACCGGATGTGGTGATGCTAGTGATTGTTGATATGCATACGGCTAAAGCAGCATGGGAAGCTATTCAAGAGATGCGTATTGGAGAAGGTAGAGTCAAGAAGGCAAGAGCTCAGTTGATGAAACGAAGTTTTGATCGTATGATCATGACAGATGCTGAAAGCATTAATACCTTTTCATAGAGGCTAATCAGTACAGCTAGTGAAATTTGTTCACTTGGAGTTGAGCTAAAAGAAAGTGTGGTTGTAGAGAGACTCTTCAGTGCAGTCGCAGATAGATTCCTTCCCATTGTTGGTTTGATTGAACAGTGGGGAGATATGACGACAATGACTTTGTCCGAAGCGATCGGATGACTTACAACATATGAAGAAAATTTGAGAGGAAGGCGCACTAAAAGAAATGAAGCTGGAGGAGAGCAATTGATGCTGACTCGTAGTCAGTGGGAGTCTCTGGCAGCAATAGAAAGGGAAAGTCCTTATGGAGTCAGCAGAGACAACAACCGTGGAGATTGGCGCGGTAGCGACAGAGGTCGTGGGCGTGGGCAATACGGTGGGCGTAATGAAGACGTCGACAAGAAACCATATGGAAGGATTGATAAATTCAAGATAAAATGTTTCAATTGTTACATATACGGACATTTCACCTCTGAATGTAGAAAGCCCAAAAGAGAACGAACGAATCTTGTACAAGAGCAGGGTGATGAGGAACCAACGTTGCTTATGGTGAGAACATGTGAATATGTTTAGATGACTAAGGAGACACCAAGAGTCATGCTAAGCGAACAGAATGTTTGGCCCAATTTGGGAACTGTCAATGAGAAGATTAATGATAACTGGTTTTTAGACACTGGTGCAAGTAATCATATGACCGGAGAGAGGAATGTGTTCGCTGAATTGGACGAAACAATCTTTGGTAATGTTATGTTTGGGGATGATTCGGTTGTGGAAATTTGTGGGAGAGGATCTGTGTTGTTCCAATGCAAAACTCAGGAACACAGGCTGCTCACAAACATGTATTTCATACCACGACTTAGAAGCAACATAATTAGTCTTGGTCAACTTGATGAGATCGGTTGCAGGATCAAAATTGAAGAAGGAATTATGACAATTTTCGATCGTGATTGGTTACAATTAGCAAAAGTGCAACGATCTGTTGATAGATTGTATCAACTGAATCTTCATCTGAAAAATCCAGTGTGTTTACTAACAAAGAAAACAAGTCAAGCCTGGCGTTGGCATGTGAGGTATGGACATCTCAATTTCTGTTCATTACGCAACTTATCTCGATTAAGGATGGTGGAAGGATTACATGAAATTCAGCAAGTTGAACAACTTTGTCAAGGTTGTCTTGTTGGAAAACAGCACAGGAAGCCATTTCCAACGACATCAGTATATCAAGCAGAAGATTTGCTTGAGTTGGCGCATGGAGATTTGTGTGGCCCAATTACTCCGAAAAGACCAGCAGGTAATGGTTATTTCTTCATGATTGTTGACGATTGTTCTAGATACATGTGGCTGCGGCTTAACAAAACAAAAGATCAAGCGCTGGATGCTTTCAAAACAATGAAAAGGAGTACTGAAATTGAAAGTCATCGTATGTTGAAAGCATTTAAGACAGATCGATGAGGGGAATTTACATCTAAAGATTTTGTGGATTTCTGTGAGGAACGAGGAGTAAAGAGACTTCTCACAGCTCCTTGTGCACCCCAACAAAATGGCATTGTTGAGAGGAGAAATAAGACAGTGGTTGAAATGGCGTGCAGTTTACTTAAAAGTACGAGTGTGCCGGCGAGGTTTTGGGGAGAAGAAGTGATGACAGCTATTTACTTGCTAAATTGGTCACCTCCGAAGGCTTTGGATGGCAAAACTCCATATGAGGCATGGTACAATAAGAAACTGAAAGTACATCATTTGCACACTTTTGGCTGTTTAGTTCATGTGAAAGTTGTGCATCCTTATGCAAAGAAGTTGGACGATCGGAGTATTCCTATGGTTTTCATCGGATATAAACCGGGATCAAAGGCATATTGTTGTTATGATCCAAATAGTAATAAGCTACATATCAGTCGGGATGTGGTATTTGAAGAAGACAAAAGCTGGATTTGGTATGATACATGTACACAAGAAGAAGCACTAATGAGTAACGAAAGTATGTTTCATGTTAGTTATGAGTTTGAAACAGACAATATAACAGAATTTTGGTTTCGGAAACAGAAGTGGTTGGAGAGGAAATTTCAATACCACAAAGTCTTGTTGACAGTGTAACACCCCAGTCCTACGAGGGCTGGAATGCTACTCAACTAACATGTTAACAAGCTAAAACAGACGATAAAATTCTAAATTTCGGCAGAACCTCCCTTGTATAGTTAGCTATACCGGAGGTTCGAACAATCATTAATATCAAGACAATAGTGTAATCAACAAACATCAGAATCATCGCAGAAGTATAATCTGACCGCAAGCAACTATATCAAAAGGATGAACTAAGTTCACACACAGTTATTAACCAATCTTAAAGGAGAAGAGTTATCATCCATAGCCAACGTTTATTATTACAGTTCATCAATAATGAATGATTAAATTGAACTAAAATGAAATCCTAAAATTGTTTAAGGTGAAGTAGAAAGGTAGTGTGTGTCTATTCCCTCCCCATGGAGCCAACTTCAAAGATCACCTAAAAAAATCAACAAACAAAGCAAGCGTGAGTCCGAGACTCAGCAAGTACAGTTGATGAATAGTACATAACAACCTTGAACATGTGAACATCATTAAAGTGTATGAAATAAG
Organism: Phyllostachys edulis; assembly: GCA_036346405.1. NCBI lineage: Eukaryota > Viridiplantae > Streptophyta > Magnoliopsida > Poales > Poaceae > Phyllostachys > Phyllostachys edulis. The sequence goes on from CM070563.1 coordinate 31,139,213, forward strand.
CACAGAACGAACACTTGAATGGATGGAATGAATGATGGGAATGCAATGAAGGGACTACACACATGCATATACGGTATTCTTTGGTGACACACCGTCGGTGTTCACCTAAGCCCAAGACTTAACAAAGTCACGGGGACCCAAACCCCAAATAATCGCCCACATTGGAATGGTGGGTCTTACGTGCCCATCTTGGAATTGATGGGTCTTATACAATCGATCCACTCCGTGGATGAAATATGAAAGATGGATCTTGAGTATGACATATGAATATTGAACAATAAGGAACATGCTTTCCATCATGAAGGTAACCACATGGATTGAATATGAACATTTAAGAAATAACATGGTACTTAGAAATTCAATACCAATGGCAAGCATTCAACATGTCAATAACCTAGGAATACTAAGGTACTTGCCTTTAGCGTTGCGGCGTGTTAATAGGCAATTGCGGTGCTCCCAAACCTGAAGCTTCACCTCCTAACAAACAAATAACTGAAATAAGGATCGATTTAACATGACAATACTAGATAAAGTTCTACAACGCTCCCGGCGATTCCAAAATATAACTAGAACCTCCAAACTGAAAATTAACACATTCTGCCCTAAACCGCCCTGGGCAGCAACACGGTAAATGGCATAACTCTTGATCTGGAACTCCAAATGGGGTAAACCCAGTTTCTGTGGACTCTTAACTGACAAACCCACAATTCTCTAGTTGGCAAGATAATTTGATTCGGCCAATTTAGTTCGTTAACAAGCAGGTGAACTTTCAGCACAGAAAAACTGTCTACAGAATAAACAGCGGCGCCAAAACGACCATAACTTTTAATCTATAACTCCGAATTGATCAATCTTTGTCGATCCGGAAAGGTTATCAAATTACCTACAATAACCTAGTTGGGAGAAATCTCAGATTCTGTCAATTACCAAATCATAAGTTGCAAATTAACACATCAGTTCAGTTTCGTCAGAAATCTGGACAGCGGATACTAAAACAGCCATATCTTTTGACTCAAAGGTCGGAATCAAGTGAACTCAGCGGCCATAGAAAGTTAAGGACATCCTCTACATATCTCTAGGAGATCAAAACTACTGGTTCGGCCTCTAAGGTCGCGAAAATGCCCACGCAACAATCTGGACAGAGAGGGGTTTACAGCAGACTGACCCTGATCCCAAACGAATCTGTCCTATTTCTCCTCTACGGCACCCGGGGAAAGGTCTAGGGGAGGAGGAGCACCATACCTGGACCTTGGGCGTCACCAATGGGGTGGAGGAGGGGCGGTTCCCCTGCTGGAAGAGGCGCACAAGGGGGAGGAAGGTGGGTGGCGGCTGCAAGGAGGAGGAGGGGTGGAAGGGTGGGAATTTAGGGCTTTCTCTTTTTCCTTTCCCTCCTTGGCCGCCCCCCCCCCCTAAAGCCCCTCTTGGCCGGCCCCCTTAGTGGGCTTGGGCCTCATGGTTGCCTCCCCCCTTTGGTTCCAAGTCTGCCCTCCTTGGCCCACAAGCCCAGGCCCAAAACCCGAAGTGTCGATGAATTATCGAATCACGAATTTTAAATTTGAATTTGAACCAAAACTTTCTAGTCAGCGAGTATTACATTCTACCCCCCTTAACAGGATTCGACCTCGAATCTAAACGACAATCTACAAGAGAAAACCGGAATTGGAAGCTTAACAACAAGGTATACACACCTGCAGTGAACAGGTCCGGGTATAGCTCGCGCATGCGATACTCCAGCTTCCAAGTGGCCTCTTTCTCAGTCTGTTGAGACCAAAGAATCTTGACGTACTTCAAAGTCTTGTTCCTCAGAACCCGCTCTGACTCCTCTAGAATTTTCACTGGTCGAGACTCAAAGGTAAGATCTGGCTCCATTATTAAGGGTTCTAACGGAATCACATGTTCTGGATCTCTCAGGTACTTCCTCAACATGGATACATGAAACACATTATGAACTCCTTGCATGGACTCGGGAAGATCCAGACGATAGGCCAACTTCCCAATTCGTGCCACTATTGGAAATGGCCCAACGTATCTCGGGCTAAGCTTCCCTTTGGTACCAAAAGCACTACACCCTTAGTAGGCGATACCCTCAAAAGAACACGATCCCCACTTCAAATTCCAAATCTAGCCTCGACATCTGCATAGCTCTTTTGTCGACTCGAAAGCAGACTATGATTCTTTCTAACCTCTGCCACTCTGCCACGGTTTCTTGAACAATCGGGGCCCAAATCGCCGCTCCCCAAGCGCATCCCGGCTGCAGGGATCTGCACTTCCGCCATAGAGAACCTCAAGCGGTGCCGCTCGTATGCTAGCATGGTAGCTGTTGTTATAAGCGAATTCTCGCTAACGCTAGGTGGTCTTCCACCTCCTTCAAGACATAACACAACATCGAGCATATCTTCCGATTATGCGGATGGTGCGTTGAGACCGACCATCTGTTTGGGGGTGGCGGTGCTAAGGCGAAGCCGTGTGCCCAACGCACTTTGCAAACTCTCCCGAACTTGGAGCGAACTTGGCATCTCGATCCAAACAATGGTCTTGGGTACCTGTGCAACCGCACTATCTCTCGCACATAGAGAGGAGCCAAATCACTTCTTTGAGTTGGTTGTGCGAATAGGTATGAAATGTCGGAGACTTCTTGAACCGGTCCACTATGACCCAAATAGCGTCCTTCCCTCGTTGTGTGCGAGGCAAACCAACTACAAAATCCATGGAGATGTCATCCCATGGCCAAACTGGAACCTCCAAAGGCTGCAACAATCCTGCTGGTCGCTTATGCTCAGCCTTGATCCGTTGGCAAACTCCACAAGATGCTACATACTGAGTTATATCGACCTTCATCCTTTTCCACCAAAAACTCTTCTTCAAGTCTTTATACATCTTGGTCTCACCAGATGTACGGTATATAGATACGGTGTGCTTCCTCGAATCTCATCCTTGACTGAGCCTCTGTGGCACCAGAGGCGGCCCTAAATCTCGGCACACGTAATCATCTACCTTTGAAGTGGCCTTGCTTGCCCTCATCTATGCGCTTCCTCACTCATTTGAAACATCCGATCATGTTGTTGTGCCTCCGTACTCGATCGGGAATGGGTGACTCAAGAAGCAAGCGAGTCTCGATGCGGGCCAGTACCCTTAAGGCAAAAGGAGATTTCCATACGCTCAAAATCGGCAATAAGACAAGCGAGAGCGGGGAGGTGTCGCCTTGCGACTCGGGGCATCTACTACAACATTCGCCTTGCACGATGATCTTGAATGGTGAGATCATAGTCTTTTATCAACTCCAACCACCTCCTCTGTCTCAGGTTCAGATCTTTCTGGGTAAAGATGTATTTCAGACTCTTATGATCAGTGAATATGTCACACGATTCGCCATAAAAGTAATGGCGCCAGATTTTCAAGGCATGAACCACTGCTGCAAGCTCTAGGTCATGAGTAGGATAATTCTGCTCATGTTTCTTCAACTGTCTCGATGCATAGGCAATCACCTTGCCGTCCTGCATAAGCACGCAACCAAGCCCAACTATAGACGCATCTGAATAAATGGTGAACCGCTTCCCAGGCTCGGAAAGAGTAAGAACTGGAGCGGTCACCAATCTATCTTTCAAAGTACAAAAGCTGTGTTCACACGCCTCTGACCAATGAAACTTGACACCTTTCTGCGTCAATTGAGACAACGGTCTAGCAATGGTTGAAAAACCTTCCACGAAGCGCCGGTAATATCCAGCTAAACCCAGAAAACTCCTCACTTCTTTGACATTGGTTGGCCTTTTCCACTCTACCACTATTGAAATCTTGCTAGGATCTACTGAAATGCCCTCTTGATTGATTACATGGCCTAGAAACCCAACTCCGGAAATCCAGAATTCACACTTCTTCAGCTTGGCATAAAATTGGTTCTCTCTTAAAGCTTCGAGAACCAACCTCAAATGTTGACAGTGATCCTCTTCCGTCTTGGAATAGATCAAAATATCGTCGATGAATACCACAACGAAATCATCCAGGTATTGATGCAGCATGCTGTTGATGGCTTCCATGAAAACTGCAGGAGCATTAGTTAGTCCAAAAGACATAACCTTATACTCATAATGGCCATACCTCGTAGAGAAAGCCGTCTTCTCGATGTCTTGCTCCCGAACTCGAATTTGATTATATCCTGACTGAAGGTCAATCTTGGAGAATACTTTAGCTAATTTCAAGCGATCAAAGAGATCCTCAATACAGGCGGGGTACTTATTCTTCATCAGAGCTTTGATTAAGAGCCCGATAATCTACGCACATGCGCCAACTACCGTCTTTCTTTTTAGTGAATAAAACAGGCGCTCCCCACGGCGAAACACTACGCCGGATCATACCTTTGGACAAAAGATCGTCCAATTGCTTCTTCAACTCCTCTTGGAAGGGTCGTGCCAACCGGTATGGAGACATTGAAATAGGTCGCGTCCCCGGAATAAGATCAATCCGGAACTCTACCTTCCGCTCTTGCGGCAACCTAGGAAGTTCCGCAGGAAAAACATCAGGAAACTCATTCACCACAGGAATCTCCTCAATGCGCTGTGAAGAATCAGCCTTCTCGCTAAGAGACCAAAGTATTCAATGGTTGAGGCCCAAAGTCCGGAAACAAACTAGCCAATCTGAATAAGGAATCGAGCGGTGCCGCCTCAAACACCGATTCTTTCCGGATGGGGCTTGCAAGGTCACCGTCTTCGAAACAACATATCTTGGCACGGTAATTAAATAACCACCCATGCCGAATAACGTCGAATGGTGACAAGCTGGATTACCATAAGATTAGCCGTGAAGTTCTCATCATCAATAGCGATAGAACAACCGGACAAGGCAGTAGCACTAGAAATAAGACCCCTCGAGGCCCGACTACCACAGACTCGTAAATCTGTTGCACCATCAAACTCGCCCTTCTAGCAAATTCCCGAGACACAAAAGAATAGGTAGCCCCAGAATCAAAGAGAACTAAAGCATCATGTGAATCAACTAGCAATGTACCTGTCACCACATCAGGACGGCCCAAGGTCGCTGGAGTAGGCATGGCGTAAACTCCCGGTGGTGCCGGAGCAGAAGACGCACCGACACTCTGAGTAGGGTGGACAGGAGCTGCAACAGGTGGAGCGAGTGTCGGCGGTGCAGACGGAATGGGGTTCGATAAAACCTGCAGAGGCCTTGAGGAGTAAACGCCGCCAATGAGCCCATCTGAAGCGGCGAGGTGCGAGGAGCAGCTAGGGTCTCGAATCAAGCCCGAGGAGCACTAGAAGCTGACGCTGCCGGGACTGGCTCCCATTTGATAATGCTCGATGGGTTTTGCTTACACACTGTCGACTTGTGGCCATCCCGGCCACACTAACGACATATCCCTTTGAAAGAACACTCTGATGCCCGATGCTCTCCACCACACCTGAAGCATATCATCCCTTGTCCTGGAGCAGGACGCATCTGAGGTGCAGCTGACGAAGAACGTGGCGCCGAAGAGGAAGATTGCCATTCTTGAGCAGGCGGGTATCTTGACTCCCTGAAACCTCTTGGGAGCGGAGTTCTTTGAGATGACCCACCTCCCCACCAAAACTCCATTTCAGCCACCACGGAACCTCCAGCGAGAGCAGGGGCCGCTAGCGACTGCCTCACGAGAAGAGAGATCTCTCTCGGCTCCATCCCCAGCACCCGCCGACCACGGAGCTGAAATCGCGCAAGCCCGATCGCCCCTAGGGCGTGGCGATACTCGAAATGAGACCCTGCGGAACCTCTTGGCCTTTTCTCAATCATCATTGGCCACGGTGGTACAAAGCGTGCAGTTGTTGAATCGACCTCGTACTCGATCGACATCTTCCCTTCAACAAATGTCAGCAATGACAGTTCCATCCTCTCAACAAAGGAATCCGGATAGAATTTGGTCCTGAATCGCTCCACGAATACCTCCCAAGTGGCGGGTCCTGTCTTTGGGGTCTGGCAGATAGGACTCCCTCCCACGGATATCGGCTTGCCCTTGGTTGAAAGGCCACGACCGCGCTTCTGCTGAAGTCATCTCTAAAGCACCGAACTGTCTCTCCATGTATCGCAACCAGTCTGCAGCCTGAATCGGAGTACCTGCTCTGTCGAAGGTGTCCAGACGGAGCGACATCCACTCGCGGAGACTCATCCTAGCCTCGGGTGGATTTGCTCTGAAAGGCGAGTTCCGCCACTGTGCGGCTCTGGCGAGAATGGTCGCTGCATTTGTCGACGGAGTTCTGGTTCTCCTCTGAAGATTACGAATGATGGCGGTGACGCGTTTGAGCCTGCTTGGTGGTGGCGGTGAAGCAACCCCTCAGCGGCAACACCAATAGTCTCCTCGGACGAAGATGAAGACACCGCCGGTTCACGTCCACGACCACGGCCACGGCCACGGCCACGGCCCCGGCCCGGTGGACGACCACGTCCACGGGCCGCGCCACGACCATTGCCACTACCTCTCGCCATCTAAGAACATCCAAAGCATAAGACTAAACATTTAGCTTAATAGTAATAAAAGCACAGGAACAGTTCAACAATTGCTCAACAGATAAATCATTAACATCGAATTACCCATCCCACCTACTGACGCACATGTGTCATTTTAATAGATTAATTACCACGGACCTAAAGCCCGCTCTGATACCAACTGTAACACCCCAGTCCTACGAGGGCTGGAATGCTACTCAACTAACATGTTAACAAGCTAAAACAGACGACAAAATTCTAAATTTCGGCAGAACCTCCCCTGTATAGTTAGCTATACCGGAGGTTCGAACAATCATTAATATCAAGACAATAGTGTAATCAACAAACATCAGAATCATCGCAGAAGTATAATCTGATCGCAAGCAACTATATCAAAAGGATGAACTAAGTTCACACACAGTTATTAACCAATCTTAAAGGAGAAGAGTTATCATCCACGACTAGCGTTTATTATTACAGGTTCATCAATAATGAATGATTAAATTGAACTAAAATGAAATCCTAAAATTGTTTAAGGTGAAGTAGAAAGGTAGTGTGTGTCTATTCCTCCCCATGGAGCCAACTTCAAAGATCACCTAAAAAACAACAAACAAAGCAAGCGTGAGTCCGAGACTCGGCAAATGCAGATTGATGAATAGTACATAACAACCTTGAACATGTGAACATCATTAAAGTGTATGAAATAAGCACGAATCGAACACTTGAATGGATGGAATGAATGATGGGAATGCAATGAAGGGACTACACACATGCATATACGGTATTGTCGGGTGACACACCGTCGGTGTTCACCTAAGCCCGCTTTAACAAAGTCACGGGGACCCAACCCCATAATCGCCCACAATGGAATGGTGGGTCTTACGTGCCCATCTTTGGAATTGATGGGTCTTATACAATCGATCCACTCCGTGGATAAAATATGAAAGATGGATCTTTGAGTATGACATATGAATATTGAACAATAAGGAACATGCTTTCCATCATGAAGGTAACCACATGGATTGAATATGAACATTGAAGAAATAACATGGTACTTAGAAATTCAATACCAATGGCAAGCATTCAACATGTCAATAACCTAGGAATACTAAGGTACTTGCCTTTAGCGTTGCGGCGTGTTAATAGGCAATTGCGGTGCTCCCAAACCTGAAGCTTCACCTCCTAACAAACAAATAACTGAAATAAGGACGCGATTTAACATGACAATACTAGATAAAGTTCTACAACGCCCCCGCGATTCCAAAATATAAGTAGAACCTCCAAACTGAAAATTAACACATTTTGCCCTAAACCGCCCCTGGGCAGCAGCATGGTAAATGGTATAACTCTTGATCTGGAACTCCAAATGGGGTGAACCCAGTTTCTGTGACTCTTAACTAACAAACCCACAATTCTCTAGTTGGCAAGATAATTTGATTCGGCCAATTTAGTTCGTTAACAAGCAGGTGAACTTTCAGCACAGAAAAACTGTCTACAGAATAAACAGCGGCGCCAAAACGACCATAACTTTTAATCTATAACTCCGAATTGATCAATCTTTGTCGATCCGGAAAGGTTATCAAATTACCTACAATAACCTAGTTGGGATAAATCCCAGATTCTGTCAATTACCAAATCATAAGTTGCAAATTAACACATCAGTTCAGTTTCGTCAGAAATCTGGACAGCGGATACTAAAACAGCCATATCTTTTGACTCAAAGGTCGGAATCAAGTGAACTCAGCGGCCATAGAAAGTTAAGGACATCCTCTACATATCTCTAGGAGATCAAAACTACTGGTTCGGCCTCTAAGGTCGCAAAAACGCCCACGCAACAATCTGGACAGAGAGGGGTTTACAGCAGACTGACCCTGATCCCAAACGAATCTGTCCTATTTCTCCTCTCGGCACCGGGGAAAGGTCTAGGGAGGAGGAGCACCATACCTGGACCTTGGGCGTCACCAATGGGGTGGAGGAGGCGGTTCCCCTGCTGGAAGAGGCGCACAAGGGGAGGAAGGTGGGTGGCGGCTGCAAGGAGGAGGGTGGAAGGGTGGGAATTTAGGGCTTTCTCTTTTCCTTTCCTCCTTGCCCCCCCTAAAGCCCCTCTTGGCGGCCCCTTAGTGGGCTTGGGCCTCATGGTTGCCTCCCCTTTGGTTCCAAGTCTGCCCTCCTTGGCCCACAAGCCCAGGCCCAAAACCCAAGTGTCGATGAATTATCGAATCTGAATTTTAAATTTGAATTTGAACCGAAAACTTTCTAGTCGAAAACGAGGTATTACAGACAGTTTACATACTCCTTTGTCAGAAGTTGGAACACCAATAGAACATACAATAAAAGAACCAACACATGGTATCTCAGCACCAAATCTTGATACATCAACAGAAGGTCCATTGCAATTTAGAGCATTGAGTGAAATTTATGAAACCACTTAGCCTATTGAGTTACAGTATGCGGGGTTTTGTTTATTAGCTCTGGAAGAACCAACCTGTTACGAGGAAGTAGCAAAAGAGAAACACTGGAGGATTGCAATGCAAGAAGAGATGAGCTCGATTCAAGAAAATAATACATGGAATCTTATGGATTTACCTGCTGACAGAAATCCAATAGGTCTAAAATGGGTATTCAAAGTGAAAAAGGACAATAAAGGCAATATTGCCAAATACAAAGCACGTTTAGTAGCCAAAGGGTATTTTTAAAGACAGGGGGCGGATTTTGATGAAATATTTGCACCAATTGCAAGGTTGGAAACTGTCAGGTTGCTCATTGCAATGGCAGCACATGGTGGGTGGGAGATTCACCATATGAATGTTAAATCGGCTTTTCTTAATGGGGGAACTAGTTGAGGAAGTCTATGTATATCAACCTCCTGGATATACCATTGAAGGAAAGGAGAATCAAGTATTACGGCTCAAGAAGGCTTTGTATGGGCTTAAACAAGCACCTCGAGCTTGGAATTACAAATTGGATCAGACCTTGGTATCTTTAGGTTTTGAAAGAAGTGATGTTGAGCATGTAGTTTACAGGAGAGAAAAAAGTAACACTTTTCTTCTGATTGGAATATATGTAGATGACTTGATCATTACTAGATCTAATGTCAAGGACATATCAGACTTTAAGAATCAGATGAAAGGATTGTTTACTACGAGTGATCTTGGACTCTTGAGCTATTATCTAGGCATTGACGTGAAGCAAACAACTGGAATCATCACTTTGTGTCAAAGTGGATATGTTGGAAAATTGTTGGCATTGTCAGGTATGATAGACTGCAACTCTTGTCAAACACCAATGGTGGATCGTCTAAAACTGAGTAAGAAGGCTGGTGGTTCTCAAGTAAATCAGACTCAATATCGGAGTTTGGTTGGAAGCTTACGGTATTTGGTGAACACAAGACCTGACATTGCGTTTTCAGTTGGAATTGTGAGTAGGTTTATGGAAGCACTGACAACAGAGCATTTAGCAGCTATAAAACGAATTTTGAGATATATAAGTGGCACCAAGGATTTTGGATGTTGCTATGAAAGGTGTGATGATCCAGAACCAGAGATAGTTAGATATTGCGTTAGTGATCTAGGAGGAGACATTGATGATCGCAAGAGTACAATTGTAATGGGTTTTTGTTTTGGACAAAGTTTAATCACTTGGGGATCACAAAAATAGAAAATTGTGGCTTTGTCTTCATGTGAAGCCGAGTACATTGCTGCAGCAACAACAACCTGTTAAGGCATTTGGTTGAGTCGTCTCATTGGAGATTTGAAGAAGCAAACACCGGGTAAAATCAGATTGATGATAGATAACAAATCTACGATTGCGCTTTGTAAAAATTTGGTGTATCATGATCGGAGCAAACATATTGATACAAGATACCATTTCCTTCGTGATTGTGCTGAGAATGGAATAATTGGAGTGGAACGTATCGGGACAAACAATCAACGAGCTGACATTCTCACAAAAGCTTTAGGCCGTGTGAAATTTGTTGAGATGAGAGAAATATTGGGAGTCAAAGATCTCAAATTAGATCAACAAGTTTAGGGGGGTGTTTTGTTAGACTTTGTTGTAGGGGCGGCACAACGGCCCCCACGACCTGGCGAAGAGAGAAGCGCGCACATCCTGATGGTCAAGTCGCCAGGGTGCCAAACGCGGCGAATATTTCTACCAAGTCACGAAGGTGTGCGAGGGGTCCCGAGGCCCTCCGAAGGGATCCCGAGGCCCTCCGAACGGATCCCGAGGCCCTCCGAAGGGGTCCCGACGGGTCCATTCAGCGCCGAGCCACCGGCGACGGGAAGGCCCAGCGAAGTGCCCCGAAGGGTTACGGAGGGCTCGGAGACCCAGGAGCTCCGAAGGAGTTACTGCACCTCTGGACTGATGCATGTGAGATAGACCAAGTCTAGGCACGCCCACCACGTGTTAGAGGCTAGCACTAGGGGCGGGAAAGGTCCTGCTGACCCCTATCGGCATAGGGCACGTAAGGGTAAACTTGTAATCCCATGCCTCCTAGGAGGGCTATAAGTAGCCATCCTGGCCCCCCTTGGGAGGCAGGTTTTTCGAATCGAGTTGCTTATAAAGGTTACCTGGCAATACGTGTTCAGGGGCAACCGGTCCCCTCCTTGTTGAGGACCCTTCGGCCCACGGAGGGTCCCCCCCTTTCTTATTCTACTGTCTAGTCTTGTAACTACGACAGTTGGCACCGTCCGTGGGGACCGACAGGCAAGCCGCGAAGCACTAGCAAAGCATACCGAGATGGCCCCCCGAACGAGGGCTAGACCGAAGGCTCCGGCAGCCGAAGCGACTGCGGCCCCGGCAGCCTCGCGGGCCAAAAGGATCCGAGCCGCAGCGGCAAGCGTGCCCCCCGCCCAAGCTTCGGAAGAGGAAGCGAACAACTCGGCACACGGGGGAGCGAGCCAGGAATCATACGAAACCCTCCAGCAGGAGCTGGCGGCCCTCCGCCGTGAACTAGCGAACCTTCGGCAGTCGCCAGGGACAGCTCTGGCCGTAACGGAGCCCGCCACCGCACCACCCCCGGCCCCACTCCAACAACCGCCGCCACACGAGCAGCCCACCCCCGCCACCGACACCCCGGTGCTCCGAGGCGACCCAAACTCACCATTGAGCCCCGGGCTGGAGGCAACCAGGTGGCCTAGAGGATTCAAGATGCCCGACGTCGCGCAATACGAGGGGTCCACGGATCCCTCACAATTCCTCCGGGTATACGAGACGGCCATCGAAGCAGCCGGAGGAGACGATAACACGAAGGCAAAAAGCCTCACCCTTGCGCTCAAAGGCGTAGCGCTGACGTGGTTCTTCACGATACCCCCTCGCTCCGTATATGCCTGGGAGCAGCTGTGGGAGCTCCTACGCAACAACTTCCAGGGTAACTACACGGAGCCGAAGGACGCTGGACACTTATTCGCGATAAGCGGTAGCGCCGGATGAATCCTCCGCGGCTTCTTCAGGAAGTTTGCGGAGGTCAAGTGCCAAGTACAAGGTGTCAACGAGACAACCATCATCAACGACAACGTCAGCCTCGCGCGGGCGCTTCCGGAGAGGCTTCGCGCGCAAGCCAGCAAGCCAATGACCGAACTCTTCGACAAGATGGAGGAGTACGCCCGAGCGGAGGAAGACAGTGCTTGGAGGGAAGCAAAGGTGACTCCAACACCGACATTGACCCCGTCGAAGGAAACGGTCACTACGGCACAAGCCGGAGCATCCGGCAAGCCACGGAACAATGACTACAGGCAAAAAGGCCGGGGAGTCTACCACGTGGACAGCGAGCCGCAAAACGAAGGAGGAAGACGCGGAGGCCGCTGGACCCGAAGCCGCGGCCGGGGCCGTGGACGGAACGCGGGATGTCAGCCCGACAATCGGAACGGAGCACCCTCGCAATTCTGCGACCTGCACGGCGAGGGATCGCACGCCACCAAAGAGTGTCGCACGATCGCTGCCATGCAGGACTACATGCGTCACGACCAACCTGCGGACCATGAAGGCAGGATCGCGGCTGACAACCAACTCCCTGCACCACCGCCAATCCCGCGCATAGGTGGCCGAGCCGACGCACACCGGTGGATCATCAACATGATCACCGGAGGCTCCTCGCTCGGCATTTCCTCGAAGAGGCAGAGGCGGGCGTATGCCTGAAAAATCCACCACCTCGCTACTTACCCCGCCTCGAGCCCACCCCGCTACTCCGAAATACCCATATCTTTCAGACCAGAGGATGCCCGCGGGGTGTATTTCCCGCACTAGGACCCCCTCGTAATCTCCGCCAACATCGCGGATTTCGAAGTAAGGCGCGTCCTCGTCGACGGAGGGAGCTCGGTGGACCTCCTCTTCATCGACGTCTTCGACAAGATGTTGATACCTCGCGATCGCCTGACTCCTCCGGGCATCCCCTTGCTAGGGTTCGGAGGAACCCCTGTCACTGCATTGGGACAGATCCGCCTCGCTGTCACCTTCAGCGACGACTTCGCGTCCCGAACCGAGGTCGTCACGTTTGATGTGGTCGGATGGCTTACGGTATAACGCTATCCTTGGCGAACCCTGCATGAATGCCTTGGCGCGATAGCTCACCACAACTACTTGTGCATGAAGCTCCCGTCCCGAACATCGTGACGGTCTGCGGAGACCAAGACCTCGCACGGCACATAGAACTCGAAGTACTATCCCCGGCCCGCCATGTGCACACCGTGGGACCCAACCGCGGCGAGGTAGCACCGCCCTCCGCGAGATGGGCCCCAAAACACAGGCCTCAGGGTCACCTGCGGAGAGTGGCATTAAGGGACAGCTCATCGGAGAAGACGGTGGCCCTCGGCTCGGACCTCCAAACGGACGTGCACGACGCGATCCTCGGGGTCCTCCGCAACAATGCAGAGGCCTTCGCTTGGGGGCCCGAAGACCTCCCAGGGGTGGCAAGGGCAACGATCGAGCACAGGCTATCCCTTCGAGCCGACGCGACGCCCAAGAAGCAGAAGCTGCGGCGCATGTCGGCCGGCATCGACTCGAGTACGCCAAGAGGAGATCTGAAGTTGCTCAAAGGCGGGGTCATCGCGAGGTCAAATATTCAGTGGTGGCAAACCGGTCCTCGTCAAGAAGGAGCGAGGCAAGTGGCGCATGTGTGTCGACTTCACCGATCTCAACAAGGCCTGCCCCAAAGATGATTTCCCCTTGCCTCGCATCGACCAGCTGGTCGACGCTACGTCAAGCTGCGAGCTCATGAGCTTCCTTGACGCCTACTCCGGCTACCACTAGGTGCACATGGCGGAGGAGGATGAGCCGAAGACTGCTTTCATTACCCCGATGGGAACATACTGCTACAAAATGCATGCCCTTCGGTCTCAAGAACGCGGGGGCCACGTTCGCCCGTCTCATCACGAAGGTCCTAGCCACCCAACTCGGGCGCAACGTGGAAGCGTACGTTGACGACATAGTCATTAAAAGCAAGCTGGCTGGAACGCACGCTCAAGACCTCCAAGAAACCTTGACGAACCTTCGAGCGGAGGGCATAAAACTCAACCCCGAGAAATGTGCGTTCGGTGTGAAGGCAGGGAAACTCCTCGGTTTTCTAGTCTCCGAGAGAGGGATCGAAGCCAACCCGGAGAAAATCAGGGCCATCCAAGAGATGAAGCCCCCGCAGAACGCCCGCAAAGCGCAAAAACTCACGGGCCGCATCGCAGCCCTTAGCCGCTTCTTGTCTCGCTCAGCTGAGAGAGCACTACCGTTCTTCAAGACACTCCGAGGTACGGAGCCATTCAAGTGGACAGAGGAGTGCGGAAGGCCTTGAGGACTGGTTGTACCTCATGCGGCTACCAAGCTGACCACCCGGAGTAGGGAGCCGAGCCGCTTCTGCTCTACATCGCCGCCACCCGTCGTCGGTCGTATGATCCTTATCGAGAGCACACCGCCAGCAACGATGTATTATGTGTCGGAGGCCTTGCAAGGGGCCAAAATCCGCTACACGGAGCTCAAGAAGCTCGCGTACGCTTTGCTCATGGCATCGAGAAAGCTACAGCATTATTTCCTGGCGCATCCCATCAAGGTCCCCACATCCTACCCCCCCTGGCGCTGATGCTCCGGAACAAAGATGCCTCCGGGCGGATAGGCAAATGGGCGGCGGAGCTGGCGCCCTTCGACATCACCTTCGTGGCGAGAACGGCCATCAAATCGCAGTCGCTGGCAGACTTCGTCGCCGAGTGGACCCCGCAAGCGGACAACAGCCCCGTCGTGGTGGAAACACCCTGGGTAATGTACACGGATGGGTCGTGGTGCGCCGTCGGGGCCAGAGCCGCGGCCATCATAGTTTCCCCGGACGGGCGAACCGCATCACATGCCGCCCGCTTGGACTTCCCGACCACGAACAACGCGTCGGAGTACGAAGCGCTGCTGCTGGGCCTCTGTAAAGCTAGATCCCTCGGGGCGAAGCGCATCCTCATCAAAAGTGACTCCCGCCTGGTGGTAGGACATTTTGACAAGACCTTCGTCGCAAGGTGTCCTGAGATGAGTCGTTACTTGACAGCGGTGCACGAAGCGGCGAAGCACTTCCACAGGATCACAGTCCAAGCCATTCCTAGAGGAAACAACGAGGCGGCCGACAAACTGGCAAAAATAGCAAGCGCGGGAGAAGGACCCCCCCCGGAGGTTTTCTACGAAGTCCTCACAAAATCCTCCGCTCCACCCGAAGCACAATTTGCTCCGCCCAAAGCGCAGGGGGCTGCGCCGCAAGAGGAAACAGCACAGCTCGTGCTGGCCCTCAGAACGGCGGAGAAGGCCCCAGCACACGACTGGCGAACCGTGATTATCAAGTACCTCACTGGGGAAGAACCACAAGACCCCGCCGAAGCAAAGCGACTCCGTTGCCGAGTAAGAAACTACTATATGGTCTCTGGCGAGCTGTACAAGGGGGGAGTTTGTGCCCCCTTCCTCCGCTGTGTGTCATGGGAGGAAGGCCAGTTGCTCCTCAAAGACGTCCACGAGGGCTTGTGCGGTGCACACCAGGCGCCTCGGGGCTTTGTAGGGAAGACGTTCTGCCAAGGCTTCTACTGGCCGACTGCGCTTCGAGACGCACAAGACCTTGTCCAGCGGTGCCAAGGGTGCCAGTGGGCCAGCCGCAACCCAAGGGCACTGGCACTACCTTTGCAGCCCGTGCCGCCGGTGTGGCCCTTCGCACATTGGGGGTTGGACATCATTGGCCCATACCCCGCAGCCAAGGGTAGCCTCCGATTCGCATTCGTCGCCATCGAATACTTCTCAAGATGGGTCGAAGCGGAGCCAGTCGCCACCATCACCGCCGCAGCCGCCCCGCGATTCGTGTGGAAAAACATCATTTGCCGCTACGGCGTACCAAGGCACATCATCGCTGACAATGGCAAGCAGTTCGACTCCGACCACTTCCGAAAGTTCTGCAACGACCTGGGCATCACATTATGCTTTGCATCGGTGGGGCACCCAGAGTCCAACGGAGCCGTCGAGCGAGCCAACGGCAACCTCCTCGACAGGTTGAAGAAGCGCCTCGTGGGTCTTCCTAAGGGCCTGTGGCCCGAAGAGCTTCAGAAAGCCCTCTGGTCGATACGCACATCGCCCACCAGAGCCATAGGCTTCTCCCCTTGCAAGCTCCTCTTCGGCGACGAGGCCATGACGCCAGCGGAGTTCGCGGCCGGTTCCTACCGAGCTACCACGCTGACAAACTCAGGAGAACGGGAGCTCTCGCTCGACCTCCTCGAAGAGCAGCGTGTACAGGTTGTTTCAACCATGCAGCGGTACAGCAAAGGCGTCGCCCGGACGTATGACAAAAGGGTCAAGGCCCGCCACATCTCCCCGGGCGACCTCGTCCTGAAACGAGCCACCAACCAAACAGCGCTCGGCAAGTTGGACTCGAAGTGGGAAGGACCGTACATTGTCACAGGCCCGACGAGGGCGGGCGCGTTCCGCATCTCAACCCTGGAGGGAGATCAGTTGGGCCATACTTGGAACATCAAGTCCCTACGAAAGTTCTACCCTTAGCAAGCATGTAAGAACCGGCTGCGCCCGTGAATAACCCTTGGCCGTCTGTGTTGCTGGGGCATGTAGGCTTTGCCTGGCAAACCGCCGGGAGGTCTATCTATCCAAATAATGAAAATTGTTTGCCTCGTCCCCCTGACGCCCTTCGCGGCCACGAATGTATAAACAAAGCCACCGCGCATGGCCTCGCGCCCCGGTGCACACCGACGCCCTTCGCGGCCACGAGTGTATAAACAAAGCCACCGCGCATGGCCTCGCGCCCCGGTGCACACCGACGCCCTTCGCGGCCACGAGTGTATAAACAAAGCCACCGCGCATGGCCTCGCGCCCCGGTGCAAACCGATGCCCTTCGCGGCCACGAGTGTATAAACAAAGCCACCGCGCATGGCCTCGCGCCCGGTGCTGCCAGCGCCGCCAGCGGCCACGAGTGTATAAACAAACCCACCGCGCATGGCCTCGCGCCCCGGTGCACACCGACGCCCTTCGCGGCCACGAGTGTATAAACGAAGCCACCGCGCATGGCCTCGTGCCTCGGTGCACACCGATGCCCTTAACGGCCACGAGTGTATAAACGAAGCCGCCGCGCATGGCCTCGCGCCCCGGTGCACACAGATGCCCTTCGCGGGCACGAGTATAAACCAAGCCACCACGCATGACTAAAGTATGGGGGACGGCGCGAGGCTCCGCCTCCCCCTCGCAAACATATATAGTTAGGGCTCCCCGGAGCCCTACCTAAAAAGGTATGGGGGACGGCGCGAGGCTCCGCCTCCCCCTCGCAAACATATCTAGTTAGGGCTCCCCGGAGCCCTACCTAAAAAAGTATGGGGGCAGTAGCGAGGCTCCGCCTCCCCTATAAACATATCTAGTTAGGGCTCCCCGGAGCCCTACCTAAAAAAGTATGGGGGACGGCGCGACGCTCCGCCTCCCCCTCGCAAACATATCTAGTTAGGGCTCCCCGGAGCCCTACCTAAAAAAGTATGGGGGACGGCGCGAGGCTCCGCCTCCCCCTCGCAAACATATCTAGTTAGGGCCCCCCGGAGCCCTACCTAAAAAAGTATGGGGGACGGCGCGAGGCTCGCCTCCCCCTCGCAAACATATATAGTTAGGGCTCCCCGGAGCCCTACCTAAAAAAGTATTGGGGACGGCGCGAGGCTCCGCCTCCCCCTCGCAAACATATATAGTTAGGGCTCCCCGGAGCCCTACCTAAAAAAGTATGGGGGACGGCGTGAGGCTTCGCCTCCCCCTCACAAAAATATAGTTACGCCTCCTCTGGGCCTTATCTAAAAAACCATGGATAGCGCGAGCTGGTGAGAGGGCACCTCGGAGCACAGCCGCCTCAAACAAGAAAAATAAAATAACAATAAGACATCGGAAGCGAGAGAATGAAAGTGCATATGTATCGATCCATTCACCCCGCACATACATTATACATCAGTACGGATACACAACATACAAGAGCGGTGAGAGGATGACCTATCTCCCGCACGCAGGAGCAAAATCGTTCGCCTCGCACTCGCGCTACTCCCCGCATCACCCACTCGAGTAGCTCTTCGTCAGACGGGTGCGTGGCCATCAGGCGCTCGTACTCCCCCTCCGCATCACAGCCTGAAGACTCCTCTGAGGAGCTCGAGGAGATCGTAAGAGGAGGCCGAGAACAGGGCCCCTCAGGCGCACCCACCAAGCCACGATTCACCCAGAAGGACACTATTTCATCCCGAGCCTCCAAGGCCTTCCGCTCGCGCAAGCGGAAGAACCTCTTCATAGAACCCCCCGGGTTTTCCCTCTTCCACCGCTTCCATTTCGCTCCATGGCACACGATTCCGCGGTAACAAATCCTCCGAGGCCACTTGCAAACCAGTAGTCGTTCGTCCTTCGAATCACGCAATGGAGCATAGGACTTCGTACGCCACCACGGAGGAACCGCGTCTCGTCCGGCAGTACGACAGAACAACATCCCCCCCTGAGTAGAACAAACGCCAACGTGAAACAAGCACCCAACAGCAAAGAAACCCCAACATTTTTCGGTATATATTGATCGGGCAAAATAATGGTTACAAGCCATGCAGACAAGCGCCCATCTGGTGAATGGGCCACACGGCAACACAAAAACAAAAATAAAATCCGAACCCCAAAATGATTTCCCAGGAAGTTGGCCGGAGGGTCACACCTTGCCCCCGGGGTCGGCCCTCCGCTCCGCTACGCTTGCGCCATCCGCAGGACCCTTCAGCTTCTGCTTTTGCGCCAAAGACGCCCGGAGCGACTCCATGGTAGCGTCCCGGCCAAACGAAGCCCAGAACTCCTTCGCGAGGGCATTGCTCGCCCTCTGCACCTGCCTCTGCCCCAAAGCTACCTCCGCAGCGGAGGCGACTGGCACGGCACCAGCACCAAGCGCATCAACGTGACCACAACCACCGTGCTGCAGGGAAACAAACGCCACCGTCCATGCCGTCTTCGCACAATGATTGCCATACGCCTGAAGCAGCGGCCGTGAAGACTTCCCTGGCGGCCGATCGAGGGTGGTACCACCGGTCCACGCCATGCCTCCGAGGGGGGGGGGGCACGGCGCCGAGCTCACGCATGGCACCCTCCATGCGGTCCAATGCCTCCCAGCTGGCCTTCGCCGCAGCAGCTGAGACAGACCGCTCCGTCGCAACCTCCGCCTCAAGCACGCAGCAGGCGCTGCGCAGATTCTCAACCTCCTCCTGGAGGGCACGGCGCTCGCCCTCTAGTTGAGCAACCTTGGCCTCCAGCCCCTCCGCTTTTTGAGCAAGGGCCAAGCAGCGGCGGCGGCTCTTCGCTCGGCGAACTCGAGTCGACTTCATTGCTGAATTTCCGCGTAGCCGTTCTGCATGTCTCGCTCCAGCGACCGCGATAGAATGATGGTCTGCCAAGAAGCATGTCAGTAATTCGCCCATAACAAGGAGGACGTGTATCAGAGCCTACCTTCATCGCGTTTGCCTCCACGCTCCGGAACATCTTCTCCATGCTCCACTTTACGAAGAGCTCGGACACGCACGGCGGAGCGGCAAAGTTCGACACCTCCTCGCACACCGCAGCAGCCCCTGGGCTGACCCGGAAGTCGGACGGTAGGAGTGGCCCCAGGTTCGCGATCCCCGCGGCCGCAAAGGCTGCAGCGCCCACGCCCTCTCGTTCGGAGCAGGCACCGCCACCAGCCACAACATCTTCGTCCTCATCCCCGGGATCCTCCCCGACCAGCACGCCCACGGAGGCTGCTTCGCCACCACGGTCCCCCTGGCCGACCCGCCCAACTAGAAGATCAGTGCGAGCTTCGACCATAGTATCCTCTGTTCCAGGGCCGTAAACATGCGAGGGGGTGCCGCAAGACACATCCTCAAGGGCCATACTAGCAATCCCGAACGAGCCTGCCAATCGCCTCCGCATTTCGAGCCGGTGGAGGAGGAACCAGGGACCCCGTAGACGAGCTCGCGGCGCTCTTCGCCTGACCCGGCAACACGGGCTCCCGTGACACCCTCTTCGCAGATGGCCCAGCCGACCCGCCCGCGGCAACTCCCGCCTTAGCCACCGCGGCGCCCGCGACGGCACGCAGCGGCACAGCACTAATGGGGCCGACGCACTCAACTTCCTCTGGGCCCCGAACTCTCTTCTTCTTCCCAGCGTCTGGGTCGGTTCGCTCCGGTAGAAGGGTGTTCGGATCCTTGTACGCGCGGTTCAACCGACGCTCGTGCACAGCGTTCACCCGCTTCGAATGCTCCTCCCCCGTGTAGGGTCCAAGGAGCTGCTCAGCAACACGCTCAGCCTCCGCAAGAGGCAAAACTGTGAAGGGGATGCACATTAAAAAAATAAAATAAAAAAAAACCAAGAGGCACACACCCGTACGCTCCCCGAGTCTCAGGACAGGCATCCCATCCCTCGGCTCGTCCAGCATAACCTCCCAGTTCTGCGCCAGCGGCCACACCCGGAGCGCGCAGAACTCCTCTCTGATCCGTGTCGACATCGCGCGCGCGCGTTAAGTAACACGCGCAGCAGACCCTCCTCCCGGGGTGACAGGTCGATCTGGGGTGTCGCTATAATCTCGATAGGCCCCTTGGGGGAGCGGAGCCCCGCCTCGTCGGAACACTTGTGATAGAACCAGCCGGGTCGGTCGATTATCCCACATGCCCGTGCGGCGGTATGCGGAGTAATGAAGGAGGCGCGCCTTCGGTTGAAAGTTCACACTGCCAAAATTCAGGGTCTCCCCCGTGTCCTTCTTCTTCTTGGGCTGGCACCGCCCGTCGTGAAGGTAGGCGAATAGCCTCGCCTCGCTACTGATCACCCATGATCGCGGTACGCAGCACCCACTCGAAGACCCCGAGCTTGACAATCGAGTTCGGGTCAACTAAACCAGTCCACCCGTACAAGCGAAGCCGTTATGCAGTAGAGCAACGCAGGCGAGCGAAGACCCGCATCCAGGTAAGCCACGAACACGATCATCTCCTCCTCCTCGGGGGCGGGAATAACCTCCAACCCGGGGGCGCGAACGTCGTCCAAGTTCGCGATCTTCCCCTCGCTCTGCAGGCCTCGCAGAACCGGCGATCACCGGCGACCGACCTGGTTAAATCGATTATGCGACACCGCGCCACCTCCATCCTTCGCCCGCTTGGTCATCGCGCGGAGTCCGAGCTACAACGCTCCGGCCGCCGAAGCAAGGGGGGAAGGCAAACCTTCTGCGCGAGAAGCGAGCCCCCACGAGAGCCGAAGGGTGTGGGACGAGTGGGAGACAAGTCGGTAAGAAATCGTCAAATGCGCGCAACCGAGGCATATGGGACCCAAGGCCACCTATTTATAGGCGGCCCCGCCGAGTCGCAGAAAACGAGGAGGCTAGCGCCAACCAAGACGAGACACGTGGCAAACAGCGATCAATTAGGCCGCACGAAAACCGAGGCGTCACATTGAAATAGGCGCCAGCACGGCCGCCATAACGCAAGGTGGCGCCTCGAAACACACGTAACAGCGAAAAAGCACGTACCACGGCAATCAAGAGCGAAATACGATTATGGCGCCGAATCCCGGCAAATGACCACGGCACTAACGCCGCCCGGGCGAAGGGGCGGTGTACTGTACCCTCCGGGAAAAGCGCGGTTTCAGCCATGACGAAGCAAGACCTCGACCGCGAGGGGCTTGTCGTAGGGGCGGCACAACGGCCCCCACGATCTGGCGAAGAGAGAAGCGCGCACATCCCGATGGTCAAGTCGCCAGGGTGCCAAACGCGGCGAATATTTCTACCAGGTCACGAAGGTGTGCGAGGGGTCCCGAGGCCCTCTGAAGGGGTCCCGAGGCCCTCCGAAGGGATCCCGAGGCCCTCCGAACGGGTCCCGAGGCCCTCCGAACGGGTCCCGAGGGGTCCGCTCAGCGCCGAGCCACCGGCGACGGGAAGGCCCAGCGAAGTGCCCCGAAGGGTTACGGAGGGCTCGGAGACCCAGGAGCTCCGAAGGAGTTACTGCACCTCTGGACCGGTACGCCAACAGGATAGACCAAGTCTAGACCTGCCCACCATGTGTTAGAGGCTAGCACTAGGGGCAGGAAAGGTCCCTGCAGCCCCTATCGGCATAGGGCCTGGTAAGGGGTAAACTTGTAATCCCGCATGCCTCCTAGGAGGGCTATAAGTAGCCATCCTGGCCCCCCTTGGGAGGTAGGTTTTTCGAATCGAGTTGTTTATAAAGGTTACCTGGCAATACGTGTTCAGGGGCAACCGGTCCCCTCCTTGTTGAGGACCCTTCGGCCCACGGAGGGTCCCCCCCCCCTTTCTTATTCTACTGTCTAGTCTTGTAACTACGACAGACTTAAACTTGTTGTTTTTACTTTCGGTTTAGGTTTGTAATTGGATCGCAATGTAGAAGGCGATTCAGAAGTCAGTCAGTTTTAGTTTTTCAGTTTCTGTCCGTTTTTCATTTTGGTTACTGTAGCGTGTCTAGTTGCTATCGGTTATTAGAGTTTCCGATACGTTGGAGAAACAAAATCTAGAATCCGTATTCGTATCCTATTTGTAATCTATTCTTATGTCTATATAAGAAAGGAGAAAAGTCATATTGCAATATGCAGCACAAATTGGAAACACAAGTCTTGGTTGTTCTCTGTTCTCTATTCCGCGATAACGTTTCAGAAGTTCAAAAAAGCTAGTCTTCAGAGTAGTTGTCAGAGTGATTGTTTTTTCATTTTTTCAAGTTTTGGTTCTAACAGCGCGGCGGGCTGGCGGAGGCCGAAGAGGAGTGGGAAGGGTGCGGAGCTGTGGGCGAGCTCAGCGGTGCGTGGGAAGGTGCGACAGGCGGTGTGGCATTGCTCCCGGGCGGCGTGACAAGCGGCGCAGTGTGGTGGCTCTGCTCCTGGCCGTGTGGTGGCTCTACTGAGGAGGCTGGAGGGGGCGAGGAGTTGAGGGGCCAAGGAACTTCCCATCCGGCCTCCTCCCAGTGTGGGCGGAGCGGACGGCGCAGCGGCGGAGTGGAGCGGGCTGCGCGGAGCTGGCGGGTTGCGGCGGCGCAAGCGGCGTTGCGGTGGAGTGGGCTCACGGCACCATGGCTGAGCGGGCAGGTTGCGCCTGCGGCATGCCGATAGCGACAAAGAGGAGTAAGTGATTAAATGTTCCTTTCAAATCTCCATGGCCATCTCAATTCTCAAATTGATTATTTAGTCATGGATTCTTCAATCAAGTCCTTAATTTTGTTTGTGATGGTTCTATTGTAGAAATTTCTTGAATTAGATTATATCACCTTTGATTTTCCTGCAGTTTGTAGTTAATTGAAATATTCTATACCGTACTTATGGGTTAAGTTTATGCATGGTGTTCTCTACCCTTGATTTGTTCTTTTAGAAGTTCTACTAAGCAATCACCCTAAATGAGTAACAAGAGTGCTTAATGCATCTATGATGTTTGCATATTCTCAAAGGATTCATTTTATTAGTTGTTGAGCACTAGGTTGTTCTCTAAAAAAGGTTAGTTGAGCAATGAAGTAATTAAAACATGTTGACTTGAATATATTATTAGTTTATTGAGCGATACACAACATTGAGCCAGCCTCGCGCGAGGGTCTACCGACTGAACCCAGTGGTGCGTGGCAAGGTGGCAGCACTCGACCAGGAAGAGGTGTCCGGTAAGGTAGCAATGCATCGTCATACCTAATATTTAATCCTGGTCGCCACTGCCTCGGAGAGTACACAACCATACTGTGTGCGATACAAAAAACACTGCCACACTTTTATTTGCCTATGTTAAGTAGGACATACATCGTCGACAGAGGAAACAGCGTATCCAAGCAGATGACAATATTTCAAGATGTCAAATTATCTTTGCTATAGCTTGTAGTGGGGTAGCCATAGACATTGTTAACCCAAGCTTCTCTGACATATCTATACCATCTTTCGTCGGTGTCCACTCAAAACGATGCAGCAGCGAGCCGAGCATCGCATGCAGCATTCTGTTCGCAAGGGGCAATCCGAGGCAAATGCGCCTTCCAGCACTGAACGGTATGAACTCGAAGTCCGTCCCTAGGAAATGCACCTCCTTACGCAGGAACCTCTCGGGGATGAACTTGTCTGGTTCCATCCATACCTCAGCATTCTGATGGATCGCCCACAAGTTGACCAATACGGTGCTTCCTTTAGGGATGGTGTAGCCTTGTATTTCTACTGTAGCCTCGGCTTCGTTTGGTACCAGTGGCACAACTGCATGCAGTCGGAGTGTTTCTTTAACAACTGCTTGGAGATAGGGAAGCTGGTCGATGTCAGATTCTTCAGTGTGTGTTCTCGAGCCAAGAACCCTTTTGAGCTCTTCTTGTAGTTTTCTCATAGTTTGTGGATGCTGTAGTAACTCTGCCATTGCCCACTCGACTGTATGTGAGATTGTGTCGATGGCCGCGAGAAATAAATCCTGAAATTGATTAGATGCAACTATTAGAAACATACAAATTGGTAGCACCGCACATATCGCGTACTACACCGCGGGTCATACCTACAATGAAATGTAGGTGCTGCATGTCAATGCAATACATCCTTTTTTTCTCTCTACTTGATGCAAAAGCTAGATCTAAATATGGAAACTTCAAGTGACAAAAGCACCCCCCCCCCCAGCAGCCGCATGCATTTACGTCCAAAACACTTTAATTTTTACTACTGTATATATGGTATTTCCACAACGTATTAGATGCAACATTACCTTAGGGTGCAATTGGTGCAATACGGTCGGTTGGGGGCACCAAACTAACTTCAAAATTCCTTTGAAAATGATGGTGTGCTTCTCAATTTACTCTACTTTATGTATAAAATTTCAATTTATAAAGTTCAACCATTATTAAGAAGAACAAAAATGAGGAAAAATATGACAGATGATAAATCAAAAGAAAAAAGAAAAAGGATAAACGCTACTATTCACAGAGAACTTATCTTTTTTTCCTTTCTAATTAACACTTTGAGTTTGAAGTTAGATATTTTAAAGGGTGCTATAACACTCTATATACTACATCATCAATTGTTTAGGATTTTTTTCATGTTGATTTGATGCCCTAACCGACCATGTTGCACTGATTGTACCCTAAGGGTGGATTGCACATATGTTGCCATATTTTCTAATTATACATCTTCACGATGGTACGTACTGAGCTAATTTCTCTCTATAATTCCTTCTTTACTCTAAAATTGACTCCGATTGCAGCACCCTCTTTATGCCACATCACCTTTGAAACAGTATCCATTAGATTGAATTGAATTAAATCATCAACCCTTAGATCTTAAATACTAAAGATATGCTTTGGTTAGACACGTTTTACTTAAAAGGATTTGCTACTTCTAAGTCCCTGATTTTTTTTTAAAAGTTTAAGTCAATTTTTGTGACCATTGGATCTGTATAGAGATTGATGTGCCATGTGATTGGATGTTGATCCAATGGATAAAAAAATGTGACTTATAGTTAAAAAAAATTCAGTCACCTTACAAACAGACAATTCCTTCTATGACACCCTTAGAGGGGTATGAATAGACGTTATTCAATAAATCCGTGGCAAAGCACAGACAATATACTAGTTAGATATTAATTCCATTCAATGTAATGCATCCATTTGATGGACTTTAGCTTTGTTTGAGAAAAAGTTCAACATCTTACTAAGTGAGACAGCTAGTACTGTAATAAAATTGACAATGTCTCACGTGGAGACCACTAAAGGTCAAAATAACTTATATTGACAGCGGCTGGCCAATTTGATTTTAGGGAAAGAGCTACACCCAAATATCTTTTTAGTTAAAAATGTGTACCAAGAAGTGTCTCACTACCGGAATCCGGCACTTTGCCGAGTGCCGAAGGCTTTGCCGAGTGTATTTTATCGGGCACTCGGCAAAGACGGTCTTTGCCGAGTGCCAAATAAAATACACTCGGCAAAAAAAAACACTCGACAAAGATGGCTTTGCCGAGTGCCTTTTTTCTGGCACTCGGCAAAGATGTATTTTGCCGAGTGCTATTTTTCGGCACACGGCAAAATGCGTCTTTGCCGAGTGCCATTTTTTGGCACTCGGCAAAATGCGTCCTTGCCGAGTGCCTTTGTTTTGGCACTCGGCAAAGAGGCATTTTGCCGTGTGCATTTTTTTTGGCCCTCGGCAAATCATTTTTTCAAAGCAATTTTTGAGGCCCTAAATGAATTCAAATGAAAAACTTTTCAACTACAAAGTTGTATAACTTCTCAAGATCTACAAAGTTTATTTTGGTCATTTCTTCATTTGACAAAGCGACAATAACGTTGTTCATAAAATCTACATCTCTCTCATATTAGTTTCATGAAAGTAGAAGAGAGATATATAAGATTTGTGAACAATGTTACTACCACTATGTCGGATGAACAAATGACCAAAATAAACTTTGTAGATCTTGAGAAGTTATGAAATTTTGTAGTTGGCAAAATTTTGATTTGAAATCATCTTGTCATGCAAAACGACGTTTGAATTTGAAAATTTGAAAATTTGAATTTTTCAAAAGACCTCGGATGGAAAAACTTCCTAAATGAAAATTGTAGATCTCCAAAAGTTATGAAACTATGTAGTTGACAACTTTTTGATTTGAAATCATCTTATCATGCAAAACTACGTTTGAATCTCTCAAATTTGAAATTCGAATTTTTCAAACGACCTCGGATGGAAAAACTTCCTAAATGAAAATTGTAGATCTCGAAAAGTTATGAAACTTTGTAGTTGACCACTTTTTGATTTGAATTCGTTTAGGGCCTCAAACAAGCAATTTACTCTCGGTTTAGTATAATATATGAGGATAGATAACGGAATCTAGACACAAGTGACAGTGTAGTGCAGTGGTAGAGCAGCAGACACGCGAGGGAGAGGTCGTGAGTTCGAATCCCGCCGGCCGCGTTAGCCGCGAATCTTGCGCAAAAAATGCAGCGACTTCGATGGAGACGGGCGGACGCTGGCCGGTGGTGGCATCCCCCGAAAAAAAAAATTTGCTATTATTTTTGGGTATTTTTCGCATTTTCATTTTGCCGAGTGTAAATTTTTGCCGAGTGCTTTTCCGGCACTCGGCAAAGACTTCTTTGCCGACTAATTTTTTGCCGAGTGCCTTTTGCCGAGTGCGGCACTCGGCAAAGCCTTTGCCGAGTGTATTTCGGGCTTTGCCGAGTGCCGCAGGCACTCGGCAAAGAAAGGGTGTCCGGTAGTGTCTATCAGGTTCCACTGAATTCGACCTCATAAAATAGTCAATTTTGGGACTGATCGATCAAGATCTAGATGGAACGGTCACTCCATCTTTGTACTATATGCACGTAGCAATCCTAGAGCCGCCACGTCCGTGCCTCCAAGGTCCATGGACAACATTCATTTTTTTAGATAATATGGACAACATTCATGTGCCTGCACTCACGCCATTGAGGCCCGCCGGAGCTCTACCTCCTCGTCCTTGTCCAACCCCACCCCACCGCTTCCCCGTGCTGTCTCCCCACCGTCTCCGGTCTGCTTCTGGTGTCTTGACAAAGAAAATTGAACCTAGGGTGGCAATTGTGAGCAAAGGTGAGCCGGCCGGCTACACCAACCCGCGGCGCGAGGCGCTAGCGTAGTGTCCACTTTTTTTTTTTTTGGACGTAAGCGTAGTGTCCACTTTGCCAGATCGCCACAGACAACGCTAGTGTACGATTAGCCTAGTTGGAGATGAAGAGGAGGTGAGATATATGGTACACGAATCACGAAGTGTGAATCGTGATTCAAAGGATAGAAATTTAACAGATTTTTAAAGTTTTTTTTGAAGAAATATATAGCAAATCTGTAAAGAAAAAAATTCTGCCAGTGTGGGATCGACATACAAAGCTGCTGGTCGTGTGTTTTTAAGGTTCAAACTACAAGCATGCGCGCGAGGAATGTTTCGTGCTTGCTTACCGTGAGAAATGCTCTCATGACATCCCGGTTGATGGTAACCACGCCGTCGTCCTTCCCTTGCTCCGACATGTCGAGCATCACGTCTAACAGGTCGCTCTGACGTCCATTGCCGCCGCCGGCTTCCCTGCTGCTGCTCCGCCGCTCGATCTGTTGGTCGACCAGCTGGTAGACCCTCCCGAGCAGTCTCGTGAAACTTCGCCGCACACCCTGGAGGTCGGCTGCCGCGACCGCCGGGAAGAAGTCCGAGACGTTGGGCTTCAGCGCCAGCGCCACGGCCTGTCGCCCGACGTCGTGCAGCTCACGGGACATCGCGGCGTCCAGGTCGGCGGAGAACATGGCGCGCCACTGCAGGCCCACCATCGCCGCGAAGGCCGCGTGG
This sequence comes from Phyllostachys edulis, assembly GCA_036346405.1. Lineage (NCBI taxonomy): Eukaryota > Viridiplantae > Streptophyta > Magnoliopsida > Poales > Poaceae > Phyllostachys > Phyllostachys edulis. Next base: position 31,167,417 of record CM070563.1, read on the forward strand.
CCGACCTTCACCGGCGTGCCGGACGCCGCCCGCTCCGACACGTCACGGAGCAGGCAGAGGACGGTGTCTCGCAGGAGCGGTCGCAGCCCGTCGAGCCGCCTCGACGACAGCAGCTGCTCCGTACCGAGCCTGCGCAGCGCTCGCCACTTGTGGCGCGGCGGGAGGACGAACACGGAGTGGGCGGAGTGCCCCACGCCGTGCCACGCGTCGGGCGGGCTACGGCCGGCGAGGCTGGCGTTGTGTGTCTGGAGGACCTCGCGGGCTGTGGCCGGGGAGGAAACGACGATGACGACGCGCGCGCCAATCCGGACCGTCATGAGCGGGCCGTAGCGCTCGGCCAGGCGCGCAAGGGAACGGTGCGGGAGCTTAGTCGCAACGTCGAGGAGGTTGCCGATGACTGGAAGCGGCGTTGGGCCAGGTGGGAGACGGCGACGGGTGTCGGCGAGCAGCTGGTAGACGTAGGAGGAGAAGACGATGAGCAGAAGGGAGGACATGCATACGAGGAAGAAGGCCATTTTGGAATTTGGACTACAGCGATAAGCTTTTTTCTTTCTTTCTGTATGCAGGAAGCAACCTCCTCCTGATGTATTTATACTGGTAGGCTTGCCGCGCCCACGTGAGTCACGCCCGTGCATGGCCCGCGCGTGGAGAGCGATCCTTGGGCGCGTCGTGAGCCACGCCCGTGCGTGGGGCCTGCACGTGAAGAGCCTCGTGCGAACGCACAGGCAAAAGGAAGCAGCGGCGGATCAAACGGCTAAAAAGCGGCCAAAACGAAATCAGACGACTAAAAAAAAAGGGCGACGTGGCTAGCAAATTGGAGCCTCAATTTTCCCTCTAATTATACTGGAGGATACTAAAACTTGAACTGATTTTGTCAAATTAAAAAAAGCATGCGAGGACAAACTAACGGAGAAGCAATATTGAAGCAAAGCTGTCAGCTAATCTAGACGCAAATTCCCTGCAATTGTGCGGGCATATTGTGTTATGTATTTCTATATTTTAAACAGAGTTGTATATTTTAAATAGAGTTGTAATCGCCGTAGAGTTCTAATATCTACTTCAATCTATATTTGATTAATTTGCACTGCTGTAATCTAGACTTATCATCAACATATGCATGTATCTCTACTAATTAGACCTTAGCTCGTTCACAATCCCACACCTTAATCATTGGAGGCAAAAATTAAATCTAGAAATTCGTACATTAATGAGAGAAAAGGAAAAAAAATAGCTAGAAACTCACACATTAATTGAACAAGAAGAAAAGAAATCTAGCCACCGTGCACACTATAATCTGAATAAAATCGTTTCAATTACGTGAGATCTAAGGGTACGTACAATGATATAGATAACTATCATCGATAGTACCACTTCATGTTATTTATAAGCAGCGTTAAAGATAACTCCTAAAATGAGTTATCTTTTTTACATCTCAATAGACAGCTCCTCCACGTACAATTATCTTTTTTACGTCTCAATAGACAACTCCTCCACGTATAATTTGTCTTGTTTCTCGTGTTACAGTCGACTACTGCATAAGAGACGGTCCAATTCTCTTTACCCCCCCTTTCTCATTCATATCGTCTCGTGTCCTACGTGACAAGACTTATGGATAACTGATAGTCACATTAATATGTTGAATTCCTCCTAATTATGTGCATCAATATGGCACGCAAGCTCAAGTGGGACAACCCGTTTCTTTTTTATTACAGGACTGACTACCAGTCTACCACAGAAAGAAAGGCGAAGTTGAAATCAAAGATAAATAAGGTCCAATATCGCACATGTATATGACCCGAGTCCTACTACATGATTAATTTCCACCGCTAGGAGGTCCGACCAAGAGGAGAACGTCGGACGCAGGCAAAGCCGTCCATCTTCACTAGGAAGAATAAATCCAAGATGGTACTTCCTGTATCTTCCACTCCATCCTGTTCTTTGCCCCACCATGAGAACACGAATACAGGATTCTTTTATCCATTTTCTATACGTGCCTACGTTGATCAGGAATAGCTAGCTAGTTACTAAAAAGTGAAAAACCCTACGTGCCTGACAATGCTCTTTGGCTCTTATTCTTGTTACAGACCTCATGGTAATAGATTCGTCGTCACATGTCAAAAGCTCGGTCAATCGAACGATGGCTTGTGCATGTACTATGTGTAATATCCTGTTTAATTAAGAAAATAGAAAAGAAAATTATTATTAGCAAATGAATTAGAGGAGAGAGGGAAAAGGAGGAGGTGGGTTGCTGGCCCAAGGCCCAAATCGAGTCCATCTTGTACTTGGCATTGGGGCCGAGCTGCCGCATAAAGGAAGGGGAGGAGGGGTGGCCGAACCAAACGCCCTACCCCTGCCTTTGCCCTCTGCCACACTAGTGCTCTAGCCCTGTTGTTTGCCCTAGCCACCGACCTTTGCCTCTCTGCCACAGCCTGCGCTAGCTACTCCCTACTGCGGCCTGCCTCTGCTGCTGCAGCTTGCTCCTTCCGCAAGCCGCCGCTGCCCCTACCTCTCGGCCTTCTTGTGCCGGTGGATCGCTTCGCCGCCATCGTGCAGTGCTGTTAAGTGTGTGCCAGATTGTCTTGCGCGTACCTACCGCTACCGTGCCTTAGCCTTGCCACGCCGGGCCACTGCCTCTGCTGCACTGGCCCTAGCTGTGCCTTGGCTGTTGTTAATTGCTTCAGCCAGTGCTACTTCTGCTGGTGGTGGAGTTACTGCAAAGGTGAAGCAAGGGGAAAGCCAAGAAGGAGAAGAGTAAGGGGAAGAAGGAGAAGAGAGGGAAGAGAGGGAAGAGGAAGAAGCTAGGGTTTTGTGATCCAACCCCGATCGTCATCCAATTTTGAGAGGTAATGATATAGAAATCCTTGCCATGTTATTAGATTGATGTTTAATCAAAGATTAGTTTAGATCAATAGTGGTGTTTGGCAATTTGGTGATGCCCTGTTTTGGTTAGTTGTGTTGCTGAGCCTTGTGAAGGAGTTTTGAGTATCTATGTCATATTTCATAGCTTTGCCATGTTAAGAATGTTGTAGGTTATTATCTGAGCTTTCGATAGAGTGCAAGATCATTCGATTTAGTTAAGCGGTGTAAATGTTATTGCTTCAGGAGCAATGTTGTGCAGATTTCCATTGTTGTTAGCATCAATCGTATAAATTGCTTTATTTCATACAGTAGATGGTCAAATTAAATTATGGTCATAATTAAGTTTAGTTAGATAATTCTCCATATTTTCACGAAGTTGTAGGGTTTGCTATTTTTCATGAGGTAGAAAAATAGATATAAAATTGTGAAGATTGCTGTGATGTAATGTTCCAGATTGACCTTTGGGGTTAAAAGCGGGGATTCAGATGGCATAATCAGAAAATTTACATAACTAGAAAAATGTAGAAATTTTGTGTAGATTCCGGAAAACATAGAGTTTGTTATGTTTGGATTCCAAGAGTAAAAGTTATGGATGTTTGATCACTGGGATAGCGGATTTGTTGTCGGGTGAAGAGGTGTTAATTGTGTCGGGTTAGCGCGTAGGAGCGATGTTGAATTGTGTGATGTGAATGTACTGTTGTTTCAATTTTTTTGAGATGGATTATTTGGCGTGTTGCTTCCAGTTCGGTGCCACCTTTGCATTGTTCCAGTTTTCGTGGCTAAAAGGCAAGTACTTGGTAGAGCGATAGACATCGATTTGTTTGCCACTTGTATTTATAATTAACTTTTTATGACATTTATTTATGATTATTTAAATGCCATGATAATGATGATGATATATTGATGAGGATATGATGATGATGATATGACCATAATGATGACATGGTAATTAATAATGATGGTGATATGATGATAATGGACCATGTTAACAGATAATGAAACAAATTGCATTCTTGCATCATGTACACAATCTTGTCATGAAAAATAAAGATCCACCTCGGGTGGGCATGTAAGACCTACTTTGGTAGGTGTAACATCCCAAATGTATAAATGGGTGTGTGTTTCAAATGTAAAAAAATGTTTAGAAATTAAAAAAATTTCTCACATCTTGAAACTCTTGAACATTTCCATAATTCTTATCAAGAGTTGTGGAGTTCAAAAACCTAAACCTCTTGTTGACTAAAGTCAAACCCTTATTCCACTTTATCACAAATCTTGTGTCAAACTTGGGAAAACATTTTCCCTTGGTTCTATGGATGATGTGTGACCCCTCCGAATTATTTCATAATTTTTAGAAATTATTTGATAAATTTTGGAGGTAAGTCAAACCCTAAAACAGCCTTGATGAATTTCTGGAGAAAAATGCAGTGAACAAAAATCTCTAGAAATTTTATGAAAGGCTAATCCTAGAGTGAGGAAGCTCCATTTAAAATTTCAGAATTTTTGGAGTTAGTTTGCTACCTCTAAAAATTCCTCCAACCTCAGCCTTAAAATTTGAATTCAAATCTGGCACTATTCCTTGGGTCCGAGCCACTTTCCAAGTGGGTCGAACCCAACCCATTTCCCCAACTCACCGCGAGGTCCTCCTCCCTCGCGAGGTCGTGTGCCATTGGATCAGATCCAACAGCCACGACCTCCGCCTCAACCAACCGTGGCCCAGCCCTTTCCCCGCGTGAGGTCATAGCCGTTGGATCCAAATCAACGGCCACGACCTCCCCCTCTTTATCATGCGCACCAGACCTCCCACCCGCGCGAGGTCGTGCTCCATTGGATCTAAATCAACGGCCACGACCTCCCCCTCTCATCTCGTCGCCGTCAGATCCAGATCTCGCGGCCACGACCTCCCCTTCCCTTTTCAGTGTCTTGCCTAAGGGCCAAGACCCCCCGAACGTCAGCTCGTCGCCGTTGGATGCAGATCCAATAGCCACAACCTCACCTCTCATCTCGTTGCCGTCAGATCAAGATCTCACGGTCACGACCTCCCGTCGCATCGTGCGCACCAGCCAGACCTCCCACCTCTCTGTTGTGCGCCGTTGGATCAAAATCTAACAGCCACGACCTCCCCTTGCGCCGTGCGCAATAGTCATGACCTCCCAGCTCTGTTGTGTGCCATTGGATGTAGATCTAATGGCCACGACCTCCCATCGCGTCGTGCGCATCGCTCACGACCTCCCCTCATCGTGGTGTGCCGTTGGATCAACATCCAACCGCCACGACCTCCCTTGTGTCGTGCGCAATGCCCACGACCTCCCCTCATCATTGTGTGCCCTTCGATGTAAATCTAAAGGCCATGACCTCCCATCCCTTATCAGCGTCGCGCGCAGCGTTTAAGACCTCCTGCCTCTATTGCTCACCCTTGGATGCAAATCCAATGGTCACGACCTCCTATCCCCTTACCGCGCACGACCTTCCCCTTTTCCTTTCGCAACCGTGCGATGGAGATCCCACGGCTACGACCTCCCCTTTTCTTTGCGCCTCCGTGCGATGAAGATCCTATGGTCGCGACCTCCCCCGTGCCTTTCCAGACTGCACCGTTGCGGATCCAAAGGTCACGACCTCTCCCATCGCTGATCCAACGGTGGAGGCGAGGTCATGTTCTTCTCCTTTCTCGGGCGCGCACGTGCGCCATGGCAGAGGAGGAGGGCAGTGACCTGTCACTTCCCCAACAGCTCTTTTGCTGTGATCATTTATTGCGTGTCAGCCTTTCCGCCCCCGCAGTCCTGCTCCGACCTGCCCCCATCTCCTCCACGTCTTGGTGGCGCCATGGACCGAGCCATGGGCTAAGCTCACCATGGAGCTTAACCCTAGCTCATGACCTCTACTCCCCGGGCTATAAGACCTCCCCTTGTTCCCCTTTAGCTTCCTTTACACACCATTGAGCTCTGGTTTGCGCCACTGTGCTTGCTGAGCTCAAATCACCCGTGAGCTCCCCCAACCGCCATTGTTGAGCTTGGAGCTCCTCGGTGGCACAGGGTCCCAGTGGCTTTCCTCTCCCTCCCTTTGCTTCCACTTGAGCCACTCATCACCCTGGTGCTTTCCCCTAACTCGATTTTATCTTGGCTCCACAGGGGCGACTTAATTTCGAGTTTGGATCTTTTCGGCCGTGGAGCACCCCTTTCTTCACCATCGCCGGTCCTCCTCTCCCCCGACCTCCTCGGCTCCTCCGCGACCTCCTGGTAGTCCCTTAGAGCTGGGCACCCGCTTGTATGGATTGTTGCGGAGCTTTACTTCATGTTTTACTTTTGGCCATTTTGGTCACCGTTGTTCTCCTCCGGCTCGCCGCCGTTCTGGGCCATCGCCGCCGGTGTGAGTGGCACCCTCATGTGCGCACCGCTATTGTGGACTCGTCGGTGCGCTCGGTGCGCGCCGCCGTGACCTATCTCGCCAGCGACAAGCCGTGGAATGCCCTCGGGATTTTGTCGGACGGCAGCGGCACTGTGCCATTGTCGTTAAGACAAAGATCTCCCCATTAAAGGCTAATCATCACTTAAATCATTGATTAGCATTTAATGTGTCCTTAAGCGCTGTGTGCGAGGTCGCGGGCCGTCCATCTCGCGATCAACGGCCACGACCTCAGCCCCTGTTCGCGTGCGATGCCGCGCGCGAGCGCGCGATGCCGCGGGACGTGAGCCGTTGGATCCAGGATCCACGGCCCACGTTCGTCGAGCTCACGCGGGCGCGAGCGCGTGTGCCGGGAGGACATGAGCCATTGGATCCAAGATCCACGGCACACATTCATCGATCCCGTGAGCGCGCGAGTGCGCGTTGTCGGGAGGTCTTGGGCCGTCCGATTCAGAATCGACGGCTCATGTTCTCCCGCATCGTTATGATTTTTGGATTATCCTGATGGATTTACTTGTAAACTGAAAAAGGTAATGAAATTCAAAAATACATAACTATTTCATTTTAGCTCCTTTTGTGTTGATTCAAATTTTGGTAGCTCTGGTTTGAACTGAGCTTTAATATAAAAATGATTGTGAGTTCAGTTCGGCTCCAGAAAATGGTTTGCTAAAATAGTTTAGAAATAGGTTTTAATTGTTATCCTAAAAGTGGTATTTAACTTGTAAAATGCATAAGTAATTATCTTTAGATCCTTTTTGAGTGAATCTGACTTTGTTGGCTTCCTCTGTTAGTGCACTAAATGGTAGAATAGGATTTAGGCATGTCACTATTTTCAAAAGAATTGTGGGTGTATTTTATTTGTGCTCTTTTGCATGTCTTTGAAAAATCATAAAACATGCATCATAGCTCCAAATGAGGTGAACTCAATTGTGTTATTCATCTCATGAGGTGCTTGAATTACCATAAAAATCCCAGGTGCAACACCTCTTTGGAAAATTGTGTTTGAGAATTTAATTCGGATGAACAGTAACCGATTTGAATTTTCCAGCAATTTCCAGGCTGAGCAGAATTGTTTTGACCATATCTTTTGTATTGAGAATCCAAATCAATTGGTTTTTATTGATAAATTCTTTAAAAATCATGTTCTTGCTGTTGTAAAAAATTCAGAGCATTTGGAGCAAGTTTGCTGTAGAGTCCTTTTGGTTTTCCTCGTTCTTATCGGTTCTTTTTCACTTCTTCGTTAGGTGCCGACGAATGCGTTGATCCCGTGAGCGATCCTTTGCAGCATAGTGAACAGCCCCAGTAAGGCAAGCAGTTTGATCATGTCCATTATGTCCCATTACTTTAAAGTCTAATACTTTGTTTAACTTGTATGTATGCATTGCTATTTTGTTGTTAAATGATATCGATTAGTTGATCCTTTAGATGCATACTCTGTAGTTAAATGTTCAATCTCTACTACTAAGCCTAGGACTATCTTGCTGTGGTTAGAGTTCGTTGGATGAGCTCTCACCACTTAGTAGTTTGCGTTGATATGCTTAGAAACGCTTAGATTACAGTAGAGTTGGGCGGTCATCGACTTAGTCGATGATCTTGATCACACAAATCTAAATATTATTCCATTATGTCCAGCACTTGTGCTTTGTTAATTTGTAAAGTCAAAACAAAACTAAAAATGAAAACTAATTGGACTTGGGCACAATGGATGATGGTGTGATTGTTGGTTTGTGGAATGATGCCTAAGTCAACAAGGACCGAACATCTTGTTACACTAAACCAAGCATTTTTGCGTGCTAACCACACGAGAGGGATATGGGACCTCTCTTGACTAAGTACTTTGGCGGGTGTTAGCTTCGGGTCGCATGGTGGGCTATTGGGTGAGTAGTAGTGGGGTTATCCACTGCAAGGAGCACCTCCCGTATAAGGGGGTGAGCATCTTTGATGACTCCGCATCAACGTATGGGGAGGTTGTATCCCCGTATGGGCGACTCGTTGTTGACACTCAATATTGGAAAGGTCTCGTTGGACTTAGCTGTGCCGGCACACCAAAGGAAGTGTGCTAATAGCTTGGCGAAAAGGTGGTCTGACATGTGGGTATATTGGTACACCCCTGCAGGGTTAAAACTATTCGAATAGCCTCGTCCTAGGTTATGGACACGCTTGGGGAAGTCTTTCGAGAGTTAGACTATAACCTTTAATTAAAACTTGACATGGGTGGTATGAATGGGTAATTCATGCTATTGTTGTGGTGGCTATTGGGTTAGTCACTTCCAGGATTGTTGTTGTCATCTATCTATTGTTATTATATTGTTGTCTCGTTGTTACTTGCAAATTAAAAATGAATTACAAAACTGCTTTGAATCTATTTGAATATTGCAAATGAAAACTCGCTTTATGCCAAAATGAGCCTAAAGCCTTCTACTTAAATAAAGCTTGCATGTAGCATATGTATAGGTCTGTTACCTTTACACGTCAGTCTTGCGAGTACATTGTTGTACTCATTTGCTTTGCTTAATAACTTTGTTGCAGAGGAGGTAGAGCCCCAAGGGCTTTACTTTTGTGAGATGTGCTGCGGTTGGGAAGACTAGCTAGGCGGCCCGGTCGATTGCCTTGTGGGCTAAAGGCAAACCTTGTGGCCTTCTTTTGTTTATCGCCATCTTATGGCTTTCACTTCCGCTGTTGTTTATCTTTCTTAGTTGTTATTTGGCCGGTCGGCCCCTTTTCTAATAACTCTATATTATATATGTCTTTTAATTAATCTAGTTCGTGCTTTGGTTCTATGCCTTGTATGATATTGATGCACGATTTTGTAAAAGGGTGTGTATACTGCATTTCTGGGAAGTATACATATCTCGAAGACACGGGTTATTTTGTTTGTGATGTTAGGGTCAATGGATGACTAAACATTACAAGCCAAATAAACCGGGGTCCTCACAGTAGGCCTCCACGGTAGTGGAGAGACCCTGATCCCTGTAGGACGGGCTAATGATTGGGTAAACACCGATGGATGTTAACTCATGCTACACCCGTTGTCGATGATCTAGTATCGATCTTATGAATGAATGTTTGGTGCTTCCTTTGAATTAGATCCACGCAGAAAGACACATAAGGATTTAGACAGGTTCGGGCCTTCTCTTGGGAGAATAATAACTCTACTCCTGTGTTGTTGTATTGACTATGCTTTTACAATCGGAAAGAAATCACTGGAACTAAGACTTAACCACTTCTGTGTATTGCCTCCAATTGCCTTCCGGTTGATTTGCCTCAATGTCCACTGCCATTAGCCCTTATATAGCACATGATGTGTTGGTAGTTATTCCATGCCAAGAGATGCATCAACGCTCGATAAAATGCACACGTTGATGGTAGTTATTGTCAGAGAGGCTACACCCCACGTCGCTTTGCAGTTACATCAAGGACAAAGGTGTAATATGTGTAGTTATCCTGGAGAATAACAGCGTATACTAACTGCTCTGTGTATTGAACACAACATATAAGAGTCCCTAGTCAATTGGGCCCACATGTCTGTAGGTTTTATTGACTATAGGGTGGTCGTAGTCGACCTGGTCATAGTAAGACTTACGACCACTAGGTGGTCATAGAAAGACTTACGACCACTCAGTTAAGCTATTCCCTTATGAATAATAAGGGGTATACTAGCTTATGAACAATATGAAGATATTGCTATCTATAATAACAATTACAGATAAACAATTAATTGAGGATTATTAGATCCTCGCCATCTAGCCCAACAACTTCAAGTGAAAATAACTGACTTGGAAAGGAGGTCGTAGAATAGTGATCGAAAGCAAAGTCTTTTCAACTGGTATTTCATTTGACCAGAAATTGACATGGTTAAGAAGGTGATTTTACTTGAGCTGAAAACACAGAACCGCTTTTCCCGAACGGACAGATTAAAGAATATCAACCGACTCTCACACATCTGTCCGTTGGAGCGGTTCACGAACGGGTGGCAATTGTTCAGTTCCCACAATCCTTAACTCAGACCCGTGGCTATAAAATTCTACCGTGGGCGTGACTTATGGTTTTTTACTTTCACCATTTACTTCAACTTCTACTGAGCTCTTGTTCTCTCCGCCGCTGACCAAGTTGCAATCCTTTTCCAAACTCTTCCAAATCCAAATCGAACTCACTCGAAAAAGATGGTTGGAACCGTTTCCAAGTGGGAAAAATCAGAGATGGTTGTAGAGAATATGACGGCCTTGGTCGTAGCCGAGAAGATCCCAAAGCGAGCTTTGTTGAAGTGGCGCAATGCTAGTAGTCAGTATTGGCCCTTGCATGAGGAGAATTCCAATCTAGTATTTCAGGCATACTGTGAATGTGGTTTCCGACTACCGGTCCACCCTTTCTTGATGTTCGTACTCCAGCATTTTGGGGTAGAATTGGTGAACTTGGTTCACAATTCCATCACAACGCTGAGCGTATTTATCTACCTGTGCGAAGTCTATCTGAGAATCCTTTCAGATTTGGATCTCTTCTGGTATTACTACGGGATGAGCAAGCACAATGGAATCACATGTAGCTGTGGCCTGAAGCACCACGATGAGAAGTCAAGGGAGTATATTCAGATGTACACCCGGTCATCATGGCCATGATGGAAGAAGAGATGGTTCTACTAGTCTGTATCCAGGGACGATAGCATCTTCTTCATGGAGAAGCCTGCAAAGAAGAGTTTATCTTGGGACTCGACACCAAGCGACCTCTACCGGATTACCCCCTACATCCAAGCTATCAAATAGTTGAGAGAAGAGGGGCTAACCAGATGGCACGTGGTGAAGGACTTCATTACACGCCGCATTAGTCCTTTGAAGGATCGAGTACATCCTATGTGGATGTATCCAGGGACTACTGACCCGACCAGAGATTATGAAGGAGGTAAAGAAATAATCAACTTAATTCTCTTTATAAATTTTGACTATTATTGTTGATTGTGTCTTTGTACTCGTAGATCTCTCACAAAAGGGAATTCACGATTGGGTCAAGCTCATTTGTGAGAAGGCTCCCACATCCACGTTAGGAGTTCCTCGAATCTCGGCAGTCGTAAGTGAAGAAGAAAGAAGGAATGACTAAATATAATCAAAATTTCATTTCGTCTTTAGGGTTCAGTAGTCATAAGATTTGACAATTTGAGTAATATTCATTTTCTGACTTTTGCAGAAAGTACGCATGACAGACCGTCAAGACGACCAAGAGGTCAAATTCAAGGCTATCGAAGAGGGGTCATAGGAAGACAAAGTTTCTCTAGCCAAAAGGCGTCGCCTAGTGAAGGTTGTTGATAAGAAGCGTGAAGGCTCAATCTCCGCCCCTCCTTAGACCAGTATTCTTTGTAGACATGATCGCTGCAGAGAAAAGGGGTGTGGTCAAAGAACTAAAGCACAAAGCCCCAAAGACCAAGTTACCTTTCAACTATGACAACACGACATTTTCAGTTTCTGCTTCTCATGGCTTTGTCAAGTAAATAGAAAGGGAGAACTGTAAAAACTTTTTGTCTTTTGTGAAGGATACCTCTGCAAGAGCAAAGCCTATGGCCAGGGTTGTTGGTGATATACCCTAGAGGCAATCATAGAGATGATTGTATCATGTCTATGTTTATAAGTTATTGAATAAATATTATTCTGTTTCTTGAATGAATCATCGATTATAAAGATTAACAAGTATATGACTTATTGGTGAAGCTCTTTAACTTATATGATGTCATTCTAAATGTATCACTGGTCGTATGTCACTGGTCGAAACACTAGAGACTTATCAACTAGCACATGTATTGATTGATGACCATGTTTCACCGATCATGGATATAGAGATATTGAATCAATAATGTGATCACATGTTGGAGAACATGGTGGTGGATTGACCCACCTTGAGGCACTATTGAGATTATTATGATTTCATGTGCCATTAGTTGGTCTCAAGCAATGATGATGTATAATCCTTAAACCTAAGATTAGCATGGTTTCCTACATGTATAATAGTACACTTTGGAGTTACAAAATACTACTCCGTAACTGGGTAGTTATAAAGGTATCTTTCAGGTATACTATGAAACATACGGAGGGATGTGACTGGTATATGGGATTTACCCCCTCCTAATATAACAGGAGAGATATCTCTGGGCTCCTCGATGTGGTCGGATAAAGTAAGTGCATGGCCATGCCACTAGTGGTCGAAGCGTTTGACCACATCAAGTTTTCTGTCACCTGATCGAGAAAGTACTGAACAGTCCATAGATGACATAATATCTCACCTAGAGTTCAACCAAATATCATAAGGCAAAGGGAGAATACATGAGCAAATTGTTCATTTCGCTCAGATACGGACTAGTCGTATGAAGATACAAGTTGGTCGTAGACTGGTCGAACATAATCACTAAGTGGTCGTAAATTGGTTGTAAGGAGTTACGAACTGGTCGTGACTATATATGAATTGGTCATATAGAGATACGAGCTAGTCGAAAGTGATGAGGACCTACTTGTAGATCATGTTCCATTAAGGTTCATCCGATATAATTTTTTGTGTATTTGGAAATCGTTATATCCTGCTAGGAACCGCTAACGACTCGTGGTCGGAAAGGGTTTTCGAGTCGCAACCGATTACGTATGAACCTAATGAGTCACACACTTAATGGGTTGGAACAAATGTGTTCGGATAGGATTCGTCTTGGGCTCTATATAAGAGGATGTTTAAGGCTGTTGGGTAGACGTACGAGACATACACGTAATGTGAGTTGCTCCACCGAAACCCTAGCCTCCATCTTCTTGAGAGAACCCTACCATGCAAGTTGGTGCTAGCACACTAGCGTATGGTGTTCCATTCCTGGACGTGTGGATACCGTAGAGGCGCTACTGCGGTTGCTATTGCGCTTAAGGACGATCCACGACTTGGCAAGGAACACGACAGGTTGCTGGAGGAGACGATCGACATTGAGGACGTTGGATGATTGACTACAACCACTACATCAATGCGCTCTACATTAGATCTGGCTGCTGCAACTCTTCTTTCACAGTACTGCACGTCTAGTGGTAACGATCTATGATCTCTTACTTTCATGGCATCCTAGTTTACGTGGTAAATTTTTTTGAATTGCTAGCTAGTGTAGCCTACCCATATTCCTAAGTGGTATCAGAGCCATCCTACATAGTTTTTGATCTAGATCGATCACATATACTTGATATGTGGCAGTAGTAGATTGGATCTATTATTGGTCAAGTCTGGTACCCTAGATCGGTTCATACGGATGGAGCAGTTTTGGCACTAGTCAATAAGATCAACCGGGTTTCGGCGATAGTAGATGGGTTTGCTGGGGTATAAACTGAGAGCACCAGATGATCTACTGTGCTCATTTATGATTGCATTGCCTGATACTCCTACCAGTCAGAATTCCACCATCGAAGTATGTCACAGTACGTGGTCGTATGAAAGCAGTGATCAGATTGGTTCGGAATAGGGTTAATATGATTAATCTGATGACTTCCAAGGCTCGATTACGTGAATAAGATTCATATCCTGGAAATTTTTTCCAAGGGCGTAGCCCTCGACTCGCGAGGGGCCCTATGTGCGGACCCGGGATCGGACCCTTTTCAAGCTAAGTGATCACGTCGAAAGCACAATACTTAACACGAAATGAAAATGATTCCGAGTGCCTGGATATGTGTCTCATGTTAGCTCCCAAGGATCAGTGGCTAACATGCACATATCCAAACACAACATTGAAATCACATCCATACACAATCATACAAGAGAATAGAAACATTTTTACAACATCATTAAATATAACCTTAAGGTGTAGGTTTGCATAAGAGGGCCGATCGGCCAAATCTAAATAACACAAATAAATCACAGCGGAAGATAAACTTATAAATAAAAGAGAAAGAGCCGAGTTGGCATGCCCAAACCCACAAGCAACCAACTGGGGTTAAAGTCGTAGCGTGTGAAGTACTTAACCCAATTTGAACGACTTCTCACCTGCAACATGGACAATGCAACTGAGTACAAAAATGTACTCACAAGACTTACGAATAACAACGTATAATAAATACATTCAAGTGTCCAAGGAAGGCTTACATGGTTCATTTTCACCATAAAGCAAGTTTTTCATTGAGATAAACGATATAGATTCAAATTGCCATTTGTAAAACATTTAGAAAACTTATATAATCAGTAGGTAATCCCAAATTTATGATCAACAACAGTAGATACTCCAACAATAATCAACACACGAACTTCCCGTTTGTGACACAATACATTCCTTAACAAATCAACATGTGAACTTCTTATTCGTGACAACATATATAGAGGATCATATAGCATAATTAGAGGGGGGGGGGTGAATGATTGTACCGATTTATTGCTCACAAATCAGCCATTCTCCCGTGCGCCGATCCTATCACGACCTCCTTGAGAACCTCTTTGAGGACCTCTTCCAGACCTCCTCGAAGACCTCTCACGCACAGCTTGAACAAAACAAACCTGAGACAATGTCGAATAGATTTGATCTCTTATTTCTCAATATTGTTTTGTGTCTACAAAGTGCTCTATAAGCACTCCTCAAAGCTTTCAACCAAAAGACCTCTTTAGCTCTAGCACAAAAGCTACGTAACAAAAGCCACGTAAAAGCCACCGTAACAACCCATAGAAAACACTTCTCCTCTGCCTTCTTTTATAGGTAGAGACTGTAACACCCTGATTTTGGAGCCTTTTTGAAAATTTTCAAAATAAAAAGAACCATTTTGTTTTGATGAGAATTCAAAGCTTAATTTGAGAATTTCAGAATGGAATTTAATTGATTAAATCCAACTTCAACTAAAAATCGCATTTGGTTAATTGGGTTTGTGGAGTTTTGGTGGTCTCCTCTCTTCTGCGCTGGCCTTGTTCTTCTCTGGTCCGGACCTCCTTAGGTCTAGACCTCCAAAGTGCTTAAATTTTCTCTGGTCCAAACCTCCCTTACCTGGTCTAAACCTCACTCATGTTCATTGTACTCACTCTCTGTTCTATTTGGACCTCCCCACATCCTTTAGGACCTCCTCCTTGTCTATTTGGACCTCCCCATGTCTTTCAGGACCTCCCTGTGTCCTCTAGGACATCCTCCTTGTCTATTTGGACCTCCCAGTGTCCTCCAGGACCTCCCCACGTCCTCTAGGACCTCCTCCTTGTCTATTTGGACCTCCCTCATGCCCGTTCAAGCCTTCTGCTTGATCCAAACCTCTATCGCTTGTGTATCGTTCGATTTTCATTGGACGGTTTGATCTTGGTGAGACGTTCAGATGGTCCGAACGTCCCACCCTCTTTGAGCCCTCAGATCTTTGCTGGACGGTCCGATTTGTAGAGGCGTTCGGAAGGTCCGAACGTCCCAACCATTTTGGACCGCCCGATCTAGTCCAATGGCTGAGATCTAGCGTTAACTCTGATGGTCCGAACGACCTAATCTCTTTGGTCCGTTCGATTTAAATCAAATGGCTTCCACCTCTCCCGCTTCTTATCTCACTATCGCTCACCTCCCTTGCTTAGATCTTGACTGTTAAGACCTCCCCTTTGGAGATCTTAGTTGTCAGGACCTCCCTTGCTTAGATCTTGACCGTTAAGACCTCCCCTTTGGAGATCTTAGCCGTCAAGACCTCCCTTGCTTAGATCTTGACCATTAAGACCTCCCCTTTGGAGATCTTAGCCGTCAGGACCTCCCTTGCTTAGATCTTGACCATTAAGAACTCCCCTTTGGAGATCTTAGCCGTCAGGACCTCCCTTGCTTAGATCTTGACCGTTAAGACCTCCCCTTTGGAGATCTTAGCCGTCAGGGCCTCCCTTGCTTAGATCTTGACCGTTAAGACCTCCCCTTTGGAGATCTTAGCCGTCAGGACCTCCCTTACTAAGATCTTGACCGTTAAGACCTACCCTTTAGAGATCTTAGCCGCCAGGACCTCCCTTACTTAGATCTTGACCGTTAAAACCTCCCCTTTGGAGATATTAGCCGTCAGGACCTCCCTTGCATAGATCTTGACCGTTAAGACCTCCCCTTTGGAGATCTTAGCCGTCAGGACCTCCCTTGCTTAGATCTTGACCGTTAAGACCTCCCCTTTGGAGATCTTAGCCGTCAGGACCTCCCCTTTGTTAGATCTGGTTGTTAGGACCTCCCCCTTGGACATCTTAGCCGTCTGGACCTCCCCTTTGTTAGATCTGGCCGTTAGGACCTCCCCCTTGGAGATCTTAACCGTCCAGACCTCCCCTTTGTTAGATCTGGCCGTTAGGACCCCCCCCCTTGGAGATCTTAACCGTCCAGACCTCCCCTTTGTTAGATCTGGCCGTTAGGACCTCCCCCTTGGAGATATTAACCGTCCAAACCTCCCCTTTGTTAGATCTGGCCGTTAGGACCTCCCCCTTGGAGATCTTAACCGTCCAGACCTCCTCCCCTTGAGGATCTGACCGTCAGGACCTCCCAATTGTTGTATCTTTTGGGACCTCCTATCCGTAGGACCTCCCTCATGAGCTTTGACTGGCCCCATTTGTTAGTCGCGACCTCTTTCTTTATCCTTTGACCATGTCCTTTGCACTTGGAAGTCCTCAAAGCATTTAATGCCTGTTGTGTCGCATTAAATGCTACCACCTTTTGGCAGCACTGGGCTACCTTTTGTCTTTATCCTTTACCAACTCCTATCATTCCTCCACTTGCTTTTCAGCCGAGAGTCCTAGGAAATCTCGGTGGCTCTGGCTATAAATGCTTGGGCAGTCCTTCTCCTCTACCCTTTTGCCCCATTTCACTCTCTGGCTCCTCTAGCAAGCTCTTGGACCTCCTTCAAAGCATTCTGGACCTCCTCTCTAAGCTTCGGACCTCCTCCCGCAAGCTCCTTGGACCTCCTCCTGATCACCTAGCCTCTCTATTGGTTTTATTTTAGAGTTCATTGAAGTTTCTTTGGATCTTATTCGAGTTTTGTATTGAGTTGTTTTGGTTTCCTCGTGTAGATTGTGAAGACACTAAGGAGCAAGAGCTCTCTAAAGAAGAAGAAGACACCCAAGCCTCCGAGCAAGGCAAGTTACACTCTTGACCATGTTGCACCTATTATCTCAACATATCTATGTTCCATTTCAAATGATAATGCATGCTTACTTTACTAAGTTATTTCAATACTGTCTTTAAATTCATAGTTACGCCTAATTCCTTGTTATGACCATTGTTGATCTTTGAACCGAACATAATTGTCACCCTAGGCATACCTAGTTTTATGCAATAATGTGGACCAGGACCTTTGAAAAATGAAAGCTTAGTCACGCCTAGATAAAGAATCTTGATTTGGGAAGTTTTAGCCAAAAATTACCACTTATCCAAGGGTTGTGAACCGTGGCATTGGTGTGTCGGGGTGGTTGGCAAATAACCATGGCATTGGTGTGTCATGGAGATCTTGCACATGACCATGGCATTGGCGTGTCATGGAGGTTTTATAAATATTTTGACAAAGCAAGTTCAAAGGAAAATGGTTTAGACTTGGGCGGGTCTGGTTGTTTGGTTGGTGCATATCCATGCACGAGATCATGCCTTTTATGGTTGATCGATGCCCTTGGGTTTGTGATTAGCCGCCCAAGTCAGTTAAGGACCGGTCTGCGAGTGTATTTTGCTATGCCCTTATCGTGCAATCACATGTCTTGTATGGGCGGGACCTAGCTAAATAATTTGCAAAGTTCCATCGCGGTTGATCCGGCTGAGGTGTGGGTGGTCTTTTATGGCTTGTCTTTTATGACCATGTAATTCCCACTGGCTCAAGAGGGGGCCCTTGATCTCTACGGGTTTCTATCCGTAGGGTGGGGTGAAACCTTAGAGTAGGGTGGATTGCGATGGAATGATGCATTGTAAAGGCCTTGTGGTAATCCCTTCGTCGCACACCTTCAGAAGTGTGTGGGTAGACAGTATAAGTGGATTACCTCTTGTGGGTAAAGCTGCACACCTCTGCAGAGTGTAAAACTATTCGAATAGCCATGTCTGCGATTATGGATATGCTAGCAAAGCTACTCAAAGTTAGACCTCTGGTTTGTTTCAAAATGGTTGGGTAATCATGTTTTTTTTTTTGGATTTCTATCCAAATGGGTTGGGCAAGGAGCCTTGTGTCAGGAGGGTATCCTTCACCATCATATTGATGAATGTTATCCAACTGAAAAAGGAGTCTTTGCAAATGAATTTTAATTACTGTTATATGCTTTGGAACTTAGTACTTGTATTTGAAACAAACTTGGCTTTATGCAAATCAACCATATTATGCTTTCCTTTGAGATATCCATTATGCATGTCATTCTGTTAATTGACGGGTGTAACTTGCGAGCACGGTTGTTGTGCTCACTCGTACTTGATTAACTATTGAGCAGGAGAGGACTTTGAGGATGATGAAGCTCAAGATGGATAGGCCGATCTCCAGCCAATTGCCTGTGGCGTATTGGATGGGCTTGACTTTTGTTTCTGCTGTGTATTTGGCTCTTGTCGGTTTGTAACAAACTTTGTAATCAACTCTCTGGATATTAATAAAGTTTCGTGTGGATGTATTTGGCTCCAGGTCGTCTTGCAAGACCCCGTGAAAGACCTCCTGAGAGGTCCTGGAAGACCTCCTGAAGGACCTCCTGGGTGATCCTGTGAAGACGTCCTAGGAGGTCGTGCGAGACGTCCTGGGAGGTCCTGGAAGACCTACTCAAAGACCTCCACAAAGACCTCTTGGGAGGTCATGGAGGACCTCCTGGATGGTCCTGAACAGACTTGTCTTTTTACAAAGACCACCTCCTTGCTATAGTGCTTCGGAAGAACATTACCTGGAAGACCTCCTCGCTACAATAAATCGAAGACCTCCTCGCTAAAGTACTTGTGATGAACAGTACTCGGAGCTACAATACTTTGGAAGACCTCCTTGCTATAGTACCTCGATGAACGGTGCTCGAAAGACCTCCTCACCGGGGGAGGTCCTGGACGGTCCAGATAGCTCCAGGGGGAGGTCTTGGGTGGTCCAGATTGAGCCACATTGGTTCTCTTGAGGAGATCCTGTGTGGTCAAGATAAATCCATGTTGATGCTCATGGGGAGGTCCTGAGTGGTCCAGATTGTTCCACGTCGATGCTCATGGGGAGGTCTTGATTGGACGAGATTGTTCCACGTTGATTTTCCTAGGGAGGTCCTGGGTGGATGAGATTTCTCCACGTTGATTCTCCTGGGAAAATCTTGGGTGG
This sequence comes from Phyllostachys edulis, assembly GCA_036346405.1. Classification (NCBI taxonomy): domain Eukaryota; kingdom Viridiplantae; phylum Streptophyta; class Magnoliopsida; order Poales; family Poaceae; genus Phyllostachys; species Phyllostachys edulis. Next base: position 31,186,886 of record CM070563.1, read on the forward strand.
ACGAGATTTTTCCACGTTGATTCTCCTAGGAAAATCCTGGACGGTCCAGATTGTTGCGCGTTGGTTCTCCTGGGAAAGTCCTGGATGGACGAGATTGATGCGCATTTGTTCTCCTGGGGAGGTCGTGGATGGACGAGATTGATCCACGTTGATGCTTCTGGGAGAGGTCCTGGATAGACTAGATTGATCCTGGGGAGGTCCTGAATGGTCGCAATTGATGCGTGTTGGTGCTCCTGAGGGAGGACCTGAATGGTCGAGTTGATGCACGCTGATATTCCTGGGGGAGGTCCTGGATGGTCCTGATGTGTCCACGTGAGTGCTTCTTAGGAGGACCTTGAAGACCTTCGTCGAACCTGAAAAGACCTAAAACCAACCACCCAAACGGAACAACGGAACCTTCCAACAACCGTAAATTCCAATGCAATCTAAGGGACAATTATTCAATTGTAAAAACCACGACCAAGCCCCATGGTCCAACAATATAAGATCTGAACAATTCAACACATTACATAACATTTCCAACCATAACCCAAAACCAATTTCCCATAAGCTAACTGTGCATGCTTTCCCACAAGTGGTGTCCATAACCGAGGACACAGCTATTTGAATAGATTTAGTTCTCCGCAGAGTTGTACAACTTTACCCACACGATATGAATACCTCGTACTGTCGCCATGCACTCTTCCGTAGGAGTGTGACTGAGATATCATAACGAGGCCGTTACAATGTCATGTGCTAACTATCAACCCACCCGAGGAAACGACACCATGGCCAAAAGTCTCTTATCGTCACCATGGGTGTACTCATTGTGTAAGTAAGTCCCTAACATACAAGAGACCCTTAAGGGTAAGAAAGAAAAATGTAACATGCCCCCACTAGATTGGCAAGAGAATCACTAAACACTAACAACAACAATTGCCAATCTAATTGTGTTTTGATAGCTAACACACGACAATTTATTAAGCCAAGCCATCACCCATAAACCCGGCGTGTGGTTGTACGTAAGACTTGGTTCATCACACTACAAACCGGTCCTCAAATACCCAAACGGGGCTACGCGAATCCGGGACCATCCCTTCATCACCCTATCACCCGTCCAAGTCCAACACACAACAACAGCCCTCCCAACAAGTCCACAAAACCAAATTCAAAGATCTGGATATAGTCCTCAATATCAACATAATTCAATCCATATAATCATCAAATTTTATCAAGATTCGATTCAATCCATCGGCCGATGGACTAGCTCCATCAATCGCTTTCGACTACAACTACTAGCATGACTAAGCATCGTTCTACAAATTAGCAAACAATCCCATATAACATATAGCCTTAATCATTCAAGGTAAAAGGGTAATCAGCATTCAAAGGAAGGCCAATGTAGCAAGAGGATATAACTAATTCTACCCAATTGACATACAAGTATTTGAAATTAAGCAATGCATAGAATACTTGAAAATCAACATAGATAGTTTTCAAAATTAATAAGAGAAACATGCATCAAAGGATGAAACTGTTTGCCTTTGCTGTGGATGGCCAATTTGCTGCTGTAAATCACTCTCAATCACACTTGTACCTTCATCAACTATCGAATGAACAAAAAACATCGAATAAGAGCAATAACACCGAAAACATCCCAAAAATCAATATCATCCAAAATGTATTAAAATTATACAGTGGGTATATTATGATTTTAGATGAATTTAGGTGAAAGAATTATTCCATTTGGAGTTAGTATGTGAAAGTTATAGCAGTTTGAAAATCAGTTTTCTAAAAAATCTTGAAAATTGCATTTCGGTTACTATTCATCCGAAATTAATTATTTGGTGAAAATTTGTAGAATAGTGATGGGAAAAGGGATTATATATATAAATAGAGAATAAAAATATAAGACCAAAATAACTTGGTTCAACTCATTTGGAGTTCATATGAATTTTCTACAAATTTTCAAAGATAAAAGAGTTTTTAGTGTAAAAATAATTCTTTTCTGAAATTTCTACCACATCAAAATACTTTTTGAACTCGGGCTAACCTAGCCTCTGTCATAATCAAAGTAGCCTATCCAACCACACAATGCCCGGATTCACGATCTTCCAACTATACAACCTATCTGATAAATGTACTAAATCCACCAAGTTATGGGCACATGGTCAAGACTAAATCCATCAATCCTTCTCTGCAAGACTACTTAAGCTAATACTAGCTATCTAGCTCTACTAGTCTCGCATCAGTAATTCATATCCACATACACCCAAAATTTCCACCGACGAGGTTTAATAGACTAACTAACACCTAATGAGCCTCACAATTTAATAACACATCCAACATCTAACGACTCACCAATCAATCAATCAACTCATATCCATACCACCGAACTTAGTCGTGAATGACCTCTACCAATCCAATTGTATATGTGCCTCTACAATCAACTAATACTCCTTTATCTACTAATCCAATTGAGTGTACAAATCTATCAATTCGGCACATAGGACTTAACTACTAAGTACATGGCAAATCCGAATATTTATTCGCAATCAAATCATCCATTCTACCATCACCCAAATCTAGCATAAATGACTAATCAATTTACTCATGATTAAATAAATTACTCGATTCAACCTCCATATCCCCATAAATATCATCACAAGAGCTATCCATCAAGTAATAATTCATCAAATCCTTATGCGTCCTAACTCCAAAAATTAATAATCCAACATGAGGGAAAACCTCTGATTAATTTATCATCTAAGATCACCACAAGCTTCCATGCGACTTTACAATAATATTGTCCGATCAAATAATCAACTCATATATTTAATCTAGCATCCACCGATCAATAAGATACATATTCCGCTATGATGATAAAATTATTCGTATCTACCGACATACATCACATTAACATGCCAACACATAAATAAGACATAACCGGACACTACTACAGGAAGCCTCATCACGCATTTGTTCGGAACCGTCATCACGCAGCGGTTTCCAACCGCCTATATTTGTTGGTGCTGTGATAACAGTATTATCACGCACGGTTCAAAACCGTCTGTGATCGCACTATCACGAGCGGTTTTTGTTAAAACCGTCAGTGAAGGCTATTATCACGCAGCGGTTTTCATCAAAAACCGCTCAGTGATCCGAGAATATCACGAGCGGTTTTCATTAAAAACCGCTCAGGAAAGTTATATCACGCAGCGGTTCTTGTTCGTAACCGCCTATGATGAGTTTTCCAGAGCGGTTCTTATTTAGAACCGTCTGTGATAGCCTTTTTCGCAAAAAAAACCGAAAACGGCCGCTAAAACTCGGAGGCCGTTTAGAGGCCCTAAACAACCTTTTTGGGGTTTTCACTTTTTCGAGACCTCACGAAGAGAATTTGACCTTGACTTATGGATTTTCGGATTGAGCTTTTCGTTAGCTTTCCAACAAGCCAAAGAACGTCAGAATCGGAGTTCGTATGCTAAAGTTATGATGATTTTACCGAACGGTGCGCGATCTACCATCCATATTTTTGCCCAAACCAAACAACTCAACATGAACTACACACATCACAAAGAGCATCACCCACATCACAAGAGCATCACCAAGAATCCACATCACAAAGCAAAGGGGAGTAGAGAGTAAGGTCGTGGGAGGCCGGGCGGCGGGCGTGGAGGAGGCCAAGGCGGCGAGGTCGTGGGAGGCCAGTGACGACGAGGTCGGGGCGAGGTGGAGGAGGCCGGGGGTGATGGTTCGGATGAGGCCGGGACGAGTTGGAGGAGGCCACGGGCGACAAGCTCGGCGGAGGCCGCGGGCGACAAGCTCGGCGGAGGCCGGGGCGCAAGGTGCGAGGAGGAGAAATGGCAAAGGAGGAGAAATGGCAGAGGAGGAGATGGAGGAGGAGAGACCACAGAGGAGGAGATGGAGGTTATATAAAGCGAGTTTGCAGCCCGCCCATTATGTTCAAATTTCGCTTCGCCTAACAATCGAGACGGTTCTTGTTAAGAACCGCTCAGGATAGCACCTATCACTGACGGTTTTTAATAGAACTGCTCAGGATCATTCTGACGGTTCTATTAAAGAACCGCTCGGACACAGGCCTCCAGAGCGGCAAAGGCGGCAGCGGCAATGTAGCGGCGGAGGAAAGTAGATATCACAAACGGTTCTTAATTAGAACCGTCTGTGATAACTAATTATCACAGACGGTTCTTATTGAGAACCGTCTGTGATTGGCTGGATTATCACAGACGGTTTGTGAATAGAACCGTCTGTGATAGTTCACAGACGGTTCTATTAATGAACCGCTCAGGATAATGACTATCACAGACGGTTCTAAATAAGAACCGCTCGTGATAGGCCTCAGAAGCGGCGGTCGGGGTGGCGGCGCCGACCGCGAGTTGAACAGACCCAACACAGATGGTTCCAAAGGAACCGTCTGTGATGGGGCGTCTACTATAGCCTGTTTTGTAGTAGTGGGAGAATTATACCGGTCTTAAGCTACCAAATCATTTTTATAATTAAACATGCATAAATAGATGCTATGCTCAAGACTAATATGCAACATGCACGACTAATATCGTAGCGCGGTAACAAAAATAACACTAAATATTTTACCGCAATGCTAGGTGTGCGAATCATCACTGGGCGTTGTCTTCTCGGCTCCCCGTCTGCGTCCACCGTAGTCATCGCCGAGCTCGTCCGCGTCCATTGTAGTCATCGCTGAGCTCGTCCACGTCCGTGTAATCATCGCCAAACCCATCTGTGTCCGGCTCCTTATCCATGTCTGTCATCTCGGTACCATTGTACTGCAGCGAGCCTCTGCTGTCCGCATCCGTGTCTCGTTCCGCATCGTTGCCGTTGCTCTCGGCCACGCCCACGGAGCCATAGCTCACATGCATGCTTGCATGTCCGGCGTACATGCATGCGGCGCGCATGGCACCACTGCTCCTGTCTGTCGCACCGCGTAGCGCCGTCGATCCCGGCCGCATGCACGCACGGCCCAACTGCATGCACCACTGCTCCGCCATCCATGCCTCCTTGCCTTGGCTGTCCTAGGCTCGGCCACCACCGAACCGACGTCGCCGCTGTCCGCTACTGGGCAGCCACCTCGCTGCCATCTTCGCCGCTCCGCCGGCCGGGCCACTGCTGCAGCACTGTGCTCCCAGCTGCATGCATGCATGCTGTGCGCCAGCAACTGCATGCACAGCGCCTTGACGCCATGCTTTGGCTGGCCCTCCACCTCGCCGAGCTACTGCTTCTTGTGCACTGGCTGCTGCTCGCTACTGCTTCTTGTGCTGCTACTCCTTCCTGGACTGCTACCTTGTTGCCTGCTGCTGCATGCTGCCAATGCCATGCGCCAGCTTCTATTATCGGCTAGCAGCACCGTGTTGCAGCTCCACGCCACCGGCTGCTGCTGCAGCTTAGCACCACTCTGCCCTCCTCTTCCCTTCTCCAAAACATGCTCAAATGGCCATGCATGCGAGAACTAAATGGATGAAAGGGAAGCTTAGGTGATGGGCATTGCGATGGCATAGCATGCAAGACTTGATTTTCAGTTTTTAGCTGAGATTTTGAGGAGAGAAGATGGATGAATGAACCAGTGTTGGAGTTCTTGCTCTTGTTCTAGTCCTAGGAAGAAGAAGGCAGTGGGGTGGAAATGAGTGGCTGGTTGGGTGAATAAAAGAAATGGTAGTGGACAGTTCGGCTCGGCATGGGGAGGTGGATTTGTGATGGCAGTGGCATGCAATCTATTGGCGCAGGAGCATGGTTTGGCAGAAATGGCAGAGTGCAGAGGCTGTTTTCGGTTGTGGCAGTGTGTTGCTCGGTTGTGCAAAAGAATGGCTGTGCATTTGTGTCTTTGGATGGGAAGGATGAGTGGCTATGAGTGGAGGTGAATAAGAAAAGGAAAGGTGGCAGTGGGTTGAAAAGCTGTTCGGCTGGGCAAAACAATAGGGAGAATTGTGGGGTTCGGTTGGGGTTAAAAAAAATTCGAATGAGTAGTAGACAGCAAAAAAAAGAGGGGAAATTTTCTAATATGCCACTACTTAGTTCATGGATTCAAATGTGTCACTCGAAAGTTTTTTCTTCTAAAAATGTCACTCCGTAGTGTAAAACTTTACACTAGGGAGTGGTATTTTTGGAAGAAAAAACTTTTCAGTGGCACATTTGTGAAACATCATCTTTGCAGTGGCATATATCTATTAAATCCAAAAAAGAAATGGGCAGAGAGAGTTAAAGAATGTTTGGGCATAGAAGTTTAATTCCAAAAATCATGAAATTTTTAGGGGAGGTACTTGACATAATGTTGATGATTAGGTAAAATTTTCAGGAATTTATCCAGAGTGTGATGCTCTCTAAAAATCTTTGAAGTTCTTGTTTGCTTGGAAGATGAAAAGCAGTATGGTTCTTCTTCTTTTTCTCTAACTCGCTCAAACGACAAATGCATGCACAAACTAAATGTATGATTGGAAAGTCCTCGCGATGATGAATGCCACGATATAACATGCAAAGCTTGAATTTGGGTTTTTGTTTGTGATTGCGTAGTGAGAAGTTGAGGAAAAGAATGAACACGCAGGTGTTTTATGTGCTACTTATTTTCTCCTTTTCACGAATTCACTCAAACTATCATGCATGCGAAAACGAATTGCAAAAATGGGTTGATTGTGCGATGACGATCACGGTGGTATGACATGTATGGCTTGGTTTTGAATTTTTGGATGAGATTTGAAGGAGAGAAGCGAAAAGGAGTTAGCAGGGTCAAAAAATGAGAGAGATGACCGGAAAAGAAGGGACACGCAGACGTTACTCCTGCGGTCGGTCGAACTAAAAAAGAAGAACGATGATACTAATGCATGCATGTCAACAAGATTTTTGAAAAGCATGAAAAAACAAGAAATAAAAATTTAATTTTTAAAAGTGGTTTTTTAAACAATTTGATTTTAAAAGCAACATTTTAATTAAACACCGGAAATTTTTTAAAATGTAGTAAAAAATTTAATAGATCGCCAAATTAAATATTAACATCCCGATTATGAAAATCGGGGTGTTACACCCTGCCCCTTCGAACCTTGCCCGATAACCGGCTACCAGGACCGCCGTGCTAGGTAATCGTTAATGCGTTATATAGTAGTATGTGTTCCCGTCGTCCGATAGAATTGGATTCTATGTATAACACCTTTTGCAGGGACTAATGTGAATAGTATGGCACATTGTGTATGTGATGCATGTCTGGATTTTCATGGCCTGCGTGTCATGTTGTGATATAGCCATCGAGCTAAATATTATTGTATAACGGTCTGCGTACTGACATGTGATGCTTGATATTATCGTATGTAATTAATTACCAGCTTTTAGGAGTAATTGCTTAGTAGATGAATGCGGTCAGAGATTTCAAGCATGATGGTCAGAGGACAAGAAGCATGGTAATGGAAATCGTCGTGTTCAGGACCATACCATTTCATGGTTTAATATGATTATCTATGAATGTTTATTCTTGTCATGCTATTGATCATGTTTTATCATTAGATGTTTTAACATGGTAAAATAGTATCCCTTAAGAAAAATTAAGTTAATTTGATGTCTTTCCAATTGTTGCGTCTATCACGATTTTGATCGTTAATTGGTAGGTCTATCAAAGTCGGGTGCTATTAATTATCTTAATAAGATAGGATGGGTGTCGGACACCCACATGTATAGTATTGGTTTAACTTGACAAGGCTATCAAAACAATTTTGGGCCTTGGGGCATGAATAATGTTGGTTGCTGTGAGGATCTCTCTCGGGAGCTCCTGGAGATAACTCCCAGAACCTCCCCAAGAGGTCCGATAGGACCACCTGGAGGTCTGGGAGGTCCTCCAAGACCACCCGAGGAGGTCTCCCAGGGCTGCCAGGAGGTCTCTAGGACCTCCCTAGGAGGACTTGAGGGTCCACCTGCTTGGTCCTCTGAGACTACCCGAAGGTCCTGATCTCCGTGCACACTGAGCTAGTTCCAGGATCAGATTGGCTAGCTCGTACAGACTCCACATTAGTGTAATCAAATACATACAACAGAAACAAAGATGAAGCAAACAAATTAACACATATATTAACAAGGGACCTTAAGGTCAAGGTTTGTATATGTAACATCCCAAACAATGGTATGTGTTTCAAATGTAATAAAAATGAGGAGAAATTAAAACTTTTGAACATGCATTGGTTTTATGGAGTTTTTGCATAATTTGTTGGACTTGAAATGGTTGAAAACAAAGGAAACATACAACCCAAATTAAAGTTCTGAAAGAAAGCAAGAGCAAAAACTTGTGATAATCCTCTGGAAATAATTTATTAAAATACTAGGATAATTATCACAAATTAATATAATTTTTCCCAAATTTTTGGAACCAAATTCAACCTATAGAAAATTCAAACACAAGTCAAAGACCTATTCTAAGTTTGAATTTGAATTACACAAATTAATTATTGAACAGTAGGTTTTCAAATTTTATTTGGAAACTAGGATGTCCCAGGAACCCCTCTGATTTATTTCAGAATTTTTAGAAATTTATTTCTAATTATAAAGCCCTAGTCAAACCTGGCTTTTGTTTGGTCAAATCAGATTTGAACCTCGGGCTCAGTACTGTTCATTGGACCGAGCCATCCTACTGTTCCGACTCGGCGAATGGGCTCACCCAAGCCAACTAACCGCACCCATCGTTGGCCCTCCGATCATCATCGTGCGGCTCCTGATCGCCCCGTGCCTCGCTCGCGCGCGCGTTGTGTCACTACCGCTGGGCCCGGGCTGTTAGTTCCATCATCAACCTCCGTCACGTCGCACAGAACGCGAGCGCCACACGCCCGCACCGCTTTGCCGCGCTCTGCCACTGCCGTCTTCACGCCGTGTAGCCACCGCCCAAGCTAACCTATCCGGGAGTGGCTCCTGCTAACGCCGCGTCCATCTCTGTCCTCGCCTGAGGATAATACCTCCCCGAACCCTCCATTTTTGCTCATTCATTCTCTCGGGGTGAGAAGGAAGAGGCTTAATTGAGCACCACGCTGAGGTAAGCTTCGACCGTGTGGTCCTCCTTCCCTCTACCTTCCTTGACCTCTCCATTTTGGCTTATGCGAGCTTCTACTTTGCCTTGTAATGCCTGCTCCATCTTCGCGCTCTGGGAAGTGCTGGAGCGCGCTCCCGAGGTCAACCTCATGTCAACTTCCATCTCGGTGAGTCTTAAACTAAATCTTGCGTGTCATCTCTAGCCTCATTGCACATCTAAGGAAACCCCTCTATCAATTTCCTCCTTGCATCACAGGGTCGCTCGAATTTGGAAGATCCCCCTTTGTCGGCCGCCGCGGCCATTATCGTCGCTGAGTCACCTCCAAGTTCCCCCGACCCCTCCAACTCTCGGGTGAGCTTCCTAGGACCCTCTAGTAGCTTTAGAGCAGTTGTCTTGTGTGATTTGTGCATCGGGGCTTCGTTTCCCCTTTTGCCGTAGCACGGTCTCGCAGCGCCACTCTGGCTTGCCGGCGGCCTGGTGCTCCCCCATCGCCGAAACCTCAAGCATTAGCTGCGCGAGGTTATTAGGGTCCCATCCTGCCTTGGATGGTATTTGCAGCAGCAAGCGGGGAAACGCCGTTGTCGATTCCCGGTAAAAGCAATCAGAGCGACGCCTAATTAAGAGTTAATGACAATGATTAGGCTTAATGACGTATCTTTGTCAGAAAAACAACGATTTACTACGTTAATGATTGGTCTTTATTAGTTTGAGTCACTTACACGTGGGCCCGAGGCCATTAGTGTTTGGTGAACTGCAGCCCTCAGACCTTGCACTGTTTTGTAGACCGTTGGTTCACGCATTGTTTAATGGACCATGAGTATGACATTAGGACCCCACCTGTCAGTAGCAATTTTAAATCGAAAATAAAAACGAAATGGCACTGTTTAGTTGACCCCACACGTCATAGTCTGTGGCTAGCTCTAGGCCAGTGAGAAAAGCCCTTAATGCATGTATAATTTCCGAAATGAATTATTTATGAACTGAAAATTGGTTAAACTTCAACTTGTGTACTACTTTCACAACTTTGAAAAATCTTATTTTGCATATAACTTGTGTACTACTTTCACAACTTTGAAAAATCATAGGAAATTCATCTTAGCTCCAAATGAGGTGAATCAAATTCCATTGTTCATCTCATGTGGTGCTCTTCATACCATAAAAATTTCAAGTGCACCACTGCTCTGGAAATGTTCACCAAAACAATTAATTCGGGTGAACAGTAACCGGTTGCAATATTATTGAATTTTCCAGAAAACTGATCTTCTAACTGTCATAACTTTTGCATAGAACATCCAAATAAATTGATTCTTGTTGTTAAATTCATCTAAAATCATGCTATACCTTCTATGAATTTTTCTTAATTTTTGGATGATTTTGAATTTTTTGGTCTTTTCGGTGTTATTGGTCCTTATTGTGCTTTCGACTTCTTGCGCTAGGTTTCAACGAAATTATTGATTGCGAGAGTGCTCCTCTGCAGCAAGAGGGTAATCCATAGCAAGGCAAGCAGTTTGATCATAAATGTCCCATTACTTTCAAGTCTAATACTTTGTTTACAATTTGTATGTATGCATGCTTGTCGGTGTTTTAGAACCGAACTTACGTAAAGATTGTTTGATTCGGGGGGTCTCCTAGAATGGAATCACGCAGAGAAACTGACACGGGGATTTTTATACAAGTTCAGGGGGGCCTTCTCCGGAGAGAATAACAACCCTACTCCTGTGTGTGTATGGTATTGAGTGTATTCTGAACAATCAGGGGAAAAACTAAGACTATTACAGATAGTGCTTGTATTCCTGATGGCCCGATTGATCTTGTCCTTCCTTTCTCTGATTGCCGCCTTTTATAGTACGTGAAGGAGCGGCAGTTACTCCAGATAAAGCGGCGCCTCATCACCTCCCGTAACAGGCGCACGTTGGTAATAATCACCGGTGTATTAACTCCTCCACGTCGCTCAACACTATATACCCAAGATAATGGAGTATTACGTGTCATTACTCCGAGAATAACACCGTATGATGACTGTTTGAATCCCTTAATCAATAAGACCCACTTGTCTGTAGGTTTATTTGATCATAAGGTGGTCGTAGCTGACCTAGTCGTAGAGGAGCCTATGACTATGAGGTAGTCGTAGCAAGACTTACGACTATGGGATAGTCATAGCATATCTTACGACTATGGGGGTAGTCGAGCATAACTTACGATTATGGGGGTGGTCGAGAAGAACTTACGACCACCCATTAGGCTCTTCCCTCATAACATTAAGGGGTATACTCAGGGTCCACATGACGTCATATTTACCTATAATAAGAATTATAGATAAAAGAGAAAATGAGGATTATTATATCCTCGTCATCTAGCCCCCCAGCTTCAAGTGAAAGCAACTTACTTGGTAAAGGAGTTATAGATGGTCTTATGACCACGAGAGGATCGTAGAAAAATAGTCGAAGGAAAAACTCTTCGATTGTATACTACTTTGACCAGAAATATGCTTGGTCAAGAAAATTACCTACGAGTATCAAGTAGTCGTAAAAGCATTCCTACGATCACGAGGTGGTCGTAGTATAGTGATCGGAACAAAGAACTTTCCAATTATCATTTCCTTTGGTTGAAAAAATCTAACCAAGGAAGTAATTTCGCTTGAGGTGTAAACGCAAACCTGATTTTCTCGGCGGACACACTGGGGAATCTCAAACGACGCCTCGTTAGCTTTGTTCATTGAAGCGGTTCGAGAGACAGTGGCGACCCTTGGAATGTCACGCCTCCGGCTCAAGGTACGCGGTTATAAATACCTACCGGGGGGTAAAACCTAAGATCTTACCTTTCCTAAATCATTCTACTGCTCATCAAGTTCTTGTCTTCTCCGCCACCAACTCGATTGAAAATCTCCTTTTCCTGAGAAAATGGCCGGGAGAGTTTCCGAATGGGCCGAGTCGGAGATGGATACGGCGAAGATGCAAACCCTTGTCAACGCTGGGAAGATTCCAGAGAGAGTTCTTGTGGAGTGGTTCCCGGCGCATAAGCAGCAATGGCCGTCGGGGGAGGAAGGACAAATCCCCGTCTTCCAGGCGTATTGTGAGTGTGGTCTTCGATTACCTGCTCACCCCTTTCTCACACTGATACTCGAGCATTTTGGAGTAGAATTGGTGAACCTTGGTCCTAATTCCATCACCATGCTGAGCGTATTTGTATATCTCGTGTGGCGCGACTGGAATTCCAAATGATCTTGAGCTTTTTCAAGATTTCTACTAATGGCTCGACAACCGATAGCCGGAAGTTGTGGTTTGAAGCTCCATGACGGAAGTCAAGGAGTATATTCAGATGTTCACTCGGTCCTCATGGCCGTTGTGGAGGAAGAGGTGGTTTTATCGAAAGTCACCTCCGGCGCGCTTACTTTCAAGGAAGGTCACTGAAAGAAAGCTTCCCGATTCGACTCCCGGGATATCAATCGAATTACCCCCTATATTCAAGCTATCAAGGACTTGAAAGCAGAGGGGTTGACTGGATAGCATGTGGTGAAGGATTTCATCACACGTCGAATTAGTCCTTTGAAGAAACGAGTGCCTCCTATGTGGAGGTACACGGGCCAAAAGACCCACTGTGACTACGAGGGAGGTAAGTAGTTTTTCGACTTAGCTCTCGGTTTGGTCTTCTTCTAATTTAATATCTTTATCTGTTTTATACAGATCTTTCACAAGCAGAGATTGACGTTCGAGTCAAACTTATTTGTGAGAAGCCCCCGCCACCTAGTGTGGCAGTTCCTAAGATCCTTGCGGTCGTATCCGCAGAGGAAAGGATGGTTCGCCTAAACGTAATCAGTAGTTGATTTTATCCTTAGGACTTTATAGTCGTAGAAAGAACTTACGACTAGAGAAATGTTGTAGAAAAACTTACAACTTAGTAGTGACCGTAGAAAATCTTACGATTAGGAAAAGTCGAGAAAAACTTACGACTTGATATCGGTCGAGAAGGTCTTACGACCGCTTAGTAATTCTTCTTTTTCTGTTTTGCTTCTACGTAAAAGTAGGTATGGAAAATCGCCGGACGACGAAGAAGTTGCATCGATAACCATCGGTGCAAAGTTGACAAAGACAAAGGCTCAGCTCCTCCGCCCAAGAGATGTCGACTTACAAGAGCCGCTGACAAGGGAGGAGCAAGCTCGAGTTCTAGCCCTTGACCGGATCCTCTGCAAAGCCCGTGGCGAATATAGCCGCAGATTGAAGCCGAGGTCAAGCAAATGGCCGAGGAGGTCGGCAATGAACCTCTTAAGCGCAAACCTCGCAAGGCCAAGGTACCCTTCTATTATGACAAAAATCTTTCAGCAGCCGCTTTGGTTTTGTCGGGCACCTAGAAAAGGAGATCTGGAAAGATTTTATGTCTTTTGTGAAGGACAATGCCGCTCCAAAGAGCCTTTGGTGAGGGCGTATTGCTCTTAGAGTGGTCGAGACCGATCTCGCCATCCGGAAAATCAGGAAACTAGAGGAGTGGTTCCTGTCCAAAATCCACGACCAGACGTGGTCGTAGCTGAGCCTATTCTTCAACTTGAACTCCGACCAGACGTGGTCGTAGAGAAGAAGAAATCTTCTGTTGGGAAGGTGACTCCAAAATTCCTGTTTAGGTCTAAGGTATAGAGGTATGTGAAATATACTGAAGTGTAAGAACATCATTTACCTTGTTCCTTTTCACAACCTGACTTACTTTCCCTTTGTTGTTTTTAGCCCGACTCCTTCAGCCCCCGAGAATGCTTCCGTTGAGAAGCCTATTGCTACCTCTCCATTTCTTTGGAGAGACAACAAGGAAATGGTCGATGGATCATCCTCGGCCAGTGGTAGAAGAAGTCGTGGCTCAAGCGGTTGTCACGATCATTGAAATCAGAGCTATGGCCAACGAGGCAAATACCATAGTTACTAAGGTGGCATCTACAGCCACCGAGGTAACCGCCATGACCATTGAGGTTGCAGCTACTACTACTGAGGTAGCGGCTACACCTATTGAGGCAGCGGTTACGACAACTGAGATAGTCGCCATGACCACTAACGTGGTCGTAGGACTAGCAGAGGAATTCGCAGAAGCCTCTGCCCAAGGTGGTGATGTGCCTGACCACCGTGCGGGGAAGGAAATCGTTGCAGACCTCCTTCCTGGTACCCAAAGAGAAACTACAATTTCAGAATCGGAAGATGAAGAATACTTCAACTGCTCGATTTCTTTAACCTGCTTCCATAGTGGGGTCTTCTGCCTTTAGATCTCGCCACCGAGTCCCCCATCCCAAAGACATTCCCAATAGAGGGAACACTTTTGATAATGAGCGCCTTGAGAAGGTTTGGTGGGACCAAGTTGAGAGAGTGGACGAGCTGAAGCACCCAGAGCTGGTTTTCTCAATATTTGCTCGATCAACCATGAATGTAAGTATTTGATGATACTTATACATACAGTATAATCTTCTATTATTTCTCACCGCCTTGTCTTTTGCGAAAGCCATAGAGCAAATCGCCGTTGTCGGTGAATATCATCGACAACTTCTAGAGTCGCGACAGAAAGAGGAACTCTGCAAACAAAGCGAGAGGTGGTAAATCACCGTTTTTCATAATCATTTTTGACTACTTATATAGTGCTTACGGGTTTGTCATGGAAAAACTCACGACTAGGTAATCGGTCGTTAAAGACTTCGACCGACCAAAGGGCTTTGTCGTAGAAGAACTTACAAATAGGTGATGGTCGAGAAGAACTTACGACCATGAGATTTTGTCGAAGAAAACTTACGACTAGGTCGATGGTTGTAGAAGAACTTACAACCGATTGACCAATGCTTATGTTCACTTTTATCCTTTGCAGGTTGAACAGTGACGCAAAGACCTTAGCCGACTCGCTCGATTATGAAAAAGAGGAGTCAAAAAAGCTATGGGAAAAAGTAGAATTCCTTTTGGGGAAACTTAAAGAAGCCAACTCTGCAAACGCGAAATTGCAGGAAGGAATAAACAGTAAGTGCTGAACTTAAGACTGCTTACGACTTTGATCTTTATCTAACTCTCGCTTCTTTTCAGAAAAAGAAGATGAGATGAGAAAGCTCCAGAATGAAGTCAAAGAGAAAACTTCAGTCATCCACGAGCTTACTCGTATGTCCAAAAATAAAGATCAAGATCTTGAGACGCTGAGAACTCGAATATCAGGTAAGTAATTCTTTACCTGCAGTCCTTTACGAGTTATTTTCCCTTTTCTTACTCCCACTTCTTTCCTAGGAATGGATCTTGAATTGGGAAGGCTCGAGACTGAAATCACGGAAAAAACCATGATTTATAACCAGACCGTCCTTATTGCAAAGAAGAATGCAGAGGACATTAGATCATAGGAGAAAAAGCATGCTGAGACCGTTGCTTCCCATAATGAAGAGGTCAAGAAGTTGGATTCTCGACTAGTGGGTAAGAAATTCTTTTACCCGTGATTATTTTTGTTTTACTTCCTCTAGGAGTTTATCTTTGTTTGACCAATCTTATTCTTTTCGTAACAAGTGGTCGAAAACAAAAGCTTCATGAGGCTTCGACTGCACTCCAACAGAGATGGAAGCAATGAAGATTAAACTTCAAGGCAACATCACGCCCTGAACAATGTGCTTGGTGAGCTACATAGTGAGGAAAGACTCCTCAAGATGATACGATAACCGCCACGTAAGTACTATTGGGGATCAAGTCGACTTTGCAAGATCTGGTGACTACTCTGAAGGCCAACCAAGCTGAATCGATAAAGGAAGCGGTCGAAACTGCAGTAAGTTATGCATTAGCAAAACTTAAAGCTCATGACCCTAACCTTAATGTGCAACCACTCGAAGCCGACTTCGACTGCTCTGAAGCAGAAGGAAGACGTCTGATGGAGGAGATGCAATCAGTTGGCCGGAAAGTTTCAGAGGAGATGCAGTTGGGATCTCCCTCTTCAGAGTAGCTTGTAATAAACCTGTGAAAAACAAGCTTTTGTTGATGTAATATACGATCCATCTTGTTTCCTGCAAATTATCTTGTCGAGTAGTTAGTAACTCAAAAGATAATTAACGAATTTTAAAGACTAAAAATTGAAGTCAAATTAATGACTTTATCCTAGCCCCCGACTATTTGCTTAGTTTGTTGAAACTAAGTAAATAGTCTTGTCTCCTGCAAATCATCTTGTCGAGTAGTTAGTAACTCAAAAGATAATTAACGAATTTAAAGACTAAGAATTGAAATCAAATTATCCTAGTCTCCGACTATTTGCTGAGTTTGTTTAGACAAACTAAGTAGATAGTCTTTAAAAAGGGTTTCTGAAAACAGAGAGGTTTGTTTAACTTGTAGTTTTTGGCCGCAATTGTCATGCACTGGTCGAAAGAGTGGTAACAATTGACACTAGGAAGTTCCTTCTAGTGGGCGGGACCACGTGCAGAGAGAGGAGAGGCTTCGACTAGGTAATGTTAACATCTCCGACTAGATTAATTAAATCGAGAACAAAGAACTTGAGTTAAACAAACATCTAGAGAACTTCAAAAATTCGTTAGCCCTTCTTTGGAGGATTCAATAAGTCTCTTACTGTTATCAAGAGTTGGAAACGAACGATGCTAGGAAGTTCCTTCTAGTGGGCGAGACCACGTGTAGAGAGGAGAGACTTCGACTAGATGTGTTTCTTCCTCCGACTTAGTTAAGACAATTGAATACACCAAAGGCGGATGAATAAATCTTAAAAGTGCACTCTGCTTAGAATATTTTTCAAAAATGAAGTGAAGAAATAATCTAAGGTGAAAGGAGTTGGCCTTCAAAAAAAAATTCGACTAAATAAAACCCGAGTTCTTTGTGTTGGCAACAAAAGCGAGTAACGAGTTGACACTAGGAAGCTCCTTCTAGTGGGCAGGACCACATGCAGAGAGGAGAGGCTTCGACTAGGTGATGTTATCTGCCTTTCGACCAGTGTAAAGAAAACTGGGTGTTTGAAACATAGTCGAAAAATTATGAAAGTACTACTCAAAAGTAAGACAATAGAGATAGAGAAAACCTGAGTCTTTATTGTCCGAATGATTGGTTACACATAGAACTTGCGTAACTGGTCGATGTTCCAAGAATTCGAGAGAACCTGGCCGTCTTCCATTGCCAATTGTACCGACTCGACGAGTAACTTCGACCATCGTGTAAGGACCTTCCCACTTGGGAGAAAGTTTGTTCCGATTAGACTTGGATTGGCAAAGCCTCAATACTAAGTCACCTCTGAAGGTCATGAGGTTGGACCTTCGATCATAGTATCTTCGCAAGGCTTGTTGGTAGACCGCCGAACTAATTAGGGCCTGGTTTCTCCTTTATTCAAGTAGATTAATATCATCTGCTCAATTTGTTCTGGTTGGAGTCTCTGAATGTTTCACTGTGTTGACCGTATCTTTAGTTCCGGAGGAAGCATGGCTTCAAAGACCAAGACTAGAAAGAAAGGTGTTTCTCCTGTAGCCCGACTAGTAGTTGTGCGAACTGCCCATAATACAGAGGGTAACTCTTGTACCCAAGCCCCCAAGCGTTTGACGAGCTGGTCGAAAACTCGAGTCTTAATTCCTTGCATTATTTGGCCGTTTGCACGTTCGACTGCCCCATTACTCTGGGGATGGGCCACAGAAGCATAACACAACTTGATACCCAACTCGTCGCAAAATTCCTGAAATTTTGCGCTCGAAAATTGCTTACCATTATTTGTAATTATTCGACTCGGTACTCCAAATCGAGTAATTACGCATCTCATCATAAAACCATTTTGCCGCTTAGTTGTTATCGATCCCACGAGTTCGCTTCAATCCATTTTGTGAACGATCAATAGCCACAAAAGGAACTCAAACCTCCCGGAGCTTTGGGGAACGGTCCCAGGATATCAAGACCCAAAGTTGCAAAAGGCCAAGATAGAGGTATTGTTTGTAATGCCCGAGCTAGTTGGTGTATTTGCTCGCTATGAAACCGCATCGACACACTTTTAACCAACTCTTTAGCATCGTATAGGGTGTTGGCGAGAAAACCTTGTCGAAAAGCCTTGCCGACCAACGCTCAGAGGAAGCATGATTTCCACAGATGCCACCATGTATGTCGTGAAGGAGTGTTAATCCTTCGCTGCGGAATGCATCGCATGAGCACCCCTTGAGTACCCGTTTATAGAGAACTCCTTCACCAAAGTATACATTTTGGCTTTTTAGGGATAAGCGATCCGCCGAGATCGCCTTGGTCATGTAACCCTTATGAAGATAATCATAGATGGACACCATCCATGTATCCTCGTACTCTAGAGAGGCCGTCTCAATAGGAGGTTTCTCGCTCGTCGACGAGAGAAGGCTTCGGAGTTGTTCCAAGAAGACTCCTTTTGGTACTTCAGATCGGGAAGAAGCTATTCGAGCAAGCCGGTCTCATGAGGAAATTATCCTTCGAGGATGAATTGTGCCTCAAACCTAAAAAATGCTTTTCTAGCTTACGACTTCGATAAGTACCGAGACATTATCGGGTTAGAGCACCTTACTACTTTTGCCGACTTGATTCACGACTAGTTGAGAGTCTCCTCTCACGAGTAGTCGGCGAATCGAGAGCGCTTTTACGCTCGATACCACCTAGCAAACCTTCAGATTCTCGCCACATTATTAGTGGCCCGAAAGTTTAATTGTATGGCATACTTTAAGGTCTCTCCGGAGGAGATACCATGACCACTCCCACCCGAGCCACTTAAAGTAAGCGACCGTCAAAGTACATCGCCCATCGGTGCGTCGGGAATCGATTAGGATCCCGAGCAGTTCAGATTTGTCCATTCGGCAACAAAGTCCGCCAAGATCTGGGATTTAATGGCCGTTCGACACGAAATGGATGTCGAACTCCCCAAGTTCGACCGACCATTTTGCCATCGCCTCATTGCTTCCCTATTCGGAGGATCGCTCCCAAGGAAACTCAAACAAGACAAATAGTTTGTGCGCCAAAATAATGCCGCAGCTTCTCGAAGACATGAGGAGGGCATATAGAAGCTTTTGGACCCGAGGGTAACGCCCTTAGGTCCGTGTAAAACTTCACTTACGTAGTAGACCGGTCGTTGTACATTTTCACGTTCTCGACCACTCTCGCGCTTCTTGCTGTGGCGTGGCAGCTAGGTAAACCAAGAGCGTTTCTTACGGCCTCGGAGAGACCGAATAGGAGCACTCGAAGGTACCTCTTGACATCCTCAAAGGCGGCGTTTGCCTCTTCGACCACTCAAAACCTTCGTGTTTCCTTAGAAGTTTAAAGAAAGGTAGTCCCTTTTCTCCCGATCGTGCGATGAAACGACTTAAAGCCGCCATGCACCCAAAGAGTTTCTAGACTTCTTTCCGTAGTTGAGGGCGATTTCTAAAATGGCCTTTATCTTTTCGGGATTTGCTTCGATTCCTCGTATTGATACTAGGAATCCAAGCAATTTCCCTGAAGAGATTCCAAATACACACTTCTCAGGATTAAGTTTTAAGCGATATTTTCTGAGATTGTCGAACGTTTCTTCTTGTCAAGAATATGATTAAGTCTCTTGATGCTTTTGACAACTAGATCATCAACATAGGCTTCTAGATTTCGCCTAATTGAGATGAAAAAGTTGCTCGCATCAAGCGTTGAAAAGAAGCGCCGGCATTTTTTAGACCAAATGGCATTTTGACATAGCAAAATATACCAAATGGTGTAATAAATGCGGTCTTTTCTTCATCGTCTAGACACATATTGATCTAGTGGTATCCAGAATATGCGTCTAAAAAACTTAACATTTCACAACCTGCAGTAGAGTCAACCAACTGATCGATACGAGGTAAAGGAAAATCGTCTTTTGGACAAGCTTTATTAAGATCAAGAAAGTCTCACGCACATACGCCATTTGCCGCTTGACTTTCTAACCATTACAGGTTAGCCAACCATTCGGGTGGTTGACCTCTCTATAAAGCCCGCTTTAAGTAGCTTATCCAATTCGATTTAATAGCATCTCGCCGATCGGGCAAATCTCCGCAATTTTTGTTTTACGGTACTTTGTCGGTAGTAAAGCTAGCATGTGCTCGATCACCTCCCAGGGACTCGGGCATGTTGGATGCTTGCCACGAATACATCTGCGTTAGCTCGGAGGAAGGTGATGAGGCGCCTTCCTATTTGGGGTCGGAAGTATCCTCGATGCGATCTTGAGGGCTCCCCTGCGTCCAGAGGAACCTCTTTGACTTTGTCGTTCGGCTTTGGTGCAGCTTTAGGCTTCGACTTGCTAGTCGAAGGCTGACTTTCTTCTCGAGTTGGTATTTGTCCTACCATCTCGAGGGATCGACGATCGCAGGTATGCACCATCTTCTTGTCACAATGGATTGTGATTACTCCTTTGGGACCTGGCATCTTAATACATTGATATCCATAATGAGTAGCCATTAGGAATTTTGCCAAAGTTGGTCGTCCGAGTATGGCGTTATATGTCAGATCGAAATCGACCACATCAAAGGAGATTTTCTCGTCTCGAAATTACTTGGTGAACCAAATGTTAAAGGAAGAGAAACTTGACCAATTGGTTTGGTCAAGATCCCAGCGATCCCATGGAAAGAGTATCGCGTCTCGGTCTTACTTTGGTCCCGGTACTTGCATGTCATCCAGAGCACTCGTAAATAAAATATTTAACGAGCTTCCACCATCAACCAAAACTCGATTGACCCGACAATTGTTGATGGTGGGTTCGACCACGATTGGTATCGACCGTCGAGTCGAAGAATCGGCGATCACTCTTCTCGAAAGAGATAGTGACTTCCGACCACTTCGGTAATTTATTGACGAGAGGAGGATCTATGGAGTTTACCTCACGTTCAGCAGCCTTAAGCTGTCGCTTTGATTCATATGCCGATGATCCCCCGTAGATGTGTTCGATGGTGTGTTGCGGATCCCGAACGGCATCTCCTCTTCGCTATCATCAAGATTTATGACCACTTGTTTGACCTACTTGTTTGAGAGTGGGAAGTGGTCCTTTGCCGTTGTAGTAGTCTTCAAGCTTTCGTTGGAAGACCCGACAGTTGCGAAGATCATGCCCTTCCTTTTTATGGAAAGGACACCACCTAGGTTTATCATTTTTCCGATCAGGGCGCTTACCTTTGCCTCTGTCGGTGCGCGGCTTGATGTGCGTGGTTCTTTATCATTCACACCAATACCTCCTTGGAACCGCTGGTTTGGAGTTTTTGACCCTTCGCCTTGTTCTTGGACTTTTTGCTTTTTATCCTTCTTCTTACCAATGTCGCTTTGGCTCTCGAGAGGTATTGTCTTCTCAATCTATTGTATTGTTCCACTCGAGCCTCAAAAGCAAAGGGTATATCGATCACCATCTCAAGAGTTCAAAGAATGTATAGGTGGGTTTAAAGCAATGTCTTCGTTATTCTCCTACTACGGACTCCTGCTTGAATGCTCGATGACGATGAATCGAAACTTCCGAAATTGAGTTACTTAACCTAACTAAAGCGCTTGATGAATTGGCGAAGGTCTCGTTGTCATTCTCGTCTCATCCGTGCAAGTCATCCTCATTTCGTATGCGATTGTAAGTGCCTTGGAAATTTGCCAATAGAAGGTCGCAGAGGTGTTGCTAAGAGTAAATCGACTCGAGTGGTTGATTCAAGAACCACGATCGAGCGGATCCTTCGAGCACGCTTGGAAGATAATTTGCCATTACATGCTCTCCTCCTCCTGCTTCTGGACAACCGCTGTGTAGATTTGAAGGAATTCGATGGGATTTTGGGAACCATCAAACTTCTCCATGTTCACCGATCGAAAACGAGGTGGCAAATGACGGCTCGGAGATCAAAGCGAGAATGCCCGACATCCAAGAATGACTTCTTGACGCCTTTGCAGAAAGAAGGGTTCATATCATCGTGGTCGTACTCGACGATACCCAAGAATAGGTTGACCGGACCTATGATAGATCTCGACCCCACGAGGGAATACTCGTCGTAGTTTATCTCGCTTCGCAGATTCCCATGTCGGAATGGTGAGCGATCACCTCCGAGGGTTTGCTTGATCATCGATCGCTCGAAAGACATTTCTCCGAGTAGGTGATCGATCGCGATCTTGTTGCGCCGATTCCTCCGTGGTGATATGTTCAATCGACTGGTAGCCGAAGAAGTCGTATTGCTATGACTTCCTGAATGATGTCGGCGAGGCGCTTCCAACCTTGCCATCGTGTTCCGAAGCCTTTGTGCGATCTCTTCAACGAAGAGGTCGAGTGATCTTTGCTCTGCTAGCTCTTGAGTTGGATTCTCGAGCAAGTCATTGATGTACTGAAGTTCTTGAGCTTCCTTCGATCGATATTGGATGCGCCCAAACAGATTCTTCTGGGCTTCAATTTTCTTCTGTCGAATAGCCTCAAGAGCTTCTATGTCGGACTCTTGAGACTGCCTCAATGAAGTACGAGAATGTCGAGGATTTCCCTCGCGTTTATGAAGGTGTTGGTCGTGTCCGCTAGTGGTGGCGTCCTTGCCAACGTCACAAGGGGGCGCAGCAGGTGATCTTCCGAAGGGTCTCCATCTCGGTCTCTAGAAGAGTGATCTTGATCTCGAGAGAAGGACGAAGACCTCCGCTGATGATTCTCACTTGCGCCGAGGCCTCTCCGCTTGAGGAGTCGCCGAGACACCATCTGGCGACTTGGAGTAATCCTCCGGTAGGGAAGTGCAGGTTATAACCATCTCCGTCGGCAGTGTGATCTGCGAAGAGATGGTCGAATTTGTAGGAAAAGCATGCTTGATCCCGCTCTCTGGCGTCATCCGGAGAGAGAGGATCACCAGATGCCGTGAAGTCCTGCATTGTGGCTTCTAGAGCTTGCCTCACCAAGTCGGACCGCCTTAGGGGGACTTGGACACTTCGAGGAAAAACTCTTGTCGTGTCGTGAGTCCACAGGTGTGGTCCCGGTCGATTGACCCTTGTCCTTTGAGAGGGTAGATTCTCTCTCGACGCATCTTGTTGTGAGGATAAGGATCCCTCCTCAACTCCGCCGGCGACATTGTTTCCTAGATCTGTGGGAAGATCCCGGAGGCAGCAATGCCATAGGATGAGTCATCACTTGGTTCGTAATTGAATCCGGCATCCATGTCGACGTCTGCGTAATCTGCCAAGTCGAACCAGTTCTCCTCGTTCCATTCTCCTGCCATGAGTGCATGAGATTTGGAAAACAGAGAGTATGTTGACAAGAGATTACCGGAAGATCCCCACGGTCGGCGCCAACTGTCGGTGTTTTAGAACCGAACTTACGTAAAGATTGTTTGATTCGGGGGGTCTCCTAGAATGGAATCACGCAGAGAAACTGACACGGGGATTTTTATACAGGTTCAGGCCTTCTCCGGAGAGAATAACAACCCTACTCCTGTGTGTGTATGGTATTGAGTGTATTCTGAACAATTAGGGGAAAAACTAAGACTATTATAGATAGTGCTTGTATTCCTGATGGCTCGATTGATCTTATCATTCCTTTCTCTGATTGCCGCCTTTTATAGTACGTGAAGGAGCGGCAGTTACTCCAGACAAAGCGGCGCCTCATCACCTCCCGTGAACGGCGACGCTGGTAATAATCACCGGTGTATTAACTCCTCCACGCCGCTCAACACTATATACCGTAGATAATGGAGTATTACGTGTCATTACTCCGCAGAATAACAGATGATGATGGTTGTTTGAATCCCTTAATCAATAAGACCCACTTGTCTCAGAGGTTTATTTGATCATAAGGTGGTCGAGTGACCTAGTCGTAGAGGAGCCTACGATTATGAGGTAGTCGTAGCAAGACTTACGACTATGGGATAGTCGTAGCATATCTTACGACTATGGGGGTAGTCGAGCATAACTTACGACTATGGGGGTGGTCGTAGAAGAACTTACGACCACCCATTAGGCTCTTCCCTCATAACATTAAGGGGTATACTCAGGGTCCACATGACGTCATATTTACCTATAATAAGAATTATAGATAAAATATAAAATGAGGATTATTATATCCTCGTCAATGCTTTTGTGTCAAAGTAAATTTCCCGATTAGAGGTAGCTATTCTTATTGCATGTTTGCCCTTAAATTGTTATGCCCTGCCACAAACATAAGTTATTAATATCGCTGGTGAATTAGAGCCCGGTGATTTAAATATGCTCTTTTATTATCTTTACGGTGTCATGCTTAGAAATGCTTAGCTACCGGTAGAATTGGGCGATTATCGACTAATTATCGACTTAGTCGATAACCTTGATCACACAAATCATTTTATTACTCTATGATCAGCACCTTGTGCTAAATTGCTTTGAAAACTAAAAGTGCAAATGAAATGATTCAGACTTGGGCAGGTGGTTGTATGGTGGGATATTTGGGTGTGTGAATGTCTTGCCCAGGTCAACAAGGACCGAACATCTTGTTTCACCAAAACCACATAATTATGCTAACCACGCGAGGGGAATATGGGACCTCTTGACTAAGTACCTTGGGTGGTGTTAATTATGAGTGGTTGGTGGTTGAAAAGGAAATGTTTGTGTTAGGAGGAACATTAGCAAATCGGCTTGAGTGGCTAATGTGTCCTTCTTGTTGTTGGGTTATGCTCTTAATTAGCATCATCCATGGAAATGTCTCAGAGGACTTAGCCGTGCTTAGATACCAAAGGAAGTGTGCTAATCTAGTGGCTAAAAGACTGGCGATTACGGCGTGTGGGTACATTGGTACACCCTGCGCAGGTATAAACTATTCAAATAGCCTCGCCCCAGGTTATGGACACGCTTGGGATTGGATTTGCGGAGTTAGACTCAACATTTTGGAATTCTTAATTAAAACTTGATGTGGGTGGTATGAACGGGGAGTTCATGCTATTGTTGTGGTGGCTATTGGGTTAGCCACTTCCAGGTTGTTTTGTTATTATTGTTACTTATTTATCGCTGTTTTTATCAAATAAAAACAGATTGCAAAATTGCTGTGAATCTACTACATTATTGCAAATGAAAACTTGCTTTATGCTGAACATGAGTCTTGAGCCTACTCCACTTAAATAAGATTGCATGTAGTTATTTATATAGGCATGTTACTCTACACGTAAGTCTTGCGAGTACATTTTTGTACTCATTTGCTATGCTTTAATGTAATTGTTGCAGAGGAGGAAGTTGTACCCCAAGGGTTATACTTTTGCGAGATGTGCGGCGGTTTCGAGGACTAGGTTGGTGGCCCGATTGGTTGCCTTGTGGGTTTAAAGGCACACTACTTGGCTTTTGTTTATTGCCATCTTATGGCATTTTGCTTCCGCTGTTATTTAACTCTTTAGTTGTATTTGGCCGGTCGGCCCCTTTTGTAATAACTCTATATTGTATGTCTGTTCAATTGCTTAGTTGTGCTTTGGATTCTATTGTGTTGAATGGAATTGATGCATAATTTTTGTATGGGTTATGTGTACAGCATTCTGGGAAGTACATATACGCCGAGAGTTGTGATATTTGATTTGTAATGCTTGAATCATCTTAATGGTTAAGTATTACAAGTTAAATACCCCGGGTTCTCACAGTATAGGGGTGCCTCTCAAGGCTAACAGCAAAAGAGAACTACAACACAGTGGAAACAAAACAAAAAGCAAGGTCCATTCGGCCAGTCCACATGCAACCAAGTGGACGACATCCTAGTGTGCAGGGTCTTCAAAGAGCTCCCCTCCTGACAGCACCTGATCACCTGGATCTCCCACCTCTGCTGGTTAAAACAGGACACAAGCCAATGAGTACATTGAATGTACTCAGCAAGCCGTGGGGAAAACATACATGCAATTAACAATTATGCACGGCTTGACAATGGAGAGCTGTATGGTTAGTTTGTAGAAAGCAAATTTTGACAGTAAATAACATGTATAGATTGCAAAGCTCAAGTTAAAACAATATTACATAAGTACATTTGATTTTGCAAAGGAGACAGTGAGCACCCACTCACTCCCAAGACACCAACCCGGACCTCTCTGGAGTGTCCACTCAAGAGCACCTCAAGACCAGCCCCTGGACCACTTCGCGAGCCAGCCATGACCCCTCTAGAGCTGGCCAAGGTCTCTTCGAGGTAAAAGCCATGACCTCTCGCCGAAGTGCCCCGGGAACACAATTTTATAAAAAGGAATTCTACCCCTCATTCAAAATCTCCGGGCGTGTCCATAACCGAGGACGCGGCTATTCGAATAGATTTACTCTGCAGAGATGTACAACTTTACCCACAAGACGTAGTCGCTTGATATAACACACGTTACCTTAGACATGTGAATCAAGTAGAGACCACCACCGAGCTTTTACAAAGGTACGCTTCGACTTAGTTCTGCCCGCTAAGGTTTCGCTTCCGGTTGGGCTGCAACCTCAACCGGATTCGTGCCCCCTCTTGCGCCAAATACCAACGCCCAACCACAATGTAACCAAATCGTAACAACCCTAGTTATTACACCCGTCCACCCCATAATGGACATGTGGTTGCGCTGCATGGCCCAGATCAATGGCTCCCAAGGTTCAGTCCTTAAATGGCTGCTCAGGCAAGGCTATCCTCAACCCAAATGTGACCCCATAGCTCCAAATCTGGGCACCCAGTGACTCCATAGCAACAACTCATGAAGCACCCAAGTGACTCCATAGCAATAACTCTTGGCGCACTCCAAGACTCAAGACCTTGCCAACTTGCCCGAGCATAAAACAGCTTTGGGGTTTCACTTGGCCAAAGACCACCCCGGTCTTGGCTCAACATGTTTTAACAAAGTGGTCTCAAGACCACAAACAACACAACCGGCAAGATCAACCACGGTTGCTTATCAGTGGCACCAACCAAGTTCCATAATTCAATTAGTCAAGTTTAGCAATATTGATTCATGAGGAGATCAGCGTCTACTAGAGCATGGCTAAGCATGTACGATGTTGGCAATATCAAGCAACACCAACTAATATTACCCAACCTAAAGTGTCCAAGGGAGATCATGTCAACATGTCAAGTACCAAATTCCAAGGGGGCGTAATGTCAAGTAGGAGAATAGCTACTACCCAAACCAATTTCTATAAAAGTAGCTGTGCAAGTTTAACAAATCAAAATACTTTTGTAAGATGGGATTAAGATGATCAAGGGATTCCACGACTTGCCTTCAAAGGGCGAGTCAGCCGAGCTTCAACAAGGGTCAGCGGATCTTCGAGCTCCTCAGCACCAACAGAATCTACACGTTGCAAGAAAACAAATAAATAAAACAACTCAAAAAGAAACCGAAAAGGAACTAGATAGAGCCGACAGGAGAAGAGGTCCACAAGAAGGGAGGTCCAACAAGGGGGAGGTCCAAAACCGAGGGGGTCCCAGAGGAGCAAGGGGAGTTTCTCCAGAACCGAGAGAGATAGAGAGGAGAGTTGAAAAGAAGAACAAGGAGGCAATGGTCACTCTGTGATGCTCTAATTAAAGGGGAAAAAGGATAATAGAACCACCACCAAAAGAAGTGACCAGGTTCAAGGCATTAATACAAAAGGTACACTGCTAGCAAGTACCAAAAGGACAGCAACAGGGCTAAGGAGGTGACAAAAAGTAGGAAAAAGGTACAATGGTAGATTCCAGCATTTAATGTGACCCAACCCAGATCAAATGCGCTTAAGATCTTGAAGAGGAGGAATTGAGAAAGTGAGCAAGTCTGTCAAGAGGTGAACAGACCCGTCAAAGGGGTGGCCTGAAGGGGAGACCCAAAAAGGAGGTCCAAAGAGGAGGTCCTACGAGGATATCCAAGGAGGAGGTCCTGAGAGGAGGCACTAAAAGACACGAGGAGGTCTTAAGGACATAAGGTCCAAAACACCGCAAGGAGGTCCAAGACAGGAGGTCCAAAACACTACAAGGAGGTCTTGACAGTTAGATCCCTCAAACAAGATCCCAACGGTCAAGATCGAGAGCAAAAGGGAGGTCCGCGGAAGCAAGGATACGTGGGAAGGACAGGGGTCGTTAGATCTTGATCAGACGGAGCAAGGCAAATGGGACGTTTGGACCGAGCGAACGTGCCAACAAGATTGGGCCGTCTGATAAGCATCAAATGGTCCTAAGGCGAGGAAGGCAAAAACTCGAGCAGTACGACCTCAAGAGCTAGCGGTGGGTCCAAACGCTCGGGAGGTCTAGACCTTCAGATTCAAAGATCAAACAGAGGAGAGGTCTGGACGGTTAAGATCTCAAAAGGGGCGGTCCTAACGGCCAGATCTTACAAGGGGGAGGTCTGAGCGGTCAACATCTCCAAAGGGGAGGTCCTAACGGCCAGATCTAATAAGGGGGAGGTCTGAGCGGTCCAGATCTCCAAAGGGGAGGTCCTAACGGCCAGATGTAACAAGGGGGAGGTCTGAGCGGTCAAGATCTCCAAAGGAGAGGTCCTAACGGCCAGATCTAACAAGGGGGAGGTCTGAGCGATTAAGATCTCCAAAGGGGAGGTCCTAACGGCCAGATCTAACAAGGGGGAGGTCTGAGCGGTCAAGATCTCCAAAGGGGAGGTCCTAACGGCCAGATCTAACAAGGGGGAGGTCTGAGCGGTCGAGATCTCCAAAGGGGAGGTCCTAACGGCCAGATCTAACAAGGGGGAGGTCTGAGCGGTCGAGATCTCCAAAGGGGAGGTCCTAACGGCCAGATCTAACAAGGGGGAGGTCTGAGCGGTCAAGATCTCCAAAGGGAAGGTCCTAACGGCCAAATCTAACAAGGGGGAGGTCTGAGCGGTCAAGATCTCCAAAGGGGAGGTCCTAACGGCCAGATCTAACAAGGGGGTGGTCTGAGCGGTTAATATCTCCAAAGGGGAGGTCCTAACGACCAGATCTAACAAGGGGGAGGTCTGAGCGGTCAACATCTCCAAAGGGGAGGTCCTAACGGCTAGATCTAACCAGGGGGAGGTCTGAGCGGTCAACATCTCCAAAGGAGAGGTCCTAACGGCTAGATCTAACCAGGGGGAGGTCTGAGCGGTTAAGATCTCCAAAGGGGAGGTCCTAACGGCCAAATCTAACAAGGGGGAGGTCTGAGCGGTCAAGATCTCCAAAGGGGAGGTCTTAATGGCCAAATCTAGTAAGGGGGAGGTCTGAGCGGTCAAGATCTCTAAACAGGAGGTCCTAACGGCTAAATCTAACAAGGGGGAGGTCTAAGCGGTTAAGATCTCCAAATAGGAGGTCCTAACGGCCAGATCTAACAAGGGGGAGGTCTGAACGGTCAAGATCTCCAAAGGGGAGGTCCTAAAGAACTCTGGGACGCTCAAATGTACTCAGGGAGTTCAAATGAACGTTGAGAGGTCCACGGGGAGGTCCACACAGAGAAAGAGGTCTAGATCAAAATAGATCTATACATAGATGAAAGTTTAGACCAGAGAGGGGGTCTAAACACAAAGAGATTCAAACCAACAAAGAGGAGGTCTGGACTAAAGGAAGTCCAAACAAACGATAGAAGGAAAGGTCTAGAGATCAAAAAGGTTTGAAACACAAACCCGAGCTGGTCTAAACTCAAAAGGGAGGTCTTAGACCAACAAAGGGGTCTGAGCAAGGGGGAGGTCCAACACAAAGGAGGTCTAGACCGAGGGAGAGGTCCAGACACAGAAGAGGTCCTGAAAAGGAGAAGCCAAGCTTAAAGGCTCACAAAGCAAAAAGAGAAAAGGAAAACTCCAACAAACTCCAGGAGAAACCGAACTGATTTAGTTGAAGTTTGGTTTAGTCAATTAAAGCTCTTTTAAAATCTCAAGTTAAGCTTTGAACTCTCAACAAAATCAAATGGTTCTTTTTATTTTGAAAACTTCAGGAACTCTAGACAAACGGGACGTTACAACCTACACCCCTTAAAAGGGAATCTCAACCCTGAGATTCGGGCTGACTAAGGAATAGGTTGGGGAACACGGGTTTTGCTCACTCCTCCAACATTTCTCTTTTGAGTGAGACAAAACCGCCACTGAACAAAACTTACCAGGGAAGAGGTCCTGAGCCGATTGGGCTTGCTCCACAGCAACTTGGTTCACTTGCCCCTTCGTAGCAGAACCTGGAGGTCTGATGGCTTGCCTTGATGCTTGGGAAGGGGCTTGCTTCCACTAATGACGTTGAGGACAGTGCTTGGCAAAATGACCCCACTGCTGGCAGTTGAAGCACTAGATACCTTTGGCAAGCTTGGTGCTCTTGAGCTGCTGGCTGCTGTCGAACTCTTGAGCAATGTGACGACCCGGCCCAGGGCACACCCGGGAGGTCCCTCAGGACCTCCTGGGAGGTCCGTAAAGGACTCCCAGGATGTCCCGAGAGGTCCCTCAGGACCTCCTGGGAGGTCCGTAAAAGGACTCCCAGGACATCCTAGGGGACATCCCGGTAGGACCGCAGACCTCCCGGGAGGTCCAGGAGGACCACTCGGAGGTCTGGGGTCCTGACCCGAGGAGGTCGTGGGGCTTGGGGACGAGCCTCAAGTCCACTGCGATCTAAACTGGTCCCCAAGGATCATCGACTAGTTCTCACAGCAAGCAAGTGATAGCATACACATCCACAAAAACTTTATTAACATCAAAAGAGAGTTGATTACAAGGGGTTGCTTACAAGCTCCAGAACCAAGAGCACAAAACACAGCGGAAAACCAAAAGGAAGACTCCATCCATTACACCACAGGTGATTGGCTGGAGGGTGCGGTCTAATTGATTTGGTCCTCTTCATCATCATAGAATTCTTCACCTGCTCAATTCATGAATCAAGCAAGAATGAGCTCAACTACCGTGCTCGCAAGTTACACCCGTCAATTAACAGAATGACATGCATAGGGATATATCAAGGGAAGGCATATTAGGGTTGATTTGCATAAAGCCAATTTTATTTCAATTACAAGTACTAAGTTTCAAGGCAGGTTATAATAGTTAAAAATTCATTTTTTGTAAATTCCATTTTCAGTTGGATAACATTTATCATCAAGATGGTGAAGGATACCCTCCTGTCACATGGCTCCCCGCCCAAACCCAAATTTGGACAGCAATCCAAAACCAGTTTCATAAGTCCTTTGAAAACCAAAACCAAGATCTAACTTTGAGTGACATTGCCAAGATGTCCATGACCGCGACACGGCTATTCAATAGATTTACACTCGCAGAGGTTGTACACTTTACCCACATGACATAAATTCTCTAGTTTGCTTGGCATCCGCCGATACTACCTCACACTTCCTTTGGTGAGAGGTCTAGAGCACATGATGAGGCCTTTACAATGCACCATTCCACCACACCCATCCTACTCTAAGGTTTCGCCTGCATTAGGGCCCCTCTTGAGCCAAGGGAATTACATAGTCATAAAAAGACAGCTATAAAGACCACCCACACCCCAAATGGATCGACCATGATGGAACTTTGCAAATTAATTAGCCAGTCCCACGCCCACACCGAGACATGTGGTTACACAGTTATGGCATAGCCCATTATAGGCTTAGCAAGAGGTGTCTCAAAGACCGGTCCTTAACTGACTTGGGCGACAAACCTCAACCCTGGGGCATCGGAACACACGACCCCCGTGCATGGACATGCACCAACCAAACAACCAGCTTCGCCCAAGTCCAAATCCATTTTCCATTACTTTGATTTTCAAGCCTCTATGGCACACCAATGCCATGGCCACTTGTAAAACCCCCATGACACACCAATTCCATGGCCGAAACCTCCATGACACACCAATGCCATGGCACAAATCATTTGAATAAGTGATATTTTTGGTCAAAACTTCCCAAATCAAGATTTTGGTCTAAGCAAGACTAAGCATTCCATTTTTCAAAAGCCTCGGGTCCTCACTATTGCAAGAACCAGATTTTATCTAGGGTGACAACGGGGTTGATTCAACATAGACAGTGGCCATACCAAGGGACTAGGCATAGCTAGGAATTGAAAGATAGGCATTGAAATAACTTAGTAAAGTAAGCGTGCATACATCTTTGAAACCGATATAAATATCTTGAAGTAATGGGCGCAACATGATCAAGAGTGTAACTTGCCTTGCTCAAAGACTTGAGCTTCTTCCTCTCCTTCACAGAACTCTGGCTCCTCACGGTCTTGACAATCTACACGGTAAAAAACCAAATGACTCAAATAGAGCTCCAACAAGATCCAAAAGACATCTTAATAAAATTCCAAGGTAAACCAAGAGAGAGATTGGGAGGTCAGAAGGAGGTCCAAAGAGCTTGTTGGAGGAGGTCCAGAGAATGCTCGGTTGAGCTAGGGAGTGAAAATGGGGGAAAATGAGAAAGGAAGGGCTGCCCAAGCTATATATAGCTGGAGCCCTGGAGCTTTCTCATGCTATGGTATTCAGGAGTTGGTAGAAAGGACCATGAGGGCAGGTAAGAAATGTGACAAAAGCATGTCACGGGTACTGCAAAAGTGGTAGCATTTAATGCGATTCAATAGGCATTATATGTGGGAAGACTTCCATGCTCAAGGACTCACCAAAGGATAAAAAACTGGTGTGATCGCCAAGTAGGTCCAGCCAAGACCCACAAGGAGGTCCCATGGAGACCTTGAGGAGGTCCCGCAGAGAACAAGGGGAGGTCCTGACAGTTGGATCTCCTAAAAGGAGGTCCAACGGCCAAGATTAAGTGCGAGGGGGGAGGTCTGCGGAGGTCACGAGGAGGTCCTCACCCCCAAGGGAGGTCTAGACGGTTGGATCTCTAGAAGGGAGGTCCAACAGTCAAGATCAAATGCAAACGGGGAGGTCTGCAAAGGAAAGAGGAGATCCTCACCCACAAGGGAGGTCTAGATGGTTGGATCTCCGGAAGGGAGGTCCAATGGTCTAGATCAAATACAAATGGGGAGGTCTACAATGGTAAGAGGAGATCCTCATCCGCAAGGGAGGTCTTAAACGGTTAGATCCGCAAAGGGGGCGATAGTGAGACAGGAAGCGGGAGCAGCAGGAGCCATTGGATTCCAATCGAACCACCCAAAGTAATTGGGCCGTTCGGACCACCCGAGCTAGCGCTGGATCTCAGCCATTTAATTGGATCAGGCGGTCCAAAATGGTTGGGACGTTCGGACCGTCCGAACGCCACAGCAAATCGGACCGTCCAACAAAGATCTAAGGGCTCAGAGAGGGTGGGACGTTCGGACCATCCAAATGTCTCACCAAGATCAAACTACCCAATGCAAATCGGACGATTCATAAGCGATATAAGTGCCAACAGACAGGGAGGAGATCCTGGAGGACCTGGGGAGGTCCTAAAGGACACGGGGAGGTTCAATAAAGGTAAGGGGAGGTCCTAGAGGACATGGGGAGGTCCGGTAGGACACAGGGAGGTCCAATAAAGGTAAGGGGAGATCCTAGAGGACATAGGGAGGTCCGGTAGGACATAGGGAGGTCCAATAAAGGTAAGGAGAGGTCCTAGAGTGACATAGGGAGGTCCGGTAGGACACAGGGAGGTCCAATAAAGGTAAGGAGAGGTCCTAGAGGACATGGGGAGGTCCGGTAGGACACAGGGAGGTCCAATAAAGGTAAGGGGAGGTTCTAGAGGACATGGGGAGGTTCGGTAGGACACAAGGAGGTCCAATAAAGGTTAGGGGAGGTCCTGAGAAGCGGTAGCACCGCAAGGTGCGGGCTGTACTACCGGGTTGGTGCCGAAGGGAACCTCCAGAGAAGGTTTCAAGGATACAAGTAACGGAGGAAAGTCCAAGTAAACACAAAGAGCTTCAACAGGGTTCCAAAGGAACTTAGATGAACGTGAGGGTGGCGTAGGCCTAGGAAGGTTTTCAAGCCAAAGAAGACCCAAGAGGGAGATTTGGACCCAGGGAGGTCCAAGCACTTGGGAGGTCTAGAGCTAAGGAGGTCTGGTCCTAAAGGAGCGTCCAAGCAAGGGAGACGTCTGGACATAAAAGAAATGCCCAGGCAGCAAGAAGGTCTAAACCTTGAAGAGATTCGAACCAACAAAGAGGTGGCCCAAATACACGGGTAGTCTAGACACACAAGAGGTCTGGACTCGCAAGAGGGTTCCAGACATAAGAGGATCTGGGCATAATGGAATGCCCAATCCAGAGAGAGGTCCAGAAGGGGAGCTCAATCCAAAATTTAGATTTCAGAGATCAAAGATATTTGAAACACAAACCTGAGCTTAGGACATCTCAGGGGTAGTTGTGACCCGAAGGGGAGGTCAAAACCGAAGAGAAACTAGAGAGGAGGTCTAGACCTAAGGGGGTCTAAACCAAGGAGATTCGAGCCAACAAAGATGTGGTCTGAAATAAAGGAATCCAAACACAATGCGAGGGGAGATCTGACAAGGTCAAACAAGAGGGAGGTCTGGAAAGAAAAGGGCTGAGCTTAAGAGAAAGGGCAGAACTAACAGAGAAAGGAAGAGATAGCTCCAGAGAGCTCAAGCAACACCAAAAGAACCAAACTTTAGGGTAGTTGAAGTTCAGTTTAATCATTTTAAACACCCAAATTCTGAAAATCTCAAGTTAAGCTTTGAATTCTCATCAAAACAAAATGGTTCTTTTTATTTTGAAAATTTTTCAAAAAGGCTCTGAAAATCAGGGTGTTACAAGCAACTAGATGGGGAGCTGTTGCAGAGGTCCCAAACGCACCAGGAGGTCCTGAAAGCTAGCATTGCACAGACATCCTAGCTCGCTGGGGAGGTCTTTGATGTGCTCTGGACTGTGACATATTCCTCCTGAATGATTCTGAAAGCTCTCTATGGGATTCCTCAATGAGCAAGGCCTTGTTTACGAGAGGCTGAAAATCTGCATAGTCATTTCCAATGACCTGAACCTTCAGACTGGGGTTGAGTCCTCACTTAAAATTCTTCTGCTTGGCATCATCGATGGCAACATCTTCTGGAGCATAACGTGCCAATTGAGTGAATTTGTTGAGGTATTCACCCACTGACAAGCTCCCTTGTCACAGCTCACGGAACTTGTTCTTCTTCATTTCAACCATCCCATCTGGGACATGGGAATGACAAAAGCTTCAGAGAACTCGGTCCAAGTGATACTTTGGTGGTCTGCATGGGTGGCACAAAAATTCTCCCACCATTCTGCTGCTGGGCCTTCAAGTTGATGTGGTGCATACAAAACTTTCTCTCGGTCGTTGCATTGAGCAATGGCGAGCTTCTTGTCAGTCGAGCGCAACCAGTCATCAGCATCCAAGGGCTCAGGGGAAATCCACCAGCCTTGACTGAGGAAACACTAGAGTTGGGGGCTGCATGGCAACTATCTGGTTGTTCTGATTCATCATGGCGAGGAGGGCGGCAGCTGTCTGACTTTGCTGAGCCATCATCTGATTCATATTCTGCATCATGGCACTCATCAACTGAGCTTGAGCTGCCATCAACTGCCCCAGACTTTGCTCTGAAGTTGCTGCTAGAGGAGATGGGGGTGATGGCAAGGAGGGATCCACTAGATCATCTTGACTTGCAGAGCTACGGGTCTGAACGATCTGCAAGAAGCTCCTTAGGTTTATAAGACAAGGAAAAGAAAGCACAAAAGATGAGAGGGAAAAGCACCATAGACGAGTGAGAGCCAGAAAGAAAGTGTCGGGACCCCGAGTATGCAATCCCGGGACCCTCTGTGAATTCTGAGCTAGTCTCAGATCAGTAGCTAGCTCACACAGTTTCAACATTGATGTAATCATATCCATACAACCAACTATAGATGAAGCAGACAAATTAATAATATTTAGCAAAAGGACCTTATGGTCAAGTCTTACAAAGGTTGCCACACAGGGCTAAAGATAACAGAGTAAACTTGCAGTGGAGAACAAAACATCTGGTGGAAGCCATCCGACATGCACACAGGCAATCGAGTGAAGGACGCGACCTAATTCGCATAGTCTTCAAAGAAGTCTTCTTCATAGAACTCGTTGCTTCCGTGTTCTTCTTCAAGGATCGACAACTGTGAGGGCATAAAGCCGTGAGTACTTTGAATGTACTCAACAAGTCGCAAAGAAATGCATGCAAGTAATATTCATGCAAGGTTTGACAAGGATAGCTTTATGGCTATTTTGCAGAAAGCAATATTTGACATTAAATACAAGAAGTAGATTGCAAAGCACAATTTAAAAGATTAATACATAAGTAATCAATTTTCTTTGAAACAACTAGTGAACACCTGCTCACTTCCCAACCATCAACCATCTACAAGATTCACCAACCCATTCCAACATTTTCGACAAAAGTCTACCCTTGCGTGAAATCACCGTGCATGTCCATAATCGGGACACGGCTATTCAATAGTTTTACACTCGCAAAGGTTGTACAATTTTGACCCACAAGACACTAATTTCTAGTTTGTTCTAAGATATATCTATGCCACCGCCACTACCTTAGGTAAGCAATCTAGAGTACGTGACAAGGTTTTTACAAAGCTCTATTTTAACTCGGATCTCGCCTGCTGAGGTTTCGCCATTCTCGGGCCCCTCTTGCGCCGCTTATCAACCTTTGACAGAAACCGAATCAAAACTTTGTCAATAGTCGACTGTGTCTATCCCGCCTAGACATGTGGTTGTACGGTTAAGGCCCAGATCAATGGTTCAAGGTTAAGTCCTTAATGGTTGCTCAGGCGAGACTTTT
Organism: Phyllostachys edulis; assembly: GCA_036346405.1. Taxonomy (NCBI): domain Eukaryota; kingdom Viridiplantae; phylum Streptophyta; class Magnoliopsida; order Poales; family Poaceae; genus Phyllostachys; species Phyllostachys edulis. The sequence continues at coordinate 31,223,376 of CM070563.1, forward strand.
CGCTTTCCATGTGCCTCGCGCACCTAAGTACCTCCCGTACCCTATAATGTGCCTCCCGCATTCCTCCTTTACCATCCAACTGCTCGCCTGAGCTTAAACCATTTTCGTTCAACCCGGCCAAATGACAAAGCCTTGCCATGGCACAACAAATTTATCAACAAGGGCGCTGCCACAATTCCATAGCTCATTTAGTCAAGATTATCATTGTTGTCTAACCCTACCAAAGGACCACCCATCCCCAAGACACAAAATTTTAGTTATGGCGGCAATGATGCCGTGGCAACACACAGCCACACTTCGCATTATTAGCAACACAGGTCGTTACTACACAAGCCACAAACCATGTGCGCTAGGGCAAATTAACATTTATTGAATCATGAGATCGAGACCAACGTCTACTAGAGCATGACTAAGCATAATACTCACTCATGTTGGTATTGCAATAATGTCCAACCAATAATTAACTATCCTAAGGTGTCCAAGGATCATGTCATTCAAGGATACATGTCATTCACAAATTATCACGGAGGCATAATGGCAATTAGGTAATTAACTAATTCCCGAAACCGTTTATTATAAAATTAGCGATGCATGTTTATATCAAACAATATACTTTTATAAATATGGGTTCAATATGATCAAAGGTCTACGACTTGCCTTCGTTGAAGAGTTGAGATGCTTCGGTCGTCGGGTTCACGAAGTCTTCTGGAACGCCGGAATCTATACGTGTGAACAAAGCTAAATAAATAAAACAACTCCAAATAAAATTCAAATAATTACCAAATAAATACTAGTAGGAGGATAAGGAATTTAGATGAATTTAGAAATTTGAATCACTCAAATCGGAGTTCGAATGAAGAAGTTATGGCCAAAGGAAGTTGGAAAAACACATAAAATGATAGATTTAGGGATTTTCCAGATTTTCCGAATTATTTTTCAATAGGAAATCCGATGAAATGCTGCGCGGGTGCTGACATGTCAGCAAAAGGGCTGACGTGACGCCACGCGGTGCTGATGTGGAGCCACCTCAAGATCGCCACGCCGACCGAGCGGCGGCAAGACGGAGACTAAGGGCTCGCGCGTGAATCCATGGGCGCCCAAAGGACCGACGAGGGTACCTACACGAAGAGGGAGTTGCGGTGATGCTGGTGCGCGTGGTGTCGAGGACGCGGCGGCAAAGGGAGGCCAGCGACGAGGACGAAGAGCGGCGGAGGCGGCGGCTCGAAGGCGGCGGTGGGGTTCTAGTGGCCTTCGGGCGGAGTTAAGGTGCGCACCAGGTGCACCGCGATGAGGCGGTGCCGGTAGTGTAGGCGACGGTGGCCAAAGAGGCTTGACAGCGGCGGCGGGTGCGACGAAGCGAAACTTGGCGGCGGCGGTTGGAGCTCCAAATCTGTCGAGCTCGGAGGGAGAGAGGGAGAGTGAGTGGGGGGAGAAGCTAGAGGAGGCCGAGGGCTTCACAGTGCTCGCCTTAAATAGGCGTGTGGATGGCCCGAGGACGAGAGAACATCGCGGAGGTCGCTTCGGTCATTAATGGCGGCTTGACCCAGCGCGGTAAGGGGCTAGCAGGGCATGGGGGGGGGACGTGGGGCGGCAGCGGGTGCGACGGAGGCAGGAGGTAACGCGGCGTAGGACGGGATGGGGAGTGGGTGGCGGCAGGGAGTCGGTGGAAAACGCGGCGCCGGCGTGGACGCCGCGCCCACTTGGCAAGGGTGCTGTACCCGCGCGAGGAAGAAGATGACCCGAGCGGCGAGGGCGACTGACAAGGCGGGCCCACCGGTAGCGAGAGAGAGGAGAGAACGGGGAAGGGCGCGGTGGATGCGAGCCGTCCAATCCAGATCGGATGGCGTCCGATCGGGGCACTGTGCTGCGCGACTGGGCCGGCGAAGCGGGCCGCGTGGGGAAAATAGGAACAGGCCGAAGGAATTCGTTCCAAGAGCCGGAGGGAGATTTTAAAAAGCTTTTCGAATTAAGAAAATACCAAAAAAGCAAAAGAATTTTTAGAAAATAGCTAAAGCCATCCAAAAATTCTAGGAAAATTCACAGAAATCCCTTGAATTATTTAGAACTTAATAAAAATATTTTCAGCTTAACTTTTGCTTTTAGTTTTTGTAAATAATTATTTTTAACTTAGGGCAAAAGGAAAAACCAATTTAAAATCCAACAAAACTCAACTAAACCAACTTGCATTAGTTGAAGTTTTAATTAATTCAAATTAAATTGCTTTTAAAATTCTAAATTACAAATTAAGCTTTGGTGAATTAATAAAACCAAATGGTTACTTTTTAGATTTTGAAAATTTTCAAAAAGGCCTTGGAAATTGGGATGTTACAAACCTACACCCCTTAAACGGAATCTCGACCCCGAGATTCGAGCTGACTAGAGAATAGGTTTGGGAACTCGAACTTGTCTCACTCTTCCAAGCGACTTTCTCTTTCGAGCAAAACCGAAACTGCACAGAGGCTGCACTGACTAAGAAATTACCAGGAATGATGTGTTGAACTGGCTCGATGGTGACTTGATTCACTTGACCTCTTGCAGGAGGAACTGAAGTCCTGGTGGCTTGACCGGAAGTCTGAGTTGTTCCTTGGCCTGCTCCTGGGGTAGTAATTCTGGCTGGTGTAGCTCCCAAGTTGAATGGATTTGGAGTCATGGCTCGACGTTTCTGTGGGCAACTGTGAGCATAATGACCTATCTGGTGGCATCTATAACAAGTGACTCCTGGGGCTGGATTGTTGCTTCCCTGAGGTTGGTTGTTGTTGCTGAATCCTAAAACAGCTAGGCGAGGTGTTGGTGCGGTAGTTCTGAATGCGACAGGAGGAGTGAAACGGACAGGATGCTATACATCCATTCTGAATCTCTGTGGATGGTTTTGATGAGACTCTTGCGGCACCATCTTCCTCTTACGGGACTTGTACAACTGATGTTGAGCGTCTTCTTGCACCAAGGCTTTGTTGACCATCTGTTGGAAATTGGGATAGTCGACTGACACCAATTGTACTTTGAGGTTGGGGTTAAGTCCTTCCATAAAATGCCAGATCTTAGCTTCTTCGGTTGCAACGTCTTCCGGTGCATACCTTGATAGTTGAGTGAATTGGTTGAGATACTCTAACACGCTAAGATTGCCTTGTTGCAGTTTAAGGAACTCTCGCTTTTTCATCTCCATCATTCCCAAAGGAATGTGCGCCATACGGAAAGCAGCAGAAAACTCCTGCCAAGATATATCCTGAACATTCTAACGGGCTACGCAAAGAATTTTCCCACCAAAGTTGTCGCAAAGGTCATGGAGTTGATGGGCAGCATAGAGGACTTTCTCCTGATCATTGCACTGAGCCAAGATAAGTTTCTTCTCAACATCCTTTAACCAGTCATTAGCTTCTAGTGGATCAATTGAACCGACGAAAATGGGTGGCCTAGTTCTCATGAACTCTCCAAGTCTGGACTGAGGTGGAAAGGCTAGAGCTTGAGCTGGGGCTGGTGCAAGTTGATTAACTTGATTCTGAACAAGTGCCTAAAGTAGTTGCAGTTGCATGGCCATCATCTGTTCCAGGTTCATTTGGGGCTGACCAGGAGGTGGTGGCGGAAGGGGCTCTTCTTGACTTGTAGAGTCATGGGTCTCGAACCATCTCGCACAAGTCTTCCTGTGTTTAAAAGACACGAGGAAGAAAGCATAGTAGGTGAGAGGGAAAAGCATGAAGACGAGCGAGATCAAGGGAGAAAGATAGAACAACCTAACTGGGGAAAGTTGGTTTTACCCAAGGAACCAATAGCCAAAAAGCTATCAAGAGGCAAAGAAAACTCAAGCCGAGGGTCCTATTAACCTAACTAAACGACATCGACTTAGAAGGGTAACTTACTAGAGCACTTCTAATCTAACTTATATGGATGGTCGACTTGAACCAAGGTTCGAACTTATAGAGATTACCGAGATGAGAAGGATCAATTTAAATTTAGAAACAAAGTTTCAGAAGGGATAAGATAAAGAACTTATGGATGATATGGGGAAAGTTTAGAATAAGATGAGAGAAGAATAGAGTAAGATGGGAGAAGAATAACTACTCATGTTAATCTGTTGGTTTGATTTAGAAACTAACTTTTGAACCTTTCAACTAAACGACCATGCTAACTAAGGTGACGTCCTACAGTCGATATGGCTCTGATACCATCTCTGTCGGGACCCCGAGTATGCAATCTCGACCCTCTCGTATTCTCGAACTAGTCCCGCATCAAGAGCTAGCTCACACAGCTTCAACATTGATGTAATCATATCCATACAACCAACTATAGATGAAGCAAACAAATTAATAATATTTAGCAAAAGGACCTTATGGTCAAGTCTTACAAAGGTTGCCACACAAGGCTAAATATAACAGAGTAAACTTGCAGCGGAGAACAAAACATCTAGTGGAAGCCATCCGACATGCCCACAGGTAATCGAGTGGAGGACGCGACCTAATTCGCATAGTCTTCAAAGAAGTCTTCTTCACGTAACTCGCTTTTCCGTGTTCTTCTTCAAGGATCGACAACTGTGAGGGCATAAAGCCGTAGTATTTTGAATGTACTTAGCAAGTCGCAAAGAAATGTATGCAAGTAATATTCATGCAAGGTTTGACAAGGATAGCTTTATGGCTATTTTGCAGAAAGTAATATTTGACATTAAATATAGTAAGTAGATTGCAAAGCACAATTTAAAAGATTAATACATAAGTAATCAATTTTCTTTGAAACAACTAGTGAACACCCTGTTCACTTCCCAACCATCAACCATTTACAAGATTCGACCAACCCATTCCAACATTTTCGACAAAAGTCTACCCCTTGCGTGAAATCACCGGGCATGTCCACAACTGGGGACACGGCTATTCGAATAGTTTTACACTCTGCAGAGGTTGTATAGCTTGACCCAAAAGACACGAATTTCTATGTGCTGAAATTAAGTCTTGTCCATAAGGCCTCATGGAGACTTTCCCAAAATCTTGAGGTGAATTGGGAACTTCTATCAGACACTATACTCTTGGGTACACCATGTAGGCAGACAATTCGGGCTAGGTACAACTCAGCCAACTTGCTGCTTTGGTAGGTGGTCTTGACAGGGATAAAATGTGCCACTTTGGTCAAACGATCCACAATAACCCAAATGGAGTCATAGCCCGATTGGGTCCTTGGCAAACCAGTGATGAAATCCATACCCACTTGCTCCCATTTCCACTCGGGAACAGGCAAAGGCTGCAGCAAACCATCAGGCCTTTGGTGCTCAGCCTTAACCCTTTGGCACACATCACACCTTACCACATACTCAGCTATTTCTCGCTTCATGTTGACCCACCAATACTTCTCTTTGAGGTCTTGGTACATCTTGGTGCTCCCTAGATGAATGGAGTAATGAGACTCATGAGCCTCTTTGAGCAGCAACTGCTTTATATCTTGACAGTCCAGCACACAAAGTCTGCTGCCGAACCAAAGAGCTCCCTGGTCATCTTTTAAGAAGCAAGGAGCCTTACCTTTCTTCAAATTTTCTTTGATCTCTTGGAGGTCTTTATCACGAGCCTGCATTTCTCGAATTTGCTTCTGGACAGCAGGCTGAACCTCCAGAACATGCACACAACCTTGAGTGACAATCTCCAAATTTAGTCGTCTCAACTCTTCACACAACCTGGGCTGACTCTCTTGAACCATTAAAGTGCTGCAATAACTCTTTCGACTCAGGGCATCAGCCACCACATTTGCCTTTCCTAGGTGGTAGTGAATTCCAATATCATAGTCTTTGATGAGCTCCAACCATCTTCTTTGTCTAAGGTTAAGATCCGATTGTGTAAAGATGTATTTTAGACTCTTATGGTCCGTAAAGACCTCGCAGCGATTACCAATAAGGTAATGGTGCCAAATCTTTAGGGCATGCACTACGACAGCTAATTCTAAATCGTGAGTTGGGTAGTTAGCTTTATGAGGCTTTAATCACCGGAGGCATAAGCTACCACTCTTCCTCTTGCATCAAGACACAACCAAGACCCTACCTAGAGGCATCACAAAAGACTTCAAAATCTTTTTGGGTATCTCGCAAATGAGCACCGGCAGAGGTTAACCGCTTCTTCAATTCTTGAAAATCAGTGCTCACAAGTCAAGTCCAAACATACTTGCTTTCCTTCTTGAGCAACTGAGTGAGAGGCCTTGCTATCTTGGAAAAACCTTCAATGAATCGACGATAATACCCTGCCATGCCAAGGAAACTTCTAATTTGGGACACTGATTTGGGTGGCTTCCAGTTTAGAACATCCTAAACCTTGCTAGGGTTGACTGCCACACCTGCAACTGACATTACATGACCCAAAAAGATATCCTCTTTCAACAAAAAGTCACACTTCTCAAACTTCGCATAAAGTTGGTGGTCTCTAAGCTTGTCTAAGACCAACCGAAGGTGATCTTCATGCTCCTTCTCAGTCTTGGAGTATACTAGGATGTCATCTATGAAGACAATGATAAACTTATCTAAGTACTCCATAAACACTTTATTCATCAAGTTCATAAAGTATGTAGGGGCATTGGTCAATCCAAAAGACATGACCGTGAACTCATAAAGTCCATACTGGGTTGAGAAGGCTGTCTTTGGGATGTCCTCTTGTCGAATCTTCAATTGGTGATAACCTGACCTTAGGTCAATCTTGGAGAAAACTACTGCTCCTATTAGTTAATCAAACAAGTCATTGATCCTGGGCAAAGGGTACTTATTCTTGATGGTAACATCATTGAGAGCTCTATAATCCACACACATGCGTTGTGTACCATCCTTCTTTGCCACAAAGATCACTGGGGCTCCCCAACGAGAGGAACCCGGCCTAACAAATCCTTTGCTTTGCATTTCTTCAATTTATTGCTTCAACTCAACAAGATCATTTGCAGGCAATCTATATGGTCTTTTGGAAATGGGTGCTATCCCTGGAATCAGGTTGATGACAAATTCCAGATCTCAGTCTGGAGGCATTCCAGGTAACTCACTTGGAAACACATCTGGGTATTCCCACACCATAGAGAGGTCTTCAAACTTAACTTCTCTCAAACAGGCCAAGCTAGGACCTGCCCTAGGAGAGGTCTTAGGGCTAAATTCAACTTGTATCCCTTGCTCATTGGTGAGTGCAATGGACTTGTTGGCACAATCTATTTGACCTTGGTTCTTGGCTAACCAGTCCATTCCAAGAATCACATCTAACCCTTGGGAGTGCATGACTATCAAGTCTGCAGAGAAAGGTACTCCCAAGATTTCCAAGGAAAGATTTGGGCACAAGGAGCTAGTCCTCATTTCAGAGCCCGGAGAGTGGATTAACATAGGTTTTATTAAAGGAGACATAGCTAACCCATTGTTACCCACAAACTTAGAAGAGACAAACGAATGAGAAGCTCCGGAATAAAAAAGAATGGTTGCCGGTACTGAATTAACAAGAAACGTATCAAGAACCACATCCGATGTGGTTTGAGCTTCTTCGGCTGTGACATGATTTAGTCGCCCTTTAGTATATTGTACTGAAGGCTTCGAGTTGGTGTGGCTACCAGGAGCTGAAGGCCCTTGTCCAGATTGGTTGGGAGTTGGAGCTGCAGCTTGAAGCTTCTTCGGGCATTTGCTAGCATAGTGCCCAACTTCATGGCAATAAAAACATGTGACCCCAGCTGCTGGGGACAGGGATGACTTCTTCTGGACAAGACTTCCTGGAGAAGTCCCACGGGAACTAGAAGTGTAGGGACGTCTCGCTTGCATGGGAGACTTTGAAGGGGAGGAGGTCGCAGGCCTCTTGTGCTGAAATTGAGAGGTCTTTGGCTTGGAAAAACCCTCTGATTTGAACTGCTGAGCTGCCTTCCTCTTCTTATGATTCTCCATCTCAATATGCTTGCCCTCTTGACGAATTGTCTTGCTCACAAGTTGCTGAAAATATGGGTAGTCATGAGCAAAGAGCTGGACCGAGAGATCATCATTGAGCCCTTCCAAGAAACGCTCTTGCTTGGACTCATCAGTGGCCACATCTTCGGGTGCATATCTTGCCAATTAATTGAATTTGTGAAAATATTCACTAACAGTACGATTTCCTTGGCGTAAAGATCTGAACTCCTTCTTCTTTAACAAAATCATACCATGTGGAATGTGTGCACGGTGAAAAGCTTGCATAAATTCCTCCCAAGTTATAGTCTGCGCATCAACATGGGACTGAGTGAAGTTGTCCCACCACTCAGAGGCTGATCCATGGAGTTGGTGAGAGGCAAACAAAACCCTCTCACGATCAGTACACTGGATCATGTCTAGCTTTCTTCCCACAACCCTGAGCCAGTCATCAGCTTCCATAAGCTCAATAGTACTGGAGAATGTGGGTGGCCTCATTCTCATGAACTCAGAGATATTTGTCCTTGGAGGGGGTGGTACATAAACAGGAGGTTGGGTTGCTGCTGCTGCTTGAAGGTTCTGAGTGTTGGTGATGGACTGGGCTAACAGATTGATCAACTATGCTTGATTTGCCATCACTTGGTTCCAATCTAGTCCTTGAGCTAGAGGAGGAGGTGGTTGCGGCACTGGGGTCTCTGGATCACCCCCAAAGGCTCTGCCTTGCCCACTAGTGCTGCCACTGCCTCTAGTTGTCACCATCTGCCAGAGGTCCAAAGGTAGGAAAGAGATGAGAGAGCTAAGGGGGAAGAGGTTAAAACAACCAAACCAGCAAAATCAGCAACTCACAAGTTCAAACACGTTCTACTCGGGGCTCACCGCCCTCAGGGCTGCAAGCGAGGAGGTCGTGGCCACAAGGGGAGGTCATTGCAAGAGACCCAAAGGAGGTCCTTGCAAAAGCCACCACCATTGACCACGAGCTCGGAAATCCTAACAAAGGGAAAGGCTCAAAATACAAAGGTTAACTACCACAAGACCCCCTAATGATATGACCAGAGAAAGAGGATCCAATTACTTTATAAAACAATGAAGAGAGCAAAAGGTAAGAGAGAGTGAGGTGAGAAAAGATACAAGGAAGGGGTAAGGATAGAGAGATGACTCAGGTAAGGAGAGAACATGTTATTCTTTTCTTGTTGTAAAATAAGTTTTGAAATCTTCACTAACGACTATTCTACTAGGCTACGTCCTGTAGTCAGGATGCTCTAATACCACTTGTGACGACCCGGCCAGGGGCCTCACCCGAGAGATCCTCCCAGACCTCCCTGGGAGTCCACCAGGACCTCCCAGGAGGTCCCAAGGACCTCTCGGCAGCCTCCTGTGCCTCCCAGAGGTCCAAATGACCTCCTAGAGGTCCGTGGAATTGACCGAGGAGGTCTTGAGGCTCGTAACCTTCCCCAAGAGCCACGACTGCACTGGGAGGTCTAGGGACCAACCCGAGGAGGTCATGGGACTTGGAGAAGTTCTAACCCTCTTGTGATCGTAACCACCCCAAGGATCAATGGTCGGTTCTCACAAAGAATTACAAGTGATAACGCACATCCACACAAGACTTTATTAACAACAAGGAGTTGATTACAAAGTTGCTTACAAGCCACGCACAATAAGGCAAAATACACAATGAAGCAAAACCAAAGAAACCATGTCCACCCAATACACCACGTAATTGGTCGAGGCGCGCGCTAGTTGATCCGGTCCTCATCCTCATCAAAGAAGTCTTCTCCCGCACAATTCATGAATCAAGCAAGAATGAGCACAACCACCATGTTCGCAAGTTACACCCGTCAATTAATAGAATGACATGCATAATGGATATCTCAAAGGTAGGCATAATATGGTTAGTTTGCATAAAGCCAAGTTTGTTTCAAATACAAGTATTAAGTTCCAAAGCTTATAACAATAATCAAAATTCATTTGCAAATCCTCATTTTACAGATGGATAACTTTCATCAATATAATGGTGAAGGATACCCTCCTGTCACAAGGCTCCCTGCCCAACCCATTTTGAAAACAAACCAGAGGTCAAACTTTGAGCAGCTTTGCTAGCATGTCCATAACCGTGGACACGGCTATTCGAATAGTTTTACACTCTGCAGAGGTTGTACACTTTACCCACATGACACGACTTCTCTAGTTTGTTTGACAACCGCTGCTTGCACCTCTCACCGCCGATGGTAAGAGGTCTAGAGCACGTGACAAGGCCTTTACAACGCATCATTCCACCGCAGTCCATCCACTCTAAGGTTTCGCCCCTTCCTAGGGCCCCCTCTTGAGCCAGGTGGGTGCAACAAAGTCATAAAAGACAGGCCATGAAAGACCACCCACTATTCCGTCGGACCAACTGCGATGATAACTTTGTAAATTAGTTGGCCAAGTCCCGCCCATACAGGACATGTGGTTGCACGAAGAGGCATAGTAAAATACACTCACATACCAGTCCTTAACTGACCCGGGCGGCCACCACAACCCTGGGGCATCGGATCACACGATCCCCGTGCATGGACTTGCACTAACCAAACAACCAATGCCGCCCAAGTCCAAATCCATTTCTCATTTCTTTGTTTTGAACCCTCCATGGCACACCAATGCCATGGCCCAGATCATTTAGACAAGTGATATTTTTTGGTCAAAACCTCCCAAACCCAGATTCTTTTCTCTAAGCATGGCTAAGCTCTAGTTTTTCAGAGGTCCTGGTCCACTATATTGCATAAACCAGGTTTTGCCTAGGGTGATAACATGTTCGGCTCAAGACCAGTAGTGGTCATACCAAGGAAATTAGGCATAACTATGAATTTAAAGACGGGCATTGAAATAACTTAGTAAAGTAAGCATGCATTAATATTTGAAATGGAATATACATAGGTTGAAATAATGGGTGCAATATGATCAAGAGTGTAACTTGCCTTGCTCAAAGGCCTGGATGTCTTCTTCTTCTTCGGGGAGCTCTTGCTCTTTAGTGTCTTCACAATCTACACGAGAAAACCACAGCAACTCAATACAAAGCTCAAATAAAACCCAATGAAACTTCAATGAAACTCCAAGATAAAACCAACAGAGAGGCTAGGTCGGTTGGAGGAGGTCCAAGGGGCTTGTTGGAGGAGGTCCAAAGCTCAAGGAAGGAGGTCCAAGAGCTTTGGAGGAGGTCCGAAGCTCAAGGGAAGAGGTCCACGAGCTGCTCGGTTACTTTGGAGAATGGAGATGGGGAAAAAGATGATGATGAAGGGCTGCCCAAGCTTATATAGCTAGAGCCATTGAGATCTCCCAGGGTATAGGTGTTCATGAGTTGGTGAAAAGGACAATGAAAGCAGGCAAAAGATGTGACAAAAGTATGACACGGGTGCTGCAAAAAGTGGTAGCATTTAATGCGATACAATAGGCATTAAATGTGGGGAGACTCCCTTGTGCAAAGGACATAGTCAAAGGATAAAGAAAAATGGATGTGACTGCCAAGTGGGAACAGTCAAAGCTCAAGGGAAAGTCCCGCGGACAGGAGGTCCAACAGACACCACAATGGGGAGGTCCTGACGGTCGGATTAAATCAAGGGGAGGTCTGGGCGGTTAGGATCTCTCAAGGGGAGGTCCTAACGGTCAGATCTAGCAAGGGGGAGGTCTGGACGGTTAGGATCTCCAAAGGGGAGGTCCTAACGGTCAAGATCTAAACAAAGGAGGTCCTGACGGCTAAGATCTTCAGAGGGGAGGTCTTAACGGTCAATATCTAAACAAGGGAGGTCCTGACGGCTAAGATCTCTAGAGGGGAGGTCTTAACAGTCAAGATCTAAACAAGGGAGGTCCTGAGGCTAAGATCTCTAGAGGGGAGGTATTAACGGTCAAGATCTAAACAAGGGAGGTCCTGACGGCTAAGATCTCCAAAGGGGAGGTCTTAACGGTCAAGATCTAAACAAAAGAGGTCCTGACGGCTAAGATCTCCAGAGGGGAGGTCTTAACGGTCAAGATCTAAATAAGGGAGAGTCCTGAGGTGAGCGATAGCGAGATAAGAAGCGGGAGAAGCGGGAGCCATAGGATTTCCATCGAACGGGTCACGGCAATTGGGCCGTTTAGACCGAGCGAATGCTCCAACAGATCAGGGCCGTCCAATACGGATCGGATGGTTCTAAAGGAGTGGGTCGTTCGGACCATCCGAACGTCTCACCAAGATCCAACCGTCCAACGCAAATCGAACGGTACACAAGTGATAGAGGTCTGGATCAAGCGGAAAGCTCGAACGGGCATGAGGGAGGTCTAAATAAACAAGGAGGAGGTCCTAGAGGACATGGGGAGGTCCTGAAGGACATAGGGAGGTCCAAATAGACAATGAGAAGGTCCTAGAGGGCATAGGGAGGTCCTAAAGGACACAGGGAGGTCCAAATAGACAAGGAGGAGGTCCTAGAGGACATGGGGAGGTCCTGAAGGACACGGGGGGGGTCCAAATAGACAAGGAGGAGGTCCTGACCAAAGGAGAATAAAGCCAAAGCAGAAAAGAGGAGGCCACCAAAACTCCACAAACCCAAATAACCTCATGCGATTTTTAGTTGAAGTTTGAATTAATCTATTAAAATCCATTCTGAAATTATCAAGTTAAGCTTTGAATTCTCATGAAAACAAAATGGTTCTTTTTATTTTGAAAGTTCAAAAAGGCTCCAAAAATCAGGGTGTTACACACTTCGGCGAGGTTCCGGTGAAGAGGTAGGAAGCACCGCGTAGAGTAGGACGTCGTGATGCTGGCAGTGTGGTCGATGGCGGACGTGCTCCACTGCTCACGACGCTAGGGGTGGCGGAGGTGAGTTCGGCCGGTCGACGAAGAATGGCGACTCTGGTCAGTAGGGAGCGAGAGAGGAGGGTGGGTGATGGGGACGGGATGAGTGAAAGGAGGGGCACCCCGTGCTCCTTCTTATAGGGTCGGAGGTGGCGGGGAGAGAGAGAATAGCATGCAAGATCATTAACGGACGGGAGCGCGATTTGCAGAATTGGATTGTTTATGGGAAGAATTGATGGCCAGATTGGAGGAGTGATGAGGTGAGTTGAATGCCGTAAATTTCGTAAAGAATGGTGGAGGGAATCACAGAGATTGAGAGCTTCATATGGCCTCTAATGGCGGCATGCATGCTGTGCACTGTCGGCTTGCGCAGGGGAGGAAGGGAAGGTGGCGCGGGCAGAGGCGGCACGGTGGTGGAGGTGGCCGTCGGATTCTAGAATTATTTTGAACTTAATAAAAATAATTCCAACTTTTAATTGGTAATAGTTTTTGCACATAATTTATTTTGGCTTTAAAATAATTAGTGAAAAGCTTTTAAAATTCCGAAATTTCCAAAAATTAATTAAATTTTTATTTTTCACTTTAAATTCAATAAAATCCCAGAAAACTCCATAAATTTTCTTTTTGACTTTAAAACCGAGAAATTAAATAATTAATTTTTTAACAAATAAAGCTCTTTTTAAATTGCAGAAAATCAAGAAAATATTTGACAGCCACAAAATCCAATAAAATAATATCTTTATTTATTTTTATTTTGGTAACAGAACTTTGGGATGTTACAAACTATCCTCCCTTAAAAGGAATCTCGTCCTCGAGATTCGGAGAGGCTAGAAACAAAGGAGAGGAATATAGCATAAATGAATTGAGAGATAGAAAAGAGTCTATCTTCAAGTTGGCGTCCTTTAAGTCCTTGGTGCATCGATAGGTTAGGAGTTCAATGGATTGTTAGAGAAGAGGGAAAAGAAAATGATGAGAAAGAAAGCTATGAGGGGAGAAGTCTACCCACTTAAGCAAATGTTGGACACAAGATAAAAAAATATCTATGTACGACGTACCAAAAGAAAACATACGATACAAGTTAAGAAACAATACAACGCTCTACTCGATCGATACTCATAAGCTAGTGAAATGACTCAATGCACAGAATGAGTCTTGGTAAACTTAAGCTATATGGCTTGGCTGACAAAATGATCTTCAGTATATCTTGTCTGTTGTCCTTGGATGGTGGAGATGATGATACTTTCTCGATGGCTCTATGTCTTGTGGTCTTGAACGTAATGGTAAGAAACGTGTTGACCTTCTATAGAAATTTTTCAAGGGAAAGAGGATCCATTTAATATTATAAAAAGGTGAAGAATGAATTAGGTAAGAAAGAAATTGCTATGAAGAAGCTGTAGATAGAAGACCAAGATGAGGAGAGGACAAATTATTTTTCTTGTTATATAAAATAAGTTTTGAAGTTTCCAACTAACGGCCATTCTAACTAGGTCACGACCTACAGTCGATATGGCTCTGATACCACTTCTGTCGGACCCGGGAGTAAGCCCCCAAATCCTCTGTGTATTTCTGAACTAGTCCCATGATCAGTAGCTAGTTCACACAGTAAACAGATATGGTAACATCCATAAATCGCACAATTTTATTAATAATCAACAGAGTTTATTACAAGAAAGGCTTACAAGCCAACAATAAAGAAACTCAGCGGAAGATGAAGAAGTAGTGGAGTCCAGCTGATCTGCCACAGGCAATCGACTGGGGTAGTGGCCTAGTCGTCGAGATCCAAACTGGTAGCGAAGTCCTTCTCCTCTAAAATTTATTTGCATTAAGCAAGGATGAGCACAACTTCCGTGCTCGCAAGTTACACCTAATAACAAAGTTAATGCATGCATGCATATTAACAAGGAAGGCTTATAGGGTTATTTGTAAGCAATATTTGACAATTTAAACACAATACTAAGTTCAAAAGCTCAAAATTTACAATAACTAAAATTGAGTTTTAACTGAATTAATAAAGCTAGTGTAGGCACCAACCTAACACTAACTTAAACACGGGCACCAACCCGGGGCTTCAACCCATAACTTTTCTCATGGACACCCATCCATGGCAGAACTATTTTACAAAACATTTTAAAAACAAAATTAAAGTCTAACTTTGAGTGGCTTTGCTAAGCATGTCCATGACCATAGACACGGCTATTCGAATAGTTCTTAGCACTCTGCAGAGGTTGTGCAGCTTTGCCCACAAGACACGAGTTCTCTAGTTTGTTTGGCATCCGTCGATAACACTACTCACTACCTTAGGTAAATAGTCTAGAGCATGTGACGAGGCCTTTACAAAGCAACACCCCACCATGGTTCCACCTCACTAAGGTTTCGCTTCCATTGGGCTAACCACCCGTCGGATTCCAGCCCCCTCTTGCGTCTTGTGGGAATACATAGAAGTAGGTCATTCTGACACCCACACATCAACATGGCACAACCACGATGGAATATTGCAAATTAGTTAGCCAAGTCTGTCCCATACTAGACTTGTGGTGGTACGGTGAGGTGTAGCAAAGGAACGCTCGAAGACCGCTCCTTAACTGACT
This sequence comes from Phyllostachys edulis, assembly GCA_036346405.1. Classification (NCBI taxonomy): domain Eukaryota; kingdom Viridiplantae; phylum Streptophyta; class Magnoliopsida; order Poales; family Poaceae; genus Phyllostachys; species Phyllostachys edulis. The sequence continues at coordinate 31,238,632 of CM070563.1, forward strand.
TGGGTAACTTCCAAAAACCTCGGGTCTTAATTCTACCCAAATTAAGCCCGTGCATAAACCTGCACCCACCAACCATCCATTTTTGCCCAAGTCCAAAAAATCATTAAATTTTATTTCATTTTTCAAAGTATTTGTAAACTCCCATGACACACCAATGCCAAGGGTACAATTTAAACAACATTTGAATTTTTGGCTGAAATTCCCAAATCAAATATTTCAAGTCTAAGTATGGCTAAGCATAATTTTTAACAAAATATTCTAGTTCATACTATTGTATAAACTAGATTTTCATCTAAGGTATTAAGGTAGGTTATTTCAATGTCAAGATTTGGATGTACAAAGGAATTAGGCATAACTGTAATTTTAAAAACAAGTATTTAATTTAGACTGAATAGAAATAGGCATGCAATAATAATTTAAAATAGAATTTAAATAATTTGAAATAATGCACTCAAATATGATCAAATATGTAACTTACCTTGCTTGATTATTTGCTCTCAAACGGCGCCGAAATCTGACTCTCCGAAGTCATCGAAATCTATACACAAAAACGATCCAAATTCAAATAACATTCAAATAAAATCCAAAAATTATAAAATAAATACTAATAGGAAGGTATAGACTTTATATGAATTTAGGAAGTTAAATCGATGGAATCGAAGTTCGTATGAGGGAGAACGAATTTTTGGAAGGATGAAAATCACATGAAATAATAGAATTCCGAAAATTGTACTATTCACTAGAAATTGTGGTTTCAGATTGACCGGGAACACAAAAAGAGCTTTATGGCCATGGCCATGGCGACGGAAGCACGATGTTGAATACATCGAGGTGAACTCAACGGTATCGACGGCTTGGCGAGAGGACCTTCGATGGCAACGCAGTCCGACAGAGAAGACCTTTGGCGGGCAGTAGGCGGACGTCGGCGTTCCGGGCAAACGGGAATGAGTTAGCAGATGAGGTTTATGGTGAAACGAAAAGGGAACCGCGGGAAACGCAATGCTCACCTTGATTGGGGTGGAACGCGCACGGTCGGCCGGCGGCGGCGACGACACACAAAATGGATGAAATAATTAACAGAAATTAAATAAAATCTAAAAATTAGGAAATAAATACTAAAAATAGTAGATGAATTTAGGAGAATGAATCAACGGATTTGGAGCTTGCACATGAGTGAACGAATTTTTGGAATGATTAAAATGTTTATGTACAAACCACCTTGCACATGAACTAGATAATGGGCAATGTAGCTTGTCTTCCCAACCGAACAGCAAACAAAATGGAGCTTCGTCCATGGTGGTTGCGCTCGGTGAAGGAAGAGGGAGGGGTGGCTGGCGATAGGGGAAATGGGCTACTTACCCCGAGACGAGGCCGTAAGAGGTGGCGGCGCGGCAAGGGGCGGCCGGCGGTGGCAGCGGCGAGCTCACATTGGTGGCGGCCATGGAGGGAGGTGGCACTCTGGTGAGGTTCCAGCGAAGAGGGAGGAAGTACCGCGTAGAGCAGGATGTCGCGATGCCAGCGGTGTGGTCGATGGCGGAGGTGCTCCACTGCTTGCGGCGCTAGGGGAGGCGTAGGTGAGTTCAGTCGGTCGATGAAGAATGGCGACTTCGGTTAGTAGGGAGTGAGAGAGGAGGGTGGGTGATGGGGACAGGATGAGTGAAAGGAGGGGCACCCCGTGCTCCTTCTTATAGGGTTAGAGGTGGCCGGGAGAGAGAGAATGACATGCAAGATCATTAACGGACGGGAGCGTGATTTGTGGAATTGGATTGTTTATGGGAAGAATTGATGGCCGGATTGGAGGAGTGATGAGGTGAGTTGAATGCCGTCAATTTTGTAAAGAATGGTGGAGGCAATCACGGAGATTGACAGCTTCAAATGGCCTCTAATGGCGACATGCATGCTGTGCACTGTCGGCTTGCGCAGGGGAGGAAGGGAAGGTGGCACGGGGAGAGGCGGCACGGTGGTGGAGGTGGCTGGCGAGGTGGTGCTGGAGTTAGTGGTGGCCGGCCATGCATCCTGGTTTTGAGAAGAAACAATAACAGAGAAGGAATGTCGGGAGGAAGAAGAAGATAGGAGAGAGAAGAGAGGGAATAAAAGGAATTAAAGAAGGAAAATATTGACTGAAAGCAAATTGGAAAGATGGTAAGGCGAATTACTATTCACAGGTGACGGACGGTCTGAACAGCTGGATGTGAATGTTCGGACTGGTTCGAACAAAATTTTTTTAAAAAAAATTTAAGAAGAAGCAATAAATCAAATAGATTTTTAGAAAATAGCAAATAGAGTCCAAAAATTCTAAAAAAATTCACAAAAATTCCTAGAATTATTTTGAACTTAATAAAAATAATTCTAACTTTTAATTGGTAACAGTTTTTGCACATAATTTATTTTGGCTTTAAAATAATTAGTGAAAAGCTTTTAAAATTCTAGATATTTCCAAGAATTAATTAAATTTTTATTTTTCACTTTAAATTCAATAAAATCCCAGAAAACTCCATAAATTTTCTTTTTGACTTTAAAACCAAGAAATTAAATAATTAATTTTTTAAAACAAATAAAACTCTTTTTAAATTACAGAAAATCAAGAAAAATCTTTGACAGCCAGATAATCCAATAAAATAATATCCTTATTTATTTTTATTTTGGTAACAGAACTTTGGGATGTTACAGTAACAATCTGTGATCATCTTCTTGCTTGGCTTCCTGGTTTATGTGGTAGAATTTTTGAATTGTTGCTATCGTAGCCTACCCGTATCCCTTCAAAAGGCAGGTGATGGACAGAATGGAGGCGGCTTGAATGAGTGAAATCCAGGAGTGGTCAGTGCAGGCGGTGGATTCACGGTGTTGCTGTGCACGAACAGCTCGCTCGGCCGCGTGGCGTTGAAGCTCTGCACGTGAGCCAGCGAGAGTTAGGAGGAAGGCCTGATGAGTAGGGCGGTGGTGGCAGTGGCTCAGCGAGGCACGAGTCGGAGCCTGGTGTGGTCAATTCTCATCCAGTTGGTTGGGTTGAGTCAATTCAAAATTAGTCCAACAGTTGGTTGGAATTTCAATTTAAACCTTCCACTTTGACCGACGATCAAAAATAGCAAATAAATACCTAAAAATCTAAAAATTTCCAAGGAGGTTCCTAGGATGACCTAGTACACATATAAATTTTCTAAACTCACTGTTCATATATTATTTGCTTATTTTTAAGTCTTTAACCGCAGGGGTTATTGAAATGGGATTTGAATTTTCTTTGGGTGGATTTGTTTGTAAAAATTTGGGAAAAATTATATTTATTCATGATACATATTATAAGAGTTAAATAAATTATTTCCTAAGAATGATCACAATATTTATTGCTATTTTCTTTTGGAGCTTCATTTTGAGTTATAAGTTTAACTTTGATTTAAAATTGTAGAAATGCAAAAATTGTGCAAATGCTCTAGAACTCAAATGCATGCTCATGAGATGCACATTAATTCTAATTAATAAAGTTGGGGCTATGACAATCATCTTCATTCAGGTCTCATGACCGAGTCCCACACCCTAAGGGCATTCCAAATAGGGTACATATCTTTGATGATGAGCGTCTTCAAAGAATATGGCGGGACCAAGTCAGCGGGCTTGATGAACTACAAGATTTCGAGATGGTGTATGCTAGATTTTCTCAGTCAACCATCAACGTAAGTACTCGATGCCAAACATTTACATATTTGGATTTTTCTTTTTTCTCACTATCTTTCGTTGTTCGGAGAGCTCTTGAACAAGTCGCCACAGTTGGTCTATACCACAGGCAACTTGTATTGCTAAAAAAAGTAGTAGACTGAGCTCTGTGAACTAGTAGTGAGATCGTAAGTATGTGCCATGAGAAGTCTTATTTTGCTACGACCACTCATTCAATACCCATGTCTACTTTCACCTTTGGAGGTCTAGAAGTGATGAAAGAATATTAATTTCTGCACTCGACTATGTAAAAGTTGAGGCACAAAGATTAAGAGACGAAAAAGAAGACCTGCGGAAGAACCTTTAGGAGGAAAATTTTGCAGCTTGCGAGTTACTGAATGAAATAAATAGTAAGTTTTTTTACTTAGAATTGTTCATTTTCATTGACCTTCTTCTCTTTCTCTAACTCTTTTTCTTTACTTTAGAAAAAGAGCTCGATATGGGTAAACTCAAATATGAGGTCGATTCAAAGACCTTGGTGATCAACGAGCTCACCCGTATCACCAAAGAAAAAAAAAACAAGAGTATAAAGGCATGCGAGGAGCAGGGCACAAAGGATGCTACCTCCCACGATGACAAGATCAAGAAGCTTGATTCTCGTTTAGTAGGTAAGAATTCTTTTAGCTACGACTAGTTTATTTACTAGTCTTTAAGAAGTGTTTTTTTTCATGACTAGCCGTACTCTATTTTCAGAGTAAGTAGTCAAAATAAAACAACTTCAGGAAGCTTGAACTCACAGTCAGGAGGAAATGAAGGCTACGAAGATTAATCTTCAAGACAACATTTTACTCCTTAACAATGTGCTTGGTGGATTTGGTACTTAGGAGGTCACTCCTCTTGAAGACACCGTGGTCGACCATACGAACACTATTAGACAGCAAGTCGGAACTCTCCAGGAGTTAATAACTACTCTGAAGACCAACCAAGCCGAATCGATAAGAGAAGTGGTCCAAGGTGCAGTAAGTTATGCCTTGGCAAAACTGAAGGCTCATGACCATAATCTTAGCCTTCAACCAGTCGAAGCTGACTTCAACTGCCTTGAAGCAGAGGCAACGCAACTGATTGAAGAAATACAGTCGGTTGGCGAAAAGATCGTGGAGGAGATGCAAATAGGATCTCCTTCATCAGAGTAGTTGTAATAGGGCATGTAATTGTAAAGATTGTTTCTTGTCTATGAATATAAATCTTTATTTTCCTGAAAATTGATGCTTTGAGTAGTTAGTAACTCGTAAGACAAAAAATAGAAATGAGAATTGAACCTTTAAGATTAAGAATTGAAGTTATATTTATAACTTTATCCTAGTCCCTGACTATTTGCTTAGTTTAATTATATAAACTAAGTAAATAGTGAAAAAGGGTTTACTTAAAAAAGTTGTTTGATTTTTGTTGTTGATCTCGATTGTCATGTATTGGTAGGAAGAGTTAGGAACAGATCGACGCTAGGAAGTTCCTTCTAGTGAGTAGGACTACGTGCAGAGTGGAAAGACTTCACTAGCTAATGTTACTTTCTCCGAGCGATTTAATCAAATCGAAGGTATCAACATTAATCGAACAAACTATAAGAGTGCGCTTTAAAAATAATTCATTCAACCATCTTTATTGAACTCAATTGTAATGTACTGGTAGTAAGAGTTAAAAACAACTCGATGCTAGGAAATTCCTTCTAGTGGGCAGAACCACGTGTAGAGAGGAAAGGCTTCGACTAGGTGGTGTTACTTTCTTCGACTAGGTTAATCGAATCAAGCTTATTTAAAGTAGTCGACCAAATTATAAAATCCTAACTCACTTAGATAATTCTTCGTAAACAATGAAAAAATAAACTAAGTTAATGATTCAAAAAGAGCTTGCTGTAAATTATTTCGATCACATTTTGTTGAACCTAGTATCTTTGTGTTGGCAGCAAAAGTTAGGAACAGGTCGACAATAGGAAGTTCCTTCTAGTGGGCAGGACCACATGCAAAGTGGAAAGACTTTGACTAGGTGATGTTACCTTCCTTTGACTAGTGTAAAGAAAACCAAGTGTTTAAAAAGTGATAGAAAAATCATTGATGCGTTGCTCAATGTAAGACAATAAAGATTGGAGAAAGCATAAACTTTATTGAGAATGTAAGAGGTTACACATAGAACTTGCATAATTGATCAATATTCTATGAGTTGGAAAGAATCCTGCCATATTCCATTGCTAGTCGTACCGAACCTGGCCATTAACTTCGACCACTGTGTAAGGATATTCCCACTTACGGGAAAGTTTGTTCCGATTAGACTGTGATTGAATCTTTTTCAATACCAAGTCACCTATAGCAAGGTTACAAGGTTGGACCTTACGATCGTAGTACTTGCGTAGGGCCTGTTGGTAAACTACTGAACGAATTAAGGCTTGATTCCTCTTTTTTTCGAGTAAGTTGATGTCATCTGTTCAAAGTTGTTCTTGGCCAGAGTTAGTATAATTTTTGACTCTTGTCGACCGAATCTTTAGTTCTGGTGGAAGCATAGCTTCAGCCCCAAAATCTAAGAAAAAATGTGTTTCACCTATAGCCCGACTAGTAGTTGTGCGAATAGCCCATAATACTGAGGGTAATTCTTTTACCCATGCCCCCGAGCGCTTTATTAGCTGGTAAAAAACCCAATTTTTAATTCCCTACATAATTTGGTCATTTGCACTTTCAATTGCCCTATTGCTTTGTGGATGGGCGATAGAGGCATAACACAATTTGGTACCTAATTCTTCACAAAATTCTTGGAATTTTGCATTAAAAAATTATGTACCATTGTCTGTAAAGATTCAACTTGGAACTCCAAATCGAGTAATTACATTTTTCATCATAAACTTCTTGGCTACTTCCATTGTTATCCCAACCACAGGTTCGGCTTCAATCTATTTTGTGAATATATTAATAGCCACAAAAAGGATTTCAAAACATCCTAGTGCTTTTGGGAACGGTTCTAGGATATCGAGACACCAGCATGCAAAAGGCCAATAAAGAGGTATGGTTTGTAATACTGGAGCCAGTTGGTGCACTTGCCTGCTATGAAACTGACATTGTACACACTTCTTAACAAGCTCTCTAGCATCACGGAGAGTTGTTGGCCAGTAGAAACCTTGTCGAAAGGCTCTTTCAACCAGCGCTCTGTAAGAAACATGAGTTCCACAGATACCTCTGTGTATTTCGTGAAGGAGATTTAATCCTTCTTTCTGCGATATACATCGCATAAGAACCCCTTGAGTATCTCGTTTATAGAGGACTCCTTCGACTAAAGTATACATTTTGGCCTTACAGGATAAACGATCAGCCTCAAGATTGTCATTGGGTACTGTGCCCTTCTGAAGATACTCATAGATAGGAATCATCCAAGTATCTTCGTATTCTAGGGATGCTGTCTCAATAGGAGATGTCTCTGGTGTTCTGACCAAAGACGGCTTCTAGAGCTATTCCAATAAGACTCCTTTTGGTGCTTGTGATCGGGAAGACGCCATTCGAGCCAACTGGTCAGCAAGGAAATTATCCTTTCGATGGATATATTGTACCTAAAAATTAAAAAAAATACTTTTCAAGCTTCCTAACTCCCGATAAGTACTGAGACATGGTCGGATTAGAGCATTGGTACTGTTTTTCAACCTAATTCATGACTAGTTGAGAGTTTCCTCTCACGAGTAGTCATCGAATCCCAAGCGCTTTCGCTGCTCGTATGCTAGCTAACAAACCATCATATTCCGCTACATTGTTAGTAGCAGGAAAGTTTAATTGAATAGCATACTTTAAGGTTTCTCTTGCAGGAGATTCTAGGACCACCCCTACCCCCGAGCCACTTAGCGTAAGTGACCCATCAAACTACATTGTCCACTGGTCGTGGGATTCTTACTAGGGATCCTGAATAGGTTCAGGATTTGTCCATTCGGCGATAGAGTCTGTCAAGATCTGGGATTTAATGGTCGTTCGAGACACAAAATGGAGGTCGAACTACCCAAGTTCAATAGGCCATTTTGCCATGCATGTCGCTGCTGCCCTGTTCTAGAGCACCTCTCCTAAGGGAAATTCAGATGCCACAATTATCTTGTGCGCTTGAAAACAATGCCTCAGTTTCCTCGAAGACATGAAGAGGGCATATAGATGCTTTTGGACCTGAGGGTATCGCTCCTTAAGCCCATTTAAGACTTCATTAATGTAGTAAATTGGTCGTTGAATGTTTTCACGTTCTGCAACCAGTACTATGCTTACTACTTGTGGCATAGTAGCTAGATATATTAGGAGTGCCTCTTCTGATTTCGGAGAAACCAGGATAGGAGCACTCGTAAGATACCTCTTGACATCCTCTAAGGCATTGTTTGCCTCTTGTGACCACTCGAAGCCCTCATGTTTCCTTTGAAGTATGAGGAAAGGAAGTCCTTTTTCTCCCAATTGTGCGATGAAACGTCTTAAAGTCGTCATGCATCCTGTGAGGTTTTTGACTTCTTTCTTTGTGGTCAGAGGATGCATTTGTTCAATGGTCTGTATCTTCTCAGGGTTTGCTTTGATTCCTCATGCAGAGACAAGGAATCTACGCAACTTTCCTAAAGAGACTCCAAACACACACTTCTTAGGATTGAGTTTCAAATGATGCTTTCTGAGGTTGTCGAATGTTTCTTGCAAGCCAGAAATATGATTAAGACACTTGATACTTTTTACAACTAGATCATCAGCATAGGCTTCCCAATTTTGGCCTAGCTGAACAGAAAAGGTCATTTGCATCAAGCTTTGAAAAGATGCATCACCATTTTTTAGACCAAATGGCATTTTGACATAGCAAAATATTCTGAATGGTGTAATGAATGCAGTCTTTTCTTCATCATCTAGGCACATATTGATCTGATGATAACTAGAATATGCATGTAGGAAACTTAATATTTCACAACCAATAGTAGAATCAACTAACTGATCAATATGAGGAAGAGGAAAATCATCTTTTGTATAAGAATTATTAATATCAGTAAAGTCTACACACATACGCCACTTACCATTAGACTTTCTAACCATTACAGGGTTAGCCAACCATTCTGGGTGGTCCACTTATCATATAAAGCCCGCTTTAAGTAGCTTGTCCAATTCTAATCTAATGGCATCTCATCGATCAGGTGCAAATCTCTGTAACTTTTGTTTTACTGGTTTCTTGTCAGGACGTAGAGCTAGCTTGTGCTCGATCTCCTCCCTAGGGACTCCGGGCATGCAGATGCTTGCCACACGAAGAAATCTGTGTTTGCTCAAAGGAAGATGACGCGAATGTTTTCCTATGCATGATCAGAAGTGGCTCCGATGCGAATGGTCTTTGAAGGCTCCTCTGCATTCAGCGGAACTTCTTTGACTTAATCGTTCAGCTTTGGAGCAACTTTAGGCTTCGACTATTTGGTCGAAGGTTGCCCTTTGCTTGCTTCTCGAGTAGGTATTTGGTCAACCATCTTGAGGGACTTTCGGTCTCATGTGAGCACCATCTTTTTATCACAGCAGATTGTGATTACTCCTTTGGGACTTGGTATCTTAAAACATTGATAACCATAATGAGCAACAATTAGGAATCGTGCCAGAGTTGGTCGACCGAGTATAGCATTGTATGCTATGTCAAAATTGACCACATTAAAAGAGATTTTTCTTTGTCCTAAAATTGTTTGTCAGACCAAACGTTATAGGAAGAGAAGCTTAAACAATGGGTTTAGCCGAAGTCCCTAGTTTGATCCCATGAAATTAGTATCATACTGGCTTGATTTTTGTCCTTGGAACTTGCTTCTCATCTAGGGCACTCGCAAAAGTATGTTCAGAGAACTCCTACCATCAACTAACACATAATTTACTCGACAGTTGTTGATGGTGGGTTCAACCACGATCGAAAATCGACCAGGTCGAGTAGAAGGGATCGGACAATCACCCTTCTCGAAAGAGATGGTGACTTCTGACCACTTCGGTACTTTATTGACAAGAAGAGGGTCGATGGAATTTACCTCATATTCGACAGCCTTGAGCTGTCGTTTTGACTCATATGCCAAAGATCGTCCATAGATATGATCGATGGTGTGCTTTGGATCCTGAAACGACATCTTCTCATCGTTGTCTGACTACTTTCGACCACTTGTTTGCCCCACCTCTTCGAGCGTAGGAAGTGGCCCTTTGCTGGTATAGTAATCTTCGACTTTTCACTAAAAAACTCGGCAATTGCGAAGGTCGTGTCCTTCCTTTTTGTGGAAAGGACACCACCTAGGCTTATCATTCTTCCGTTCAGGGTGTTTGCCTTTGCCCCGGTTGGAGTACGGTTTAGAGCCCTGGGGCTCCTTATTGCTCATGGCCAAGGCCTCCTTAGAGCTCTTGACTTCAGGCTTTTGGCCTTTAGTCTTGCTCTTGAGTTTCTTGGCCTTTTTGTCATTCTTTTTGCTACTTTCGCCTGCTTCTTAAGTGCCTTTATCATCTCGATCGATGGTACGATTCCACTCGACCGCTTCGATAGTAGTTGCATAATGTTGCCCATCTCAAAAAGTTCAGTGACAGTAGTCGGAGGATTTAAAGTGATATCTTCTGTGATCCTTCTGCTGCGGACTCCCTGCTTAAATGCTCTGATGAGAGAAGAGTCAAAAACCTCAGGAATTGAGTTGCAAACCTAACTGAAACGCCTGATGAACTAGCACAAGGACTCATGAGAATTCTGTCATATTTTGTGTAGGTCATCCTCCTTTCCGGGACGATTGTAGGTACCCTGGAAGTTGGCTAGTAATAGATCGCAGAGATGCTACCATGAGTAGATCGACTCCTGTGGCTGATTTAGCAACCACGATCGAGCAAATCCTTCAAGCACAATAGGAAGGTAATTGGGCATTACATGCTCCCCTCCTCCTGTTGCTTGAACAGTAGTGGTGTAGATTTGAAGAAACTCGATGGGATTTTCTGACCCATCAAATTTCTCCATGTTCGCCGGTTGGAATCGTGGTGAGCAGCGAGCTGCTCGAAGGTCGGGCGAAAACGCCTGGCATCCGGTAATAATATCATGATGCCTTCTTTGTAGGAAAGAAGGCTTGATATCACTGGGCGATCGTACATGACGATACCCAGTGGTGGGTGGACCTGACCTATCATAAGTTTCAGCCCTACGACGGTAATACTCCTCGTATTCCATCTGCTGTTGCCGATTCCTTAGAAGAAGTGGTGAACGACCACTCCCTTAGGAACTTGTCAATCACCAGCTGTTCAAAGGACTCTCCTCCGACTGGAGCCATGGTTAGGAGAGCGACCAAACCTGTTGCCTTGTCATTCTCTATGAGGAGAGTCATTTGAACAACTAGCATTTGACAGAGTAGTTCGGGTACAACTACCAGAATGGTGTTGCTAAGTCTTCTCAAGCTTGACCATCGTATCCTGAAGCCTTCGTGCGATCTCTCCGGTAAAGAGGTTGTAGCCTAGCACTTGTCCAAGCTCTTGAGTCGGGCTTTCAATCAGGTCATTTATCTGTTGATGTTCTTGAGCTTCCTCCGACCTGTACTTGATGCACCCAAGTAAAGTTCTTTGGGTTGCAATTCTCCTCCTCCGGATGGTCTCAAGATCATCCACATTTGAGTCTACTAGAGTATACCTCAGTGGAGAGTGATCATTTCTAGGATTTTGGCCACACTCATGAAGGTGGTGATCCTGTTCATCGTTGGAGGTGTCTGCACCCTCGCCACAAGAGCCTGAAGTGAATGTGCGATGGGAAGCATCCCCAACCTTGTCTCTCAGAGAGAGATTAGGATCTGAGGGGAGGACAAAGACCTACTGGATGCTATTATTTACACTTGCGCCTAAGTCCTCCTGGCTCGAGGAGCGGTTGAAAGACAACATCTTGTGATTTGGAGCAATTCCCTCCAGGAAGGAGAATTCTGGGTTATAACCGTCTCTAGTCAAAGGTGAACCCTGCGAGGGTGTGGTTGAACCTACAGGAGTAGCGGGCTCAACATTGTACCTTGCGGGGGTAACCGAAGGGTGACGGTTATCAGGTGTTGGTTGAGCCCCCGGAATGATGGATTTTAGGACTTGCTGTGCTAGATCGGATGACCTCAAGTGAGGTTGATCATTTGGAGGGGGAGCCCTCATCGTGTTCTGCACCCACCTTGGTGCAATCCTGACCCTGATCGGATGGACCGTTGCCCCTTGAGTAATCTGGTTCCTCGTTTGGATGCAATGTTGTGGGGGGAGAAAGATCCCTCATCAACCTTGTTTGTGGCATGGTTTCCTAGGCCTGGTGACGGATCCCTGGAAACGACATTTCCATCGGACAAAATGATACTCTGCTCGTACTCGTAGCAGACATTCATGTCAAGTTCTACGTAGTCTGCCAAATCGAACTAGGTCTCCTCATACTAGTTGTCGATGATCTAGTATCGATCTTATGAATGAATGTTTGGGGCTTCCCTTGAATTAGATCCATGTAGAAAGAGACACAGGGATTTAGACAGGTTCGAGCCTTCTCTTGGGAGAATAATAACCCTACTCATGTGTTGTTGTATTGACTATGCTTTTTAAACCGGAAAGAAATCACTAGAATTAAGACTTAACCACTTTTGTGTATTGCCTCCAATTGCCTTCTGGTTGATCTACCTTGATGTCCACTGACGTTAGCCCTTATATAGCGCGTGATGGAGTGATAGTTATTCCATGCCAAGAGACGCCTTAACACTTGATGAAATGCACACGTTGATGGTAGTTATTGTCATAGAGGCTACACCCCACGTCGCCTTGCAGTTACATCAAGGACAAAGGCGTAATATGTGTAGTTATCCCAGAGAATAACAGTGTATACTAACTTCTTTGTGTATTGAGCACAACGTATAAGAGTCTCTAGTCGATTGGGTCCACATGTCTGTTGGTTTTATCGACTATAGGGTGGTCGTAGTAAGGCTTATGACCATGAGGCGGTCGTAGAAAGGCTTACGAACACTCAGTTAAGCTCTTCCCTTATGAATAATAAGGGGTATACTTATGAACAATATGAAGATGTTGCTATCTATAATAACAATTACAGATAAACAATTAATTGAGGATTATTAGATCCTCGTCACCGGTATAAGCTATGAGATGAGAAAAAGAGCATGTAGAGTATGATGCATTGCATTAATGGAAATGTGATGATGTTACTTGAACACATGAATAATGATGATATTATTCTCATGATTGATGAGATGTATGTTTATTATTCTATTATGTACTTGCTGAGTCTTGGACTCACTTTTGGTTTGTTGTTGCTTTTTGGTGATCAATGAAGGCGACATGCATGGGATGGAGTAGCACATATGCATCACATGCCATCAATCACATGTAGCACCAATGTGGGTTGGTTAGACACGATTAGTATGCTTAGCTATGCAACAAGTCATTGATATCATTTTGAGTTGCAAATCTAAACTTGACTAAGTGATTATGGAATTTGTTTGTGGAAATAATGTGTGTTCTATGTTGTCACTTGTTAATGGCATATGTTGCACTTAATCAATGGGGTGGGAAAAGATTTGGACCGAGAGAGGTGAAAAGTATAGTGATATGGTAGAACTCTGTGATTGGGTTTCTGAACAGTGGTAACTTAGAGTAGCTTGGCAGTCTTGCTTTGGCCAATTAAGACTTAACTTTGTGTTCCATTGAACTAAGCCATATCTGTACGACTATATGCCTGGTATGGGATATGCCTAACTTAGAAAGTTATGGAGTCTTAACATTGACTACCCAGGAGGTAGGTTAAGTGCTCTGTGATAGGTGGAGGTGTGGACTACTTTGTGGGGTCATATTTATGGGCGGTTCGGTATCTCCAGCTCCAACAGTGTACGTCGAACCAACGAGTGATGTTGGGGTCAACATTATGTACAACGGGAGAGTCAATTATCGAGATGAAGTTTCTGAAAGGTTTTGTTATGATTGGTACTAGCTACACTAGTTATATCGTGTAGGTAAAGTGTATAACCTCTGCAGAGTGTTAATCAATCTATTTGAATTGCCGCATCTGTGGTCATGGACATGCTCGGGGATTTCACACGATGTGTTGATTTTCATAAAACAATTGGTAGGAATAGCTGTGTGAATTAACTTATATGGCTATATGAAAGAAATTGATTAGGCTATGTGATCTTTGTGAAATACTTGTTAAATTATTATTGTTAATTTTTTAAAATTTCACTTTCATTCTATTATTTGTATGCAAATGCAAGTATTGCTTTTGCAAAATAACCATAGAAGCTATTTCCTTTTAAATAAGCCATCATCTATAGTTACGTTCTGTGGTACAACTTGTTGAGTACTCGGAGTACTTATTCTTGCTGCATATATCATTCAGCTGAAGTGGAGGAGTCTTCGCTTGTTTTCGAGGAGGAGTTTCACGAGGAGGTTGATTGCTAGGTTAAGATCCCAGTCGGTTGCCTATGGTAAGTCGATGGGTTTTCACTGGAGTTGCTTCCGTTCCGCTGCCATCTCTTTACTTAGTACTCAGCCCTGCGTGGCTTAATAAGTGTAAAACCCGACCATAAGGTCACAACCGCTATTTATTAATCAAATTAGTCGATTATTCTTATATTTGCCTAGTGTGGAATGATATTCATCTATATTGATACTGTGTGCACTAACGTGATCCTGGACTAGTGCATCATACACATAGGGTCCAGATTTGCATATTTGGGTCGTGACACAGTATAAGCTATGAGATGAGCAAATGAGCATGTATTGTAGAGATGCATTGTATTAATGGAAAGGTGATGATGTTACATGAACACATGAAAAATGATGATATTATTCTCATGATTGATAAGCTGTATGTTTATAGTTCTATTATTTATTTGCTAAGTCTTAGACTCACTCTTTCTTTGTTGTTACTTGTAGGAGATTAATGAAGACAACATGCATATGATAGAGTAGCATATGCATATGACATCCATCACACATACATATTTACTTTGTTACTAGCATTAAATCTAGAGATATGATAATTTCATTTAGAGCATCTAAAACAGTCCACGTCAGCTGTTACTAAGGGGTTGCCACATCAATATTTAGGTGATGTGAAGGAGATAAGGTGAGGAGAGAAGGTGGGGTTGTTTCTAGATGAAGAAACTAGCAAATTGTTAATACCAAGATACAATAAACAACCAAATACTCTATTGGAGACTTACTTGTTACCTAAAAACGCGTTTTGTGGGTCCCACTGTCTTAAAGCAAAATATCCTCTAGATTATTTGTGCTGACCGACTTCATTATTGATATGATAAATGAGCTAAAATATGCAGGCCACAAAGTTGTACTTCATTATTGATCATCAAAAATCATGCACACTCGTAACAATTAAAGTGTTAGACACAAGCTCAAGAAACAATCTATTGGAAGGCTTGTTTCTTTTTATTAGATTGAGTACTCTCTCTCCTCTTAGTAACAAGCTAAGAAACAAACTATTGTAGATGCTCTTAGAATTCATTAGTAGACTTGGTTATCATTAACTTAATGATTGGAACTTGATTTATTTAATTATGGTTAGATTATATTAATTGTTGCTAACCAATGTTCTCGGGCACATGATTCCGGGCATTCTCGGGCGCGAGACCCCGAGCGTTCTTAGGTGCATGGTTCTGAGCGTTTTTGGGCGCATGGTTCCTGTGAAAGTTAATCCTTTATACATTTATATTGTTATGATTGTTGAAAGATGACCTATTGTGATTGTTGAAAGATGACCTATTGTGGGTTTTACTCCATGCACTTGCTAAAATTATTAGTAATTATGGTTTAAATTGTTAGTAAGAATGATTTAGATGTCATTCTAGGTTTAGTGTTAAATCGGGATGTTACACTATACTCAAACACCCATCATCATTGTGGAGCCATCCGATATCTAGGAAGCATCAGACGTAAGAAGGTTAGTGTTTGTGTTTCGGTTCTGTCCTCACGAAGACGTGCGCGATCTGTGCAATGAGGATTCTTTTTTCTAAGTAAAGCACTAATTGTTACACCCTGGGCCCAAAATCCCGAGAAAAGGGAAACGTTCCAAGCTATTCATCCGATAGGACTGACCTATGGACAAGGCGTAGCGTGCGCGCTTAATTGAACCCACGCCATAAATATAAATATGGTGCTCTAAGAAATTATAAATTCAGAATTGGAATTTCAGAAATAATGGCTTCGATATAAGTAAACTCTGAATTACAATTTCCAAAAAGTTGTGGTTTCCAAATTTTTACAAGGATGAGCTCTAAATATAAATTCGCATGGCGGCAGCAGCAGCAGCCGCATGCGCAAACAAAATTTGGACGGCTTTTGTTGTTAGGAGGAGATAGGATTCTTAACGAAATATAGGAAGTTAACACCATTACCTCTCAGTTGAAATCAGGAGTAAATTACACTTTGCACTACCAAATTTGACTCCATATGCGCCAAGCACCAAGCTTAGACTTTCTTTACGCATAGCATGAGGTAATTTGCTATTTAACTGTGCAAAACACCCAGGTTAAACTTTTTTTTACATAGAACATCGGGGTTTTACTCAACTAAAGTAGATTATGTTGTGCAAAATGTAATTTACTCACATTAAAGTTGTTAGAGCCGACATATAAAGGAGTCACGGCATGTAGCTTTTCTTATCATGAAAGAATGAAATAAAGTCCTCTTCCCCTAAAGTCTTTGTGGTCCTCCCCTCTGTAGAGATATATCCAACGTTAGGATAACGACGAAACAAGTTGAAGCATTAGCAGGGAGAAAGCGAACCATCAGCAGCGAATATCGTTGCTAAACCATTCATGGCGGAATTGATTCCCTAATAGTGGTGAAACAAAAAAGATCTATTTCAATATTGGATTACCAGACTTGGAACATGTAAAATAGAATAATACTATATTCCAGTATTTATCCCATGAAAGGACCATGAACGCCAGACACTTCGTTAATATGGTATTATAGCACGCTACTATACCACTGCAGAACTTCGCTACATCTCAATTTTTTGGTCATTTTGAAATTTTCAAAATAAAAATAATCATTTGGATTTTCTTGTTTTGTTCAAAGCTTAATTTAAAATTTCAAAGGAAATAAAAACAATTTATTGTGAATAAATCAAACTTCAATTAATTCAAAATTGTTTTATTTGTTTTTCTGCTTTTCTCTTGGATTTCCTTTTCCAAGATCTTTTTGTTATTTCTTCTAAGTTCCGTTTAACTTATTTCTATTATGTTTTCCAAAAATTTCTTTCCTTTGTTGTAAAATTTAATTTAAATTAGTTATTTCAAAGATTTGGATTTTATTTGGAGTTCTTGATTATATCAATTCAAATCTCAAATCAAATTCCAAAAATCAAATAAATTCTCAACCAATTTTGAATTCAAATTCTCAATTTGAATTCACCTCTCCTCAATTTAAAACCTCAGCCAAAATTCAAATTCAAGTTCAAATTTCTATTTGAATTTTCTCCAAAAGGCAAATCTCATAATTTCATGTCATTGCATTCTTTTTGTGCCGGATATCTTTTTCTTTTTTCTTTTTCCTATTTCTTTCTCTTATTTTCCTTTTTCCTTTGCCTTGTTCTGCTTCGGCTAGCTGTTTCTCTGGCCGCCAGCGCCAAGCCGCGCCGCCCCCCGGTCCGACAGCGCTGTGGCTGGCCGCCCCTTGACCTTGCCCGCTCTTGGCCACACCCAACTGCACCCGTGCCTGCCCGCCCATCTGGATCTGAGCTACGCAACTTAAACCCTTGGGTTACACTAGAACACTTCGGACAAGCACCACAGAGTCCATAGAAAAAAACAGTCGATTAAGCAGGAAAAGAAGGCGCGACGGGTGAATGTCAAAACAACCGTGTACTTGTAGAAGAGCATGTTTCCATAAATATAAATATGGTGCTCTAAGAAATTATAAATTCAGAATTGGAATTTCGGAAATAATGGCTTCGATATAAGTAAACTCTGAATTACAATTTCCAAAAAGTCGTGGTTTCCAAATTTTTACAAGTATGAGCTCTAAATATAAATTCGCATGGCAGCAGCAGCAGCGTGCGCAAACATAATTTGGACGGCTTTTGTTGTTAGGAGGAGATAGGATTTTTAATGAATATAGGCAGTTAACACCATTACCTCTCAGTTGAAATCAGGAGTAAATTACACTTTGCACTACCTAATTTGACTCCAGATGCGCAAAGCACCAAGGTTAGACTTTCTTTACACATAACATGAGGTATAGACTTCCTTTACACATAACATGAGGTAATTTGCTATTTAATTGTGCAAAACACCCGGGTTAAACTTTTTTGCATATAACATCGGGGTTTACTCAACTAAAGTAAATTATGTTGTGCAAAATGCAATTTACTCACATTAAAGTTGTTAGAGCCAACATATAAAGGAGTCACGGCATGTTGCTTTTCTTATCATGAAAGAATGAAATGAAGTCCTCTTCCCCTAAAGTCTTGGTGGTCCTCCCCTCTGTAGAGATATATCCAACGTCAGGACAATGACTAAACAAGTTAAAGCATTAGCAGGGAATAAGCGAACCATGATATCGTTGCTAAACCATTCACGGCGGATGTCAATATCAGTATCAATCTCATGTAACACATCTTACCAGGGAGGGAAAATTGCAAATAACCCCCTAGAAATCAGCTGGAGTTTGACTTACCTCACTACAAGTATTTTAGTGGCATATGCCCTCCTACAAGGGCATGGATATTTTGACATGCCTCCTAGCCCCCCTGTTGTCTTGGTGTTTTTTTTTGTTGACATGGACTTCGTGGCATACCACCACGGCTATGGACTAGGCGCAGCGTGGTTAATTGAACCTACACCATATCCCTCCTACCGGTTTAGCCTTGTCTACCGCATTCCCATGCCTCGATTTGACTCGTCTCAAGGAGGGAAGGGAACATGAACGCTTCATCTGCTCACCCTTCTGAATCCGAGGTATGCAACTTGGCCATGCTAGAACACCTCGGACCAGCGCCATGAAGTCCACATTAGCAAAACAAAACAGCCGAGTCAGTAGGAAAGATGGTGCCAGGGGACGTCAAATAGGCCATGTAATTGTAGAGGAGCATGTGCCATAAATTACTTATAAGGAAGTCAATTAAACTCTGGCTGACTCTTAGGGGGTTAGGAAGTAAATTAAACTCTGGCTGACTCTTAGGGGGTTGTTTGCAAGTTTCCCTACCGGGAATAAACATTCCTCACAGGTAATTATTTCAAGCACAGAACCACATTCCATAGTGTAACTAAAAAACACCTGTGAAGTTGGCCGAATAACTCAGGAAAGCGAAATATGGTAAATTAATTCCAACAAACCTTAGTGCGACAATCAACATCAACCGACGTTGTGAAGGACCAAACAAAACAAGCAGCTAACTCTAGTATTTCAACTCTCTTTTGAGAGGTTTCGATTTCGAATAATTTTTTTTCGTAGGGCACGGAAGAAAGAATCTACAACCTACTGTGATGCTAAAACTTGTTCACACCCTAGTGTTAATCTAGTTTCCACTTAGCTGTAGGCTTGTAGCCTACAATTCTGTAGGATCTCATATCGTCGTCTGAAACTTGAGAAAAACTGGTATGAGGTGCCGTAACCGCATAAACATGTTGAATAAAAGGGAAAGATTTGGGGGAAAAATTAATGAAGTACGAAACTTTTGTACCTTCATCTGCCACCGCCTATTGATGTGGTGTAGTCTTGATCAGTTTTTCACCAGCATAGCGCAAACGGAGCAGTCGGCTCTGTGAACAGAATTCAACGCAATGGCTGAAAGAACTCCCTGAACTCGATGAACTGAACTGCGACCTTTTCGGGTCAAACTGTTTTTTAATCTGATATATAGCTGACAGTTTTTTTTTCTCTTCTACACTTGCTACATATGAGAATCTGTTAGACTCGAAACATCCAAGAGCCTGAAAGAAATATCTTACCAATTTTGTTGAATATTGAATAAACAACGTAAATTCGAGTCTAAAAAATAATTTACGAAAAATAAATGCTCTCCCACCAACTTTTATCTACCGACCGTCTAACACTAGTTAACGCACATACTTTTATTTAAAACCACCATCGCAATCTTTCCTCTTCATTCCACAAAACCTAAACTAGTAGCAAACGAGCTAGCAGCATGGATATGATGTGAGCACATGTTAGAGTAGCTTGTAATATCCTGTTTTCAAAAACGGGAATAGTAATTACAATTCGGTTCTTGATTTTCAAAATGTATTTCAAATAAGCTTACATTCTAAAACTTCTAGCTTCTATCTAGCTCAGGTTTGTGTTTCAAACATTTTCGCAAATTCCCAAATTCAAATTTGAGTTTAAATTCTCCTTTTCGGAATTGGGCATCTTCTCAGTTTCTCCCTCCACCTTTCGGGCTCAGCCCACTTGCCCATTTCTCATGGCCCAGCACTTCTCCGGCCCACTTCCTCCTCACAGCCCACCTGGCCCGGTTCCCTTCTTTCTTTCCCTTGCTTTCTTCTTCCCAAGGCAGCCACCATGAGCTCCCCTGGTAGCACTTGCAGCACCCCATGTTGCTCCCGCACGCGCGCACGCCACCTCTGGCTCCTCCTACCACCTCCTGCCACCTGTGTGCGTCCGCTTGCGTCGCCCACATGCTCCGGCCGCTGAAGTCGCCGCGCCCCCTTAGCACCTGCACCCCATGCCTTTGCCCCGTCTTTGCTGCACCAAGTGACACCACCGCGCACACGCCCGCATCAGCGCTCTGGCTCCACCCCGCGCAAGTCGCCGCACACACGCCGCTCTGCATGCGCGCGCC
Source organism: Phyllostachys edulis (assembly GCA_036346405.1). Classification (NCBI taxonomy): domain Eukaryota; kingdom Viridiplantae; phylum Streptophyta; class Magnoliopsida; order Poales; family Poaceae; genus Phyllostachys; species Phyllostachys edulis. Next base: position 31,259,074 of record CM070563.1, read on the forward strand.
TACACCCATTACCTGCCTTGTCGCTTCGCCGCGCTAGAGCCACCCATGCCGGCCACCAGCGCGCCCAACGGCTCCTCCCAGCTACAAACAGGGCCCTGGGTACCCCTTGACTCTCCACTTCACCCTCCTCTCGCTGGTAAGTCCCCTCAAAGGAGAACACCCGAATCCGCCGCTCTTCCTCCGCTTCAGCCGAATTGAGCTCCTTCGCCGCCATCTCCTCCTCGACACCCCTCAGCCTGATTCCTCGCAGCCGGAGCTTTACCCCGTCGCCCTCAACCTCCTCCAGCCGTCGGCCGAGTCTCTCTGCCAGCCTAGGCCGCCGCCACCGCAAGTCCTCCCCACGCCCAGCCAGCGTCCGCCACTCGCTCGGTGCTCCCTGCCTCCTTGGGCAGACGTGTAGCTTCCTGTGCCACCCTAGTGCCCGTGCTCGCCTCCCCTTTCCCTCCCTTCACTCTAGCCGCCGGCACCCTTGTCGGCCACCGCTCCAATCGTTGCCGCCATCTACTCGGTGCCACCCTGGCCCTAACACCACCTCCCATGGCTTCCTCCCCTCACCGGCCACCCATTTTGCCGGCCTTCGCCGCCCCTCCCGCTGCCACTCACCGTCGGCCAAGCCGCCCCCGTGCGCCCCTTTCCCTGTCCCTTGGCCCCTCTGTTTCCCCTGTGCGAGCCCCTCTGCCTTCTTTCTTCTTTCAATGACAGTGGGCCTCTTCTCCTTATGAGCTATTAAAGGCAGTGAACTCTATTTTAGTTCATCTGTTACTTTGTAATTTATTCAAAGCATAATGGTTAACTTCCAATTATCAAACCCTCTGAAATTAATGATTGTTCAATTGATGACTTAAGTTAAATTAATCTTCTGCTAATGTTTAAAAACTATGAAATACAAGAACTTAATTTACAAATTTCTAGAAATTGAATTTAAAGCTTTTTGAGAATAATTATGTTGATCTCAATAATCCTATCAAACTTTGTTTGGTCCAAATAATAACCATTGCATCTTTATCCCCCGATCTAAAGTTATCAAGGTTAATTAAAAATAATTAATGTAAAGATAAGCCTGGCAAAAAGATCAAGTATCCTCTCCATATTCCAAAAATCATGAAGACGTTTAAAATGATGACTTAATAATTAAGGAAAAAGAATCTTTTAAATCTGAAGTCCCTAATCCTTATCTTAAATATAACTTATGCATGGATATATACATTCTTGTGTAAGCAGCAAATAAGTTAAAAGTGAAGTAATTAACTAAGATGCCTTTACCATCTAATTTAAAAGACAACTTAAATTTAATGTCTTGCTAAAGGTATCATCTTGCCCAATATCAGTCATCCTATCTTTATCTCTAAATATAAATCACCGGTGGTAATTAAGAATAATTAATGTACTAACATTCCAGGCACAACCTCAAGAGATAACCTTGGTAATATAAGGACTCCAAGTTTAACTCGTCAAATTAAAAATTATGCTCTTCGCATCTTAAACTCACACCCTAATCTCTTTTGGTTAACACTCATCGGCTAATGCACAGTGCTCTTTTAAGACCCATATCTATCAACCGAACTCATGTGGCTTCCTCAATATCCAATAATTAAAGAAACCCTTGAAATTAAAAGATCAAGCTATGTCTTTTCCTCGATCGGCAATATCTTGCCATCTTTCGAATCCGAAGTGAATCTCCCCGCAAATGTTCCTTCGACCTTGATCCTCCCTTGTTTTCCCTCTCAGTAGAGTTTCTCTACCATTTCCTCTTTTGCTCAAGTATTGTTTGACTTTGTCAAACGTCCCTCATTCGCCAAATCTTCTCTCATGGCCTCGATCATTGCAAATCCTATTTAAGCTCTTTTGAATTTATTTGATCTTTTGAAGTTCTTTGGATTTATTTGGTTTCTCGGTTGTTATCGCGTAATTAGAAGTTGGAGTCCCGAAGAAACAACAACTCGAGCGAGATCAAGATTCGGATGAAGACGCGGACCAAGAATTCAAGACCATTGACTAAGGAGGTTTTGAGTAAGATCAAGGCCACGGTAAATTGACCCAGGCAAGTCAATGCTTTGATCATATTCATCCTACATTTCATGCAAATTATATTTATTTAAATTACCAAAATTGCATGCTTTAATTCTTTAATCAAATATATGTGCAAACTTAATATGCCATCCATTGATATTTGAATCCATTATTCCATGTCACCCTAGTAACTATATGGTAAATACTAGTTATAGGTTGTACTTCAGCGACATGCTAGTCTTGCTTAAGTACTAGGACATTAAATGTCCCACTTATCATCTTTTAAACATGAAAAGTGGTTTGGGCAGTCATTGTGGGTAAATGACTGAGATGGTTGAGTTGATGTATTTTACTCCTCAAAAACCCTATAACTTGCTGTTACTATCTGGGCGGATGATATGATTAATGGTATATTAGTGGGTGCTAATGTAGCCCAAAGAATGTTGGTTGTGAATGGTGTATGGAATAAACTGCCTAGATTACCCCTAAGGACTTAATCTTGTCATGACCTCCCGTGTAAAATAAGTACAACCACAAGTCTACAAACTGCAACTTGGCTCAGTAAATTTATTAGACTCTAAAAGTCATCTCACTAGTGGAGGAGTGAAGATGTGCAAGCTTTGGATACATCCGGCTTGAACAGGACACCAATACAAGGTGAAGTTGCCAATCATCATGGTGTAGTCCAACTACGCTAGTCCCTCAGGTGAACATCCCGCACAATGTATGGGCGTAACCCCATATGGGTGAAATGACGGAAGGGACGAGATATCTAGAAAGGTTACTTTGACGGTCGCTCAACTACATGACTAAGGAATCGTGTAGGGTAACGAGTATGACTATCTCTTGTGGGTACAATGTACAACCTCTGCAGAGTCTAAACTGTTTAAATAGTCGTGCCTACGGTCAAAGACGGATATGGGAACTTTACTTGAGTTAGTTCTATTTCAAAAACCTTTGTGGGTGGTATGAAAATCAGGATAGGCTCACCTAGCCCTGAGATTTGATTTTACCTGAGCCATCGAGCTCACCGGTGTTAATAATGGAGGTAGCTCTAATCAAATGAAGCACACGATATAGGTTCTGACGGAGGGGACCTCTACTGAAATAAATATTGCACAATTACTCTCTTTAATAAAATGCAATTTGGTTAAAATGCTAAGTGATAGGAATTTGTAATTATGATAATTGAAAAACATTGCTTTAGCAAATAAAATAACCCGAGCCATCCTTGTTAAGCCTTGCATGTATTATTATTGCATCTTGTGTGTTGGCTCGCGAGCACGGAAGTTGTGCTCATTCTCACTCATTCCCCAAAAACCCTCAGAAGTAGGAAACCCTAAAGATCACGACTACTATGAGGATCCAGAAGTTGGAGGCCTAGGAGATGATGAAGCATAATATAGTTCTTTTTAGTCTAGATCTCGCCCTAGTCTAGTTGACTCCGTTGGTGCTTGCGTGCATCCTATATTGCCTAAGTTTTCAGGTAATATCGGATGCACACAGGTTTCCCCAATCGCTTGCCTGCGGAGAGATGTGCTCTCACCCCTTTTTCTTCCGTTGTCACTTCCGCTACATTTGTAATGTAATCAGTTTGGCCTGTTCGGCCCTTATTGTAAAACTTGACCCGATGCGGTCTATGTAAACTCTGATGTGTTAAATCAATGAATGGTATGGTTTCATTTACGCCATGTATGAACTGATTTAACAATGTGTCTGTGAGTGCTATCTATGGATCCAGGGAATAGCACAGTGTCTTTCACAGAGGATTTGGATTCTCAGAATCCGGGTCCGACATGGCTTGACCCAACTTGAGACACTATTGAGATTGTTATGATTCTATGTGTCATCAGTTAGTCTCAAGCAATGATGATGTATAATCCTTAGACCTGAGATCAATATAGTTTCCTATATGTGTAACAATACACTTTGTCAGACCCCTGGCGTGGACTACCTGAAATCCTTGTATGTGTACCGTACTAGTCTCATGATCAGTGACTAGTACACACATCCACAACATTGACACATACATCCATACACAATTATATATAACATGAAACAAATATGGTACATAACTTAAGCAATTATATAATTTAAATTACAAGGGCCGACCGGCCAAATAAAAGATCAAGTATCAAAAGTAGCAGCGGAAAAATAGTAATTTAAATGCAAAAGTCCAGTGGTATACCCATCCAAACCCTTAGGCAATTGACAACAACGAAACCCTAGAAAGACTCATCCCCATACCCTTCGGTACTGGGAGGAAAGAAAGCATCGTCCGGAATCTACTTATCCTCATCCTCTGAACAACAATTTAAGCAAGATTGAGTACATTACGTACTCAGCAAGGCTCTATGCTACAAGTTATTTTCAGCATTAAGCAAATTTATTTGCAATATCAATACGTAGTATTTAGCAATGGAAGTTTAAAGAGCAGTTAAATAAATAAGGAACAACACACTACTACGGATCACCCCATTACATACGGTTCGGAACCGTCATCACAGACGGTTTCCGAACCGTCTGTATTTGTTGGTCTGTGATAACAAGTGTGTTACTCAATAAATAACAAATCACAACCCCCCTAGCTACGATCAACATCTTATTATCTGACATAGACATGTCACTCAACTTAAACAACATCAAAAATACCCATCCCAATATTTCCTAATAAGACTGTTTTTTGCAAAAGTTGATACTATACCCCATGTGACTGCATTAAGCATGCTCATCACAGTGAGCACGGCTATTTGAATAGATTTACACTCTGTAAAGGCATACAACTTTACACACAGTATACAAATTCTTTAGTTTATCCAACATCCATCGATACCACCGCACACAACATTATAGTATGTAGTCTAGAGCACGTAATGAAACCTTTACAACATCTAGTCCTTGCCTTGTACTAGCCCGGCGAATGACAACCCTCACTTTGATCCCGGGTACCTCCCGTCAAAGTGAGGCATTCACTGTTGTATCGACAAGCTTTGTTCCCACTGCCTCGGCGAAGGGAGCCCCTTTGAGCAAGCCTACCTGGTCATGCTCGTACTACTTTGGCCTACCAACATGCAAGGTTAGTCTTTGATGACTTAATTAGCTAAGGTCGTCCTATGTCGGCACATGTGGTTGTACGCTTAGGCTTAGAATGGTGGCACCTGCATTCGGTCCTTAATTGACACAGGCGAGGATCTCACCCTATCTACATGCGAGAAACCCTCTCACATTCATCAGTTCATATTATAACTCATCTGCATCGTAATATAGGTTTTTTATTTTTATTTTTATATAAAATTAATAGAGGTAACACCTCTGGACCATCATTTCAAAATCTCCCTAATCATATCTAAGATTTCATCCCACTTTCAAATTTTAGTAAAGAATAGAGCCCGGCTAAACATTTATGCGATATTCGCATTCGAAAAACCCAATTTGACATCATCTATTGCCTAAACCATACTCTAATGGCTACAACGGTAAGGATATCAATATTTCAAGGAGGATCATGCATTCAATAGGAATTTAACTACCGTTACTCGCAACATAGCAAATTTTACTCAAACATACACGCATGCATAATAGAATTTGCAAAAGAAATACAATAATTGAAATAATGGGATCAACATAGTCAAAGGGGTGCTTGTCTTGCTCTGGTATCTCATAGTATGAGGATGGAGGATCGTCGAAAATTTCGTTTGAGGTATCGACGTCTATTAAAAAATAGCCGAGAGTAAATTAATTATAAAAAATAATTTCAACAATAATAAAATCCAAATATTTTTGCATATTCAAACAAAGAATGATCTTGGATGAATTTAGAAAAAAATATTAATTCAATTAGGAGTTTATATGCGAAAGTTATTAACGTTTTAAATTTGCTTGGTTTGAAAAATCTTGAAATAATAAAAAGGTGACGTCGAAAGCGTATTTTCTGAGGTTTACGCTTTCCAATAGAGAAAGTGTATTTCCTCAGGACTAAGAGTGGATTTTCTCATTTTATGAATTGTTCCTTTCTATTGGATGTGGGTAGCAGTGTACGATAGATGAGATTGACTTGCATTTGATTTATCATTGAATTATTACCATTTTGTTGAGAGTACCTTACCATGACATGCATGGGAGGCCTAGTTTATTTATTAATTTCTTTTGTTATTATTTCCTATTTATCGAGGAAGCTCCATGATTTTAGGTGTGTCCTATGAGTATCATCTAGATACCATCCTTACGATTTAGACAACGACTTTTTGCGTCTGAGTTTCATCATTGTATTGATATGTCCTTTTCATAGTTATTATCGTGATTGAGCTCACACTAAGGTACACCTATTATACTAGGTTAGCCTTTAAGGAAAATATGTATTAATGACTATTTTTAGTTAAACAGCTAACTCATCTCACTTCATGAGGCCTAGGTGTTATAGACTACTAGTTCTTACCTAGCAAATGTTCATCCTAGTTACTTGATTATCAATTCTTCTAACAAGAGGCCATTGTAGGATTCACTATGGCTACATTTTATTTCAACCTAGTAGATCTAATAGGAGGAACCTACAAGGCAAGTACTTATAGTTTAACCCCTATTTCCATTTTAGGCTTAATTGTGTGTGTGGCATATGTGTCATATTATGTTCTAGTTAAGTTGTGCCTGTTGGATAGTTAATTCTCAATTTGGTCAATTATTAACGGCCCAGGGTCCAGTGGTCACGTAGACACCTTATACATATGTGGCTACCTTTTAACAAAGGTATAAGATTTTATGGTTAACACAATTTCTAGTTGGCTTCTTTTTTAATCTAGACATTAGTGTCACACTAACTAGTCTTCAATTACATTTTGAGTGGTAATTTAGTAAATTAACCCTATACTAAAGAGTATTATGGCTTGTTATCAATTCATGTTACGCTAGTTTATGCCTAGTTATTATATGAAGCTAGGTGTCGGTGATCTAGAACCGATCTTATATATGATTGTTTGATTCGGGAGGTCTCCTAGATAAGAATCACACAGAGAATGACACGAGGATTTTATACAGGTTCAGGCCTTCTCCAGAGAGAATAACAACTCTACTCCTATGTGGCTATATTGAGTATGCTTATTACAATCAAGAGAAAGACCAGGGCTTATCCTCTAGATTGCGCTTGTCCCATTCTACCTTCTGACTTCAACCTTATATAATGTATGAAGAGGTGGCAGTTTCTCCAAATGAAGAGGTGTCCCAACATTCCAATTGATGAACTGCTTGATGGAAGTTGCTGCCAGGGACGTGGCACCCTCACATTGCTAGGCACTTGTTATCAGAGACAGAAGTAATTCATGCAGTTACTCACAGAGAATAATAGCGTATATTAAGTACCCCATGTGTTAAACATGACGCATAATACTCCCTAATTGATTAGGCCCACAAGTCAGCAAGCCCTATCAATTACAGTATTGTCGAAGCTAGGCTGGTCAAAGCCAACCAAGTCGTAGAAGATCTTATGACTGCTCGATAGTCGTAGAAAGGCTTACGACTATACCATGGCTGTAAGAAGACTCACGACCATGAGATGGTTTATGACTAGGTAGCTTGACCTCTCCCTTATAAATATTAAGGGGTATACTTAAGACTAATATATAGATGTTAATATCTCTAATAATAATTATAGATAAATAAATAAATAAGGATTATTATATCCTCATCATCTAGCCCCTAGCTTCGAGTGAAAATAACTTACTTAGAAAAGAGAGTCATAAAAGGTCTTACGACCACAAAGTAGTCGTAGAACGATGGTTAGAAGTAAAAGCCTTTCCAATTGGTATTTCATTTTGACTAGAAAAAAACTTGGTCAAGAAGGTAATTTCGCTTGAGGTGTAAAGACAGACTCGGTTTTCTTGAACATGCAAATTAAAGAATCTCAATCGACTCTCACAAATCTGTCTGTTGGAGTGGTTTCCAAAGAGGTGGCAACTGTTGAGTTTTCGTGATGTTTAACTCAATCGTGCGGTTATAAAAACTTACCGCGGTATGATTCTAGGGTTCTTACTCTTTCCCCCTTTGCTTCAACTGTTCCTCAAGCTCTTGCGTTCTCCGCCGCCAGCCAAATCGCCTCCTTCCTCAAAGCTTTTCCAAATCCAATCCAACCTCACCTAGAGAAAATGGCCGGAGCCACTTCTATGTGGGTGGAATCGAAGATGGATTTAGCCAAGATAAAAGCTTTGGTCGACGCTGAGAAGATTCCGAAGAGGGAATTCATGAAGTGGATTGAAGCTGTCGGGCAACATTGGCCATCGGGGGAGATTGGTCAGATCCCCGTCTTTCAGGCGTACTGCGAGTGTGGCCTTCGACTACCCGCTCATCCCTTCCTTACACTTGTACTTGAGCACTTTGGGGTGGAATTGGTGAACCTTGTTCCTAATTCCATCACAATGTTAAGTGTGTACATGTACTTGTGCGAAGCTTACCTTAGGATCCTTCCAGACCTGGAGCTGTTCCAATACTACTATGGAATGAGCAGACAACCTGGAGTCACTGGGAGCTACGGTCTAAAGCTCCACGATGGAAAGGCTAAGTAGTACATTCAGATGTTCACCCGGTCGTCGTGGCCGGGGTGGAAGAGGAAGTGGTTCTATTAGGAGACGACCAGTGAAGACAACCTTTTCTTTGTTGGGAAGACTACCGAGAAGATTTTTTCTTGGGATTCGACTCCCAAGGATCTTGGCCGGATCACCTCCTACATTCAATCCATTGAAGACTTGAAGGAAGAGGGGCTCATCAGATGGCACATGGTTAAGGATTTCATCACACGCCTCATTAGCTCTTTGAAGAAACGAAGCACATCCCATGTGGATGTACTCGGGGGCTAAGGATTCGACCAAAAATTACGAGAAAGGTAAGTAATCTTTCAACTTATCTTTATTTTGGTTAATCTCAAGCCTAACTACTGAATGTTTTTGTAACACCCCAGACCAACATAGAGCCTAGGATGCTACCATACTACTCTACTGAACCAATTAATTTCAACATTTTAATAAGCAATTAACAAACATTCAACCATGAATGATTAAATTCTAATATTCAAGAACTAGCACAACCTACATTTAATCAAGATAAAAAATATCATCTATCAACTCAATATAATCCAAGCATGATTAATTCTCTTCATCAACCAAGTCTAAATCATACCATCTATGCTACACCAAGGCAGCAAATATTTAAATGGTTACATCTAAAGCATCAATAATCATCAAAGTTACGAGGATGATAGTCTAATCCAAACTATCCATTAATTCTATCAAATAGGTTAAAATGAACTCAATAACAGAGGTTTAAGAGCATAAATAGAACATCCACGAATACAAATAAGACATCCACCACAAAGGATGGTCACAGTCTGAAATTAAAGGAATTATCATGAACTTAAAGTTTAGTAAATGAACTAATTTATTTGCCAATAATATTCTAAGTGTATTGTGCGTCAAGACTATCCCTTCCCATGCATGTCGCTACCTCGAGAGGCACCTAGAAAGAACAACACAGCAAGAGTGAGTCCACGACTCAGCAAAGTACAATAGTGATAATGAACATATCTTCACAATTAGCCAATGAAGATATCAAATATTCTTATGACCACATCGATGAATCATAAACAAATCACTTATACTTGTATGCAATGCATATGCCAAGAATGCTCTTCCTTTCTTCTTTGCAATTACTGGTAATGCGGAGTAGTACATCCGTCGATGTATACTCAAGCATGTGCCCTTAGGCATAGGGACCTCAAGCCCACACTACACGAGTGTGGGGACCCAAGCCCGTCCAATGCATGATGGGGATCTAATGCCCGTCTAATGCATGACGGGGACCTCAAAAGAAACAACCCTTGGCTACCACGTAGACTAAGGTTCAGGAATAAATGCCATGATGCAAACTGAAACTCACATTCTCAAGCCATCAAGAAAGCATAATATTCAACAATATTATCAAAACATAAAACTTCTTAAGCAAACCATGGCATTTATCATGAATGAAATATCACAATTCATTCTACACTACTTGCACTTGCCTTAACCGTGAGACGGATGACGACGACGGAAAGGCTCTAGCCCTGGTGTTCACCACCACCTAGCAACCGTAAATTATACTAAGTATACCACTCAAAAGTGCTCAGCATAGCAATGTAACAAAATGAAAGCAATCGCTCTTACTCGCAACCTGAACTTAATCGATAAACTCCCAAATTTCAATCTGTCCAACACAGACAGCTATCGATGAAAAATCCATAACTTTTGAGTCAAAACTCCAAAAGTCATGAACCCAATTTTACTAGAATCTAAACAAACATAGCTACAATTTCTCAGGTTATCAAAAGATCAAATTATCTCATCTAAGCCTTTGTTTTTAATCCCCAAGACCATTCTGTCATCTTTGGTATTACTGACTTGGGAATTTCATAACTTGTATTTCGTACATCCAAATCCATTGTTCTAAGACTCTCTGGAAACTATAGAAAACTATATTTCTCAATAAATTTATCACAATTATCCCCACTATGCAACAATGGTTACAAACAGCCAAGCCTTTCACTTCTGTCCACAACTGAAGGACAGATTACAGCATTAACTTTAAAAATTCATAACTTTCTTTCTATCCGTCCAAAATTTATGAACTTTATCTTCCTGTAATCACCATAAAGTTATCTAAATAACTCATGCAGATCAATCGACCAAATTTGTCCATCTCTAAACTCTAATGCGCAGAACTACGTTTGCTGCCTAAATCCCGAGACTAAATAAGCACCCAAACTTGAAAAAATCATAACTAATTCATATTTTATCCAAAAATTATGATTTAATTCTTTATGGAAAGCCCACACGAAACCCCACATAAGTCTAGGAGACACTAAACTCTGGATCCACATGGATCTAAGTCAAAATCGCACGTCAACAGAACAGAAGAATCAACCGATCTACAACAGCTGTTACAGAATAACTAATGACGACGAATTGCATAAGGAATATCTACTAAAATATGTGGGGAATGTGAAGTTACCCAAAAAATCCCACTGGACTTCACTGAATTCCCCTCACAAAGATCACCCCCACCTTCTTCTTCTTCTTCTCCTCCCTTCTCCTTTCTTCTTCCCTCTCCTTCCTCTTCCTTATGGCTGGCAAACTGCAGGAGGGAACACCCGGAGATGGCAGCAATGGGGGAGGAGTCGGTGGTGCAAGGGATGGAGGGAGGGTGGTGCGGCAGCCAAAGGGGGAGGGAGAGGGGTGTGGCGGCCAAGGGATGGAGGGAGAGGAGGGGGTCGGCCAAAGGGCTGAGGGGGAGGGGTGGCTAGGGTTTGGGGATGGGTGCCCCCCTCTTGGCCCACTTATGGCCAGCCCACAAGGGCCACATTGCCTTGGGCCAGAAGCCCAAGGTCCAAAACCCCCCAAAAAAACTAAATTTTAATGTAATTTCTTCTCCAATTTATGTTGTTCTCTATGATCTTTATTGCGTTTACGAACGAATATTCGAGATATTATAGTTTCATCTACTTGCACAGATCTCTCACAAATGGAGATTGACATTCGAGTCAAATTCGTTTGTGAAAAAGCTTCACCACCTGACGTTGTGGCTCCTTGAATCCTTGCGATCGTATCCGCAAAGGAGAATGGGGAACGCCTAAAGGTAACCAAGGATTCTTTTCTTCTTTGGACCCTCGTAGTCATAGGAAATGACCACTAAATAATGTTTCTTTTTCTGACCTTTCCAGAAAGTAGGCATGGAAGATCGTCAGAACGACCAAGAGGTCGGACTGATGGTTATTGGCCCGGAAGCGAAGCAAGTGAAATGTCACATCCCCAAGTTAATTAATGAGGATTAGTATGTATCTCATGAGCATGCATTGTGTTTTTGAGCATTTGCATAAATTATTGCACCTGGAAAATCTTAATCACAAGATTAAACTTTAACCTAAAACAACTTCCCAATTGAAAATAGGAACAAATACTATCAAAGTTCCAAGGGAAATAATTTATTCAAATACTGTATTCTTTATCAAGAATAAATATATTTTCCCAAATTTATGGGACTAGCTTCAACCCTTACAAAATTCAAACTCAATTCAATAACCTATTCTAGGTTTGAATTTAAATTAAGTAAATGGTTCTTGACCAGTGAGGTTTCAGAATTTTTGTGAGCTCTAGACCTTCCCAGAAACCCCTCTGATTTATTTCAGATTTTTAGGATTTTATTTGCTATTTTAGTGGCCCAGTCAAAGTAGGATCAGTTAGAATCCAAAACCAGTCAGCCCTTTACTGTTCCTCGAGCTTAGACCCAACCCCGACCGAGCCACTTTGACTTGGTTAAACCCAGTACGTCCTAACCATTCGATTTGAAATGAACCATCAAATTCAAGCTGGGCTGTTCAAACCGTCCGAACAGCCTACTCGATCTGGACTATCAATTTACAATCGGACCGTCCGCATAGACTGGTTCGTTCGGACCGTCCGAAGACCCCACTCAATCTGAACCATCCATTGTCGATCGGACTGTCCAAAACCTTTTGACCCGAGCCAAGTGACTTGGCCCAACCAACTAATCGCACCGACTGAGCCAGGTTGCACTTGCGCGCGTGTTGAGTCACTGCCAACTGGGCCCCACTTGTCAGCTCTTTCTCCTTCCTCCATCAGTTGGGCGCACAGAGCACATTCACCACGTCGTTGCAGCATGCTGCTCCGGTCCGTCAACACCGTGAGCCACCGCCCATGGTGACCACTCTTAGAGCTTCGTGCTTAACGCCGCTCCCATCTCCGTCAATGCTCAGGGATAATACCCCCTCCATGCCCTCTCTTTTCGCCATTCTTCCTCTCAGTGGCTGAGGAAGAAGAAGCTCTCCAGTGCAACCTACTTGGTTAAGCTTCAGTCCAATGCTACCCTTCTCGTTCTTCTTCGATGCCGTTTCCATTTTAGCTAACGCTAGCTCGTGCCTTGGCTTGTAGCTCTCGAACCATCTTGGTGCCATTCTCAGCTCTGGAGCACGCACCCGAGGACACCACTGTGTCTTCTTCGTCTCAATTAGGTTTTACCTCGACCTTGTGCGTCACTTTGTGTCTTTTAGCATGATTAGAGCTTCCCCTCAACTAATTCCGACCATGCACGACAGGATCTTGTGGATTTGAAGGGATTCCGTTTTTGGCCGAAGAACAGCCTCTTCATCTCCCACTTCAATTTGCTAAGGAATTTTCAAATTCCTTTCACATACGCCTTACCACTAGCATCCTTGAGCTATCCTGACCATTCACTTTCCTTGGTTTTCACCAGAGCATCCTCTCCGTGTGAACCGCAACCACCGTTGTCATCTTCTTCGTCGTCGGCCCAGTTCCGAGCATCTCTGGCCACCTTTACTCATCTCCATCGTTTAGGTAGACTCCTTATAGTCCATAAACACTCGGGCACCCGCTTGTATGCGCATTGCGGAGCTATAACATTGCCTGCATGTTTGCCGTAAGTGGTAGCGCCGCCCTTCTCCGGCTAGCCGCAGGTACAGACCGGCTCAGCCATCGTGACCACCACCATTAGGTGCGCATCACTATTAATTATCCATCCATTCCCTTGGCCGGCTTCGCCATGGCCTAAATCGCCGGTAATGCTCCAGTAAATCCAGAGCTCATTTTGTCGGACGCTCCGACTCACACTGTAGCTTTGTCATTAGGGTTTAAGTGCAATCATTAGTCTTTAAGTGCGGATCTTTGTCGGAAAATCATGTGTTAACAGGTTAAGTAATAAGCTCCGAGTGTATGACATGTGGGCCTAGCCCCTGATTGCGCAGTGCACGGTGCACAAAGTCAAATGGACCATGTCTATGCCAACGGGCCCTACATGTCAGTTCGTTCTTGTTAGAAGTGTAAATGAAAAACGCACTATACGCTGGACCCCTCACGTCAGCATCTGTGGCTAGCGCAGCGCTCAGTAGAAGAAGTATTAAAAGCTTTAGAAATTCGGAATACCTTTATTTGTACACTGAAAATTTGAATAACTTCAAAAATACATAACTAAATCATCTTAACTCCAAAATGAATGAAACCAGTGTAGATAATTTTCATCTTGAATGAACTTTATTTCAAAAATAGGTTTCGAAACTTGTCTCTGTTCTTGAAAATATAGTTTTTGGATCTGCCAACGTAGTAGTATCCTTCACAAAAGATACAAAGATTTTCAAGTTCTCCTTTTCTAGTCACTTAACAAAGCCGTGAGAAGCCGAGACTAGAAAATTCTTGTTGTCATAGTAGAATGGTACCTTGGTCTTAGAGGCTTTATGCTTACATGCTTCAATCGCTTCGATCGCCTTGGCTTTCTCTGTAGCAACTATGTCTGTAAATAATTTTGCAAAGGACCTGATCGGATCGAAACTTGAGTCCGCCTCTTGCTTGTCGACGGCCTCTGCAAGTCGACGCTTTTTTGGCTGGAGGAGCTTTCATATGAGGACCACCAGGTTAATTCCGTAAGATCGAGGCCTTCCCGGTCTTATAGAAATAACTCTGGGCCTCAAGTAAATGAATTCCAAGTTAACTCCATCAAGTGAGAAGTCTTGAACGAACTGAAGCTCCGATGATCATACGTAATGCTCCTCTGTAAGCACTACATGATGACCGGTTCTCCAGCAGTCCAAGTAAACACTTAACGAGTTACAAGGGAATTCAAAAACAACGAGTATGAAACCATGTTGGCTCCCAAGATCAGTGACCAATATGCGCATACTCTCATACAACGTTGATCACATCCATACAATAATCATACATTGATAATTCAAAAGTCATACATCATAATAGTTCAAGTCTACGACTATAACAAGTGGCCGACGAGCCAAATTCAAAAGAAAATATTAAGTAGCAGCGGAAACAAAGTAAACAAACCAAAAGGTCCAGCATGGTATGCCCCTTAATCTGTGGCAACCAACTGGGAGTTAAATAATAGCACTATTCGTTAGCGTCGCCTAAATCAGCGCTAACAAACTGGTCTAGCGTAGAAACATCGTCACCTGAATTTGCAGCAACCGGGTTAAGTACAAATGTACTCACAAGTCTTACACAAAGGAAAATTTATTTATGCTTAGAGGTTAACCAAGGATGGCAATAGTGGCTTAGTTTTGCAGAAAACGCAACAAGTCTTATTCTTCCTACACATACTAGTTTTATAATTGCCATTTAGGAAACAGATTTGAAAGAAAAGTAAAACATGTGCTAAAGGAATTCATTAATAAACAATTGAGTCAAACAAATACCAAAGTGGCAGCCCACTGATAAACAATAAAGCATGAATACCCATTCATGTTGAATACCAAGTTGTAGCCATGTCAATTTTAATTCAAAGTCTAACGATAATGACTCCCGAATTCAAGCGAACGTCCGTAACTGTGGACACGGCTATTCGAATAGATTTACACCTTGCAGGGGAGTACTACTTTATCCACACGACTCGATTAGCCCGTAAGCCTCCGGATAATGACACACTTCCTTAGGTATGTCGACCGGGGAGATCGAGATTCGGTATTTTTCAGCAAGAAAATCCCACACAACTAGTGTAGCTAGCACTAATCGTAACAAAACGCTTCCGAAACTTCATCTCAAGCATTAATACTCCCGATGTGCTTTACGCCAGACTACCCCACACAGGAAGTAAGTCCAACACACATCGTTGGACAGAGACACGACGAACCGCCCTGTGATGTGACTACTTGGTAGCACACCTCCACCCATGCAACACAGCCTAACCTACTTCCTAAGTACCAATGTCAAGAATCCATAACTTACTAAGTTAGGCCCGTCCCATCAGGCATGTGGTTGCACGAGAGGCTCAGTTCAATGGCGCACAAAGTTAAGTTCTTAATTGACTAAGGCAAGACTTCCAGTTTACTACAAATCCCTATGCACACAGATTTTTAAGCCCATGCACACAGATCCACCAAAAGTAGCACACAGTATCCACCACTTGCCTCAGTCTAAATCCTTTCCCACCCTGTTGGTTAAGTGCAACATATGCCATCAACGAGTAATAGCACATAGTACACATAGTTTTTATCACATAGTTCCATAGTCACTTAGTCAGGTTTATATTTGCAACTTACATGAGATATGACTCATAGCATTGCTAAGCAATCTAATCGTATCTAACCAACCCACGTTACACATAGTTTTTATAACATAGTTCCACAGTCACTTAGTCAGGTTTATATTTGCAACTTACATGAGATGATGACTCGTAGCATGGCTAAGCAATCTAATCGTATCTAACCAACCCACGTTGGTAATACCATAGCACCAACTCAATATGAACCAATCTAGGGTGACAAAAGATTATGACATAACAATTAATCAAGGTGGGTGTAACAAATTGGACAATAGCTATACCCAAAAGCATTCAAATACATACTTAAAGTAAATGCAATAATTTGAATCAAAGTACTTTGAAAACTGGGTTCAATATGATCAAAGGTATAACTTTCCTTGGAAAAGGTCTTGGTGTTGATCTTGGTCTTGAGATGCTCCTTGTTCTTCAAAACCTCCCGAAGTATCGACGTCTACTTGCAAACGAAACAAAGAAAGAAAACAAATAAAAAAGGAAAAAAACTCCAAAAATTAAATAAAAATCTCAAATAAATAGATCTTGAATTTATATGAATTTAGAAATTTGAATGGGCTCAATCGGAGTTCGGATGCAAAAGATAAGGGCTTTGGAAGTTTGAATCTAAAAGAAAACCCTAATTTGGAATTAACCCAAATTTCTGAATTATTTTTCAATTGAAAATTCGGATTAATGCGCAACGCTGACGTCAGTGAGGGATTTTTCGAAATCAAAGAATAAAAAGAAAAACCTGACGTGTGGGGCCCACACGTTAGTGACTCAGTGTATGGTGAACTGGGTCTATGAGAGATGGATTTGGGATCTGATCTGATGTGCCACGTATGCGCACACGTGGTGCTAACGAAGCTGCCACATGGGCGACACATCCGCACGAACGATGACCTGGGCGCTAAGATGGCTGTTGACATGGACGCACACGTCGACAACCAACGGCGAAGTCCTCGGATCCGCCCGACAACGGCGAACGACGGTGCTCCGGCGAGGATGGATGGTAACAGCGTGAAGCTCAGACTATTGCACACCTATTGGTGTACCTCCGGATGGTCGGGGATGACTGAGGTGACCGGCGGCGAGAGTTGAGTGGCGGAGACAATCTGTTCTTGTCGGACGGGAACTCCGATGAAGCTCTGATGATGCGAAGAGGTCCTAGAGGGAGCTACTGCGACGGCGGACCAAGCTATGCACTCCACGAAGACAGGGCATCAACGGCAGCAGCGCAATTGAAGAAAAACCACCAGCAGTGACAAACCCTGGAGCTGAAATTGCGGCGGCGCTGAAGCTTTAGAGGCGCGGCGGATTCAGGGTTTTAGGTGCAGGTGTTGCTGCGATCCCGAGGGTTCTATTTATAGGGTCTCGGGAGGGATAGGGTGGCGGAACCCTAAAAGAGTTCGAAACCAACACGAGGAAATCTCTGAGTTCGAAGGAGATTCAGGATTTGATTCTACCAATGTAACAGCCCAAAATTCCTAAGTTGGGTTAGTAAAGCATTTAATGTGCATTTGTAAAATTTTAGACTTTTTAAAACTTTTTGTTCAAGCAAATAGGTTTCAATTGTATGAATGTTTTAGTTGGATTCTATATTCTCTGTTATACTTGTTTGGATTTTCTGGAATTTATTGGAGGTTATTTGGTTCCCAATTAATCGCTTGTTAAATTTTGATTTTAAATTTAAAACACAAACCTAATAGGTAAATAAAACAAATGAAAATGAAAGTTGATAAATAAAAATCTAAACACAACATAATTGTTCTAAATATAATTTGAGAAATTAATTAATGCATGTTTGCAATTTTCTCACATCAAGTAATAAAAATTAATATTAAATCGAATTGTTTGAAGAACTGCAATAAAAAAAATCATCATCATCATTTTGATTTTATGTTTTCACATGCATCACAAAAATGATGTCATCATACATGCATTAGTATCGCCACTCTTTTCCAGATCAATCAATCATGCAGTAAACGCTGCATGTCCTTTCTTTTCTCACATCCGTCTTTTTCCTTCCCTGCTAACCCCTTTCGCTTCTCTCCTTCAAATCTCATCCAAAAATTCAAAACCAAGCCATGCATGTCATATCGCCGCGATCGTCATCGCACGACCAACCTATTTCTACAATTTGTTTTCACATGCACAGTCGTTTGAGCAAGTTCGCAAAAAAAGAGAAAAGAAGTAGCAGATGAAATGTCTGTGTATCTATTCTTTTCACTGCTATTCTCCTCCCCAACCGAACACACCATACCTCCCTCCGCCATCTCTCTCTTCTCCCAACAAAGATTCTTTTCTTCTCTCCTTGTTCACTGCCAACACCTTCTCACCTCTATTGTTTATTCATCCAACAAGCATAGCCACCCAGCCATCTCAAAATACTATAACCTCACTAATATTTAATTCCTTCCTCAACAACCGAAGCCCAAGCTGAACCACTCCTCACGCCATTTTCTTTCTTCAGTCCACACTGTCATTTCATCTTTCCTTCGGCATTATTTTCTTTCCCTCCTAACATGCAAAGCAAACCTGTGCCATTGCTCTTGCCCCCAGCCGAAAGCTATCCCATCCACTGCCTTTCCACGCCATTGCTTCTCCCCAACAGAAAGAACACCATTCCTTCTCAAGCATGAACACTAGCCCATCATCCCAACTTCTCTCCTTCTGTAAGACCCGGGATCAACACTCCCGAATCCTCTGTGCATTTCTGAACTAGTCCCATGATCAGTAGCTAGTTCACACAGTAAACAAATATGGTAACAAAATCATATCACAACTTTATTAATAAATAACATCAGAGTTGATTACAAAGGAGGCTTACAGGCCAACAATAAAATAAACACAAATGGAAGATGAAGAAGTAGTAGGGTCCGGTTAATCGCCACAGCGATCAAGCTGGGAAGCGCCTAGTCGTCGAGATCCACACCGGTGGCAAAGTCCTTCTCCTCTGAAATTATTTGCATTAAGCAAGAATGAGCACAACTACCGTGCTCGCAAGTTACACCCGTCAAGTAACAGAATGACATGCATATATGGATATCTCAAAGGAAAGCTTAATATGGTTGAATTTGCATAAAACATCATTTTCTGTAAATACTTGTACTAAGTTCCAAAGCAGTTATTCTATAACTAAAATTCATTTTATAAATCAATTTTATAGTCAGATAACATTCACACATGAATGGTGAAGGATACCCTCCTATCACAAGGCTTCCTGCCCAATTCCCATTTGCATAATCCATTTGATGAAGTCTTTTGAAACCAAAAACCAAAATCTAACTTTGAGCAGTTCAGCCAGCATGTCCTTAACCGTGGACACGGCTATTCGAATAGATTTACACTCTGCAGAGGTTGTACAACTTTACCCACAAGACACGACTTCTCTAGTTTGTCCGGCATATATCTATGCCACCGCTCACTACCTTAGGTAAGCAGTCTAGAGCACGTGCCAAGGCCTTTACAATGCGCCATTCCACCGAAGTTACCCCTCGCTAAGGTTTCGCCACCCCCTTTGGAATTGAAAACCTCCGGGTTCGGGCCCCCTCTTGCGCCAGGTGGGACTAACATAGGTCGTAAACATGACTACCCACCGCATCCGAAGGGAACGACCACGGTGGAACTTTACAAATTATTCAGCCAGGTCCCGACCCATACTTGGGACATGTGGTAGTACGATTGTGGCATAGCCCATTATAGGCATAGCATCATACACTCGAAGACCGGTCCTTAACTGACTTGGGCAACTTTCCAACAAACCCATGGGCCTCAACCATCCTCGGTTGATCCCGCACAAAAACATGCACCCACCAAACATCCATTATGCCCAAGTCCAAACCATTTTCATTTATTTCATTTTTCAGAGTCGTTTATAAATTTCCATAACACAATCGATGTCATGGAATCTAATTTAAACCACAATTGATTTTTGGCTAAAAGTTCCCAAATCAAAACATTTCTGGGTCTAAGCATCGCTAAGCATAATCTTTCTCAAAATGTTCTAGTTCATACTATTGTATCAACTAGATTTTATCTAGGGTGAGGTTAAATGTCCAAGACTTGTCAAGAACGAGATCAAGATGTAAACCATCAAGATTGTGATAATCCAATCTTCAACAATCCAATATCCATTAGTCCAATCTACACCATATAGGTCTAATTCTATGATCCAACATCAATTGATCCAAATATTTAACTATACTCTAATTTTATAATCCGATATCTATCAATCCATTGTTCCTTAATAAACTATTTCTACTAATTCAACATCAATCTAATGACTAAGTAATTCTATAATCAAATCTTTAGATAATCGATATCCAATAGCAATCTATTTCTAGAATCGATATCAATAATTCAAGATTTGACTATACTATCTATCTATCATCCATTCTTTATTAATCCAACAACAACAACAATCTATCTCTAACATCCGATATCTAATAATTATTTATTTCTATAATCCAACCATAATATTCATGTATTCCTAATAATCCAACATCATTCAATTCAATAATCCAATAATAATCTATGTCTATGATTGACATCTAATATCCAACAATCATATAACTCTAGTAATCCCACATCCAACCATTTCTACAATTCATTCTCAATAAGCCAATATCAATAATCATTTATTTATGTAATTCAACATCCATTATCTATTAATAATTTTCCGTATCTTCACACATCCATGCACAATTTTCTTTTATTATCCAAACTCCAACAAATTCTAACCCCAAAATATATTGCATTCGATAAATTCTCCATACCACCTCTCTTGACAATAATTGGACATACAAAGGCATTGGGAATAACTATAAAGCTTAAAACAGGAATTTAAATTACTTGAATATAAATACGCATGCAATAATAATTTAAAACAGAATTTAAATAATTTTAAATACTAGGTGCAAATATGGTCAAGAATGTAACTTGCCTTGCTTAATGGATTATTCTCAAACGGCGTTGAAATCCGGTCGTCCGAAGTCGTCGAAATCTATACGTGTAAACGATCCGAATTCAAATAATATTCAAATAAAATCCAAATAAAATCCAAAAATTATAACATAAATACTGCTAGGAAGGTATCGATTTTATATGAATTTAGGAAGTTGAATCGACGCAATCGGAGTTCGTATGAGGAAGAACGAAATTCCGGAAGGTTGAATGTCACATGAAATGATATAATTCCGAAAATTCACTATTAACAGGAATTGTAGTTTCGGATGGCTAAGAACAAAGAAAGATCTTTATGGCCAAAGAGAGAAGGTACGACGTAGAACATGTTGAGGCGAACTTAACGGTGTTGACGGCTCGGCGAGAGGATCTTTGATGGCGACGCAGTCCAACAGAGAAATCCTTCGACGGACGGCGGCGAACGTCGGCATTGCGGCCAAACGGAGAGGAGTTAGCGGATGAGGTTTGTGGCGATTTGAAGAGGGAACCGCGAGGCGGAACGCCACCTTGGTTGGGATGGAAAGCGCCACGGTTGGCGGCGGCGGCATTTAACGCAAAAATAGACCAAATAATTAACAGAAATTAAATAAAATCTAAAAATTATGAAATAAATACTGGGAATAGTAGTTGATTTTAGATGAATTTAGGAGAAAGAATCAACGGATTTGGAGTTTGTACGTGAGAGAACGGATTTTTGGAAGGAATAAAATTTCTATGTACAAAGTATAAATCTAAAGCTACTGTTCATCTTCTTGCACATTTCGGCTGAACAGCAAGCTTTAAGAAAAAAAAAATGGCGCCATGGAGGTAGGTGCTCCGGCGACTGTGACGGCGAGGGAAGGAGAGCACCACGAAGAGCGCGACATCGCGATGCTAGTGGTAGAGACGGTGCGGCCGGCGCTAGCTCGACGGCGACGCAATCCACAAAAGAAAAAGCTTCGGTTTAAGGTTTAGATGGCGATATTGCCGGCGAACGACGGTGTTCCGACGGCCGGCGAGGGGTGGAATGGAGAGAGGGAAGGACGTGGATGCCGGTGCTCACCTCGGTTGTGGAGAAACGTGTACGGATGACCGGAGGCGAGGACGACGACGTCGGCGCGGCTTGGGCTCACGGTGGCGGCAAAAGGTTCGGCGATGTTCCGGCGGCGAGGGAGCACGCGCAGAACGTCGCGAGGCGGTTAGCGGTGTGGTCGATGGTGCCGGGGCTTCACTGTAGAGGACGCAATTGACCGATGAACGACGTTCGGACCTCGAGCTTCAACTTCCAAATTCGGCCAAACGAGGAGGGGAGAGGAGGAATGAGTGATGGGAATGTGTTGGTGATGAGAATGCGCACCCGGTGCTCCCTTTTATAGGGGCGGAGGAGGCCGGGAGAGGGAGATCATGGGGCGGCCGTTTTGGTTGCAATTGAAGATGAAACGAAACGATTAAATTGATTGCATGTAGTAGATGAATCGTGTAATTGATGGTGCTGCGACGTGCGTGATGACAATGCGCTCGTTCTCCTTCAAACGGATTTCAATTTAACGCATTGAGTGGGGAGAAAGAGGAGAAAGAAGTGGTGGCAGCCATTAATGGAGGTGGAGCTTGCTTGCTTCGATTTTAATGGCAGCAAGGGAAGAGAGGGGAAGATGCGCCGGTGACCGGGGAAGGTGGCCGGCGGCGAGGTCGGCGGCGGCGCCGACGGTGGTGGCCGGAGGTGAGACGGTGGGCGGCGAGAGGTGCTGCCATGGGTTGCCTTTGGAAGGAAATGGTAACAGAGAAGAAAACTTACGTGAGGAAGAAGAAGGTAGGAGAGAGAAAGAAAGGAATAAAAGGATAAAAGGAATTTATATATTGATTGAAAGCCAAAAGCCCAGTTGGCAGCACATGCATTGTGTTGCTTGAGGTTAAGTTTGTGGTGCGGTAGAAATCGGATGGGTGACCCGACAGAAGCTCCATGTGGAAAAATAATTTTTTTATTATTATTTTTCGAATTACTGTTCACTCATGGATGGTCTGGACAATTCATGGTGTACGATCGGACCAGTCTGAACAGAATTTTTTATTTTTTTTTATTTATTTTCGGAATAAGGATTTAAGCATTAAATCAAATATATATATTTTAGAACATAGCAAATAGAGTTCAAAAATTCTAAAAAATTCATAAAAATTCCTAGAATTATTTTGAACTTAATAAAAATAATTCCAACTTAAACGGTAATAGTTTTTGCACGTAATTTATTTTGGCTTTAAAATAATTAGGGAAAGTTTTTTTAAAAAAATCTCAGAAAATTCTAGAAATTAATTAATTTTTATTTTTCAACTTTAACTCAAATAAAACTTCAAAAACTTTAATAAATTTTACTTTTGACTTTTAAAACTTCAGAAATTCAAATAAAGCAATCAAACTCTTTCAAATTTCAGAAAATCCAATAAAATAATAACTTTATTCACTTTTATTTTGGTAACAGAACTTTGGGCTGTTACACCTTCCATTCCCAATCCAAAACTGAGAATCAGCCCTTGCATGTCACACCTTCGGGTTCCCCATCTCATTAGCTTTCCATATATCCAATCGGTTTTTGCATGCGAGCTCTTTTCAGCAGTTTGCAAGAAGAGATAGGGAGGCGATGCCCTGTGCAACTATGCAGCAAGGAGCTAGCAGTGTAGCAAGGCTGCTTGATGCGGCAGCTTGGAGCAGAAGCATGCAGCAGCCCATGCGATCCCAAGAGGCGGCAGAGCTAAGCGCGAAGCAAATGCGCCGCATGCAGAGCTTCAAAGAAGGTCGTCAAGAAGAATGCAAAGCCACAGAGGCATAGGCAGCAAAGAGAGAGGAGGTGGTCGCCAGCAGCAGCAAGGAGAAGCAAGCAGGAGGAGTGGCAGCGGCAGTGTAGCTCTAGCAGGAGGTGCGGCCAGCAAGCAGCATCGGAGTGGCGAGGGCGACGGGCATTCATGCATGCGGCTTGGCTCGCTAGGGCACGGTGCACACAGACATGGGCATGGACGAGATCGGCAACAACTACGGCGGCCGAGCACCGCGAAGGCATCGTCGGTGGTAGTCACACGCCTAGCGCGTGCGACGGTAAAATCTTTAGGATTAATTGCATTACCGCGTTTATGTATTAGCTTGTGGATGTTGCATCATCATATTAAGCATGGCATTTATTTTTCATGCATGTTAAGTGTACAAATGATAATTGAATTAGTGAGAAGATTAGATGGCAAACAGTAAAATCTTTTGTGGAAATATGGAACAGAGAAGGTAAATTGAGAATTCTTTAGTATGACAATAGGCTAATGACATTTCTTAATGCAAGTACCTGGAAGGTTTATCAATTCAGTTAAGTTTGGACTTTAAGCTAGCTGAGGCAAGCAAATCTAATAAAAATAAAAATAAAATAAGCATTTGTATGAATAGCCTTAACAAACTGAGAATGTTTTGGTTAGGCAAAAAATTAATATGTTGAGAAATATTTGAGATTAGGATTTTTGCTCAAGTTGTTAACATCTAGGCTAAAAGAGGGAAACAATCTGAGGACCATGCTGATAGGTGTTTATTCAAAATGAACTTTGGGTCTGGAGTCCAAATAATAGAGTGGTCTGTTAGTAGCATCTCAATTAGTCAAATTTTCCTTAATAAATCAGTTAGTTACTGAGTTAAGTAGTTAGAGGATAATTAGAAATAATCTCTAAGTTGTTATCATTTTAGTGCAAGGGCAAATCAGAAGCAGGACTTTTGGTAAAGCAATTAGAATTTAAGAATCATTAGTACATACTTAGGATAAATTCATAACTAATTCGAATCAACTCCAAAACGAGTGAAACCAATTTTGTTGGTTTTAATTCTTAATGTACTTTAACTTGGAATAGGTTCTAAACATTTCATTGTCCAGAAAATTTCGAAATTGGAATTAATTTCTGGAATGAACTATTTTTACACTAGAAATTGAATTAACTTCAAAAATTCATAAGAAATTCATATGAACTCCAAATGGGATGAATCCAATTCGGTTGTTCCTAAAATGTTATTCTATTTCCATTTTTGTAGTTTTAATCTCCACTGCTATTCTAGAAATTTTCACCAAAACAGTAAATTTCGGACAGAGAGCACAGTGAGTTGAAATTTCAGCTTTTTCTCATTTTCCGATTTTCAAATGGCCATAATTCTCACATACAAACTCCAAATAAAATAATTTTTATTTATAAATTCATATAAAATCATAATATACCTTTTGTATTAATTTCATAATTTTTGGAGACTTTTGGAATTTGGTGTTTATTCGGTGTTTTTGCTTTGTCGGTTCTTATCGCTAGATGACGATGATTTGGGAGAGCAACAGAGATGATTATGTGAATGTATAGAGTACCAGCAAACAAAGGCAAGCAGTTTGATCATAAATATCCCATTACTTTCAAAGTCTAATACTTTGTTTACAAATTGTATGTATGCATGCTTTTGTGTCAAAGTTTATTTTCCCGATTAGAGGTAGTTATTCCTATTGCATGGTTGCCCTTAAATTGTTCATCCCCTGCCACTAAACATAAGGTATTAATCTCGCTGGTGAATTAGAGCCCGGTGGTTGAATTATGCTCTTTTATTGTCGTTACGGTGTCATGCTTAGAAATGCTTAGCTACCGGTAGAATTGGGCGGTTATCGACTTAGTCGATAACTTTGATCACACAAAATTATTATTATCATTATGCTCAGCACTTTGTGCTTTGTTACTTTGTAAAGTCAAAAATCGAAACTAAAAATAAAATTGTTTCAGACTTGGGCACAACGGTTGATGGTGTGATCTTTTGGGTGTGATTGGAATGGTGCCTAAGTCCACAAGGACCGAGTTACTTGTGTCACTAAGCCAAGCGATTATTGCGTGCTAACCACACGAGGGGGATATGGGACCTCTCTTGACTTAGTACTTTGGCGTGTGTTAGCTCCGGGTCGCATATGGTGGTTGTGTGCGTTGTGTTGAAAAAGAAACTTGGGTGTATTTGGGTGAGCAGTGGTGGAAGTTATCCACTGCAAGGAGCATCGTCCTTTGTAAAGGTAGTGAGCATCTTTGATGACTCCGTATCAGCATATGGGCTTCTTCCATATGGGCGACTCGTAGTTAATACACAATATTGGAAACGTCTCGTAGGACTTAGCCGTGCCGGCATACCAAAGGAAATGTGCTTAATCATGTGGCGAAAAGGCGGTTTGGCGTGTGGGTACATTGGTACACCCCTGCAGGGTTCAAACTATTCGAATAGCCTCGTCCTAGGTTATGGACATGCTTGGTAAGGTTGTGCAAGAACTAGACTATAACATTTAATTAAAACTTGATGTGGGTGGTATGAATGGGGAATTCATGCTATTGTTGTGGTGGCTATTGGGTTAGCCACTTCCAGGATGTCTTTTATTATTGTTGCTTGTATCTCGCTGTTTTTGTCAAATAAAAACAGATTGTAAAACTGTTTTAAATCTATTACATTATTGCAAATGAAAACTTGCTTTATGCTAAAAATGAGTCTAGAGCCTCCTCCACTTAAATAAGCTTGCATGTAGCTATGTATAGGCCTGTTACACTACACGTAAGTCTTGCGAGTACATTTTTGTACTCATTTGCTTTGCTTAATTAATTGTTGCAGAGGAGGTTGATCCCCAAGGGATCGACTATTGTGAGACCGACTTCGTACAGGACGACTAGCTTGGCGGCCCGGTCGGTTGCCTTGTGGGTAATGGCAAACCGTTTGGCTTTTGTTTATCGCCATCTTATGGCTTTTCGCTTCCGCTGTTTATCTAGCTCTTTAGTTGTTATTTGGCCGGTCGGCCCCTTTTGTAATAACTCTATTATGTATGTCTTTTGAATTGCTTTGTTGTATTTCGGTTCTATGTGTTGAATGGAATTGATGCATATTTTTTGTATTGGGTATGTGTACTGCACTTCCGGGAAGTACATATGCGCCGAGAGTCGAGATATTTGATTTGTAATGCTAGAACCATCTTGATGGTTGAGTATTACAAGTTAAATACCTCGGGTTCTCACAACCAAATTCGGGTGCGGGACAGATAAGGGATAGGATCTGGCGCGTTTTCTAGAAGGGATTCAAATGGAAAAACGTGTTGTCGGACGAAGCTCCCACGGCTTTCAATGGCAGACGGAAGCGAGGTTCACGTGAAGAAGAGAACCAAACGAAGACGATGACGCCTTCGGGCCCCCCTGGCAGAGGGTGATGGAGATGCGCGCGTGCGGGCTGTGCGTGAAGGAAAAGGCCGAGCGGAAGTGGGCTGAGAAAAGGGCCACACGTGAAGGAAAGGAATTGGGCTGAAAGAAAATCGGCCTGAACTGTTTATCTGAGTTTTAAATAGATTTTCTTTTTAATAAAATACCAGAAATTCAAATAAGCAATAGAAAATAGCAAATAAACTTGAAAAAATTCTAGAAAATATATCCAAGCACATAGAATCCAAATAAAATAGTTTTGACCATTGTTGATGTTGACTTTAATCATATTAAATTGTTTTGTTATACAAAGTCCATATTAAGCTTTTGAATTAAATTCAAATAAAATCAAATGGTGAATTTTCTCCCTACTAACTATTCAAAGGATTTTTAAAGCTAAGAAAATTGGGATGTTACATCGTTGCATGCGGACTCCACGAAACTTATTTTCATACCTTTGGTAAACCTCGTATAACCGAGAACGAACTTCTGCAAAATAGTCAGTATAGTCTAGCCCTGTAGCCTCACTAAGAAGATCGAGTACACTACCAAATGCATCAACTTTAGCTCTAGGATCTAAAAGAAATGCAAACGCATATAGTTAAGGGATTTCTCACCAATATTTAAGGTATTTAGATTTCATGGAAACAATAGCATCACGTAAAACTAAGTTATTTTCGTATATTTTCAATTAAGTAGCAATCTGTAAAATACTATGCACAATGATAGGAGATATTGGATAGTACATAGTAGACAAAGCATGATGCGGATCAACCTCGAGGCGAGATTAAATCTGTGGGTTGCCCGATCTTTCACGGTGGAACTCGAAGATCAGTAGTACGTCATCTTCTCCTCCTAGTGTTGGGTGAATAGTACCATGCATGTGAACAGTAACCTGGAACAAATCTCCTTGATAATAGGTGGAGCACAAATTGCAGGATGCAACTCGCACTTGGATAGATAAATCTCACACCCGCGTACACCTCAGTACACGAATGAGAAATAGAGATCAAAGATCCAATGAGTAATTCATAGCACCATAGCTAGAAACCCTCTTGCCAAGATGAAATCCGAGATTGGAATTCACAAGAACATACATAAAACAGTGATGAACCCTAACGGCCGAAGGCCAACACGCACACGTGTTTTAATTCATAACTCAAAACTTGAGTCCCCTAATTCGGCCGAAGGCCTTTGGCTTTTATAGCCTTACACATCTACGTACAAAAGGTTACGTGACTAGTAGTCCTAATTGCAAACTAAAACGACGTACTGAAACAAACCAAAGCGTACATGGCCAAACCAAAGCATACACGGCTTCTCTTGATCTGGACGTGACTCACGGCGGATTCAATGGATCATATGCACTTGGTACCAGCCCTCCTTGGACGTGTAAGTCACAACTACCTTTCAGATTACCGAAATGTTCTGTTCCCTGTAATCTATCTCCTCTCAGTTTGGAATTCTCAAGTTAGTTTGGTAGAACTTGGACTACAGGTGGGCCCCAGCCTAAATCACATAGAGAAAGGAAATCACGTGGAGTAAAAATAGGGGCAATCAAATAATTGCATGCAGGCAGATTGGAGGTGTGGGAGACATGCAATCTAGCAAGCAATTGCTTCCTATTTTCTAGCACATGCAGATCTCCTTTTCTGATCTCTAGCACCTGCATGGCATTGTTTTCCTTTTTATCTCTAAGCCACGCAACAAAATAGGATTCCTTTCTCCTCTTATTTCTTGGACTTCTGCATGTACACGTTTCATGCATGCATGTTCCATTGCATCTCTTGGAATTGTATCTGGAAAGGACTCTCTGATTGAATGCATGCATTCATCTCTCGCACACACACATGCAATACATGGCCCTCCTGGCTCCCATGCAAAATCTGCATGCAACTGAATAAAGGCCCTCTCTGATTGCATGCATGCATTCATCTCCCGCACACACACATGCAATACGCATTCATCTTGTGGCCCTCCTGGCTTCAATGCAAAATCTGCATGCATGCATTCATCACGTGAAACATCCTCATGCACAGCCGCAGCTAGAGCTTCTTTCTTGATCTCTTGCGTAGCCGGCGGCACCTTTTCTTCTAGCAAAACAAAATGCACATCTGAAATATCATAAAAACCCACCGAATTAGCAGAAGATAGTCGGGCCGTATCAAAGCAACAGTGGCCTCATAATTTTTTTCTAAAAACAACAGTATCTTTGCAGCAATGAACCAATGTTGCTCGATCAGTCAATAGTATACTACCGTTAGTGCTATGATAGTGTGTTTGAATAAAAACATAAAAAGTGCTCTTGTATGGTAAAAGACTTTTAAGCATAAAGTAAGTAGAGTTTCACCTTCCCGGCATGTCTAAACCGAACTTTCTTGGATGTACACTCATCGCCTTGCAGAAGTTCTTATATTGTGCTATTTTTACGTTATAATTATTCAAGAAAGAAATAGCATCGCGAAAAGCTTTAATATACAGACTCAACCTCTTCAAACCACATTTGACTATAAGGTTGATATTATGACAAGCGCATTATTGATATAGAAAGAAGAAATCGGCGTATGTACTCAACACTATAGTAAAAATATCCATGGCCCTAGAGTTCGAAGCGACATTGTCTAAAGTAATTGAGAATATTTTATCTATAAGACCAAAGTCTTCCCACTACTACAAAAAGGCTAATACTGGATGCCTCATCATAGACGGTTGACCAAAACCATCTGTATTACATGCAATCATAGACGGTTTTAGTTTAGAGACCATCTGTATTACTGGCTGCGATAAAAACCGTCTGTGAAGAGGTTATATCATAGACGGTTCATATTGAAAACCGTTTGTGAAGTGTCACAGACGGTTCTGAATATGAACCATCTGTGATAATTGTATACTTCATAGACGGTTTTTAATTATAACCATCTTTGATAATTCATATCATAGACGGTTTATATTGAAAACCATTTGTGAAGTATCACAGACGGTTCTGAAAACGAACCGTCTGTGATAATTGTATAGTTCACATACGGTTTTTAATTATAACCGTCTGTGATAATATCGCTACAGCTCCCTGGTGAGTTTCTTCGTCGCCCGATGAGTTTCTTCGTCGCTGGTGCGTCTCTTTGTTGCATCAATTAATGCTGCTTTGGCTCCCCGATGCGTCTGTTCATCTCACGCACCGAATTTATTCCTTATTTTATAAAAAGAATCATCCGCCATCGAAGATGATTATCCCCATATAACTCTATACTTCTAATTAATTAAAGCAGAAATGACTCCCTCTTTTGTTTCCTTAAGTCGCCGGCATTGATGGCCTACTGCTAGATCAGACGCCGCTCCGGTCGTGACGTTGGCGGATGCTGCGGAAAGACACTATTTCAACAGTGTCTTCACTCCTCTGTCCGTGGATTTGCCGGAGCCGATGACTGCCACCTTCCGCCGTCTTGACATCCTACTCCACCACGTCTTCCGGGTGATCTCCCACTTCCGGGTGACAACATGTAATTTCTTCATGTCATGTAAATGTATACACGACAGTTAGCCTTTGTTTCTCAAAGTGCCTCACGGTATGGCAAAAATAATAGAAAACGCAAAACGAAACAAAAGGCTGACATCGTGTTAGGGCGAGTAGATCCAAGCAGACTCCATTCTTGCTTATGACGGACAGTTCTATTACATCCGTGATGTCTCATATCACAGACGATTCCATAATAGAACCGTCCGTGATATGTCTCATATCACGGACGCTTCTATTATGGAACCGTCTGTGATATGAGACATCACTAACGGTTCTATTATGGAACCATCTATGATGTCTCATATCATAGATGGTTCCATAATAGAACCGTCTGTGATATGTCTTTATAAGTAGGAGCTCGCTAGGGTTTGCGCCCTAACTCATCACTCCCCAGCGCCCTTACTCTCGTCTGTTCCCCTCCCCACCCGAGTGCCCCCGACCTCGATGCTGCCGCTCGACCCCATCGCCAACACCGCCCTTCTTCCCATCGCCGCCGGTTGTGACACCATGGTGCACTACATAAGACACTCGTACAATAAGAGTGTCTCATGCAGTGTCACCGTCGTGCCACAACTACGGTGACGATGTCTTCCCCTCTTTCTCCTCCCCTAGCATGTGTGACCCCAGCTACCTCTCCACCGACCTCCCCCGGCTACCTCTCCACTGACCTCGGCCTCGGCTACCTCACCACCAGCACCAGCGATGTCGAGGTAAGACAGATCTATCACCTATTGGGTGTGTTGACTACTGGTGCGCTGCCCTCCCCTCTCTTCCCACTCCCCCTAGCGCTGTAGGACCCCCTCCACTACTCTGCTGCTACTCAGCCCCCTTCCCTTCTCTGCTCCCCCTAGCACCGCAGCTTCCCCTAGTCCCTTCTCTGCTCTGCTCTGCCCCCTTCCCTTCCCTACTCCCCGTAGCACCACAGCTCCCCCTAGCGCTGCAACTCCCCCTCAGTCCCTTCTCTGCTCTGCTGCTTCTGCTCTGCCCCTTCCTTCTTTGCTCCCCTAGCACTTGCACCCTGCCCCCACATAGTTTGAATGGTTGTGCACTTGTGCTGATTGCTGATTGCTGAATGAGTGAATTTAGAAGTGTAAGTGTTGTCTGCTATTGAAGTATTGGGCTGTTGATAACTTGATATGTACGGGCTGTTGTCTGTTGATATGTTATATTGTTATGAGTTATGACTTATTCAGAATTGTCAAGTGTTGTCTCTGCTATTGATATGCATGGGTTCTTGATATGTTATGACTTATTGGGTTGTTGATATGTATGGGCTATTGATATGTTATATTGTTACGAGTTATGACTTATTCAGAAGTGTCAAGTGTTGTCTATGCTATTGATATATATGGGTTGTTGATATGTTATGACTTATTAGGTTGTTATATGTTATATTGTTATGAGTTATGACTTATTCAGAAGTGTCATGTGTTGTCTGCTATTGATAGTGGAAACTTGCTTGGTGAACCATGAGCTGTTGATATGTATGATTGATGATTTTCAAAAATAGATGTATAAAATGTGTTATATGTATGTTATGACTTATTGTTGATTTGTCATTTTGTCAAGATGTCATACGTTGCTTCTCGCCATTCATTTCACCTTTATCGTATAATCGTGTTCATCTTGGTCAAGTTCTCCTACCTTCGTCCTAGGTATGTCCTACTATTCCATTCCTAATCTCTTCTCTATAAAGTCTCCAAGCAGTGACTGCTTTTGACTTTAAAACCGACATTATATATATATATATTTTCATAGTCCCTTAGCCACTTTAGGAAGTCGCCCACGCAGCATGAGGAGGATGAGACAGCAGTCATGGGCAATTTCATCGAGCCTATGCAAGTTTAAGAATGCATGGTTTGCCGAGGCGTCAGGACATCCAATTACCTAGATGTAAATCGATAGGTAATTGGGCGTCGCTATGTTCGAGAAAGTGACATGGACACGCAGGTACTCCGGTGGGAAGTGGCATCATGTATCGACAACCAACCACTATTTGGCGATACATGATGCCACTTCCCATTCGAGTACCACAAGATTCACGCCACTTTCAACATAGTGACGCCCAATTACCTATCGACGACATCTAGGTAATTGGATGTCCCGATGTTTCTCGTAGCCATGCTTCTAAACTTGCATGGGCTCATTTGTTGCCCGTGGTCGCTATCTCATCCTCCTTATGTTGCGGACGAATTCCTAAAGTGGTCATATATATATATATATATATATATATATATATATATATATATATATATATATATATATATATATATATATATATATATATATATATATATATATATATATATAATAAAGCACAAGCAACCACCGCTGGAGACTTTATAGAGAAAAGTTATCATAGACGGTTTCAATACAAATCATCTGTGATATATCAATCATCATGACGCGTTTTCATATAAAAACCATCTGTGATATATCACTCATTACGCATTTATTTCAACTACAAACCGCTCGCGATATATTAGTCATCACGCGGTTTCCACTACAAACCGCTCGTGATATATCGATCATCACAGATGGTTTCAGCTACAAACCGCTCAGGAACCTATCATGAGCGGTTCTCGCTAATAACCATTCAGGATAAGATGCATCACAAACGGTTTGAAAACCGTCTGTGATGACCTAATATCATCACTAACCCATAAACTCAGACGGCTCATGAAACCGT
The DNA here is from genome assembly GCA_036346405.1 of Phyllostachys edulis. Lineage (NCBI taxonomy): Eukaryota > Viridiplantae > Streptophyta > Magnoliopsida > Poales > Poaceae > Phyllostachys > Phyllostachys edulis. The sequence goes on from CM070563.1 coordinate 31,292,526, forward strand.
CTGTGATGACATTTTTGAACCGTCTATGAAGACATTTTCTGTAGTAGTGTCCACGACTTTGATAATACAGTCCATAACATTCTCACCCGTGTGTGCTACATCAATTAATTTCAAACCTATAATCCTTTTCTCCATTACCCAGGTGTCATTAACATAATGGGCAACTACACTAAGATAATCCTCCCTAGCCCGACCACTCCATATGCCTGAGGTTAGGGCCACCAAAAATGTGCATGTGCTAAATAGTTCCTTTATTTTATTACGGCGTTCATTGTAGTATTTTACTAGATCCCTAGTTGTTGACTGTCTAGAAACAGAAGAAAATCTAGGATTATGCACAGTCCTAATGTAATTTTGGAAAGAAGCAAATTCCCTAAAGCCTAACGGTAAATCCACAAAATCAATTAAACGATAGAGAGATTGACGGGCTACCTCAGGATCATAGTCCTAGCTACGTACTGTACCGTTGGGGTTGAACTGCAGTTGCGTCTGCCTCATTACCAATCCTTGCTTGGCTTGACATCTTGTAGCATGTCTAAACAAGTGCCCCGTTCCACCTGTAGACTTTGCAGACAATTCATTTCGACAAATTTTATAAATAGCAAATGATACCTCATTTCCCTATGTGTCTTTCCTGTTTGTCCTATTGAAATTCTCCCACTCCCGGTGTAGACGGTCTCGACCTCTTTGCTCTAGTTGGTGTGGAGCCTGATACTGCCATGGAGCCTGATGACGGAACTCCGCCCTGCGCTTTCGGTTGGCTTGAGGCAGCCGCAGCCGCATCTATGGATGCAATTTCCTCTGGTGAAAGTCCGTAATCACCAAGAGCGAAGCTGTTGTAAGGACTGTCCATAACGAAAACTACAAAATTAAAAGTAACACTATTATTACTTTTATCTTAGCATAGCAAGCACTAACAATAAAAAGTATGCAAAAAATAATATTCTACCTCTTTTGCTGACTTGCTGCTGAAAATTGAATTTTCCCAAATTTGGCATAACTTTTTGAATTTTGCCGAGTTAGCTTAACACAAATTTGATTTTGTACAACAGAATTTCAAAGAGAGAATGGTGAATGGAGGGGTGCTGGATGAGGGGGGGGTATGGTGGCTATTTATAGAAATTTTTTGGCATTTTTGGGCTATTTTTTAAGGCCTAAATGGTAAAAAACAGTCCAAATGCCCCAACGGCTCGATTTTAAATGAACCATTGACCCACGAGCACATTGCCCGCCCTGCCCCTCCTACCCCTGCCCGCGCCCTTTCTTCTCCCTTACCCCTTGCCTGCGCATGCCACGTGGGGGCACTGAGCAGTGTCGCACTATGGTAGGCCGCACCACAGCCCTCCGCGCCACCTCCTCGCCGTACCGCCTCCTTGCTGCATCACCGCACGACCCTCCCTCTTTTCTCTATGTTCCGGCGCCCTCCCGCGCCGCTAGCCATTCTTCCTCTCCTCCTTCTCCCAGACCTCCTGGCTCCCACCCGCACTGCCAGCCCCGCCCTTCTTCCTCCGCGCCGGTGCTGCCTCGCGCGCTCTTGGCTCTGGCCTCTAGGCCGCTGGTGTTGGTTCTCTTTCAGGCCATGCCAGGCTGTGCCGGGTTCGTGCCATGCTTGGCACAACCCAGCACTCTTTGTGCTGTGCCGAGCCAGCCCACCATGCTAGGGTAGTGGACCAAGCACGGCACGGACCGTCGTGTCGGGCCAACATGGCTTATGAATAGTGCGTGTCGTGCCTGGCCGGGCCTATGGTGCGATGTCTCGAGCCAGCCTAGCACGCATGGCTCATTTGGCCGGCTCTAGTCATGCGCTTGGGCAGTGTGGCTCCAAGTACAAGGAAGAGTAGCAGTGAGCCCAGCATTCACGAATTTTTTTTAAAATAATCTATTTTTTATTCAAAATTATAGAAATAATGCCGCTTAATTTTTTGTCAGAAATAACCTCTTGTCGCCATACGGTTGGGTGACTTGCTCTAGTCGCCCAACCAGTGGGCGACAATTGGCCAGTTCGCTCAATGGCACGGTGATGTAGCGGTTCGAGGCATAGTAGTCCAATGGGATGGCGACTTAGACCTAGTAGCCATACGGTGGAGTGACTAGGTCAGAAGCTGGACCCAAGTCGCCCAACCATATGGTGACTTGGGGTGGCTATAAAGCCTCGCGCGCGGTCGAGTAGTCGCCATTTCAGTGAGCAATCCGAGTCGAGAAGAGAAGAAAGAAAAGAAAGAGAGGAGAAGGAGAGGAAAAAGAGGAGAGGAAGAAGAGGAGGAGAAAGAAAAAGAGGAGAAAAAGAAGAAGAGGAGGAAAAAAGGTTCTTCGCTTCGCATCAATGACTATGACGGTGAGTTTGTAATATTATTTTGTACAAGTGTATTTTTGAAACCATGGTAGGTTAGCAAGCAACATCATGTGTAGTGACATATTGTTAGCAAATATGTAGAGATAGCATGATTAATTAGTAACCATGGTAGGTTAGCGAGAAACATTATGTGTAGTGACATATTGTTAGTAAATGTTTAGAGATAGCATGATTAATACAATTAGTTTAGGAGTTCGTTTGGAGGAAAAATTAGTCGGTGAAAATAAATTTAGTTGAACTATTCCACGTGCTGCGTTAATTGCATCTGGGCTTGATGAATGATAACGTGTTACTTTTCTATTATATAAACTTGTCGATAACCCGTGCATTCGCAAGTACTAGTTTATAGAATGTTAAATATATGTATTTATTTGGCCAGTTCAAAATTGATAACATTTACTTTATAGTTTTGGTTGGATTAAGGAATTATAAAATACTAAGACAAAAATCCTATATACATGGTTCCAAACCCGTAGGATTCTCGAACATGTGAAATTTTATTTTCTTTCCTAAAATCTTCACCCATTATAAATATGCATAGTAACGATGATGTTTTAAATATTTCGCAATCCATAGTAGCTGGTACATGTGTTAATGTAATATAGCCTTTTGTAGGGAAAATTACGTGTTTACCACGTGGGTTTAATGAAATTGTATATGTATTACCACTATGTTCAAGCAAAGTGTTTAGGTGCCACTAAGAACATACCAAATATGATTTATTTGCCATTGGAATATAATTTAAATGCTCAATAAATATTAATGCTTTTAATTTCTTAATTTGCAGGTATGGCTAAGACCCTGGTGGTTCGGACTGGCATTTCGGTCTGCTGGACCGGTTGGTCGACACGCAGCACCGCGCGAGCCGTCGTGTGCCGCATCCGGTTCAAGGGGCGATCGGGTGACTTGGGGTGGTTCAGATGCGTGGACACCCGATGGGCTTAGAGATCGACCACGCTGTGCGAGCGGGATTGTCTCGCAAAGCGCGCCATTTTTTTTGTATCATATGCCCACTATGTACTTATTTCTTCATGCTTTGTACGCTGAGCCATGCTGGCCTTCTACCACTCACGCGGATGGTGGAGGCCACCGAAGAGGACAGCGGTCTGGTCAACGACGACGAGGAGGTCCAGGCCGGTCCAGAGCGGTCATGACAGCTCCCGTTCGATCGGTCGCTCCTAATAGCCCTGGTGGACCAGTGGCGGCCCGAGACGCACACCTTCCACCTCCCATTCGGGGAGATGGCCCCTACACTGCAGGATGTCACGATGCTGCTCGGCCTGCCTATCGTGGGAGCCCCTGCATTCCCACCAAACGCGCCTGTCGATTGGTGCGACGCCCTGCTGGATAGGTTTCAGGGTGTTCTTGCGGTGGAGGCTGCGCCTCCGTACTTCGACTTCTCGGAGCGACAGCGGCATGGCCCGCCCCTACGGTGGCTTTCGTAGTTCCGGGTACGTATACTACCTATTTTCCATGTTTAGCGATACATTGAGGCCTAGCCTTATGACGGGCTTACTAATTATTCATTTTTGTGTAGGTCGAGCGGATGGTCCCGCAGCCCACCACCGACTAGGTGTCGCGGCACCTCGAGGCGTACCTCTTCAGGATCTTCTACTGTCTTGCTACCAAAGAGCCACGGTGACTCCGTCGACGCCTGCCTCGTGGGGTACGCGAGGGCCATCACCGACAGCGAGGAGCTAGAGATCAGCTGGGTATCAGCCGTACTTGCCACGACGTACTGCGGCATGGGCGATGCGTGCTGTAGGACGAAGCCCGCATCTATCCTCACAGGCTGCCCCCTCCTGCTACAGCTATGGTCGTTCGAGCACTTCTCTCTCGAACGGCCCATGCTAGTAGACTCCAGTCCGTACGGCGCGGATATGTACCATGGGGACACGGTGGATCGGCCGACCGTAGGGTCCCTTTGGTGCCGTAGACGGGTATGTACTTCCCTATATCTTTACTTCAGTCTTACTACATGTCGTCCTTTGTAACCATTGTTTTGGCTCACAGGCACAGTATGCACACGTGCAGGTCACACGTGTGTACAAGCACTTTGTGGAGCAGCTGGACCGTCTCACCGCTGAAGACGTGCGTTGGGAACCATACTTCGATCAGGAGACGGAGGCCCGTGCTCCCGGGGGGCTGTCTTCACTGTGCTGGCGTGACCGGGCGTACTGGCAGATGTAGAAGAAGCTCGTCTTCGATGTGTTTGTCGAGGACTACGCGGTGCAGAGGGTGATACGCCGGTTCGGCCTCTGCCAGGTTGTTCCAATTTCTGTCGGGACGAGGGTGCCTGACTCGTCCCACGCGTGAGTTACATACAACACATGTTCATATATGTTTTTGCTAGTTCTGTTACAACGGCTTCTAATTGCAGTGGTACGTTTTGCAGGCATAGTAGGTGGGGTGGCACCAAGATGCCGTGGCCGGCCAAGATGGAGCCATGGGTGGCGCAGTGGGCGAACGCCCACGAAGACTGCGTGTTGGAGGACAGCCTGTACGACCCCAGTGCGTACGACGAGTACCTTCGTTGGTACGCCTCGTAGACACGCACCAGGCTGGTGCATGTTGTGGACCCTCCCCCCGCTCGCGTGCCAGCATCGACCAACGCGTACCCTGTACACTTCATGCGGAACGTGCATATCGCGGTATGTAAAATCGTGCTTTAAAATGTGTGAGTACGGTTACGTGAATTATAGGTTTGACGCTTTCATGAACTCCTTGCAGATGGACATCAACGTGGGGGTTGCTACGGACGGACAGTCGATCCTAGACAGGATCGGCATTGGTGTAGAGGTCACACGCGATGAGCTAGTGAAGTTTATTCATCAGGCCTGTAGTGCGGCGAGGCGATGCTTGACCCTGACGTCGTGCTGGATGGTCCAGGAGGTGGCCTCGTCGGTGCATATGTTGAGGCCGCCACGTCCTACAGCCCAGTCAGGAGGCTCAGGAGGGGCACGTCCACAGGGGAAAACTTTGCGCAGTGACAAGACCAGACGGGGTAGCTTTGCGCAGTGACATGACCAGATGGGGCAGCTTTGCGCAGTGACAAGACCAGACGAGGCAACTTTGCACAGTGACAAGACTAGACGGGGCAGTTTTGCGCAGTGATAAGACCAAACGGGGTATCTTTGCGCAGTAACAAGGCTAAAGGAGACAACCTTGCGCAATGACATGACCTAACTAGATAGCTTTTTTCAGCGAGAAGACCAAAGGACAACACTCCATGCCAACCCTTTGGCTTATAAAAGGAGGTGGAAGAGATCTGGGAGAGAGCACTACACAACCAAACCCAACACTACACCAAAGCTTCCTTCACCACGCCAGGATGGACGACAGGCAGAGACAATGGGAGCGGATCCGCGAACAAGCAAGGGCTACTGGGGCCTGAGAAAGAGTGAGCAAGGGCTACTGCGGCCCGGGTTGAACAAGGGATGCGTGCCTATCTGGCATCTCTTCGCAATGAAGCCCCCCGTAGCAGCAACCCCATGCCGAAAGTTCCAACCGAGAGTTCGCCGCAACACCCGCCAGAGGGGGAGACGCTGCCCCTCTGTTGGTGCAGGGACCCATGCAAGTTCTTCAAGTCCAAGCACTGAATTAGCCTGGGCATGCGTTACTAGGGTTGCGCGAACTACTCTAGTGACTATCCGGACCGACGTTGGGACACGAGCAGCTATCGGCAACCGGTAAGGACCGGTTACAATGTGTTCCCATACTACTTCTCTTTCAAAGTATGCACTAACAACCTCTCTCATCTACCTGTAGTCCCTGGATCCTCTATGTGGCTACCGCAAGCGGATCGACCAAGAGATCCACCCACATGACCAGTGGTCTATCGACTTTGACGAGTGGCATGACAAAAGAGACCACGAGATCCAGGAGGAGCAACGTCACAACGACGAGCAAAACGAGCGCATACGTCGGGAGACACAAGCTCATCTCGAAGCGTGTAGGCGCAAGGAGCGCGAGGCTCACGAGAGGGAGCACGAGAGAAAGAGGGAAATTGTGGCCAAGGCCAAAGTAGTCGGCGAGGAGTTCAACACCGAGCTAGCAAGGAAGGGAAAATGGCCCCGGTCCACGCAGTAGGTTGGACCATTCTGTACTAGTCCCACGTCGAAGGTCGAATCTATTCCCATTCCAAAAAGGCGCATATGTATCGTAGGAGTACTTCGGTTTGTTGCAACGTGTATGATAATGTTTCTTATGCACGTAACCAAACCCTATGTGCCATGTTATTCCTAGCTTCGTTATAAAGTCTATTTTAATTCGCAACATCAAATCTCCTCGTCTTTTTGCATTCCATTCTTTCATGTTTGTCCCAGCATCATTATAAAGACATCAAACAACATGTATCACTTCTGGGCAAGGCTTGGAAATATTGTTTGTGAAGGATACATAAGCTCAAGTGTCAAAGGTTATCAATCCATACATGTATTTATGCTCAGTAAAAAGGATGGTCTTATACATGGTTCACATATAGATTCTCTATTTTTCAGTTATGGATAGTTCGAGAGGGATTAACTTTCAAAAATTTGTAAAAAAATAGTAAATAATAAAAAAATGGTGCCTCCAGCCAACTGTCGCCCCGTGTTATTCCCTGGCGCATCGTAATATCACTTGCCTTCCTACTTACGACTCAATACTATCTCAATCGTCCTCGCAAAATTCTTCAAAAATTTTGCGCACTACAACAATATACAATGATCAAAAAATGTTATTGCGAGTTTGAAAAATTTTGTACCCTTCATATTTATATTGTATGGGTTGCAAACTTGGCAAGCAGCTGCAGCTCCTCTATCCCACTAGTGATTCTATTTCTATTTGTCCTTTTGATCTTATTACTCTGATGTTTGGGGTCCGGCTCCCTTCGTTTCGAAAGGGGGTCATCGCTATTATGTGATCTTTATTGATGATTATTCTTGTTGTACTTGGATCTACTTCATGTTCGAGCGCAGTTAGGTTCTCTCTATTTATCAGATGTTCGCCACCATGGTTCGCACTCAGTTTGATTTGGCCATTCGTGTATTTCGTGCTGACTCTGTTGGTGAGTATCTTTCTGCTGCTTTGCGTTGCTTTCTCGCTGAGCAGGGCACTCTTCCTGAGTACTCTTGTCCTAGTGCTCACGCTGAGAATGGTGTCTCTGAGCGTAAGCATCATCACTTGCTTGATATCGCTCGCGCTCTCATGCTTGCCTCTTCTGTTCCTCCTCACTTCTAGGCTGAGGCTATTTCTACTGCTACTTTTCTCATCAACCTACAGCCTTCTACTACTCTTCAGGGTTCTACTCCTGTCAAGCGTCTCTTTGGTCGAGCTCCAGAGTATAGTCATCTTCGCAGTTTCAGCTGTGTTTGTTTCGTCCTTCTTCCACCTCGTGAGCGCACTGTCGACCGCTTCGGTCGATTGAGTGTGTTTTCCTTGGCTACAGTCTTGAGCATAAGGGCTATCATTGCTATGACCCTATTGCTCGTAGGATGAGGATTTCTCGGGATGTTACTTTTGACGAATCACGATCTTACTACCCTTGTTCCCCCCACTGTCAACCCAGATTCTCTTGCTGAGTTGATCTCCTTTCTGGTTTTTCCTAACGCTCAGCTTTCCACCACTGTTTGGCCTCATCCTTTATCTACTCTACCTCCCTCTCCTCCGGCTCTATCTGTTTCACTTCTGTCAAATTTTTCTTCCCGCGCTTTTGTTGAGGCTCCACCTTTTCCCTTGCACTACTCTCGCCGTCCTCGGCCTACTACTTCCTCTCTTGAGCCTCCGTCTCTGCTGGGCCCTGTTCCTAGTCTTCCCTCTCCATCCTTGCTGGGTCCAGCTCCGCCTTCTCCTCCCAGATACGATCTTCGTGATCATCACACTGTCAAGCCGCCTAAGCACTACGGCTTCACAGCCGCTGCTCTTTCTAAGCCTACGGCCTACCATGAGGCCACTGCTCACCCTGAGTGGCAGCTCACGATGTCTGAGGAGATTGCTGCTTTGGAACATACTAGCACTTGGGATCTTGTGCCCTTGCCTGTGCGTGTTACTCCTATCACGTGTAAGTGGGTGTACAAGATCAAGACCCGCTCAAATGTTTCCCTTGAGCGCTACAAGGCTCATCTTGTGGCGTGTGGTTTTCAGCAGCAGCATGGTCGTGACTACGATGAGACTTCCGCTCACGTCACTCACATGACCACTATTCACATTCTACTTGTTGTGGCCTCTATTCGATAGTGGCCTATCTCTCAGTTGGATGTTAAGAATGCCTTTCTCAATGGTGAGCTACATGAGGAGGTCTATATGTAGCCGCCCCTTGGGTATTCGTCCCTGATGGTATGGTTTGTCGCCTTCGTCGTTCTCTCTATGGGCTCAAACAAGCCCCTCATTCTTGGTTTGACTATTTCTCCTCTGTTATCACCACTGCCAGCTTCTCCGCCAGTGATCACGACCCTACCCTCTTTGTTCACACCTCTCCTTGGGGTCGGATGCTCCTCCTTTTATATGTGGATGACATGATCATTACTGGAGATGACTTTCAGTACATTGCCTTTGTGAAGGAGCGTCTCAGTAAGCAGTTCTTGATGTCTGATTTGGGTCTTCTTTGTTACTTCCTTGGGATTGAGATCACTTATGCGCCCGAGGGCTACTATCTCTCCTAGGAGAAGTACATTCAGGGTATCCTTACTCGCGCTTGTCTCACTGATTAGCGCGTGGTGGATACTCCTATGGAGCTTGGTCTTCACCTTCGGCCTACTGATGGTGAGCCTCTTGAGGATCCCACTCGCTATTGCCATATTGTCGGGAGCCTCATCTACCTTGAGATTGCTCGACCTTACATTTCTCACCCAGTTCACATCCTGAGTCAGTTTGTCTCTGCTCCCACTTAGCTCCACTATAGTCACCTTCTTCGTGTTCTTCGATATCTTCGTGGAACCATCACTCGATGTCTTTTCTTTTCTCGCTCCAGTTCTTTACAGCTTCAGACGTACTCTGATGCGACCTGGGCTAACGATCATTCTGATCGCCGGCCTCTTTCTGCCTATTGTGTTTTCCTTGGTTCCTCCTTGATTGCCTAGAAGACTAAGAAGCAGACTACAATTTCTTGTTCAAGCGCTGAGGCTGAGTTGAGAGACATGGCACTGTTGACAGCTGAGATCACCTGGCTTCGGTGGCTTCTTGCAGATTTCGGTGTTTCTGTTTCTGCACCGACTCCGCTTTTATCAGATAGTACTGGTGCGATCAGCATTGCTCGAGATCCCGTGAAGCATGAGCTTACCAAGCACATTGGAGTGGATGCTTCGTACATGCGATTGTAGGTGCAAGACCAAGTTATTACTCTTCAGTATGTTCCTTCAGAGCTTTAGTTAGCAGATTTCTTCACCAAGGCATAGACTCGAGCTCAGCATAACTTCTACCTCTCCAAACTCAGTGTTGATCCACCATGAGTTTGAGGGGGGTGTTAGATATGTATATTGTGTAGGGTGTTATTTGCTATTGTCCAACCTTGTACATGTTATATATTGGCCTTTGGCCCATTGGAATAGATAACAAGCATTATTCAAACAATATCATCTATTTTTGTCTAGGTTAGAATAGTTCTTTGTTTGCTATCTATGTTTCTGTTCACCACTTGCAGAAAAGTATTTGGAAGCTCAAAAACTGCACTATGTTTGAATTATTATGACAATATTCACTTTTGTGCAATTTACATTGATTTCACTTGCAATTTTACTTGATAGTAATTTGAAATTTATTAGAGACTCAGTAATCATCATTAGTGTAAATTTTAACTCTTTTATTCCCAATAGACTAAAGCTTTCAACCGCACAAGTCTCTAAAAAATTTTAGTGAATAGTTTTGATCAAATGTTCAAAATTATTTCTCTATGTCTTTGTAGGGGTTCACCAATACCTAGTTTGTTTTCTATCTAACATAAGAACAAAATATTGTCTATGTCTTTGTAGCGTTTTACTGGTCCCTAGTTTGTTTTCTTGTCTAGCTTAAAAATAAAGATATGTCTACATTTATGGAGGGGTTCATCAATCCCCAGTTTGTTTTTTGTCTTCTTTTTTTGCAAATGATTGTTGCTGCTGGTGCTATGCCCTACCGGTTGTCTGCAGTGGTTTGCTCTGTTTTTTTTGTTCTAGAATTGTAGTGATATATTATTTGGTACAAGTTTGTGATATATAGGTAGCAACTTCTTCCCTGCAGTTTTTGCAATATGAATTAGTGAATTGTAGCTCTTACTAGATAACTAAACCCTCACCAATTTGCATCAAAACTTTATAGTGAGTACCGACAGCTAGTTTCTAACTAGATATTACCTATGTTCTGCTGTGTAGGTCCATTATGTGATTGGAAGTTGCTATATGCGTACAACTATCTAGATTTAATTTTTTTTCTACTTGTTATCTTTCCTGTCTCCATGTTCTTGTTCATATCTTTTTAGCCAAGTTCTCCATGAACCAATATGTTAAACAGTTATGATTTTTAGTTATGAATTCGGTTTACCTATCTTATGAGATATGTGATTTATACGCAAGCATCATCTAGCAGTTAGCAGCAGCATGCCTTGAATGTTTTTGTAGCTAGCTTTCTTTGTTTCTTAGCTGAAACTCGCACACTAGGAATGTTGGGTTTTCATATTAGCTCAAGTCAATTGTCTCAAACATATCGATATAGACTAAATGTTGATTTACACATTCAGAATTCCCATTTTTTTTAATTTGTGTCTTGTTACTAGTTCTATGCCATTTTTTAGAGAACCATTTTCTATTGCAAAACAAGCATCATCAACCATGTTTTTATAGCCAATATGTTAATTTAGTGGTCAATTTAAATGATTTTTGTTATCTAGTTCTACATTTCTTCCGGTGGTCAAATCCCTTGTTGCATGCTGTACTCCCTTATCTGCTTATGTTTGTTTGTGCTATGTTTGAAAGAGAGAGGTCAAGGTGACATGGACTCTTTTTTTCTGTGTGTTTGTACTGTTCTCCCCCTAATTTGTACTATGCTCCCCATAGTATCCAAATGTTAGGTGGATTCAGTTTCTATTCATATCCTTTAGTTAGAACAGATGCGTCATAGAGCTTCTCATGTTGATGTTTAGACACTTCTCATGTTGATGTTTAGACACGCACGCACAAAAGCAGCCAGATCGGCTCATATCGGCTCATACGGGATCACATGAAAAAACAAAAAAGTTATTTGTTAATTAAATTATTTTCTTTGTCCTAAGTTTAATGACTTGCTATTTTATTTTGTTCATGCAATGATTTTCTAATCATCATGAGGTTTGTTAAATGAATAAGCATTTTAGTGTCAACTTGCATACCATTTTCATTAAATTTTTAGTTATTCTTATGCTGCAACTTTAGTACAAATAGTGTGCAACTTATATGTATGCTACAATTTTTCTTAAATTTTTGGTCATTTGTTTGCATGACAATTTTATTAAAATTTCACTGTAGCATAATGAGCAATTTCAGTAATATGATTATTTTTTATATTTCGGTGTACAGTTGTTCCATCTACAAGTTTTACTTGTTCATTTTTTTTATATTGTATTTTATTGTTTCTTTGTTATTTATTATTCTTCCTTGTTCTTGCTGCTAGATCAACCGGATATTCACACTTCATACAATTTTAGCTAAAATCACAGTATTTAGTAATATGCAAATTTAGAATAACCTCACTGCAGTTTTCATCTCCATAGGTGTCTGATTTATTTTAAAAAAATTGTATGCTCACATATAATATCTATTGAAGGCTTTAGCCCATTTGAGTAATTGTTGATGTCATCTCGAAATTTCTTTCCTGTTTAATTTATTTCTTATTAAACTTTTGAAACTTTTTATTATATTAAGTGAAAGTATCATAGAGATTTTTGCTACATTGTTGATATTTATCAATCTATATATTTCTACAAGGCATTAGTGGCAAAAAAAAAAGTTTTTTTTCAATGTTGCTGCATATTCTTCTATGTTCCCATCATAAAAATACCTGCCACATGGAAAGTTGCACAATACTTAAGCTGTAATTACGGTGCTAACCAATATGCAATTTCATAAAAGCTTGACTGCAATTTTTGTTTCTTTTTCCTCCATGTGTTATCTGCTGAGGGTTGAGTAGAGCCATATGAATCTGGGAGGTTATGTTAGGTTTGTGCAAATTTGAGGAGAAACCTATCTAGCTCGCAGGTTAATGAGCTCTTCACTTCATATTGCATACATCTTGTTGAATGTAGCTACCCTATTTAGAATTTTTTTTTTGTTTCTGTATTGTGTAGGGTTCACCAAGTATAGGTTTTTCTGTCTAGGATAGAAATGATTTTTTTTTGTTTATGTAGTCTGTCTGGGCTCATCAAGTTTGGGATTATTTTTGTCTAGATTAGAATTAATTTGTTGTTTTAGTGTTATGTAATGGTTCACCTAGTTTAGGATTATTTTTGTTTGTGTTGGAATTGATCTTTTGTTTCAGTATTCTGTATGGGTTCACCTAGTTTAGGATTATTTTTGTCTTGTCAGAATTGAATTTTTGTTTCAGTTTTCTATAGGGGTTCACATAGTTTGGAAAAAATCTATCTTACTTAGATTTTTTTCTACCTTTTGTCTCCTTGGGATTGCATCAACAACAACCTAGTGCTTCTTAGTTCCTTTGGAAATTCATGCATGCAACAAATATGTATATTAATATATCTAGAATTCAGATAATACTTTTTTCTTTTCTGTACACACCCATTCAAATAGTAGAGATAAGTTCAAAATGTAGATATTACATGAGAGCAAAGACTTGCTATCTCAGATCACATTGTTCACATGGTCAATTCCTAGTTTACTGTCAACATCAAGGGTCAACTGAGTTTCCTACCACACTCAAATTTTCAATTTTTTGTTTCTTTGTTTTATCCTGGAATGATGTTATCTAAGTTAGTAAGAAGAGCTAATTAGTTTTTGTTTGCAGTCACAGGAACAACTCATTAGAGTGAGAGTGGACAACACGATGTCATGGTGGAACAAGTGGGGGGAAGATAAACCGTTAAAATCCTACTCCATTTTCTATAGCGATTTGTGTGTGTTGCGTCTGGATTTTTAATCTTCTTCTTCGATATCGCACTTCTTCTACATCGCTATTTTTTTTAATGTGGAGTATGCGTTGATTTCTTTGGAGATAGGTGAGATGACGGCTTATGGGGTCGGATTAAGTTAAAGAAAATAAAGAGATGACGACTTATGGGGTCAGATTAAGTTACTGTAACACCTCAGTCCTACAAGGGCCTGGAATGCTACTAAACTAACAAGTTAAAACAGAAGACAAAATCCTAAATTTCGGCAGAACCTCCCCTGTATAGTTAGCTATACCAGAGGTTCCAACAATCATAATTATCAAGACAATAGTGAAATCAACAAATATCAGAATCAACACAGAAGTATAATCTGATCTCAAGCAACTATAACAAAAGGATGAACTAAATTCACGCACAGTTCTTAACCAATCTTAACGGAGAAGAGTTACCAGGCACAGCCAACATTTATTATTACAGTTCATCAATAATGAGTGATTAAATCGAACTAAAATGAAATCATGGACTTGATTAAGGTGAAGTGAAAGGGTAGTGTGTGTTTATTCCCTCCCCATGGAGCCAACATCAAGGATCACCTAAAAAAAACAACAAACAACGCAAGAGTGAGTCCGAGACTCAGCAAGTACAGTAAATGAATAATACATATAACAACCATGGTCATGTGAACATCATTAAGGAGTATGAAATAAGCACAGAACGAACACTTAAATGAATGGAATGAATGATTTGGATGAAATGAAGGGACTACACACATGCATATACCGGTATTGCTGGTGACACACCCGTCGGTGTTCACCTAAGCCCGCATTTAACAAAATGCGGGGATCCAAGCCCCGTACGAAGAACGTTTCGTACGGGTGTCCCAAACTGCCCACATTAGAATGGTGGGTCTTACGTGCCCATACTGGAATTGATGGGTCTTATATATTGATCCACTCCCTTGGATGAAACATGAAATGTGGATGCTGGGTATGACATATGAATACTGAACAAAAACAACATGCTCTCTATCATGGAGGTAACCACATGGATTGAATACGAACATTTAAGTATTAACATGGTACTTCAAGCACAATATCAACTCATCATTGTTATCATTAACAAGGTAATCTCATTGCTCACCTTGTCTCATCATTACTGCCATCAACATGTAACCATTCTCATGTAAGCATACCCATATAGACATCATCATGTACGCATCATCATGTAACTATTAACATGTAGCATCATGTAAATATTCCCAAGTAGTAAGCATCGTCATATGAACACTACCATGTAAGCGTCATCACATAAACATTAGCAAGTGTCGTCAGGTAAACATTTCCATGTAAGCTTCATCCCGTAAGCATCATCATAAAAATCATCATCATTCAACTATAGTATTCATGCTCATCAACGTGACCAAGCAGTAAGCATTATCATTAAACTATAGCATTCATGCCTATCAACATTACCAAACAGTAAACACCGACAATTATGAAGTATAACCACTCAATAATACTACTTGCACTTGCCTCAACCGTAAGACGGAATACAAAAGGCAGAACACTCTAACCCTGGAGTTCACCACCACCTTTCCTCGACAAGATGCAGGCCAACTGCTGACGCTGCACACGTCCTTGCAATAGATCCTGTAATTCTTGGGATCTATGAAGTATAATTACGGTTCAGTGAAACCAGCAACTCAAGATCCCAAATGATCAACTAACTACTTAACTCGCCAAGTGTTCATTACCTCTCTATTTCCATGTAGCGTAAACGCGGGTAGGATATACTATATATTGCCCCTCCATTCATTTGCACATTGATAGACCAATGGTTCGCTAAACCAAACCCAATGATAAGACCACCAAACAATGTAGCCATGGTGTGAAAGTAGTTCCCAACTTTCTCACTCCGAGCGGTGAGCGAGCAAGACATCACTAAGCACTAGATGACAATATCACCATTTGGTAGAACGGCTCAAGATTTATCACATTGTCCCGCATTGTTCCATACCTACAAACTCACGACTAATGAACGAGCAATGAGTAGCACACATTCCTCCAATAGTGGCCCCAGTCGTAGGTCAAGGAGGAAAAAGAGGCCACAGGGTTTCAAGTATTGATTCACTCAATCCATCCTACTCTGGTTCAACAACTACATCCACATCCGCAATATGCGAGGATTTGATTTTCATCATCAAAGACATGTCAATGCAAGCATCGCCATGAGGTGCCAATGTGTGACCCTCAATTGATGCAATTTCACCATATGGTACAATTGTCACCGATTCCAAGGGGAAAACACCATCAATTTCTATAATGGAACCTCATAATTGTTACACGTCATCACAATCTCTGAATAAGCAAGAAACAACAAGAAGAGCTAGAGGTTGCCATTCCTCCTCAACTTTGATGGCCCCGAGCACTAGAATCACATGGAGCGCCATTACACATCAGCCATGGCTCCTTCCAATCGATGGCGTGGGCGATGGCGAGCAGTGCCGCGGGCGGGCCCGATCCTCAACGGAGCTTGAGGAGAGCGCCTCGATGAGGCCCGACACTTGGTCCAGTCGTCATCACGGCGGCTGCACCTCCTCCATTGGATGGGAGTGGGGCGCCCTAATCAAGAAGTGGAATGAACATCGTAAGACCAACACTGCTAAAACAATAGGATCCAAAGAGGAAACAACTAGGCAATCACAACTAAGCACACATGCATCAATCCATAGGTCTCACGGTTTAGCGATGCGTGCTTGGGGAGGAAGGCGTCGGGTCGGCTTAGACCGAGCCCGGTGGTGGCGGCGACAGACCGACCGGAGGTCGCCGACCCGATCGTCCGGTTCTCGTCGCCCTGCTCCCACGGATCCACCGTTGGCAACGGAGAGAGCTTCCTGAGCTGCGGCGGTGGAGGCGGCGGTGCGGCTACCATGGGCTGCGGTGGTGGGGGTGCGGGTCAAGAAGCTTCGTGGCGTCTTGGTGCCGCCGGCCTAAGGCGTGGGGGTGGTCTGACGCTTGCCGCCGCCGGGCATCGGTGGCTAGCACCGCCATCTCATCGCCGCCGCCGACGCTGGAAGGAGAGGAGCTCATAATGAGTGGAGGCGGAAAGAGGGGAGGGCGGCGCAATCAACAGAAGGGGCGGCAAGGGTGGAAAAAAAAAGGAGGGTGAGTTAGCCCTAGGGTTTAAGGGTGGAGGGGGGTGGGGGCTTTGGGGTGACTTTCTCCCCTTTGGCCCACTTAAGTCCGCCCAAGTTCCAAAATTCCCCCAGAAAACTAAATTTTTAGTTAATTTCCCTCTCCCGAGTTACATTCTCTCTAATCGATGTTCGGGATATTACAGTTATAGAAAATAAAAAGACCCGCTTCTTCTAAGTTGTTCCAAGACTTTTGGTTGCTACAGTAGACTATTTTAGGCATTGTGCCTCTCTTAAAGACGGCCCATGAACAAGTATTTGGAAGCTCAAAAGTTGCACTATGTTTGAATTATTATGACAATGTTCACTTTTGTGCAATTTACATTGATTTCACTTGCAATTTTACTTGACAATAATTTGAAATTTATTTGAGACTCAGTGATCGTCATTGGTGTAAATTTTAGCTCTTTTATTCCCAATAGACTCTAAAGCTTTCAACTACACGAGCCCCTAAAATTTTTTAGTGAATAGTTTTTATTTAATGTTCAAATTTATTTGTCTATGTCTATGTAAGGGTTTACCAATCTCTAGTTTGTTTTCTCTCTAACATAAGAACAAAAAATTGTCTATGCCTTTGTAGCGTTTTACCGGTCCTTAGTTTGTTTTTTTTTGTCTAGCATAAAAAATAATGATATGTCTACATTTATGGAGGGGTTCATCGATCCCCAGCTTGTTTTTTCACTACACCATGACATATAATTAAGGGCAATTAACTGCCGGGAAAAAATAGGATGAGTGGCAAAACATGTGCCGGCAATGTCCAAGAGATTACGGGTCCTATTATCTGTCGGGAATAATTAGTGTCTAGAACAACTTATCTGCCGGGAATATTTTTTTGTTAGCTACAATACTTCTACCCTAGAAAAAAGCAATCAGGTCAATCTAACTGCCGAGTAAAATAATGGGCGGGAGATGAATAAATTAGACCGAACTGTTCGACATCGTATCTGCCGGCGAAAAAGTTTAGGCGCCAAGTGAAAAAATGAGCCGCGCCGCGCCTCCACCTTATCTCCTCCAAAACGCTCCTCGCGCCTGCTGCTCCCGACGGCCGCCTCTCCTCGCGCCTCCCCTCGCCGCCCCATCCTCCCCCGCCGCCCGCCTCCCACGCCACATCCTCCCCACGCCTCCCCTCGCCGCCCCTCCTCGCCGCCACATCCTCCCCACGCCTCCCCTCGCCGCCTCCCGCGCCCCCCATCCTCCCCACGCCTCCCCTCCTCGCAACGACGCCTTCCTCCCAGCGCCGCCCTCCTCGGCCGCCTCTCCTCCCATCCCCCCGTTGCCCTCCTCCCAGGCCGCCCCATCCTCCCCCACCTCGCCTCCTCCACGGCTGCCCCCTCCCAGTGCCACACCTCCTCCCCAGCCGCCCCATCCTGCCCGCACCACGCTCCTCCCCGGCCGCCCCCTCCTCCCCAGTCGCCCCTCCTCCCCACGCCCGCATCCTCCCCCCGGCGCGGGCTAGGTGATGCTGGCTGCGATGGAGCTCAGCTCCTTCCTGCTCCCGGCCATTAACCCTAGCCAGTAGCGGCGGCGGGCGAGGGCAGAGGGCAAGGCCGTGAGGAGCACAACATGAGCGGCAAGACGCAAAGACGGGCTAGGAGGCGTGGCTGACCGGGCGGACAAGGGTCTTGTGACACAAGCAAGCGGCCATGCAAGCAGAGGCGAGGGCGTGTCACGATGGTTCTTTATTTTGGAGTGATTTATGCTCTCCAAATTCTCCTATTACATCATGTTTAGAATTTAGCTATGTGTTTTACTGAACAAAAAGAAATAGTCAAAGTTTGATCAATTCGTGTAATTTATTTTGCTTTCCTTACATGGTATTCTTACTTTCAAATAATTTGGTATGCTTATGAAAGTGATTGTTTGAATTCAATTGTTACTTGTCTCATTAGTTCTGAATGACTTGCTAACATCTAGTTCTTTTCTCTCAAGTCCACTACATGGATTTCGAAACTTTAAAAGTTAGGTTGAGTCTTGTGCTCTCGATTCGGATCATTTGTTAACAATAGATATGCTTGGGTTTCTTGAAGAGCTTCATCCACGCTAAACTTCGTAATACAATTTGGTTGGGATAGAGGTGCAGATTTAAGTGTACAACAAGGTATGGTAGAGCTTCCTTGTTCTGCTAATCTGCCCTTGTGTCCAAGAGACTTATCAACACATAATGTGTTTTCTTCTCAGAGTGAGTTGAGATGATGAGTTCTTTACTTTTACCTCACAAGACACCTTTAGAGCTTTATGCTTGCTTAATTCGAGAAAGCTTTAGTTTTGATTGTTGACTCTTATCTTGTTCCAATATTATGTCCCTCTCTATCTAATTGTCATATTTGGCACCATTTCTTTGTTATTTTTAGTTTCCTCGATGACCGACAAGGTCAAGATTCACAATTCACGAGCGCGAAAAAGGAGCCTATTTTAAATAGCTTCTTATGCGCCATTGTATTATCCCATGACCGTGCGAGGCGGGCATTGAGCTTCGTCCTTGCAAACGGCTCAAGATCCAACATTGCTTGCAACTCAGGCTAATTGACATTTTTAATGATGTTGTGATGAACAACAAAGATATCGTCGTTCCATTCGCCTTGATGCTCGGTGAGTCCACTATTGTTCTGCTGAGGTACCTTGCTTTGTGTTTGCATGTTAACTTATTCATTATACAGATCATCCCATTAATGATGTTGTGACAACTATGGAACTGTTGTTCCAATTCAGCCTTCAAAGACAAGTGATGTTTGCGATGTCAAATTTAGTTAGTAATGGACATTTCTGGATATGAACTTTTTGGGTTTAAAACCTGTAAAAAAAATTTACACTAGGAACTTTTTTATACTAGATATAAAAGAATACTGGCTAATTTCCAGAGTGTAAATTATAAATAGTCGGGAGTTAATGGAGCATGCTTTGGGATGTTGTTTTTCCATGGTAATATGTTTTCCTTCAAGTCGTTTCACTTAGTGAGGCCTAATTATGTTCATCGTTATTGAATAATCAATTTAAGAACATTCCAATCAAAATGGTGGTGGGAATCATGTTTTTACGGATCAGTAGGTCACTCTGTTCCATTTTCAATTTAAACATATACCCTGTAGGACCAGAAAAGGCTCTTTTATTTCACTAGTTATGAAGTTCTTTAGTGGTTTGTTAACATGAAGATCTGTATTTTTTCTTCTTTTACGTACATCCACTGAAACTTGGACCAAGTTAGGCGAGTATGCCTTTACACATCCTAATGATAACATTAACCTGCATTTTGTCAGTGGAATATTTAATTTGTTAATATTTGCCTTGCCTCCTTGCTTGCTGTGTATGTTAAGTCATCATTTTCATCATGACCGGTCTTGCACCATTTATATTATATTATGTGATGTGTTGATAATTGATTTGACAATCGTTTTCTCTCTTATGCTTAAAAGTATGGCGGAGGAAATCCTGCAAAGGTAGTTGACTATACAGAGAAAGAAGATCCTTCTTTAACTATGAAGCATGGTAAGTATGTGCATAGATTTTTTTTGAGCTGTGTTTTCTAGTTTACATTTTGCTATGATGTTATTGTTAACCTTATCTTACATTTTTGTGATTGAATGCAGATGCAGGAGAGATTATTTTGAGCATGTTGCTATTAGTTTTTCAGATGATAGGGCTAATGGTGAGTTTTCCATTTGTCAGTGATGTGTTCACGATATCTTCCCTTATCCATTTTAACATGTAATTGTACAACTACAACATATACCTGTATTTCTAGAAGAACTAGCCCCAATCCCCATAAA
This sequence comes from Phyllostachys edulis, assembly GCA_036346405.1. Classification (NCBI taxonomy): domain Eukaryota; kingdom Viridiplantae; phylum Streptophyta; class Magnoliopsida; order Poales; family Poaceae; genus Phyllostachys; species Phyllostachys edulis. Next base: position 31,312,886 of record CM070563.1, read on the forward strand.
GAAATGCTTGATGCATGGACAAGTTAAGGTTGCCGCCCTATGTGAACATCTGTGGCTTCTTGTGTTGTGTATGTGAGCTGGACTTCCCTTACTGATGTGTGCTTAAAAGTGCTTATGCATGATGCATGATCTGGAGGTGGACTAAAATGGACTAATTACGTCATCGGTGCATGTCAAGGTAAAACTCCCTACTACCCCCCTCTACTCTGCCCATCCCTTGCCCTGTGATGTGACCAACAAAAATGAGGTTAGAAGCATTGTCTACTACAATTTTATGTTTTATCGATAGAGTTGCATATATTAAGGAAAGTACATGCATCCTTCGTTAGTATGTCATACATTGACTATCTTGCTGCAAATGCAGGTGTGTGTTGCAGCAATTATTTTTTTAGTTCTGTGTTATCGACAACCAACTCCTTCAAGAACAGTAAAAGTGAATATGAGATAAAACAAGGCTGCTAGACAATGCATACTCTGGAAATTTTACTTGCCTATAAGTTTTTTTTAAAAAAAAATTGATATGTTGCAGTGTGTCGAATGTTGTTGTTTGACTTGTCTTTTGGTGACTAATCCAGGAGAAGAAGAGGAAATATAGAACCTGGAGTTGGAAAATGGGTATCATATTTGAACCGAGAGAAGAAACGGAGGGAGTAGATGATAACAGGTTGAAAATAAGTAGTTTCTATGATATTGCAATCCTTTATATGCTCCACTATTTAAATTATTTTCAGGTGATCATATTACATGATTTTCAATAACTTAATTTTGCAAAATTTTCTAGTTGACATTCTCTTGAAAACTTTTGGATTGTACTATGGTGGTCCTTGGACTTATCTCATTCTCGAAGTGTGGTAGGACTTTGCTCTCTAGCCATTCAGTAGCGGTGTATTAGTAAGATGGTGTCAATTCCTTTGCTACCTGAGTTTAGAAAACCACGCAAAGGGAATCTTTGTTGTATTTAGTTTGTGTCTTTGTAAGAGCATTTTTTTCTAAATTTTTCATTTCATAAATATAAACCTTGTAGGTGGAGTATTATTTCATGATATAAACCTGGCCACTCTTGAACATTTGATGAGGTTTATTACTAAGGACCTGAAGGATATGGTGAGTTGTATGCTTGCATCTCAAACTATTTACCATATCGATTCCTCTTTATTCTTGTTGTATGATGCTTTCTTGAAATAAAAGTCGTCATCGTTTTTTAGCATTTATAGTTTTCTGCTTCCATCAATAGAAAGTAGAAATAACATCATGTTTAAGGTCTTGGTACTTTGACACGATCTTTGAGAATTAAAATGGGCTTCCATAGTGAATATATGCATGCTCTTGTTCGATTACTTTCCTAGATGGTACAAAGCATTTCCTGTATGATTTTTTTTACTGTAACTTATGTTGCTCATGTTTTGTAGGTGCGTTTTCTCTTGGATCTTGGATGTGTGTTAATCAGGATAATGTTCAATCTATTCTAAGATTCGATTAAAGGACGAAACTTTTATTAATTGTGAAATCCGAACTAACAATTTTTACATCTTATCAGTTACATACTAGCTTATAATTCATCAGGTTGTTTACAAGGATAATTCATTCTAGAAAAATATAAAAATTCAAATAATTATTGCATATATGCTCACAAGATGAGAGGACAATCATTTGTTTTTGTACTCTGTAGAAATTCTCTCTTGGTGTTATCATATCTGTTTGCAATAGCTACTAGTTCATGCACATCAGAATATGATACTTATCCATGTGTTAGTTGTTGCACATGTCAATGGAGGCCCTTTTACGGGCAACAAGGTTTGTGGTACAAGCTATGAATGAAACGCCTACACTTGGTGTTGAAGTGTTTTTGGATTCTTTAGGCCTTTTATGAGTTTATCCTGTATATTCATTAAAGCAAACATTGTGCTATGCATAAGGTGTGCATCTTATTGATGATTTATTTTTATGTCGAGGGTATGTTGCTCTTGTTCGGAAGAAGGATCCAAAATTTTGCTTTCATCTCGATTTTCCATGGTCAACAACAATATGTTGCTCTTGTTCGAATGAAGTGTTTTTGGATTCTTTAGGCCTTGGAGGAGTTGTTTTATAAAATCCATAAACATTTGTCCAAAAGCATACCAATTTTCTTGTCCAAGCACTTTAGCTTTGTCTTGAGAACAAACATATATACTTGAGAGAATTAAAATATTTCATTTTGTATTTTTTTTCTTCTAAAATGAACTGAGTAATAAATCAGATAGAAATGCATATGTAGCTTTTATGGAAATGAACTGAGCAAATTCTAATAGACCACTGTGAACCTGAAGTACGTATAAGATTTGGTTATAATTAAAAGGAAAAAGTCCGATTTACTCCCCTGAACTATCAGAAAAGTCTGGTTTCCCCCCTGAACTACAAAACCGGTTTTTTTACCCCCCGAATTTGTGAAAACCGGTCAATACAGCCCCCGGGCTGGTTTGAATAGGTGGTTTTGTATGATCAACACATCTGAGCCGTCCGTTCATGCTTTGAGATGTGTGCAACACTTAATACAAGTACAAATAAGGATACAAATACATAAGGAATTCCAATACATAATACTATACTATACATCCTTCATCATCTCTCTCTCTCTCTCTCTCTCTCTCTCTCCTCTCCCTCCCCTCCTTTTCTCCGTTCAGTTAAGCCGCCGCCGCCGCCGCCGCTCAGCCCGCCTCCTCCTGGTTCTCCAGCTCCTGCACCGACTATAAGAAGCCCCGGCCACCTCCCTTCTCCACCTCCCCACCGGCGCCCTTGCTCCTCTTTCCCACCGCGCGCACGAGCTCCTGCTCCTGCCTTGGCCGCACCACCTCCCCGCCGTTCGGCCGCTCCGGTGCCGCCGCCGCCCCCATCACAAGGTGCCACCGGAGCCGAGGATCCCTTCCCTCGCCTCCCCTTGTCTTCCCCGTCGCTGAGACGTGCCACCACCGCCGCCCCTTCTCTTCCACTTCCGACCGCAGTCGTCGGATCGCTTCGGCGGCCCCCGAGCTTCCCCGGCTTCCCCTTCGGCCACCCCACGCCCGCGCACAGCTTATGCACATGCTAACTTTGCTGCCACACCGCCACATCTCCGGCACCGCTACACGGCCATGGAACTCGCCGCCGCTCTTGGCCTTTCCACTGCCGTGCTCGCTCCTCTCCAGCGCCTCCGCTACCGCTCATGGCCTCCCTACCCCCACCGGGTCCCAATCAGCCTGCTCGCCGGCCTCCTCACGCCGCCACTCGTTGGTGCTGCCTCCGCTCCCAGCTGCCCCATCGCTGAGACGTGCCGCCACCGCCGCCCCTTCTCTTCCACCCCCGACCAAAGCCGTCGGATCGCTTCACGGCCCCGAAACTTCCCAGCTTCCCTTCACCACCCCACGCCACAAGACTTATGCACATGCTAACTTCGCTGCCACACCGCCACATCTCCGGCACCACTGCACGGCCATGGAGCTCGCCGCCGCCCTTGGCCTTTCCACCGCCGCGCCCGCTCCTCTCCAGCGCCTCCGCTACCGCTCATGGCCTCCCTACCCCCACCGGGTCCCAATCAGCCTGCTCGCCGGCCTCCTCACGCCGCCACTCGTTGGTGCTGCCTCCGCTCCCAGCCGCCCGAGCGCCTCCCCTGTCTGGCACTCTGGCCCGAGTGAAAAAGAGGAAGGAATGGATTGTTTTGCTTTGTGGCCCACCTGCCATTGGGTTAATCCCCCTCTCTCTCTCTCTTCCAGTTGCTTGTATACTGTATTGTACATGTGTATGTGGCTTGTATACTGTATTGTACAAAACCACCTATTCAAACCAGCCCGGGGGGTGTATTGACCGGTTTTCACAAATTTGGGGGTAAAAAAACCGGTTTTGTAGTTCAGGGGGTAAACCAGACTTTTCTGATAGTTCAGAGGAGTAAACCGGACTTTTTCCTAATTAAAACAAAAAGGATCTTCTGTTTGTTTATTTAATCAAATCTGTTGTTGGACCAAAGAATAAAATTTACTACAATTTCAGAGAATCATTAGATGAGTCTCATATTCGTGGAGATTTTACAATGCAGAGCAAAAGCTATGGATATATGCAATGGAACTAACAATTGCTCATATGAATAGCCAAGTGATTTTTAAACAATACTTTTTGACAAAAATATTGAAGAAATTCAAAATATATACGGGATGTCCAGTCTCCACACACTTGTACTTTTAATATTATGGTTTTGTTCATGTCTTTTCTTATGATGCTTTATATTAAGTCATTTATCACAAAGGTTTAGAGTTCACACCTTTAGGTAATTACACAATGTGCTTTTTATGCAAGGATGTAACTTCACATTATAAGATGCTTTCATTGACATTACCATGCTTTCTTAAGTGTTTCATTTTCGGCATTTTTTATCATTGAGACAGATTATCCATGGACATTATAACCTCAAACTACTATTTTTAACAATTATTTTTTAGGTGATGGGGGTAGATCGGGCAACATTCGATGGTGGGATGTTACAACAGCCTTTCTTCTTCTTTTAGCACTCACAGGAAGGCATTAGGAGGATAAAGTTTTCTTCCATCATTCATGTCGATCAAGTAGAGGAAGCATTCTTTGTGCTCTTCAACAATAATACATTCTCTATATTTGACTGGTAACAAACAAGCATTGCTACTCTGTTATTTTCTAGCTCGGACACATTACATGCAAAGATATGATACTTTAATAAGTTGATACATGATGAATTGCTTGCACTCCCCTTTCATCCTCGATGTAATTCATGCATGTTTTATTGTTCATTTCAATATACATTTGGTCCTTTTGTTTCTCGGCATATGCATGTCTTGTGTCATGATGGAACAAGTTGAAATAGTATTGAGTTCATGAGCGATGTTTTAGGATAGTCTGATCCTTGGCAAATGCCCTTCTTCACCACAATCTCTTGGCACCCTCGTCTTGGAGCTAGCTTGATTGGCTATCAACCCGAACAAAGAAGGATGAACCACTTGTATTATGCATTCTTTGGGCCGATAGTAGCTTCCGATGATTGAGGTTAACATGTATGCCATTTTAATTATGCATATTGTTGTTTTATTTCAGTGTGTTGACTTACAGTTGTTCTGTTTATTTACGAGGTTTTGTAGCATGTTTGTGAGTTTGGAAGGAACTTATGACCATGCAACACTTACATCAAGTTTTCTCCACCCTACACCATTCCCGAGGCCATATCCGCTTTCAACTTGAACGATCCGACAACAAGGCAAGTTAATTTGTTAATGTTGCCTTCAAAGAACTTATTCTATTGAATATCAATGGTAAATTTTTAGTTTAATGGGATTGAAAATATGTCTTGATACAAGGTTTAGACACTTTTTAGCTTTCATTACATTAATAAACTAATTTATCACCAACCTGCAGGATCTACTTGATGGATCAATCAGCAGGAGCACATATCGCAGCATGCGTTCTCTTGGAGCAAGCGGTTAAAGAATCTAGACAAGAGTGCATTTCTTGGAGTGTTACTCAAATAAAAGCATATTTTGGTATGTAAAATAGATCGATGTTATCATATTATGATAAGGATACTTAGCTGTAAATGTTCTGACTACAAGATTTTGGTATGTAAAATAGATTGGTGTTATCATATTATGATAAGGATACTTGGAGATCTCGATGCACTTTTTATTAACTTCACTTAATTTATTCATTTGTTAGAGCTCCAATATACAGTTATATTTCTAAACATCAATGTATATCTTTCTGTATTTCTTTACACTAACTGTGGGCATTTCCTACAAATATTATAGCTTATTTCCTCTTGATTGCTCACTTTAAGCTTCTGTGTATGCTTGAAAGAGTATGGATGGCTAGGTGCAGCGCATTTGATATTGTTGTTAATCGCTTGATAAGCCATGGAGTCATTTATGGTTAAATGGTGCAAAAGACAATTGAGGCGGTTAAGCTGCCGGTATCGACGCCTAGCTAGCCGGAAAAAGCGATAATCGAGAGCGGTTTAATTGCCGGAAAAAAACTTATCTAGGGCATAGCGTCGGAAAAATACTTATCTAGGGCACTTAGCGCCGGAAAAATACTTATCTAGGGCATAGCGTCGGAAAAATACTTATCTAGGGCATAGCTCGCCGAAAAATACTTATCTAGGGCATAGCGTAGGAAAACATGCAATCGAGGGCAAGTTAATCGCCGGGAATATATATAATCGCGGAAAACTCTAATCGCCGGAAACTCTAGCTCGCGGGAAAGCGACTTTTCTAGGCAATTTAATCGCCGAATGCACATATCTGCCGGGAAATATTTTTCCCAAAGACACTTTACCGGCAGCAATAAGTCTTAGAATACATATTCCCGGCAGATAAATTGCCGGGAAAAACAGTTTTTCCCGACAGTTGCATTGCCCTTAATACTATGCCATGGTGTAGTGTTTGTCTAGCATAAAAATAAATATATGTCTATGTCTATGTAGGGGTTCACCAATCCCTTATTTTTGTATAGCATAGAAAATAATCTCTATCTAGTAGGAGTATCTATCAGAACATGATCATCAAGACATGTAGGGGTTCACCAATCCCACTTTTTTTTAGTATTAAAATTAGTGTATGCCTACCTATGTAGTATTATCTATCTGAACATGATCATCAAAGTATGGAATGACACACTATGGAGGAGGGCACTTAAATTTACAGCATGAATTATGTTTGCATATTCAGCATGAGTTAAATCAGGTGTAGGAGGAAAAGAATTGCATGATTGTTATGTCTTAGTTAATGTGTTTCCTCTTTGAGTTGAACCAACTGAGTTATATGTCCCTCGTTCTGATCCTCCATTCACATTCGTGTCCTCGTTTTGATTCTTGTTCTGTTCTTCTCTTTGTTCTTCGTCTCTATTCTTATTTTCTTTCTTGGAGATGGGGCAGATGGAGATGGGGAAGGAAGCATGACAAGTGGGGTTTTTCCTAAGGCAGACGACCCATATAATACAGTCCATAGCCCGTGTCCATGGACATAACCCACAACAAACTGCCCACAACAAACACCAAAGAAACAACCCATAGCAAACACTAAAAGAATCAGCCCATAGAACACAAACGGGCCGAAAATGGGTCCAAACTTTGGATTTCGGACCCGTTAACACAAACAACACAACTCAGTTTTCCAATGCACATGTACAGAAACTTTCCTTACCTATCCTTACCATTGGATGCAAATCTAAAGGTGGAAAAAGTGACTGAAAAATAACAAATTTTTAGGTAACTTACCCATAGACAGTCCCTAAGGATTAATGTCTAAGGAGCACAAAAATATATCATGTTGTTGTGGTCCATGGTATGTTGGTAGATGTAAGTCATTGTAATATAATAAATACATCTATGTAATGATGAATGTTTTCTGTTGGGGGAAGGTCCCCGTGCCCCCCAAGTCGATGTCCACGTCAGTCCAACCAATGTCAACGAAGGACTAGCAGCAAAGCAGGGCAGTTATGCGAAACGTAACCTCGGTTTCGTAATCAAGCTACTCTACGTAGCTGGCAAGCGTGAAGCCCCTCTACGTAACTAGCAAGCATGAAGCCCCTCTACGCAGCCGACAAGCGTAATGCCAACCGGTGGGCTCGGCATAGGCAGTCCACCTGACCAGAAAGGATTAAGCTATCCCTAGGGTTGCCCTAGAATTAGGGTCATTTATGTAACTTCACCTCCTCTCCCCTTCCATCATATAAATAGGACCCTATTGTAACATTGGAGGGGGAAGGCCACTTGTACATCATTATATACTTGAGCAATACAAATTGAGTGATTCCCTTCCATGCTTACGCTTCGTTCCTCACCTACGCACTCCCGAGGGTCGACGTAACTAACTGGGGGTACATACAAATCTACTGTCTAGACGTGTATTTACGACCGTTGGCGTCGTCCATGGTCGCGTCGACGCTTCGAGGTCGAGGCGCGTCGACGATGCTCGAAGCCGAAGTGCACTCAGGGTTGCATCGATGCTTGAGGTTGAGATATGTTGATGACTCACAACGTCGTGGTACACCAAAGCACGAGGTCAAGATGTGCCGATGACGTATGAGCCCCTAGCTCTCGAGACCAACTGGAGGAGCCATAACGAGAAATGTAAGTACGATAGCAGTGGGGAATGCAAAGTAGATACAAAGAGGTTGAGATGCGCCGGCGGCGATGAGGCCAAGGCGTGCTAGTGGTCGTCAAGATGCGCCCGAGGCCACAAAGTCGAGATGCGTTGACGGCGCGCATCACCGGGATGCACGTGTGGTCGATGACACCAACATCACGTGAAGCTTGGATGCACTCGGGGTCATCGAGACGCGCCCGAGGCCGCGAAATAAAGATATGTCGTCGTGCATCAATGATGCGCAAAGCCGAGGCCTGTCGACGATCACGGTTGAGACATGTCGTGGTCACACGAAGCTGAGGTGTGTCCTGGATTGTGTTGATGCTTGAGGGTGAGACGTGTCGACGACGAGCAATGCCGAGGTGCGCCGGCTTGCGAGGTTGTGATAACACTCTCCCCAAGCGTGTTGGCTATGTCCTTGTCTTCCTCTTAGGCAGCATGGCTTCTTGCCTAGTCCCACGAATGGCGCCAACTGTCTTAGATTATTGAATAGTGAATAGTCCTCCATTATGGCATGAAACTGTGGTAATTGAATAGTGAATAGCCTTCATATTACTGATCTGTTTTACATAAAACATTTTTCTGGAACCTATTTAAAGTTTGAGTTCAAGTCTGAAACTCAGCAAACTAGGAGCCCAACTCAGATCTGGAATGTGAAATACGCTGTCATCTTAGTCAGCACCCAAAGTATCATCATCACACTTAGCTTATATACCACGGTTGCACTGTGCCATGCCCAAAACGAAGATATTAAGAAATGGATCAGTGATTTTGCACTCTCTAATTTGGCACATAAACCGAGTCATTTGGTGATTGGAACCATGGCTAGGATGACGGCGTGTTGAAATTTAACACGGCGGTGCTGATTTGACCTCCTAATTCGCTGATATGGGGTGTTCAGACTTGATTGGAACTCTAAAACTCACCAAACAGGGCCTAAATGGGTGTCATTTGCACAACAGAGAATTTTGAGTTCTGTACAAAACTTTTGCAGAAATGTGGGCTCTGTACAAAACTTTTGCAGAAATGTGGGCTCAATGCAATCATCCTATAAATAATGTATTCTGTATTGATTGGACCCTTTTATATGTATGATTTATTGTTCAATTGTAGTGTTCCAGTCCAAGGGGCTAAAAGAAATGAAAAATGTTATATGTTGTAGTATTGCAGATATCTATTGAGAATATTTTCGAGGCACAAGACCGAAACCAACTATGTGATGTTGCCATGCTGTAGGTGGTGGATCGGGGGTTCCATTTGCTTTGATTTTCTGTATATATGTTAGGTCTTTGTGGTGGATATGTTTACATAAAGCCTAATAGATTTCACATTATACATCCATGTATTTTAAATTCCTATTATCCCAACGAACAAAACATTTCACTGCCTAATGGAAGAGCAATTGAACAAATCTACTTTCTATCACCTGTGTTTTGCACACATGCTTAATGTCTAATGTTTCACTTGTATTTCAGTTTACAGAGGATAATGTGCTGGAGGGACTCTCATGCTCCTTTGAGAATCGTAAGCATTTTATCTATATTTTGTCTAGTCAGGAATGCTCCTAGCCTTGATGTTTTGGATATTGAGGCAGGGACAGACCCAGGCCTAGTGCTGGGTGGACTGAAGCACCAGCCTAGCCCAGCCCAACCCTAGCTCCCGAATCCCACATCCTGCCGTCGCCCGCCGCTCGATACCTGGCGCCTCCTCCCTTCGGAGGTCTGGCCTCCTCCCTCCAGCCCCAGTGCTCTGCCCTGCTCCGCTTGGCTTTGCCCACCACCTCTACCGTGCCCAGCTACGCCCATTGCCCGACGCCTGGCACCTCCTCCCTCCGGCCCCGGTGCTCCGCCAGTCCGTGCGGCCTCGCCAGCCGCCTCCTCCAAACTCCTTCCACCGACCATGCCACCTGACGCCCCGAGGGCCCGAGCCTCTGGTCTCCCTCTGAGCTCCAGCCTCCTCCCTTCGCAGGTATGCAAAATTGCAAAATGCCAAAATCCTAATGAGCATGTGGAGGTGGAGTTGTGGACAAGGACAACGTTTACACTGGAATTAGTTTTGTTCATGAGAATATGAGATAGCACATAGTATTATGCCTCTAAAATCTAAATTGAAAGTTGCTAGCAGAGTGACAGTATAGATTACCAATAGTCCATTCTTCAATTAAATGATATTTTGTAAAACAGCTCAAAGAAATGTTAGTGAGCTTGAAAAAGACTATACTTGCTAGGTCTTAGGCAATTCCCAAATTTCAATAGCTAATTAGAATGGTATATTATTATTTGCTAGGATTTCGGCTAGATGGAGAAATATTTTTTAGAAGGGACCTCTAAGAAAAGTTTAGTAACTCAAGGTAGCGGTGTTAAGCAAAAAAGACCATGTATTGAGCTTAATATGCATGATATTGTTGCTGATGCGGGGCTTCAGGAGCCAAATGAAGAGTTTGACCATGATATTAGAGATGACACTAGGAGAGCATTTTTTGGCTATGGGTCCATTTAAATCATTTGGTCATGATTTTCTAGGCAAAGATCAGGGGATCCAGACGAGGGCCTTTGTAAATTCATGGTTAACCAAATTTGATTAGCTAGAGTACAATGTGCATAAAGAAGCAACTTATTGCTTTTGTTGTTACCTCTTTAAGCCACCAAGGACCAACAACTTTGGGAATGGTGCATTTACTAAAATAGGGTATACTAATTGGAGGAGAGCAGTGGAATCTTTCAATGATCGAGTTGGAGGAGTTAATAATAGTCACAATAAAGCAAGGAGGCGTGCTGCCGATTACAACAATTAGAGACAAAGTGTGACTCATTTGTGGCCTAAGAAAAGTGTGGAGAAGGAGGAGCAATATAAAACTCACTTGATTATTGTTTTAGGTGTTATAAGATTTCTCCTTTTGCAAGCTCTTGCTTTTCGTGGACATGATGAGTCTTCAAGCTCAAGCAATAGGGGGAACTTTCTAGAAATGCTAGACTGGTACATAGAGAAGGATCCCAAAGCTGCATATGTAGTTGGTGACAATGCTCGTGGGAATAATCAAATGACCAACCACAAGATACAAAAGGAATTAGTAAGGGCTTGTGCAGAGGAGACAAGAGTGTTATTATTTCTAAGATGGGAGATCGTCTTTTCGCAGTACATGTTGACGAGTCTCGTGATGCATCCATAAAGGAGCAAATGGTTGTGATTTTGAGGTTGGGAGCTACCTTTGTTTTCTCTATATTTCAGATTGATCTTGTTATCAATTGTCATTTGTCAATAACTATTATTTTTAGGAATAATCGATTATTTGCCACTGCAAAGATGTGGATTTCAGGATTTTTCACTCCATGTGTGAATGACATCTGGGTCCTAAGGCCATATCTCATAGACACATAAGTGGCAAATCCTAAATTGCATATCTTTGACAATGGCAAATAATCAGATCTCCTTTTTATCATGTAGGTATGTCAATGATCAAGGGCAAGTGATTGAGAGGTTCCTTGGGGCCCAACATGTTTCAGATACTACATCATCTTCACTGAAGGTAGCTCTTGATTCGATGTTTGCAACACATGGTTTATCTATTTCTAGATTGCGAGGGCAAGGATGTGATGGAGTCTCAAACATGAGAGGACAGTTTCATGGGTTGTAGAGACGCATATTGGATGAAAACCCGTATGCTTTTTACATCCATTGTTTTGCCCATCAATTGCAGTTAATGGTAGTTTCTATTGCCAAGTGTTGTAGTTCTGTCTTGGATTTCTTTAACTACCCCAATTTGATTCTCAACACTGTTAGTGCTTCTTGCAATAGGAGAGATCAACTTCTCCAAAATCACCATGACAAACTTGTTGGCCAATTAGATAGTGGTGAAATTTTTGCAGGAAGAGGGAAAAAAATCAAGAAACTAATCACACCACAAAACTTTGGCTCATCTTCAACTAATGTGGACCTCTGTATTGGAGGTATTCGAGAATATTAGTGAAGACACAGAGAATGCAGAGAAGAAAACTCAAGCATCAGGTTTGATAGAAAAAATGGAGAGCTTTGAATTTGTACTATTATTGTATGTTATGATCAGAGTGTTCGGGAAGACCTAAGAAATGTCACAATGCTTGCAAAGGAAAAATCAAAATATCATTCGTGTTGTGGCGACAAATTGGTAAGTTACTACCATCATTTCCATCATGGAATTTTCATTGTGGTGCTTGACCAAATTCTTGTGGAGTTGAATAATCGTTTTGCTGAAAGATCAACTCAGTTGTTGAAATGTATTGCTTGTCTTGATCCGAAGAATTCTTTTTCTAACTTTGATGAAGAAAAACTAATCCAACTTGCTAAGATTTATGTTGCAGACTTCTCTGAATATGATTGTGTAGTCCTAAGGGACCAACTTGGCACATTTATTGTTGATGTGAGAGATGATGAACATTTCTCAAATTGTAATGATCTTGGAAATCTTATTGTGAAGATGGTTCAAACTGATAGACACACATGCTACCCATTGGTGTATCGTCTCATTGAACTTGCCTTAATTTTGCCCGTGGCAACGTCGATAGTTGAACGAGCTTTTTCTACTATGAATCTTATTAAGACTGAGCTGAGAAATAAAATGGGCAACAATTGGATGAATATGATAGTATGGTATGCTATATTGAGCGAGACATGTTTGCAACGATTAAACATGATAGCATTTTGCATCGTTTTCGAAGTATGAAATCACGTCGGAACAAATTACCTCGTGCTATAACTTAGTGGTATATTTCATTGCTTTGTATTTGTGAATTTACCTTTCATGTCGTTTGTCATTCCGGTTTATGATTTATATATGCTACTTTGTCTATACAGGTGACGATGGTGCCAATGTAGTGTGGAGATATGTCATGACTCATGATAGTTTGGTGGACCGAATCTCTCTTAATTCGGTATTAATTCTAGCTAGAATTCTTTTTTTTTCAATGTCATTTATCTGTTTCACTGTAATATCAGTTGTTGGGTCAGTGGTTATGTACATTTTGCTATGTTATAGTTTAATTGTAATCTAGTGAAACTTCTGGCCTGTCATAAGTTAGCACCCCTGCTTCATTTCTAGGTCCGCCAATGTATTGAGGTAATGTTAAATGGTAGTTAGAAAGTAAGTGGTGCAGTTTTTTCATACTTATACTGTACGCTGGTTCTAATCCAGTTTCCATCCTTGTGAATTTTGACAGCTCTTTGGTTCTTTAGCCCAACGTGAGGAAGTAGATATTAACTTTCTAAACGTGCAATGGACTGATGTTTTCTTCTCCAATCTCGTACGTGTTCATATAAAAAATATGACGTGCCAATTGAATGAGATGCATTTTATTGAGTTTGTTTTGTCCAAGGCAAGACAACTAGAAGCATTTAATTTTCGTCTAGCTGAAGGTTGTCGAAAATCTAATGAAGAGGCAGTTACACAGTTGCCAAAATGTAGAAGAGCATCTCGGCGAGCTAATGTCTTCTTGAGCGGCATACAGTAGATTAATTTTTGAAATATAGTTAGAGGAGGCCAAGGCGTGCACGAAGCATGAAGACGGGACGGCGAGGCCACAGCCAGGCGGTCAAAATGGCTTGGCGAAGACAGCGGTGGCTGGAACAGCGCTCGGGAGCTCCTGGGCTCTCTCTCAATATCTGGTGCGCTGGTGCGCAAGGAAGAAGACGACGAGGATTAGGATGCAGTCAGCGAGGTGAACGAGGCGTGCGTTTTAAATAGGTGTAACATCTCAAAAGTTGAGTTTCCAAAAATCTTTTGTGTAGTTTAGGTCTCTAAAAAATTTCATCAATTTTCCCTTAGTTAATAAAGCTTAATTGAGAATTTCTAAAATTTAAACTATTTAATTTGATTAATATATACTTCAATTAAATAAAAAATATTGTTAGTTGGGTTCCTTGTGATCGAAGGAATTTTCCTAAATTTTCTTCAATTTTTTTGAGTTTATTTGAAATTTATTTGAGCTCATTTGGATTTTTAGCATTTTTCTTAATTCAGAAATCAAATTCTAATTCTAAAATTCTTCGTGGGCCAAATTGGCTCAGCCCACTCTCTCCTCTCCCTTTCTTAGGCCATCGTCCCCTTTCTCCACCCGGCCCAACCCGCTTTCACCCCCGCTTCCCCGCCCCTAGGGGTGAAAACGGCTCGAATACGGACGGATAATGTCTCTACCATATTTGTTTTCATATTTTTTTCCTAGATACGGATATGAATATGAATGCCCCAGATATGAATGCGGATATGAATAATATCAAATATAAATATGGAGCGATTACGAATCGAAACGAATACGGTCACGAATATTTTTCGGAACATGGAAACCCCTTAAATTGCATGCCAGAAATTAACGAAAACATATAACTAGTTTATTTGATCTAAACATTTATGAATTATTTATATTTTCAGCAACCACACATAACATTGGCAATAGTAAGCTGCATTAATTAGTTCATCACAAACATAACACATAGTTTACCGCATTTAGTTCACAACTCATAAGTCATCACACATTCACACTTAATTCATCACATACATAAAACTTAGTTCATACTTAGCTCATTAGTAACATCCCAAAAAATTCTGAACATTTGAAACTGTTTAAAAATGTGGGATTTTAAAAACTTTTTGTTACGCTTCGACAATGTTTGAATTTTTGAGTTGTTAATTGAAATCTCAACCCGGAAAATTGAAAATCGAATTCAATCCTGAGTTTAAAAAGAAAATAAAAAGGAAATATTTTTTTCTTTTCTTTCCTTTTTCTTTCTTCTCCTTTCTTTTCTCCTCTCCCCTTCGGCCCAGCTCCCCTCCCTTTTCGCTCGGCTTGCCTCCTAGCTCAGCTGCCTGTGCCTTTGCCATTCTCCCAACCTCGAGCTCGCTCCCGAACCGATACATTGCTTGCCCACTAGCGCCATGCCATGTCACATCTGCGATGCTATGGCTGCATCGTGCGTCGCCTGCATCTGCGTCGCATCCAACGCTGCCCATGCCAGCCTGGCCACCACTAACTCCAGTCGCCTGACCGTCCGTGCCGTCGCCACCATAGTGACGTCGATACGACGCCGCCCACACCATCCACATCGTGCTCGCACTACGGGTGCCACGCCACCTACACCCACGCTTTAGTTGCGCTGTGCACCAGAGCATACGTGGCCTCCACCTTAAAGCCATGCCCCGGCCTACCTTCCCATTCCCTTGCCTCCCTGTAACGTCCCGTTTTTCCTAAGAGTTCTTGCCGTTTTCAAAGCTAAAAGGAACCATTCAGTTTATTCACCTGCTCAAGCTTAACTTGGGATTTCAGAAATTTGGGAGTTTAACCTGACCTAACCAAACCTCAACTAAGTCTTTTGGTTCGTGTTCCTGGTCCTTTTGAGGTTCTCCGGTGCTCTCTGGTTTTAGCTCTTTTTCTTTTGCATGCTCCGAGTGCCTTTTGTTTTAGCCGTTTCTCTGGACCTCCTTTGTATTCATAGGACCTCTTCTAAGTCCTCTGGACCTTCTTTGTGTTCATAGGACCTCTTCTAAGTCCTCTAGACCTCCTTTGTGCTCATAGGACCTCATTGGAGATTATTTGGATCTCCTCTGAGTTTGGATCTTTCCATCCCTTTTAATCTAGATTTCCTTTGTTGGTTTGAATCTCTTTAAGGTTTCTACCACCCTCGTGTCCGTTTGGGTCTTCTGTTTGATCTAGACCTCTATCGCTTGTGTACTGTTCGATTTGCGTTGGACGGTTTGATCTTGGTGAGATGTTCGGACGGTCTGAACGTCCTACTCCTATAGGGCCGTCCGATCCTTATTGGATGGTCCCGATCTGTTGGAGCGTTCGCTCGGTCCGAACGGCCCAATGGCCTTGCCCCGCCCGATTGAAATCTAACGGTCATACTCCACTGCGCTTTATCTCTCGGTTGCGCAGGACCTCCCCTTTGGAGATCTTAACCATTCAGACCTCCCCTTTGTTAGATATAATCGTTAGGACCTCCCCTTTGGAGATCTTAACCGTTCAGACCTCCCCTTTGTTAGATCTGACCGTTAGGACCTTCCCTTTGGATATCTTAACCGTTCAGACCTCCCCTTTGTTAGATCTGACCGTTAGGACCTCCCCTTTGGAGATCTTAACCGTTCAGACCTCCCCTTTCTTAGATCTGACCGTTAGGACCTCCCCTTTGGAGATCTTAACCATTCAGACCTCCCCTTTCTTAGATTTGACCGTTAGGACCTCCCCTTTGGAGATCTTAACCGTTCAGACCTCCCATTTGTTAGATCTGACCGTTAGGACCTCTCCTTTGGAGATCTTAACCGTTCAAACCTCCCCTTTGTTAGATCTGACCGTTAGGACCTCCCCTTTGTTAGATCTGACCGTTAAGACCTCCCCTTTGTAGATCTTAACCGTTCAGACCTCCCCTTTGTCAGATCTAACCCTTAGGACCTCCCTCGAAAGATCTTGACCCTCGGACCTCTTGTGAACTGTGAGCAGGTCTTTTGGACCACCTGTCCTTAGGACCTCCTCGCATCCTTTGGACCTCCTGTCCTCAGGACCTCCTCGTGACTTAAGGACCTCCTGCCCTCAAGACCTCCTTGTGGTTAGGACCTCCATTAGAGGTCAGGACCCCTGGTCTTTTGGAAAGACCTCCCTTGCAGCTGAGACCAACCCTTTCACTGACCTGTTTTCTTGAGTTTGACTGGCCCCACTTGTCAGCCTTGCTCTGTGCGCATTTAATGACTGTTGTATCACATTAAATGCAGTCACATCTGGGGTACTTCTTTTTATTCTTTTGGTGACCTACCCTATCCTAACCTTGTCCTAGCTACCACCGATCATTGACACGTTTTGCTCTAACCCTTGCTGTCTCTCCAGCAGCTCCGGCTATAAATAGCCTGGGCATGCCTCCCTTTGTCACCTTTTTGTTCATTTCCAGTCTCCTTGCCCTCGCTGGATCTCTCCACACTCAGGACCTCCCCAAGCAGCTCCCGAGGCTGTGCTGAGCCTTTGCTTTCTGGTTTTGGCTGAGTTGATTTGAGCTTTCTTTTTAAGTCTTCTTTTAAGGTCCTTGCTTGGAGTTGGCTTGCTTATTTGGTTCTTTGGCGAACGTGTAGATCCCGCGTTTGAGGAGGAGTTCTTGGACCCAGCGGTGTCTACTGAAGGTTCACCACTGCTCAACAAAGGCAAGTCGCAGACCTTTGATCATATTGAGCCTAGCTTTTCAAATGTATTTTGCTTTACTTTATCATGCATGGCTATTTTTTTTATAAGAAGTGGTTTGGGGCAGTAGTTATTCTCCTACTTGACAATATGCCTCCTTGGACAATTGTGTTCGACATGTTGACATGATCCTCTTGGATGCCTTAAGTTGGGTATTTTAGTTGGCATTGGTTGGTATTGCCAACATGGGACCGTACGTATATGCTTAGTCTCGCTTGTAGAACCAGGGGTATTGGGAATCATGTTCCTTCTCTTATAATCTGACTAATGGAACTATGGAATCGGTGGTTGGTGCCACTATTGAGCAACTATGGTGGGACGCCACAGTTGTGTTGATTGTGGTGCGAGACCACGTTGTTAAAATCTTGTATGCCAAGACCAGGGAGGTCTTTGGCTAGGTGAACCCAAAATGCTTTCTTGCTCAGGCAAGTGATCGTGTAGTAAAGGGAGTGCTCTTCGCACACTGCGATGTGGAATGCCTTGCCTAAGCAGCAATTAAGGACTTAACTTTGTGTTCTGTTGATCTGGGCCTCTAAGTGCAACCACAAGATTGTTTCATGGGGATGGTCTAGGCCGAATAATTAGTGATGTCTTGACCTGGATCTGCTGTGGTGGTGCGTGCTGATTCGCATGGCGCAAGAGGGGGCTAGGTTCCTTTTACAGGACGGCGAAACCTTAGCGGGCAGGTCAGGTTAGGACAAAGCTTTGTAAAGGCCTTATCGCGCTCTCTAGACTAATCACCTTCGGAAGTGAGTAAGGGTTTTGACGGGAACCCGCCCCGCTAGAGAGGTCGTGAATTGTGGGTAAAATTGTACACCTCTGCAGAGTATCAATCTATTCAAATAGCCAAGTCCTTCGTCATGGACATGCCCAGTGAAAATGGTACAAGGGGTAGACTTCTCAAAAGTTGGTGTTCCATGGCTGGCTTGGGAGGTCTGCAGGTACTCTGGGTGGTTCTGAGTGCTTGTGACGTCCTCAGTTGGTCATGGAGGTCCTGTGAACCCTAGGGTGGAGAGAGAGAGAGTTATTACAAAAGAACCGACCGGCTAAATACAACTAAGAGTTCAACAAAAGCGGAAGCGAAAGCCATAAGATGGCGATAAACAAAAGAAAGCTAAATGGTTTGCCTTTAGCCCACAAGGCAACCAACCAAGCCACCAACCTAGTCGTCCTAACCACCGCACATCTCACAAAAGTAGGGCCCTTGGGGCTCCACTTCTTCCTCTGCAACAATTACAGTTAAGCAAAGCAAATGAGTACAAAAGTGTACTCGAAAGACTGACGTGTAAGGGTAACAGACCTATACATATGCTACATGCACGCTTTATTTAAGTGGAAGGCTTTAGGCTCATTTTAGCATAAAGCAAGTTTTCATTTGCAATATTGTAATAGATTGAAAACAATTTGACAAAGCATTTTTAATTGTTGAAGTAACAATGATACAATAATAATAACAACAGTAAGAACAACATAGAAGTGACTAACCCAATAGTCACCACAACAATAGCATGAATCACCAAATTCATACCACCCATCAAGTTTTAATTAAATGGTTGAGTCTAGTTCTTGAACGACCTTGCCAAGCATGTCCATAACCTAGGACGAGGCTATTCGAATAGTTTTATCCCTACAGGGGTGTACTAATGTACCCACACGCTAGACCGCCTTTTCGCCAAACTATTAGCACACTTCCTTTGGTATGCTTGAGACGCTAAGTCCTCTGAGACATTTCCAATGGATGATGCTAATTAAGAGCGCAAACCCAACAAAGAGAAGGACACATCGGCCAAATTCAAGCCGAATTACGATGCTCCCTCATATAGTAATAACATTTTTCTTTTAACACCACCAACCAGCTCATAATTAACACCCCCGAAAGTACTTAGTAAAGAGGGGTTCCCAATACCCTCGTGTGGTTAGCACGCAATATTGCTCAGTTTAGTGGCCCAAGTAACTCGGTCCTTAGGGACCTAGGCACCATTCCATCACACCATGAGATCACACCAACATCCATTGTGCCCAAGCCAATAACAATTTTGTTTTCATTTTTATTTTTGTTTCTTTACAAAGTAACAAAGCACAAGTGCTGGATATAATGGAATAATAATTTTTGTGTGATCAAGGTCATCGACATAATGTCAACAACCGCCCGTTTCTACCGTTATCTAAGCGTTTCTAAGCATCATCAACGTAAACTACTAAGTGATAAGAGTCCATCCATCGAACTCTAAATCACAGCAAGATAATCCTAGGCTTAGTAGTAGAGAATGAACATTTACCTACAGAGTATGCATCTATAGGATCATCTAATCGATAATTTAACAACGAAATAAGCATGCATACATACAAGTGAAACAAAGTATTAGACTTTTAAAAGTAATAGGATTACTGGATATGATCAAACTGTTTGCCTTGCTGGATATGCTCAGATTGCTACAGGGGAACACTCTCATTATCAACACACTCGTCGACACCTAACGAAAATGCGAAATGAACCGATAAGAACAAAGAAAACCGAAAGGACTCCACAGCAAACTTTCTCCAAATGCAATGAAATTTTTGCAGCAGCAAGAGCATGATTTTTAGAGAATTTATCAATAAGAACCAATTGATTTGGATTCTCAATGCAAAAGTTATGGCCAAAACAATTCTGCTTAGCCCGGAAAATGCTGGAAAATAGAAATCGGCTACTGTTCATCCGAATTAAATTCTCTAGCACAATTTTCCAAAGAGGTGTTGCACCTGGGATTTTTATGGTAAGTCAAGCACCTCATGAGATGAATAACACAATTGAGTTCACCTCATTTGGAGCTATGATGCATGTTTTATGATTTTTCAAAGGCATGCAAAAGAGCATAAGTAAAATGCACCCACAATTCTTTTGAAAATAGTGACATGCCTAAATCCTATTCTACCATTTAGTGCACTAAAAGAGGAAGCCAACACAATTGGATTTACTCAAAAAGGATCTATAGAGAATTACTTATGCATTTTACAAGTTAATTGCAATTTTTATAGCAACATTTAAAGTTAATTTTGAAACCAATTGCCCAATCCATTTTCTGGAGCTGAACTCAACTTACAACCATTTTTAGATTAAAGTTTAGTTCAAACCAGAGCCACCAAAATTTGAATCAACTCAAATGGAGCTAAAATGAAATAGTTATGCCATCTTGAAGTTTATTACCTTTTTCAGTTCATAATTAAACCTCTCGGGAAATTCCCAAAAATTGAAACGACGTGGAAAAAGGTGGACCGCCAATCTTGCATCGCACGGCCCAATGACTAGACACACGTGCGCGAGGACACCCTGGTTGTAGACCGTTGATCTTGGATCCAACGGCTTACGACCGGTCGACGCGACGACGCGCGCGCGGAAAACCCTGGTCGTAGACCGTCGAGATCAAATCCGACAGTCCAGATTGAAACGACCGCGGCTGCGTTTGGAACTCGTGCGCACGAGCGCCCGTGCGAATCGCAGCCGCAGATCTGGAGATGGATGGCCCTACGATTGCTACAGTTGTCGGCCCCGTCCGACAACGAAATCGACGGCGAAGAAATGGTCACCGCCGGCGACTCAAGCCACGGCGACGCGAGCTACGGCCAGCTATGGGTGCGCAATAGTAATGCTCACCCTCTGGTACCACTCACACCTGCGGTGGTGGACCAGAGCGGTGGCTAGCCGGAGAGGGGCGGCGGTGCTACACACGGCCAAACGACAAACAGCAAAGGAGCTCCGCAGCGGTTCATTCAAGCGAGTGCCCAGCTCCTAGGGACTACCAGGAGGTTACCTGGAGGTCGCGGAGGGACAGAGGAGGACTGAGCAGCTCCAGCGACGAAGGACCTTGCCGGCGCCGAGGAGGACAACATGGAGAAGAGGACCTGGGCAATATTAACCGCACTGGGTCATCAAGATGTATTCCATACAGCTAGGAGGTGCTCCCAGAGAAAGGAATTGAAAGGGGGAGGTCCTTACCGGACTTGACGAAGAAGGGGGAGCTTTTCGGCCGAAGGGAACCAACTCCAAATTAGCTACTCCCTGAAGAGGCAAACCGAAATTGTGTTAGGGTTAATACTCCAGGAGGTTAGAGGAACAATATGGAGCAAGAGGTTGAGTGAGGGAGCCACTGGAGCACGGGTTCCACCGAGGAGCTTCAAGGTGCAACAATGGCAGCCAAGGGGCTCACGGGTGCTGAGCTCCTTAGAGTAGAGGAGAAGCTAAGTGGTGTTTAAAGAGTGCCAAGGAGGTACTGAGGGACCTTATAAAGCCGGGGAGAAGAGGCCATGAGCTAGGGTTAAGCTCCATGGTGAGCTTAGCCCACAGCTCGGTCCATGGCGCCACAAAGACGTGGAGGGGATGGGGGCAGGTCTGAGCAAGACCTAGGGGCGGAAGGCTGACCAGCATTTAATGCTGGCAGCAAAAGAAAGGTTGGGTGGTGACAGGGCACTGCTCTCCCTCTGCCATGGCGCACGCGCGCGAGCCCGAGGAAGGAGAAGAACAGGTGCTACCCTTGACCGTTCGATAAGAAAAGGGGGGAGGTCGCAGCCCTTGGATCTGATTCGGGGGCCTGAAAGCAGAAGGGGGAGGTCGCGACCAGTAGATCTCGATCGGGGAGGTCGCAGCCGCTAGATTCACATCGGGCGGTTGCAAAACGAAAAGGGGAGGTCGCGTGCTGAAAGGAGGCAGGAGGTCGTGGCCGTTGGATTTACATCCAGGGGCGCACAATAGCAAGGGGAGGTCGTGGCCATTGCCCACGACGCGATGGGAGGTTGTGGCCATGGGATTTACATCTGATGGCACACAACAGAGAGGGGAGGTCGTGGCCGTTGCGCACGACGCGAGGAGAGGTCGTGGCCATGGAATTTACATCTGATGGCACACAACAGAGAGGGGAGGTCATAGCTGTTGGATTTCAATCCAACGGCTACAAACAGAGGTGGGAGGTCGTAACCATTAGGCACGACACTGCAAAGAGAGGGGAGGTCGCAGCCGCGAGATCTTGATCTAATGGCGATGAGAGGAGAGGGGAGGTCGTGGCGGTTGGATTCTGATCCAAAGGAGCACGACCTCGCGCGGGGGAGGAACTCGGGCTGAGCTGGGACGCGGTTGGGTTTGACCCACTTGGAAAGTGGCTCGGACCTGGGGAACAGTGCCAGATTTGAGTTTAAATTTGAAGGCTGAGTTTGGAGGAATTTTTAGAGGTAGCAAACTAACTCCAAAAATTCTGAAATTTTAACTGGAGCTTCCTCACTCCAGGATTAACCTTACATAAAATTTCCAGAGGTTTTTATGCACTGTATTTTTCTCAATAAATTTATCAAGGCTGTTCTAGGGTTTGACTTACCTCCAAAATTTATCAAATAATTTCAAAAAATTATGAAATTTGCCAGAGGGGTCCCACATCATCCCTAGAACCAAGGGAAAATATTTCCAAAGGTCGAATACTAGATTCTTGCCAAAGTTGATTAAGGGGTTGACTTTAGTCAACAGGAGGTTTAGGTTTTTGAATTCCACAACTCTTGACAAGAATTATAGAAATGTTCAAGGGTTTCAAGATGTGAGAAAAGTTTTAATTTCTACTCATTTAAGTACATTTGAAACACACACCCATAATAGGTTACATTTGAAACACAAACCTGGGTTTAGTTCCATTTGTACATTTGGGATGTTACATAGATATTGCCCGCTGTGAAGACAGAGAGAAGGTCTTGTTTGCATCACACCAATTGGAGGGTCCTGCTGCTGAATGGTGGGATACCTTTTGTGCCTCTCATGTTGACCCGCAGATGATCACTTGGGCTGAGTTTGCAGCAGCTTTTCGCCATTCCCATGTCCCTGATGGGAAGGTTGAGATGAAGAAAAATGAGTTTCAGGACCTTAAACAGGGCAACATGACTGTGAGTGAGTATCTTACCAAATTCACTCAGTTGTCAAGTTATGCCCGTGAAGATATTGCCACTGATGACGCACGCTAGAGGCGTTTTAAGCGAGGTCTCCACCCTAGCCTGAAAGTTCAAGTCATTGGCAACGACTATCCTGATTTTCAGCACATGGTAAACAAAGCTATGCTCATTGAAGAATCTCGCAAGGAGCTTTCTGAGGCTTATAAGAGAAAGATGTCACCCCCCAATACTCAACAAAGACCCCCCTCAGCGTGCCAGGACTTTTGTGTAGCACCAACCTAGGCGCCAAGGACCTCCTAGACCTCCCAGGACCTCTGCCAAGACCTCCCGTTCAGTTGTTCCAGGTCAACGACGCAACACTAACAGTAGCAATCAGCTCTCAAAGTCCTCTCCAGCAACAGGGATCACTTATTTCAAGTGCCATCAAGTGGGACATTATGCCAACCAATGCCCACAAAGAACTCAAGCAGCCGCTGGGACCTCCTCTTCAGGACCTCCCCCTGCTAGGACCTCCCAGCAAGCCACGGGACCTCCTCAAGCTAGAACCTCTCAATCATTTGGAAGGGGTCGTGTGAACCATGTGGCTATAGAGGAAGCCCAGACCTCCCCAGAGGTTGTACTAGGTATGTTCCTAGTAAATTCAGTGCCAGCTACAGTTTTATTTGATTCTGGAGCTTCACATTCGTTCATTTCTCGGAGTTTTGTTGCCAAACACAAATTTCAAGTTATTGCTCTTAAATCTACCTTGTTGGTTCAATCCCCCGGTTCGGAGTTAAGCACGAACCAGGGTTGTCCACAAGTTAAATTGGTTATAGAGGGAGTAGAATTCTTGGCCAACCTTATTCTTTTGGATACAAAGTCTTTAGATGTGATCTTGGGTATGGATTGGCTTGCAAACCACCATGCAATGTTGGATTGCAGTGGTAAGAGCATCTCTTTGACTAGCCCTAATGGTGTCACAGTGAAGTTTGAAGCCTCCTTAAGAAAGCTTAAAGGAGCTCCAGCTTGCAGTGCCCAAGTTCCAGCCTTGAAAGATGTCCCTATGGTCCGAGATTTTGCAGATGTGTTCCCTGATGAGCTCCTAGGCATGCCACCAGATAGAGATCTTGAGTTTGTGATTAACCTTGTTCCAAGGACCTCCCCCATCTCCAAAAGACCTTATAGGCTGCATGTTGATGACCAAGTGGAGTTGAAGCAGCAGATTGAAGACATGTTGAGCAAAGGTTTCATTAGACCTAGCTCCTCACCTTGGGGAGCTCCAGTGATATTTGTGGCCAAGAAGGATGGTACTCAAAGAATGTGTGTGGACTACCGAGCTCTCAACGACATCACTATCAAGAACAAGTATCCTTTGCCCAGAATTGATGATTTGTTTGATTAGTTGAAGGGAGCTGCAGTGTTTTCAAAGATAGATTTGAGGTCAGAATACCACCAGCTTAAGATTCGCCAAGAAGACATCCCCAAGACAGCTTTTTCAACTAGATATGGGTTGTTTGAGTTTACTGTTATATCTTTTGGGCTGACCAATGCCCCTGCTTATTTCATGAATTTGATGAATAGAGTGTTTATAGAGTATCTTGACAAGTTTGTCATTGTCTTTATTAATGACATCCTTGTGTATTCCCGAAGTGAAGAAGAGCATGCAAAGCACCTCTTTTCGGTTTTGGAGAAGCTTAGAGCTCACCAACTCTTTGCAAAGTTTAGTAAATGTGAGTTTTGGTTGAAGGAAGTGGTCTTTTTAGGACATGTGCTGTCCGAAAATGGAGTCTTGGCCAACCCCAGCAAGATCCAAGACGTGCTCAATTGGGAACCTCCAAAGTAAGTGCCTCAGGTCCGGAGTTTTCTTGGTATGGCAGGGTATTATAGAAGGTTTATTGAAGGTTTTTCTCGAATAGCAAGACCTCTCACTCAGCTATTGAAGAAGGAAAAAACGTTCTTATGGACATCTGATTGTGAACACAGCTTTCAAGAGCTCAAGAGAAGGTTGACCTCTACACCAGTTTTGATATTGCCAGATGTCCGAAAAGACTTTGAAGTCTTTTGTGATGCATCAAAGCAAGAACTCGGCTGTGTCTTGATGCAAGAAAGAAGAGTGGTAGCCTATGCCTCCTGACAATTAAAGCCTCATGAAACCAATTACCCAACTCATGACCTAGAGCTAGCTGCTGTGGTGCATGCCTTGAAGATTTGGCGCCACTATCTCATTGGAAACCGATGTGAAGTCTACACAGACCGCAAGAGCTTAAAGTATATTTTTACCCAAGCTGATTTGAATATGAGGCAGAGAAGGTGGTTAGAGCTGATTAAAGACTACAATCTTGGAATTCATTATCACCCCAGCAAGGCCAACGTGGTAGCTGATGCTCTAAGTAGAAAGGTTTATAGCAGTACCTTGATGGTCAAAGAAAGTCAGCCTATTTTGTATGAGGAATTCCAGAAACTCAGACTTGAGATAGTTGAAGAAGGGTTTTTGGCAACTTTGGAAGTGCGGCCCAACCTGCAAAGACAGATTATGGCAGCTCAAGTTGAAGATACAGTCATTCAAGAAATCAAGGCCAACATGAAAAAAGGGAAATCTTTGAGGTTTTCAGAAGATGATCAAGGGACCGTATGGTTTGACAAGAGGCTATATGTGCCAAATAACATAGAACTCAAGAAGATTTTACTAAAAGAAGCCCATGAAGCGCTGTATTCCATTCACCCTGGAGCTACAAAGATGTATCAAGACATCAAGGAGATGTACTGGTAGCCTAGTATGAAGAGAGAAATTGCAGAGTATGTGGCCAAATGTGATACTTGTCAAAAGGTTAAGGCCGTGCACCAAAGACCTGGGGGTCTTTTGGTGCCCTTGCCCATACCCAAGTGGAAATGGGAAGAGGTAGGGATGGACTTTATAACTGGTCTACCCCGGACCCAAGCTGGTTTAGACTCTATATGGGTCATTGTAGATCTCTTAACCAAAATGGCTCACTTTATTCCTGTGAAGACCACCTATTCTGGAGACAATTGGCAGACATGGCAAAAGTTGTGTGTTTGCATGGTGTCCCAAAGAAAATAGTATCAGATAGAGGATCTCAATTCACCTCCAAGTTTTGGCAAAAGCTACATGATGTTATGGGCACGGACCTCAATTTCAGCATAGCTTATCACCCACAAACTGATGGACAAACCGAAAGGGTCAACCAAGTACTTGAGGACATGCTGAGGGCTTGTGCTCTGGAAAGGCAAGGAAGTTGGGACAAAATGTTACCCTATGCTGAGTTCTCCTACAATAACAGCTATCAAGCAAGCCTCCGGATGTCTCCTTTTGAAGCTCTTTATGGAAGAAAATGTAGAACACCCTTGTACTGGACAGAGACTGGTGAAGGACAAGTTCTTGGACCTGACCTATTGAAGGAAGCTGAAGACCAAGTGAAGTCAATAAGGGAAAAGTTGAAGACTGCACAAACCAGATAGAAGAGCTATGCCGACAATAGACGTCGAGATTTAGCCTTTACTTCAGGAGATCAAGTATACCTCAAAGTGTCACCTCTCAAAGGAATGCAACGATTCAGGATCAGTGGAAAGCTAGCCCCAAGATTCATTGGACCTTTTCCAGTTCTCGCCCAAAGAGGAGAAGTGACCTACAAGATAGATCTTCCCCCCTCAGCTTGCTGGAGTGCACAATGTGTTCCATGTCTCTCAGTTGAAGAAGTACTTAAGAGTGCTAGAAGAGCAAATGCCCATGGAAGCTGTGGACCTCCAAGAAGACCTCACCTACAAGGAGCAACCCATCAAGATCTTGGATGTGTCCGAGAGAGTCACAAGGAACAAGACCATCAAGCTTTGCAAGGTGCAATGGAGCAATCACACTGAAGCAGAAGCAACTTGGGAGCGCGAAGAGGACCTCAAGAAGGAGTTCCCACACCTATTCTCTAGCTAACCTGAATCTCGAGGTCGAGATTCCCTTAAGGGGTGAAGGTTTGTAACGTCCCGTTTTTCCTAAGAGTTCTTGCCGTTTTCAAAGCTAAAAGGAACCATTCGGTTTATTCGCCTGCTCAAGCTTAACTTGGGATTTCAGAAATTTGGGAGTTTAACCGGACCTAACCAAACCTTAACTAAGTCTTTTGGTTCGTGTTCCTGGTCCTTTTGTGGTTCTCCGGTGCTCTCTGGTTTTAGCTCTTTTTCTTTTGCGTGCTCTGAGTGCCTTTTGTTTTAGCCCTTTCTCTGGACCTCCTTTGTGTTCATAGAACCTCTTCTAAGTCCTCTGGACCTCCTCTGTGCTCATAGGACCTCATTGGAGATTATTTGGATCTCCTCTGAGTTTGGATCTTTCCATCCCTTTTAAGCTAGATTTCCTTTGTTGGTTTGAATCTCTTTAGGGTTTAGACCTCTCTCGCGTCCGTTTGGGTCTTCTGTTTGATCTAGACCTCTATCTCTTGTGTACCGTTCGATTTGCGTTGGACGGTTTGATCTTGGTGAGATGTTCGGATGGTCCGAACGTCCCACTCCTATAGGGCCGTTCGGTCCTTATTGGATGGTCCCGATCTGTTGGAGCGTTTGCTCGGTCCGAATGGCCCAATTGCCTTGCCCCGCTCGATTGAAATCTAACGGTCCTACTCCACTACGCTTTATCTCTCGGTCGCGCAGGACCTCTCCTTTGGAGATCTTAACCGTTCAGACCTCCCCTTTGTTAGATCTAACCGTTAGGACCTTCCCTTTGGAGATCTTAACCGTTCGGACCTCCCTTTGTTAGATCTCGACCGTTAAGACCTCCCTTTGAGATCTTAACCGTTCGCACCTCCCTTTGTTAGATCTGACCGTTAGGACCTCCCTTTGGAGATCTTAACCGCTCGCCTCCCTTTGTTAGATCTCGATTTGTTAGGACCTCCCTTAGAGATCTTAACCGTTCGGACCTCCCTTTGTTAGATCTCGACCGTTAGGACCTCCCTTTGGAGATCTTAACCGCTCGGACCGCCCTTTGTTAGATCTGACCGTTAGGACCTCCCCTTTGGAGATCTTAACCATTCAGACCTCCCCATTGTTAGATCTGACCGTTAGGACCTCCCCTTTGGAGATCTTAACCGTTCAGACCTCCCCTTTGAGATCTTAACCGTTCAGACCTCCCCTTTGTTAGATCTGACCGTTAGGACCTCCCCTTTGGAGATCTTAACCATTCAGACCTCTCCTTTGTTAGATCTGACCCTTAGGACCTCCGTTGAGAGATCTTGACCCTCGGACCTCTTGTGAACTGTGAGCAGGTCTTTTGGACCTCCTGTCCTTAGGACCTCCTCGCGTCTTTTGGACCTCCTGTCCTTTGGACCTCCTCGTGTCCGTTGGACCTCCTGTCCTTAGGACCTCCTCGTGACTTGAGGACCTCCTGCCCTCAAGACCTTGTGGTTAGGACCTCCATTAGAGGTCAGGACCCCTGGTCTTTTGCAAAGACCTCCCTTGCGGCTAAGACCAACCCTTTGACTGATCTGTTTTCTTGAGTTTGACTGGCCCCACTTGTCAGCCTTGCTCTGTGCGCATTTAATGGCTAATGTATCACATTAAAAGCAGTCACATCTGGGTACTTATTTTTATTCTTTTGGTGACCTACCCTATCCTAACCTTGTCCTAGCTACCACTGATCATTGACACGGTTTGCTCTAACCCTTGCTGTCTCTCCAGCAGCTCCGGCTATAAATAGCCAGGGCATGCCTCCCTTTGTCACCTTTTTGCTCATTTCCAGTCTCCTTGCCCTCGCTGGTTCTCTCCACGCTCAAGACCTCCCCAAGGAGCTCCCAAGGCTGTGCTGAGCCTTTGCTTTCTGGCTTTGGCTGAGTTGATTTCAGCTTTCTTTTTAAGTCTTCTTTTAAGGTCCTTGCTTGGAGTTGGCTTGCTTATTTGGTTCTTTGGCGAACGTGTAGATCCTGCATTTGAGGAGGAGTTCTTGGACCCAGCGGTGTCTACTTTAGGTTCACCACTTCTCAACGAAGGCAAGTCGCAGACCTTTGATCATATTGAGCCTAGCTTTTCAAATGTATTTTGCTTTACTTTATCATGCATGGCTATTTTTTTTATAAGAAGTGGTTTGGGGCAGTAGTTATTCTCCTACTTGCCAATATGCCTCCTTAGACAATTGTGTTCGACATGTTGACATGATCCTCTTGGATGCCTTAAGTTGGGTATTTTAGTTGTCATTGGTTGGTATTGCCAACATGGGACCGTATGTATATGCTTAGTCTCGCTTGTAGAACCGGGGGTATTGGGAATCATGTTCCTTCTCTAATAATCTGACCAATGGAACTATGGAATCGGTGGTTGGTGCCACTGTTGAGCAACTATGGTGGGACACCATAGTTGTGTTGATTGTGGTGCGAGACCACGTTGTTAAAATCTTTTATGCCAAGACCAGGGAGGTCTTTGGCTAGGTGAACCCAAAATACTTTCTTGCTCGGGCAAGTGATCGTGCAGTAAAGGGGGTGCTCTTCGCACACTGCGATGTGGAATGCCTTGCCTGAGCAGCAATTAAGGACTTAACTTTGTGTTCTGTTGATCTGGGCCTCTAAGTGCAACCACAAGATCGTTTCATGGGGATGGTCTGGGCCGAATAATTAGTGATGTCTTGACCTGGATCTGCTGTGGTGGTGCGTGCTGATTCGCATGGCGCAAGAGGGGCTAGGTTCCTTTTATAGGACGGCGAAACCTTAGCGGGCAGGTCAAGTTAGGACAAAGCTTTGTAAAGGCCTTGTCACACTCTCTAGACTGCTCACCTTCGGAAGTGAGTAAGGGTTTCGATGGGAACCCACCCCGCTAGAGAGGTCGTGAATTGTGGGTAAAGTTGTACACCTCTGCAGAGTATCAATCTATTCAAATAGCCAAGTCCTTGGTCATGGACATGCCTGGTGAAAATGGTGCAGGGGGTAGACTTCTCAAAAGTTGGTGTTCCATGTCTGGCTTGGGAGATCTGCAGGTACTCTGGGTGGCTCCGAGTGCTTGTGACGTCCTTAGTTGGTAGTGGAGGTGCTGTGAACCCTAGGGTGGTCCAATGAGCTCCTGAGTGGGTGCTCAGAGGAGATCATGGAGTCCTAGGGAGGTCTTTGGGAACTCTGGAGCTAGTGCTCCAGAGAGGTCTTGGGAGAGGTCCTGGTCGTGGGTGCGACCAGACCTCCCCCAAGAGGTCTTTGGGAACTCTGGAACTGGTGCTCCAGAGAGGTCTTGGGAGAGGTCCTGGTCGTGGGTGCGACTAGACCTCCCCCAAGAGGTCTATGGGAACTGTAGAGCTGGTGCTCCAGAGAGGTCTTGGTCGTGGGTGCGACCAGACCTCCCCCAAGAGGTCTTTGGGAACTCTGGAGCTGGCGCTGCAGAGAGGTCTTGGGAGAGGTCCTAGTCGTGGGTGCGACCAGACCTCCCCCAGGTGGCTTGGGGAGTGAGTTGGTGCTCACTTCCCCTCTTTTCAAACAAAGGTACTTAAGTATTATTGTTTCAAAAATTGAGCTTTTCATTCTATACCTGTTATTTACTGTCAGAATTAGCTTTGTGCAACTAACCCTACAGCTCTCATTGTTAAGCCAATGCATGAATATTATTTGCATATCTGTTCTCTGCGATTTGCTGAGTACATTCAAAGTACTCATGGCTGTCAGCCCTGTGTTATAGCAGTGGTCGAAGATGATTAGTTGCAGGGAGGCTTAGACCTCTTCGAGGAGGAGTTCTTTGACAACCCAGCTGCCTAAGACGTCCTCCACTCGACAGCCTATGGGCTTGCCGGATGGCTTCCAGCGTTTTTGGTGTTTTCGGTTTTTGAGGTCCTCCCGTTGTCGGTTTTGTGAGCCCAGGTTGGTAGTCTTCTGTAAGCAAGCTTGGACCATAAGGTCTTGTTTAATGCAAGGTTTAATTTGTCTGCTTCATCTTTTGTTTGACCGCGTGGTTGTGATCACACCTATGCCGTTTTGTGCGAGTTGGCTTGGACTCCTGGGACTAGCTTAGTGCACTCAGTCAAGACCTCCAGGAGGTCTTTGAGGATCTCCTGGGAGGTCTGGACAGACATCCCCTCTTGGAACCTACGGGCGGTACTACCGCCCCTTGGTGCGGTAGTACTGGGGCGCGCACACTCATGCACAAAAAAAAATTCTGGTACTTTGCCCTTTCTAGTGCATTTCCGAGAGGAGGTCCTCACACTCCCCCATTCCATCTTCCTCCTCCCCCAACTCGAACCAAGCTCAACTCGCGCCGCACCCGTGCCGGCCGCCGCACCCACCTCGTCATTCCTGGCAATCTGACGAACTCTGTCCACGGCCAACCATGTCATGCCGTGTTCCCAATCGTCCTGATCGAAACCCCTCAATCAATTTTGGTTCTGGTCCACCGCCGCCGCCGTCTTCTTCCCCAAGCTTGACCGAAAACCACTGCTTGACGCCACCGTGGTTTCCTAGAGCACCTCCTCGCCCTCCTCGTTCTTCCCCCACCATTCACTCCCTCTCTCCCTCCCCGCAGCGCCGCCCGTGGCCTACATCGCCGGACCACCTCGGCCTCCCTCCACCCACACGGTTTGCGCTAGTAGTTTCCCCGCACCTCTCTGTCACTCATGCTCCCCCTTCCTTCCTTCTTATACTACTCCGAAGCCACCGCTCCAGCCTGTGCCCCTCTTCGACCGCTGCGCATCACCGCCCGACCGCCACCAACCATCTTGAGCCACGCCACCACCACCCACAGGGCCGCCTCCCCCTCGGCAACCCATTTTTGGAGTCGCCGCCTCCTGACTACTGCCCCCTCGCCACCAACGTCGGCCTTGCCGCATCAGCCTCGCTCAGCGCTGCCACCACGACACCACCTCCATCTAGCGTGTCGCCGTGCCATTGGTTCGTGTCGACCATGTTTGCAACGCCACATCTACCCGTGCAAAACCCTAAGTCAAAATCAGCACGAACTTAGTCCACGGTGGACCAAGCCACTCGCATGTGGACTCCACATGTTAGAGTCCTAGCCCATAGACCTGTGAGCCTGTAGACCCGTGGACCAAATCCATGGACCGGGTCTATAGACTGTAGGTCCCACTTGTTAGCCTCTTTGTCCTATTTTCGGGATGTTCTTTTAACTCTGAAATTCAATTTCCTTGCTGATGCAATAATCCGGGATTTTCCTTTAGAAAGAAAATTCCAAAAATCGAAATAGTGTCTTTTTCTCTTTTTCTTATATTTAAATCTTCCGAGAGCCCGTTCTTCCTCATACAAACTCCGATTGAGCCCATTGAAGTCTCTAAATTCATATAAATTCAAGATCTACCTTCTTATGGGTTTTTTTTGTGTTTATTTGTTACTTTGTTTTATATTTATTTATATTTTTGCTTTCTTTAGCGAGTAGACATTGTTACTTCGGGAGCATTCAAGGAAGGAGGAGTTGATCAAGCTCATGACTTGTGTCAAGACTTGTTTCAAGGCAAGTTGTACCTTTGACCAAGTAGCATCCAGTTTTCCAAAATTACTTTGATTCAAACTATTGCGTGTTATTTCAATTATTTAATTATTCAAATACTTTGGGATTAGCTATACACCTACTTGATTGTATCCACCTTGCTCATTGTATTACCATGATCATTTGTCACCCTAGCTTGGTTAACTACTAATTGGTATTACTATAACACCAACGTGGGTTGGTTAGACATGATTAGTTTGCTTATCCATGCAACGGGTTATTGATATCATTTTGAGTTGCAAATATAAACTTGACTATGTGATTATGAAATTTCTTTCTGGAAAGACCGTGCATGTGTTGTATGTTGTCACTCGTTGATGGCATGTGCTGCACTTAATCAATGAGGTGGGAAAAGATTTGGACCGAGGCAGATGGAATGAGTGGTGATATGGTGGAGCTCTGTGATTGGGTTTGTGAACATGGATAAGTTAGATTTGCTTGGTAGTCTCGTCTTGGTCAATTAAGGACTTAACTTTGTGCGCCATTGAACTAAGCCATAACTGTACGACCACATGCCTAGTATGGGACAGACCTAACTTAGGAAGTTATATAGTCTTGGCATTGAATACTTAGGAGGTAGGTTAACTACTCTGTGATGAGTGGAGGTGTGGACTACTCTGTAGGGTCATATTTATCGGCGGTTCACCGTCTCTATGTCCAACGGTGTGCGTCCGACCAATGAGTAAGGCTGGAGTCTACAGTATGCACATGCATACATAGAGTGAGTCAATTGTCAAGATGAAGTTTCTAAAATGTTTTGTTATGATTGGTGCTAGCTACACTAATTATATTGAGTGGGTAAAGTGTATAACCTCTGCAGAGTGTTAATCAATCTACTCGAATATCTGCGTCCGTAGTCATGGACATGCTTAGGGATTTCACATGAGGGGTAGATTTTCATAAAACAATTGGGAGGGACAGCTATGTGAAATAACTCATATGACTGTGTGAAAGAAATTGATTAAGCTATGTGAGCTTTGTGAAATACTTGTTAAATTATAACTGATTTTTTTTAAATTATGCTTTCAATCTATTATTTGTATTCAAATGCAAGTGTTACTTTGGCAAAATAACCATAGAAGCTATTTTCTTTAAAATAAGCCATAATCTATAATTGCATTATGTGGTACAACTTATTGATTACTCGGAGTACTCATTCTTGTTGCAAAACATCATTCAGCTGACGTGGCACCTGTTTTTGAGGAGTTTGACGAGGAGGTTGATCGCTAGGACTTTATCCCAGTCGGTTGCCTATGGCAAGTCGATGGGTTCCCACTGGAGTTGCTTCCATTCCGATGTTGTTTATTTACTTAGTGTTCAGACTTGTGTGACTTAATAAGTGTAAAACTCGACCATAAAGTCATAACCATTATTTATTATTCTAATTAGTCGTTTATTCTTGTATTTGCCTTGTGTGGAATGGTATTTATCTATTTTGACACTGTGTGTACTAGCGTGATCCTGGACTAGTGCACATAGAGTGTCCAAATATGCATATTTGGGCACCGACAATTAGGACATGCTACCCCCATCAATTGCCTACGAGCATATGGTTGGGCTACATTGAAGTTATTATGTTTTCTTTTGCTGCAGCTTAATTGAGATATTCGCCTTCTGATGCATTAATTGTAAGCTTTGACCTTAAGGTCGCTATTATGATAATTGTTGTTAAATTGCATATTTGTTAGTTATCTTTGCATATGGAATGTATTTCATCGATGTTGCAATTATGTACACTAGCGTGATTCTGGACTAGTGCAATATACACCGAGGGTCCAGATTTGTATATTTGGGTCCCAACAATAGGCGTAGGAGCTAACGCTGGTTAAGGGCGGTCGACATTCGTGCAGTGACAGACACGACGGGTGGTAGATGAACTATGGCTAACGCTGGAGCAGGTGGCATCGCATCGAAGCGAGTGAGCAGCGACACAGGCGTGTGACGAGAGCGCGACAAGGTGATGAGAGGAGGTATAGGGTTGCTGATGCGACATGGTCAACGGGGTGGTTGACCGTGCGCATGGCCAGGCACATGGCAGCGGCGAGCGCAGAGCCGGGGTGAGGGAGAAGGATGAGAGGGCCATGCGAGCGGGGCTGGGGGGCGAGAAGAAAGGAGGCCAGGTGTGGCTGGGCCGGGAGGAGGGGAAGGGAGTGAGCCGGTTCGGGAGGAAAAAGAAAAGGAGAGGGAAGGAAAAAGGGAAAGTGGTTTGGCCGGTTGAAATTCGGCCCAAACTAAATTTGAGTTTTTTAAATCCTTTTTCAATTTCCTTGGATTTCAAATTCAAATTTCAATTTGTATTCATGATTTGATTATTGAAATTCAATTATCAGTTTAATTTAATTTCAGACTTCTTGTCTTCAACCAGCTTGCATTTTAATAATTGATTTTGGGAAATTCAAAATATGGCAATACTCCAAATAATTCTCCAAAAATTCAAATAGGCCACCATCGCATAAAAAAGTGTTAAGAATCCCACATTTTCACTCTCGGGATTTTTTGTTACAAAATTTAGGGACGCTACAATCGCCTTCTTGCGCTGCCACAGCGTTCTTGGCCTAAGGGCATGTACAATGGTATAGACAGCTGTTGTCTATAGTAACTCTCTATGTCACCTGTAGACAGCACTAAAGACAGCTCATACAATATTATAGACAGCTGCTGTCTTTTTAGTTGTCTTTATAGAACACACAATTTTTAATGATTTTCTTGTTTCTTGTGCTACAGGATTGTAGACATCATCATTCTCTTTCATCCACGTCAACAAAAATTCTACATGACAATTGCTATAGATGGCTAACATAAACTCATTGTACATGCTCTAAGTAGTGTCATCGGATTCAGGCCTTCGATTGTAATAATCACTTCTGGTTGGTTGGTGGGCATCTGAACAGTGGTGCAGCTCGTCACTTCAAGAACTGATGAGAGAGAGAGAGAGAGAGAGAGAGAGAGAGAGAGAGAGAATTCACGTACAGCGCGTAGGTGTATACACTACAACAGAAAAGCCCTGTAGAGACGCCTATTTTATGGGTTAAGGACGTTTTCAATCATCTCTATAGCATCGTAGAGCCATTTTTATAAAACGTCTCTGAAGCGCCTCCCCACGTACCGTGTCAAAGATCATAGAGACGTATTGTTAAGCGCGTATACAATAATGTGAGTCGTTTAGATTGCGTCTCTACAAACTTGGAGACGCTTTCATATATGCATTTCCATATCGTCTCTACTCTCCCTAGTGACGCTTTACTGCGTGCCAATGATATGAGTCATTTAGATTGCGCCTCTACGAGCTTAGAGACGCTTTCGTATATGCATTTCCATATCGTCTCTACTCTCCCTAGTAAAACTTTATTGCGTGCCAAGAAAGATAGATACACATTCATAGATGTATTTAGATTGAGCTGGAGATGTCATTTTTTATTTTGTTTAGTAGAAATATTTTATCGCTAAACAACAATGATTCAGAGGGTACAGTATCACATATTTTCATAAGTTTCAGATCTTAGGTAAAGCCATTTCAAATGTAGAATTACATTGTCGATATATTAAAAAAAAAGGAAAAAGTTCGGTTTACTCCCTCGAACTATCAGAAAAGTCTGGTTTACCCCCTAAAGTACAAAACCGGTTATTTAACCCCCTAAATTTGCGAAAACCGGTCAATTAACACCCCACAGCGGTTTAGAGCGGTGGTTTTGCTGACGTGGCCACATTCGGCCAACTCAGCATATGACGTGGCGCACCCAACCCGTTTTCTCCTCCTCCCTCTCTCTCTGACTCATAGGCCCCGCCCAGACAAATACGAGTAGTACTTGAGCCCGAACAGCTCGAGATGATGGCCAAGATCATCGGCACGCCACAAGCAAGCGAACCGATCAAGACCGACGCCACAGACAATGACCCATGCCGAACGTGATCGAGAGGGTGGCCCACGACGGTGAGGAGGAGCACAATGCCACCAAGAGCGGCGCGACAGCGGATCGGGTCGAGCGCCCGAGGTGAAGTCGACGGCGACGCAAATTAATTAGTTCCAGATGTTGATGAGGGACACGGCGGTGGCGATCTTTGCTACGCAGTACCCAAATGATTCGCCGATCTGACCCATGTT
Source organism: Phyllostachys edulis (assembly GCA_036346405.1). Classification (NCBI taxonomy): domain Eukaryota; kingdom Viridiplantae; phylum Streptophyta; class Magnoliopsida; order Poales; family Poaceae; genus Phyllostachys; species Phyllostachys edulis. The sequence continues at coordinate 31,349,632 of CM070563.1, forward strand.
GTCGATCGCCGTGAGGGTGCCGCCCACGCCGAACACTGTCGCCATGAACAGAAGCAGGAAGCCCTTGAGCAAGTCGAGCATGACGCCATGGCTCTCTAGGAAGTTCTTGACGCAGGTGACGAGCGCGCCAGTGTTGGCGAAGACATGGGAGTTGGCACCGACGGCGATGTAGAGGCAGATAAGCCAGAGGGGCAATGTAGAGGCGGATGTGGCCGGTGACGAAGAGGTAGACCATGAGGTATCCCCCCAGGTTCATGGCGGCGCCGATGGCGAGGACGAGCCAGGGCGGGTCGACCTCAGCGATGAGGCCTGCGTGGATGCCGATGTTGGCGCCGACGTCCTTGAAGAAGCCAAGGTGTTGAGCTACTGGGGAGAGAGAGGCGCCGGGCGATGTAGAGGCGGCGCGTGTGACGAGAGGTAGACCATGAGGTATCCCCCGGGGTTCATGGTGGCGCCGATGGCGAGGACGAGCCAGGGCGGGGCGACCTCAGCGACGAGGCCGGCGTGGATGCCGATGTTGGCGCCGACGTCCTTGAAGAAGCCGGTGGTGTTGAGCTGCTCCTAGGGGAAAGAGAGAGAGGCACCAGAGGCGGCGGTGGAGCCGAGCCAACCAGAGGAAGGGGGAGGCAGCGCCATGCACCTGCTGAGAGAGCGCCATGGGGGATTTGGGCGGAGAAATGGAGATAAGGTGGAGAAATAGAGAGTGAGAGAGAGAGAGAGAGATGGAGAAGAACACGTTCACACTGGTCAAACACATGCTGACTTGACAAAACCAGCCATGTCAGCAAAACAACTCATTCAAACCGCTGTGGGGTGTTACTTGACCGGATTTGACAAATTTAGGGGGTTAAATAACCGGTTTTGTAGTTCAGGGGGTAAGCCAAACTTTTCTGATAGTTCGAGGGAGTAAACCGGACTTTTTCCTAAAAAAAATAGAAGAAGAAAACATAGACACTCCGTTGCGGAGTGAATCGAGTTAACAACTGAATCTAGCATCCACATACAAAGGTTCAAACACACCGAAAAAAAATTCCTACAAATCCTACAACTAAATCAGGCGATGAGTGGTTAGAGGGCAGCGGCAGCAGCGACGTCTTCAGGAACAAACAGCCTAATCCACCTCCAAATAACAGAGCCTAGTACCTGTTCAGTGATAAACTTGTTTATTATGTCTATTCATGTCTTAAAAAGAAATCATATACGCATGACATAAAAAGGGTTGCATTTATCGAAAACAAAGGAAATACACAATACAAAATTGAAAGTAAGGAACCGTAGGGATACTTCTTTTTGTAGTGAATTTGTGGCGACAGTAAAAGGAGCAACAATAGTAATATAAATTGGTTCTCTAACTGCCAAAGTGGACTAATGTCCATGTAATTGAAGGGGGTGGGATCAAACATTTCTAGAAATAGAGTGGCAGTCGACAAAGATAGATCGAAAAAAAAAAGTCACATTACTAATGATGTTAGACTCAACTAACTATCTCTGCCTTTTGGTCAATGAAGTTAATAGAATCAGACAGATATAGTTTGTACTCAACAAGATTCAACAAGGTACAGTATATGAAAATTAGACAATACTTGTCATGTCTTGTTTTGGTCTATCAAATTACTTGAAGAAAACATCATTATGAAGCTTCCTAGCATATCAAAAGTAAAGCACATGGGACAATAAGCTTAAAAGACAGTAATATAATGAAATAATATATGATAGTAACCAAATTATCCAACATGCCCTTTATCGAATTGGCTGCAACAAAGGAATACCTTTGGGATCAACTTCCCGTGAAATCTTGATTGCATCAGAAGTTGCAAGATCCTGATTCGCTAGAGAAACAACCAAAATGATACAATTGGGTTGAAAAACACCAAAAGTTTAACTATTTGTGTAAGTTTTGCAACATTACGTACACAATGCATGGCAAGATAATTCTAGCTCAAAGATGCTACAACATGGCCGATAATGAAGCATGTCCGACCAAATATGGATTGAAAAAGTGCTTGTATATCTGTGCGTAACCACATAAATCAACATCTTATCCAGCTTAAAGAAAGCATGTTAAGCAATGATAATGGATAAATATTAATGTGCAATGCAGACAAGCGAGTGTTGACAAAATACCTTTTCAATGAACGAGTGAACCATGTTTTCAATGTCCCGACAATACTTTTCGACCGCCCTCTATAGAGCGTGAAGCCGATAGCAAATTAGAGAATGAACCTCTTAAACAGGAACAAAGAAAGGAACAATAGCTCACAATTGATAATCACTTACCGACAGCAACTTTAGTAAGCCCAGGAAGATCAATAAGAGTTAGGTTCACAACTGCAATGGTTAAAAGCAAGGTTATTAAGTCGGCAAGTCGACACTACTCTCGTAGTGACCGACTTGCCGACTAGTCGATATATGACAGTGATATGTATGTACACATGTATATATTCTGACTCTGTACATCAGTGACTAGCTAGTGTGCATTGGCCCCAAATCCACCGAACTCCGTCGGTCCCTCCCTTACCTCCCTCCCTTCCCCCAGTGCGTCGACCACCGAGCTCCCTCCCTTACTTCCCTCCCTTCCCCCAGTGCGTCGGCCACCGAGCTCCCTCCCTCTCCCTGACCTCCCTCCCTTACTCCAGCGGAACAGAGGAGAGGAAGAGGACTAGAGGACTAGAGGAGAGGAGCATAACTGGGCGATGGGCGATGGGCGACGGGAGCTGCAGCCAAGTGGCGCGGAGGACGAAGGCCGGCGGCGGCGCGGTGGGAGCTGCCTCCGAGGGGCGAGGACGAAGGCCGGTGGCGGCACGGTGGGAGCTGGCTTCAGAGCCCGGATCTGGAGCTCTGCGGCGTGGCAGAGACCGGATCTGGGAGCTGCTGGCCATGAGGAAGGACCCAAGGCCACGGAGGAGGTGGGAGGCTGGTGGCGGCGCGGGCGCACAGATGGGGGAGCTGCAGGGCGTGGCCCTCTCCGAGCTCGTGAGGTTAGGCCCAATCGCGCCACTCCTCCTCTCTCCCTCTTGCCTCTTTGCTTAGCCACTACCCCGAGTCCTCGACAGCCGGCCCACGCCCCGCCGCTCGACTTGTCTCGATCGTCGACTAGTCGACCGGCAAGTTGACGACTAGTCGACCAGTCGCCCGACTTGCCGGCGCAAGTCGAGTCGACGCCTCCAGTCGGTCGTCCTCCGGCGACTTGTCGACTAGTCAACGACTTGATAACCATGGTTAAAAGTGTTACACACTAAACAAAACCATATCAGAAAATTCATATAAAGCGATAAATATAGTAATGACTATGGACTACCCTATCAATGACAGGGATCTAAGTCAGTAATCAACTAATACCGGGACAAGCTTAAGGTAAACCACGACTCCATCCCAGCAAACAACAATCTCTCGAAAATGGAGGTGAATGTGATAAAGCAACACCATTAAAACATTCCCAACTGTACCGACATTTTGCCAGCATTGTTATCTTACCATTTGGAGAATAAATGCTTAAATGAATAGGGACAGATGATATTTACTTTGAACGACCAATTTCTCTGTCAGTTTCATCAGCTATCTCCTTCCTCACAAGAGCTGCAATAATACAACTGTCATCATGTACCAAGTACCATTCAAATAAACTTAACTAGTACATAAAGAACTGAACAGTCCAATTTAGCCCTTAAAAGACCATTTTGTCAACAACTGCAGGTGGTAACTTATGTTTAAGGAAAATTAAACAAGCTATAAGTTAGTGCAACAACATGAATAATTGTGGCATCAAATAGGATGTTTCGATGAACCTCACAAAGTTCCATTACATGTTCCTCAGCCATAATTGCCAATATAGCTCATTTTCATTATGATATCTATTCAATCATGCATTTTCTTACTTCTAATCACAGAAGATTGCATACACACCATCAACTACAGAAGATGAAGCAAGCAAACACTTTTAAGTAAAAACACTACATTGTAATAGACCCCTAAATCAAATCTATAGTAACATGACCTATAAGGTAGCACATATATGTGATATGTTAAGATATCCCAAAAGACATTTCACATGTTTCAAGAATCTCACCTCTCTTGCTCCCAACTCAAGAAAGAAGTGATCGAGCGTTGGAGCTTTGCCTCCCAAACTTGACAATAGACAATAGATTTCGGATGGAATTCGTCAAGGTTGAACATACCATATTAACATACGCCGTAACAGTTGTTCCTATTGATTGTGCAAGACAAGAAGATGTGTTAGACACTTACATTCCTAAATAAATGAAACTCATTGTCAAGGTCGCAATAGCTTGATAAAGCCATTTCTCAACTTTACGGTTGTAATTGTTACCAGCAGCTTATGGTAAGGTACAATTAAATGAATACAAGGTAGATGCCTTACCAATTAAGTCTCAGATAAGAATAATTATATCTATCAAAAATAGAATGGCTTGGATTTCCACCCTTCTCAACATCCCGAGGAAGCTTCTCAAGAAATCTACGCTAAGTAGCTGCATTCCATATCAACTAGCGTTAATGTATTTTTCTTGCTTTCATCCCTCATTCTGTCCAATGACTCAAAAGCTGCATTGCATTGCCTACTTCCACACGAAGGGTGGGGAATTGCTTCGGTTCCTGAAGAAAGATAGTTGAACATTTTCGGTGAGCTGCTTACATATCTAGCAACGAACATTTTCCAAACGTGCTAATTAATTATTATGCTATTGTTCTATTCAAAATTTCAAATCCACTTTATCTCTCTCTATGGTTCATTATTTCCTACAAACTTGTATGCTCAAAGTTTCGAACAAGTTCTGAGTTCATATTTGATTTGACAGGCCTATATGATGATGATAATCCATATCCCACTTTTTATTAAAAAAATCAAAAGTTGTTATTTTATTCTAATTCAAAAATTGATTCCCTCCTAATACAGACATAACTCATTATACCACCAGAGGTCCAGAGTGCACATATTCCCAAAGAACAAGTTATATAAAACATTATGCCTCGCATCATGCGAGATAGTGTAAAAATAGTTGATAGGAACAGTAGAAAGACTTACATGTGTTTCATTGATAGCCTTGTGAACCAGTTCCTTGAGGATTGCATGGACCTGCCAATGTAACAAAAACCAACTCATGTTCTGAAACTATTAAGGGCGGTACTGCCAAATAAGTAACAAACCTATCTTGTTATGACAATGAAACATTGAGGACATTAATACACATAATTGGCATACCGTATCAATAGATGCCTCAGCAGGACCTCTGAATCCTCAGCGATTGTAAAGGAGCCAGCCAATAGCAGAATCTCAGAACGACATTGAAAAATCAGATGCCCAAAATAATGCCATTTTAGAGGGGGAAAACGAATAGCACAAACACAAAGGACAACTTCCACAACGCCCAGTAGAACGGGAACGGCAGCAGCACGCCCACGCCGTGAGAGGGGACGACAGTGGATCACACCAAAACAGTAGATCAGCCGGCCAAATTAGACCAAGATCCAGCCTATCCACACCAAATCACACCAATACGCAGACAGATCTGAGCTAACAGGGGAGCAGGGGAGGGGGATGGGACGGAGCACTCACGAAGCAATCGTCGTCGATGGTAGTTCAGCAGCCACCAGACGTTGTCATTGCAGCGGTGGGCGAGGTCGCGACTTCATGAGCTGCTCTCCGCCGCCACCGCCGGCCGTGGAGGAGGGGCCGCCAAGTGTGGAGGAGGGCGCGAATGGAGGCCAAGGGCGGCGACGGCGGGTGAGGTCGCGATTCGCGAGGAGGCATGGAGCCGCGGAGGAGGGGTGGCCGCCAGCGTGGAGGCGAGGCGGGCCTTGGGCGTGGAGGAAGGGCGCGGAGGGAGGAGTAGCCGCTGGGTGTGGAGAGAGATCGCGGGCGGAGGGCGTGAGTGCACAGCACTAGCCAGAACATTGGATTTCTGTACTTGGGACTTGGGAGGTTGAAGAAGAAGAACATTGGATTTCTGTACTTGGACTCGGGAGGTTGAAGATTGGGGAGGTGGGGAGAGAGGGGGAGAGAGAGAGAGAGAGAGAGAGAGAGGCGTGAGAGAGATGGAGAGATGTCTAGTAAGATTTTGTGGTGTCATATAAAACGTCTTAAAAACGTTTTTACATATGATATGTTTCTCGATGTAGAGACGAACATAAAAATGTCAAAACAAAAACGTCTCTATATGATAGTTTTGTTGTAGTGATAAACCTGGAGAGTTGGGCCTTGCGTCTACGCACTGGATAGAGAGAGAGAGAGTTCTACGCACTGGATAGAGAGAGAGAGAGTTCACGTACAGCGCGTCGGTGTATAAACCTGAAGAGTTGGGCCTTGCGTCTACGCGTGTAGAGACGCAAGAGAACGTGTAGGGCGTTGACTTGGCTAAATTCCAAGTGTATATCTAACGTAGTATCATTAGGATATTGCCCTTGGTTATAGAATACTGAAGAGCACGGAAACATCTATGGCGTTGATTTGGCGCATGTTGGGACTTGGGAGTATCGAATTAACTCCAAGACAGTTTCCGTGTTAGCTTGGTCAATGAAAATTCAACAAGATTGCATGTCGGGAATCCATGTGCAGGTTACATACATTCATCGCTAATTTCTACTACCGATGCTCCGACTTCATGGTTTCTATTTTACTAGGTAAAGATTCTCCATATTCGCAAACGCTAATTTGTGGATGTCCACGGGAAACTTATCCCACTGACGCCGTTGGATCAAGCCCGAAGCATCCCAGAGCCATTGGATCATTTTTTTTACGTTTCCTGTGGTGTCCTCTAGTTTGAAGCACTCCTGCACGCATGCTTCATTCCTCTGCTCCTCTCCTCTTTTCTACGTACTTTAGTTGCTGTCCAGTGTAGTCCCAGAGTCACCACCGTCGTCAGCCCAAGTAGGGAGTTCTATCCTAATTGAAACTTCACTCATTTCCCTCAAAATCCAATTGGAAGTTCTTTAAATTGCAGTGAAAGGTCAAAATTGTTTTTAAATCCCAATTGGAAGTTCTTAAGTACTGCTCCATCCATACTTTTTCTTTTTCAGATGTTGTTTTAGAGTACAACCTTTTAAAACATTGACCGCTAATATACACACAAAAAAAACTACTTAGATTCGTCATATGAAAATGATATTACTAGATTTGTCGTCAAAAAAATTTTCATGTCATTAAAATTTTAATGATTTTTACTCACATAATTACAAAAGGTAATGGTCGAAGGTATGTATTAGAGACCATGTAAATGTCTGAAATGACAAGTAAAAAAACAGAGCTAGTAATTGAAAGCTCCGATTACAGTTAAAAGTTCTAATTCTCGAGTTGGAAGAAGGATTTTTTTTTTCAGGTTCAAAACTTAGATTGACAAGTTTTGATTTCTTTCTCAAAGTTTGAATTTTCATGTTAAAAATTGAAATCATCAGAGTCAAAAATTCATAATTTTTCAAGGTGAAAGCCCTGAATTATTAATTGAAATTGAAATTTTTTGGTTCGATGTCTGGGGAGGTGAGATGGGGATGTGCTGCGGCCTCCTTAATTGGCAGCGGAGAACCATCAAATAGTAAATCCCCTTGTCTTAGCAACGTACCTATCGAAGTGTTAATTCAAATTTTACGGAGGTAACTGGTGACGTGGGGGGACGGTGTCCGCACACTACCAGAATTCCTTCTTTTCCCGAGTGCCCGAAAGTTTCCCGAGTGTTTTGAATAAAACACTCGATAACTTCCCGAGTACCTTATGAAACACTCGGGGCGGGAAAAAAACACTCGGGAGCAGGCGAACCGAAGCGTTCTCAACGGGGACAGCTAATTCCCCGAGTGTCGGACACTCGGGAGCGAAAAAAAACTGGCGCCATTTTTTCCCCACCGCTGCCGTTTTAGCCCATTTTTCCTCCCAATCCTGTTTCTCCCCACTGCTGCTCGCCTCTCCTCCCCAACCGCCCGCGCGCTCCCCCACGACCGGCGCCGCTCCCCGTCCTCCGCCGCCTCCACTGCCTCCGCCGCCTCCACCGCCTCCGCCACCACCGTCTCCCCCTCCTCCACCGCCTCACAACCGTCTGACGCACTGAAATTGCCGCCACCTCCTCCTCGTCTGCCGCCGCCGCACCCGCCGCCTCCCCCTCGTCTCCTCCCCCACCTCCGCGATCGGCGCCGCCTCCCCCTCGTCTTCTCCCCACCTCCGCGATCGGCGCCTCCTCCCTCGCTCTCCTCCCCCGCCTCACTTGGCGTGCCGCCTCCCGTCCTCCTCTTCCTCCTCCGCCGCCTCCTCCTCCTCCCTCCGATCTCGACCCCACCGCCACCCCTCCTGTCGAGATCCGGACCCCGCTGCTCCCGGCCCCCCCTCCTCCACCGCCTCCGCCTCCATCTCATCCAACGTCGACGCCGCCGGCCTCCTCGTCTGTGAATGTAAGTCAATTAGTTCTTTAATAGACTGTGTAATTGTTGTACACACTAATCATTAGTTCATTACGAGAGAGAAGTTACTCACAGTAATTTGGTTGAAACTTCTACTCACTGATGTCCGGACCATTTCTCTCCAAACATCACTGCTGATTCGAGCATCAGTTGTTACAACCTATAACAAACAGATTATCATTCCTGTAAAGTGGGATGGGGAGAGGGAACATACACCAAGCATTGTTGCCATATTTGGATGAATCATTCCTGTTGCAGGAAAGTGGGATGGGGAGAGGGAACATACACTATTCTATAAGTGTTAGACTGTAGATATGAAACTAAAAAGGCAATTGAAAGTCAGGTTCATACAATCTAAAGACTAGAGCTATTCACTGTTGCAGGTTGCCAAGACAAGCTCATCTACTTGACTACTTCTGGTTATTCAATTTCTAGCATGCAATGAATTGATAATTTACCTTGGATGATCGAATCTCATCGGATATATCAACAAATAAATACACAATGAACTTTCTCTTTGCAGATTTGGATATACCACTAACGTGTACGTGTGTAGGTAAGTAGTCTTACAGATGGTCAACTCTATGGTAGGTAAATATAAGAGAGAGAGAGGTCAATTGGTCCAAACAAATTACTCACTGCGGTCAAGATAGTTAATGTTTAGGGAGAAATTGCATTAGTTATTCAGATTCCCATTATTTCACACAGGTTAGCTAGCTAGCTATGCATAAGGCATGGCTCTCTCGGTGAGAGTACTTTGTCTCTTCAGTAGCATTGCAAACAATATTTTTTGACTGGTCAAGTGCCACTGAATTTTCATGGCAATATCAACTACCAAGTGAAATGCAAAGTTGAGTTCATGTGTTGGGCGAGGGTTCATATTTGTCATAGGATTTTTTTTCTACAGTTCCATGGATATATCTACCATTTGTTGGCATGTTGCCATGACATTTAAGTTGCTATCCTCTATGGATATTGTTGCTTACTTTGTTTTCAATACAGTCCCTAGTCAGCACATACTACAGTTCGCTTGATTGTTTTCGGGTACTTGCCTACAATGCTGTTGCCGCCTCCTCAGTAGCCGCCGTCGTCGTAGATCTCAATTCACTTGGCGCTTCCCCTCGCCGACTGCCTCTACCGACACACAGCTGTAGCCATCGTCCCCACCGCAGCTCCCTCGGCTCCCTTAGCTCCAAGAAGTACTGTAAGATAGTGGATAAGTGGATTGATATGCTGTCATTACAATGCTACATTAACGTGTTAATAAATAATGGTATTCATTTATAATGGTATTCATATATATTAAAAGAAAGTGTTTTTATGCTCCGTTAATCATGTATATTGTCTTCATGTCAATCATTTTTAGTGTACATATATAGGGCATGCATCCTATGGTAGCTTCTAGCTAGCTCTATAGTTGTAATTTTTGACATAAATAAAAGTTGGATTAAAATATGCATTATTTTTGCACACTAGGATGGCTGAGGATCATAGTTGGATGTACACTGGGCGTAGAGCGATGGGTGACTGTAGCCAAGAATGGATGGAAAAGTTGACAGATTTTGTGGATCGAGCATTTGCTAGGAGTAATGGACGGGGTGTGTTATGCCCTTGTTCTCGTTGTTCGAACACACGGCCACAAAGGAGGGCAATAATGATCGCACACTTGTGCAAGTACGGATTTAGGGCAGGCTATACCATGTGGGTCTATCACGGCGAGTCACAACGTAGCAGATCAGATGTGCTAAGGGAAGAAACGGACGATGGCGGCCATAATGAGAGTAGGATAGAAGACATGCTAGATGATGTGCGTCATGCATATGGGCCACCTGCTGAGGAAGAACCGGAGCCTGCAACAAAGGCTTTCTTTGATATGTTGTCCGCAGCGAGTCAACAACTTCATGGGCAAACACAGGTATCCCAACTAGATGCCATCACACGACTACATGCTGTCAAGTCTCAGTTTAGCACAAGCATTGCTGCTTTGATGCATTCTTAAGCGTGTTTAGCACCCTTCTCCTAGATGGTCATAAACTGCCGGCTAACTTGCATGAGGCCAAGAAATTGATAAGCGCACTAAATATGTCATATGAGAAGATAGATGTTTGTCCAAATCATTGCATGCTATTTATGAATGAGAATGTGGACAAAGATCACTGTGATAAGTGTGGTGAGTCTAGGTTTGTTGAGGTTGACTCCGGTGATGGTCAGAAGAGGCAGCTTCCTATTGGCAGAAAAATACTTCGCTATCTACCATTTGTGCCACGAATCCAACGGTTATACATGTCTGAGGTTTCTGTGAAACAAATGATATGGCACAAGTATGGTCGTCGGTACCATAATGACAAGATGGTCCACCCATCTGATGGTGAAGCATGGAAGCAATTTGACCAAGACTATGTAGAGTTTGCCGCGGAGCCTCGGAATGTTCGAATTGCAATTGCAACTGATGGGTTTAACCCATTTGGTATGGGGGCTACGCCATACAGCTATTGGCCTGTGTTTGTCATTCTCCTTAACCTCCCACCTGGCGTTTGCATGCAGAAGCAGTACATATTCCTTTCCTTGACAATCCTTAGTCCTGAATACCCAGGGAAGAATATGAGTGTATTCATGGAGCCGGTGGTGGATGAATTGTTACATACTTGGGAACAAGGCATAGTGACATATGATCGGGCATTGAAACAGAACTTCACCATGCGGGTCGCGTACCACACATCCATGCATAACTTCCCTGTCAGACAGATATTCTCGCAGTGGTGTGTACATGGGAAGATGCCATGCCCAATTTGTAGGAGACGCTATGCGTGGTATTAACGATGGTCGCAAGCACTCCTTTTTTGATTGTCATCGTCAATTCCTTCCAATTGACCACAAATTTAGAAGTGACACAACTGGATTTAGGGCCAATATTGCTGTCTGCAGTGGACCACCATATCGTCTGACAGGCGAGGAGGTTCGTGCACGGTTAGATGCTTTGAAGCCTCTTGATGATGGTGATGGGTTCGAGAAATATGGCGAGGAGCACAATTGGACTCACATTCCAAGTTTGTGGCGGCTGCCATACTTGCATAAGCTCATTCTTCCCCATAACATAGATGTAATGCATAATGAGAAGAATATTGCAGAGGCCATATTTAGTACATTCTTTGATATTCCAGACAAGACGAAGGATAATGTGAAGACTCGCCTTAATCAGGAGGAGCTTTGCAACAGGCCCTCTTTGAATATGATCCATAAGACAGCTACTAGCAAGTGGGAGAAGCCAAGAGCTAGTTATTGCCTAACTAGGGTTCAGAGGAAGGAGATTTTGGAATGGTTTCAGACCCTAAAGTTTCCTGATGGGTATGCAGCAAATCTAAGGAGAGGAGTGAATTTAGCTACCATGCGCATCAATGACCTAAAGAGCCATGACTACCACATATTCATGGAACTCCTTTTGCCTGTGATGATTCGTGGCTATGTCCCCGAGTGTGTTTGGCAAGTGATGGCGGAGTTGAGCTTCTTTTATCGACAGTTATGTGCGAAAGAGATAGATCCCATGGTAATGTCAACTATGCAGCGTGAAGAACCTGTGTTGCTTTGCAAGTTGGAAAAGATTTTTCCACCTGGCTTCTTCAATCCAATGCAACATTTGATTCTCCATCTTCCCTATGAAGCTAGGATGGGGGGACCAGTGCAAAACCGGTGGATGTATCCAATTGAGAGGGAACAAAAGGAACCACGAGACAAAGCAAAAAAATCGATCGCGTGTTGAAGCATCCATAGCGGAGGCGTACATAATTGAGGAAATTTCCCATTTCACATCAATATACTTTGCTAACAATGTTCAGACGGTGCACAATCAAACCTCACGATACAATATTGGCATCCTCAAAATAATTGCCAACTTAGCCTCTTCACCGGAAGAGGTGACACTTTAAGCGGTGGTACTCCCAAAGTTTTATCGCGGGATGAGTGGTTGACTGTGATGTTGTATGTGTTTACCAACCTCTCCGAAGTGGATGATTACATTAGGTATGCAATAATTATTTTTTCCCAATAATTAATGCATGAGTGTTTTAATCTACTTGTCTTGTTGCCTATAGGGAATTTGTTAGGAGCGAGTGGAAGCAACATCGAGACCCATCCGAAAAACAAATTAAAACCCTTCTTAGGAAGGGTGCTGGGAATTGCAAACCGAATTTCCCGACTTGGTTCTATCAGAAAGTAACTTCTCTATTAGCTAGTCCCCCTTGCACATAATATTTACTAAGTAAAGAGGAACTAATACATGAAACCCATTGTATTTATGTCAGAGTTTGAAGGACAAGTCTATGAGCAACAATTGAGGCAAGTTGCTCAAGGATGCCACACTCAGGTGCTGTCCTATAGTACCTACGATGTGAATGGGTACCACTTCCAACATCGACACATGAGAGGGAATGGCCTAATGCAACAACAATTAATAGTGGATTGGTGACTATAGGACAAGATGGGAGCAATACACTGTTGAATACTATGGAGTAATTGAAGAAATAATTGAACTATATTTCCATGGTAGCAAACCTCTCAAACTTATGTTATTCAAATGTCATTGGTTCCATCTGTTTAGGGGAGTCAGACGGGATACATCACTTGGGCTGGTTGAAGTTGCACATACGTCAATCCTACCAGGCAATGACCCATTTACTGTGGCTCAGCAAGTCACCCAAGTATACTACATCCCATACCCATGCAAAACTATGAGTAGTCTAGTGGATTGGTGGGTAGTACATAAGGTGCAACCATATGGTAAACTACCTACCCCTAGTGAGCAGGACTACAACATGGAGACCAACAATGGTGTTGACCTATTCTTTCAAGAAGATGGCCTACCAGGGACTTTTCAAATAATAATTGGGGAAGAGGACGATCACATAGATGATATTCAAATCGATGCTGATGAGGTTGTAAACCAAGAGGACTTGGAACTACTTAATCGCTTAGACATTGATGGCACCGAAGGGGATGAGGTTAAGTCAACACCTCATGATAGTGATGATGACTTTTTAGAGGGCCCATCAGCGGAGGATCCCATTGTAGACGACTACTTCTAAGCATGATCTTGTACGTCTTCCATCTATTTTCTGCATGTTTTTAATTTTTTGTATGAGCTTACTTGATTACGTTATATTACATTTTTCTATGAGCTTACTTGATTACGCTATATTACGTCTTTCTATGAGCTTACTTCATTGAGCTATATTAATTGATTTATTTAATTTCATTTCATTTCAGACACCAAAAATGAGTGGCGCCAAAGAGGCAAAGATACTCTAGTCGAGGCAGACGCTTGTTTTCCAAAGTGGCAGCAACATGTGATGGAGGCAGAGGGGCAGCCGCGGCCACTCGAGGAGGCAGAGGGGCAGCCACGGCCCCTCGAGGAGGCAAAGGGGCAGCCGTGGCCCCTCAAGGGGGCAGCGGGGGGTCTACCTCTAGTAGATCGGGCCTCAGACCCCCATGCACCCTCGCGGTTGATGATGTGGAGGATGAGCACCGTGAGGCGGAGGGTGAGGAGGAAGAGCACCCTGAGGCGGAGGGTAAGGAGGATGAGCACCATGAGGCGGAGGGCAGTACTACAGCACAAGAATTTTGGTTGCGAGGACCTGCGAACCTGCCACGACGACCAACCCGAGAGGAGGAGAAGACTATCATCATTCCTATTGGCGACACATAAGTAACTATTTACACTTTTACTAATTTAGCCCACTTACTTGCATACCTCAAAAAAACTAATATGCAGTCAATGGCGAGAAAAAGGCGGGGGTGAGAAATGTAGACTTCCAAACGGCATAATTGGCATGTTGATTCGATGGCACTTCCCTGGCTTGGTCACCTACAGAGGAAGGCGGGAGCCTGCATGGACATGGTGCCACTACAAGGCCGCTGAAGATACCGCCGTCGCTGAAGGAGAAATACAATTTGACAACTGTTTGCAGCGGGTGGAGGAAAGTTTTTGGGTTAGTGATTGAATATTCAAATCTGCTTCTATGTTCTACAAAATTGCTTCCAGACGATTCTGGTCGTTAACGATTAGTAGTCACTGTTAATATAGTTTAGGGTCATGGATGGTGAATGTTCTTTACTTATCGCCTGACAAGAGAGTATATGCACTTAGTCAATATTATGTGCTTGTCATGCTTGGAGATGCCTGGCCTCACATCAGAGGAGGCAATTCGCTGGTCCAAGGGTCATTTCTTGCTCTTGCATATGTGTAGGTGGCTTAATGAGCCCATGCAGGAAAGTTACCAACTTTATGAACAAAGGTTTGGCAACTAGCATATTGTGAACATTGGTATCTAGTGATGCATGTGTTATTGCCTCAAGACTTATTGATTTCTATTTTGAATGTTCATTTTGTGGATGAGGTTGGTTATTGTGTGTACTCTGTAGATGATGATAAGTAACTTCACAGTTCATTCTCACATTAATAATGGTCATTAAGCTCCAAACATTTGAATTCTATTATTGAGCCTAGTTACTAATTGATAAAATCGCCACTTGATAAAATCGAATTAAGTTCAAGACAATTGTACTATTGTATACAATGCATGGATATATTGTACATATTACAAATCTTTAATTAGTTGTGGTCTATAGGACTGCCACTTTTTGGATATGTATATATGCACTGTGAAATAATGCATTTCTCTATGACAAATTGACTTGATTTAATGCTATTGATATGTTGAGAAAGTCGTATATACATGACACATTATTGGTGCCACATGTCCTTTGCAACATGGTAGTATGGTACTACAGATTTCGCCACTTTAAATATCTGCATATGTCATTTGATTGTTGACAATCTTACTTCCAGTTCCAAGTTCATGCACTTGCATACTTCTCTTCTCTTGTTTTATTTTGTTTTTTTTTTTGTTTTTTTTCGAGGTAAAGTCACCGCAAACAATTGACTAGGATCCTCAAATAAATGATGTTTTCATGTCTCAATTGCTCGCTTAATTTGTTTGTTTTCACTCAATTCTCAATAAACAAAACATACTAATAGTAAAATATGCTGGTTTATCAACTCAAGATGTTAAAGAAAGCATCACAGATTTAATATATCATGTTTATTTATATTCGACCCTTTAAAATTGTATATGCTTATCAAGAGTCTGCTTTTCACACATTCTTTTTGCCAACATATGATTTGCAATTACCATACCTCCGTAATGTGTTAATGCACTCTCTTGCATAGTATTATTGTTAGAAATCATGAAGATATTGTCAGCTCCATGGTCATTGTGTGTATCTCTAGATTTCGTATAACATTTGATCAATTTTATGAACAATTTTCATACCAAGATGTGTACAGCTCCTAAACATAGCATTTGGTCTAATAACAAAAATACCAGTAGTCTCCTTGACATCTTTGAATTTGATTTACAGCTACTACAGGTAACTTCCCGACGTAACTTTATTATATTGTGAACAAAATGTATGTCTGAGCATTATTAATTACTTGGATGCTGATATTTTACTACATTGGTATGCACAAAGGCTAATCTTACACATTTATTTGTTTCCAATATATGCCGGATTGTAGTGGTGGTTTAGATGGGCTGAGGGACAGGAAACGAATTCTAGGAGAGTGATGCGTAATTGTGTTAAGAAGCTGATCCCACAGATGATCTACGAAGCACGCATCCAAGTGGTGATCTATTACTACACACAAGTTCATGGACAGCACATTCGTAGGGCCGAGGCTTGCCAAACTGAAAGCATCTAAGCCCCTAAAAATTGTTTTGGTAATTAATGACAATATGTGAATATGGGATTAACGTATTTATTGAATATGTACAAGGTTAAGTCCCATTGGCGCTCTTGATGATCAGGAATTGCACGCAAAAGGTTTACATGAAGATCTTATGTCTCAAAGGCAAGGTACAATAGTCTAGGATTTTTTTGATTTTACCGGTCTTAGGTGAATTGGTTGGAAGACGGATTATAGGCTAGACAAATTGTATTATAAAGAGGGTGCAAGAATTGAGTACCTCGAAAGTGATCGATGCCACAACTGCTCAAATCTTACTTGGTTTTATCTTGGATTTGTTTTTTACTTTGCCTCAATTTAAATTTGCTGATTTTCTATTGAGGCCGGACTGACCGACATTAATCGGCCGGATCGACCGCATTGTTTTACAAAACGGCGGTCAACATTTTCCAAAGGAGGTGTTTTCTGCTTTTGGTAAAATCCTCGACCGACGGTTTTGGTCGATCGACCGCACTTCGGTTGCAGGACACGGTCAACATTTTCCAGAGAAGGTGTTCAGTTGAAAAATGCAGGCCGGACTGACCGTAGGTACTTGTTCGGACTGACCGCACCCCCGGGTTTTGGTTGCGGTCAGCTTTTTCCAGAGAATTTCCAAAAGGTTTTCCGTTTTTAGAGGTCGGACTGACAAGATGCTTGCTGCGGACTGACCGACCCCCAGAACGGCTATATTTAAGTGCATTAAATGCATAACAGTCGACCGTTACAACTGAGGCCGGACTGACCGTGATCTGTGTTCATGGACCGACCGGCTCATCAAAAATTGGGAATTTCGTGTCCAACGGCTAGTGGAGTGGGTGGAGGCTATAAATACCTCCCCCACTGCCACTAGAAATGTTGTTGAGCCTCATTTAACATCTCTTGACCCCTTTGCATTGTTTCCTACTCATTGAGAGCATTGATTTCCATTTGCAAAGGTAGTTGAGGTCCCTCTAAAGAGCATTCATTGTGTTTGATAAATTTGTGGCATTTAGAGCACTTTCAAGTGAAGAATTCTTGCTCTATTACTCTTGGAGATTGCCGTCTCCTAGACGGTTTGGAGTTGAGTTCGGTGATCTTCTCAAAGGAGATTGTGAGAAGGCCCGGGCATTTGTGAAGGTTGGAGCTCGCCTATCCGGAGAGGAGAAGAGCTACCTCTAGTGATCGAGGAAAGGCTTAATTCGTAGAGCCGGCTTGAGTTGATCAAGCTTCCTCAACGTGGATTAGTGAAGACCGGCAAGTCTTCGATACCACGGGAAAAACTTCCTAGTGTCATTGTGGTTATTTCTAGTCTTTACATTTCCGCACTTATAATTCTAGCTTGTCTATTGTGATAAATTGCTTAGCTAGAATCATATCTTGTTTAGTCTAAGTTAATAATTGGATAAACTTGTTATTTTGTTAAAAAGTTTAAAAACCTCCTATTCACCCCCCTCTAGTCGGTTATCATTGATCCTACACAAACGCATATCACTTTGGACGAGTACATGCAGGTAACCAACTGTACAAACGATGTCCTTGATTACAATCAATTCTAGTTTATTCATATTTAACACTTGGTTATATTAGGCAATACCTTGGTGGGCCCTTAAGTGTGAAGATGCATGGCAGCAGATTGCCCAAGAGAGTTGGTGCAACGAACGATGGTTAGAGGACTCTCGTGCTACTAGGGAGCGGCGATTGTTGATGGACGGGGCAGCACATCGTCAAGACAGCTCCTCCATGGCTCGTTACAAGAAGAACCTGGTAGGTCAACATGTTCATATTGATTGTATGTTGCAGATACATATTTATTGACCGCTGTGGTTTTTTGGGTGCAGAAAAGAAGAAGCAGAGGCCTGTCTCCGATATGGAGGCATATGTAGAAGCTAGGAGGGGTGATCAGGAGGGCACCTTGTGCACGACCCAAGAAGAACTTGGTACGATTTCGATCATTTTGTCCCTAATGATTTTGTCCAACAGTCGCATATATCGACGCTAAGGAGATTCATGGCCTTGACTATGACGCCATGAATTCACCACTAGATGCATCGCTGTACAAGGTCGAATGGGGAAGAAACATGGTCGTTTCTTCATGGGTGCCAGCTACATTAGCACACCGACAACCCTCTCGGAGGACCGATCCACGAGTGCTGCATCAACGGATGAAGTACACCTTCAAAGTCGACTGCGACCTTCACATGGGATCGAGTCTCAGGTTTCTGAGTTTTAGGCGAAGCTGCAACAGGAAATTGAGGCTAGGCAGCGGTTGGAGCAAATGCTCCTGCAAGTTAGTTGGAGCGTGGTTGTACAATAACAAAGTAATATGCAAAAAAATATATATATTCGTACTTGGCTAATGTATGGCAATGTGCAAACAAATATGCAGGCACTCGGGACCGGGACTCGACTTAATGGCCCTCCATCGGGGGAACCACTGCCTAACTTATCTGCTCCGGTTAGTAACTGCATACTGATTATTATATTGTTAGTCTCTTATGAGTGCTTGATTCAGAAGACATTGAAATGACATGCAATGTAATTATAGGTCGCTACTGCAAATTTCTTATAATGCAATTTCTTATGAAAATGTAGGGAACGGCGGGATCAGTTGCTTCTACTGCTAATGCTGAAGATGCTGGTGCTAATGTTGAAGATCATGTGAATGCGTCCATCGCTGAGAGGCCACCACCAGGTGCTTACTATTTTCATGATGTACTAAAAGGATACCAATATTAGAAAACATTCACAATCAGGTGCTTGCTATAAAATGGATAAAAATGGCTACATATATAACTAATTCACTATGTCTATATCATAAATTCTTTTGAAATGTGTCAACATATAATAGTTTGTATGTACACTCCTTTCTATGAATTTGATGATAAGTGCTTGAGACATAAATGTTGATCAGTTGTTCACAATGACAAAATATTGAGAGTTGGAGTTTAACATTTTTAGCACCTGTGCTTTTCATGTTCTATATTGTTAGGTGCTAATAAGAACATCAACATATGAATTTGCCAAAGCTTTTAAAAGGTACATCATACAAGTGGATACCATGCATGTAATTATATATCTAACAAAATATCACTCCTCGCACCTCTTAATTAAGTCCATATATAGTTTCAACTAATTCCTTTTTATAGTAGTACATCATTATACTAAAATTTGTCTTGCATGTGCTATAGATGACATAAGTAAATGATCAATTAGGCCACAAGCTAGCTGGCCCACACCCCAGGCATGCCCTTAACTGATTTGCCATGTTATTATGTTGCTCATCATGATTTAAAGGAATTTTTTTGCTTTGTCAATAGTTTGGTTAATTATCTTTTCATATAATATCAATTCCTTACTTTTGTTGTAAGATGGCACTAATATTAAGTTTTGTTGTATCTGCAGAACTCGCAAAATGATGCTTTTGTGCACAGAAGATTGAAGCAGGAAATTATGTGCATGCAAATGGTAGCAGTGATACGTGCTTTTGTTTGATGTATATAAGACTATGAAATTACTATTTGGAACTGTTATATGTATCATGCCTTATGCTTACATTTTCGAACTTGAACTTGAATGTTGTGAGCTCGAGAACTGTTATATGTATCATGTCTTTTGTTCGATCTTTATATATATATATATATATATATATATATATATATATATATATATATATATGTATGTATGTATGTATATATATATACATATATTTTTTGTGGAATGGATGGATGGATGGATTATTTGATTGCTGTGGAATGGATGGATGGATGGATTATTTGATTGCTGTGGAATGGATTTTTCTTGAATTTGGGGAAAATGCGTTTGTGCTGTTCTGTCGGTTTCCCGAGTGTCGACACTCGGGAAATAGACAAAAAATTTCCTGAGTGTCAACACTCGAGAAATCGACCAAAACTTTCCCGAGTGTCGACACTCGGGAAAATTTGCCCTATGGCAATTTTCTGTGGGATTCGTCGGAAGCTTTCCCGAGTGTCATTTTTGCCATGCACTCAGGAAAAATCGACACGTGTCAATTTTCCCTGTTTTCGTTCGTCAAATGTTGGAAACATTCCCGAGTGTTTCTTCAGCATATTCCCGAGTGTCAACACTCAGTAAAGATTCCCGTTACGGGTGGAGAATCCGTTGAGGAGGGTTTTCTCCCGAGTGTTTTACTTTCCCGAGTGTATATGTATACACTCGGGAAAATAATAGTTCCCAAGTGTAACACTCGGGAAAATGTTTGTACCCCGACTAATCTATCCCGAGTGCTGTTTCCTGAGTGTTGGCCGTCGGGAAAATCACTCCCGAGTGTTTTGCCTCATTTCCCAAGTGTTTTTGGCACTCGGGAAAAACCGTGTTTCTGGTAGTGGCATCCTTCGTTGGCGGCGGACTACCATCAAATTTGCATTCCCCTTCTGTTAACTACATACCGAGCTAAGTTATGCACTGCAGTACTGCATAGCCACGACAAAATGGTTAACTTACATTGACAAAAAGAGGTTGACTCGAAATTGCAGAATGAGGCAGAAACATACACTGCTAGATGCAGCGTAAGTAATTTATTAATGGGAAAACTAGAATTTTTTGCAGATACAGTGTTTTTTCATTCCATGTTTGTGGATCTAATCACGCGACAGGCGTATTTGCAGAAATGGCAACGCTGGCGTACGGTGGTCATGTGCCAGCGCTGCCGCTGCAACACGTGGCCACCACCGAAGCCGACCTAGCCACGTCAGCCACCGGCGCAGGGTGGCCATGCGCCAGCCCCTTTGGCGCATGGCCACCATGCACCAGCCATTAGGGGGGTAATTAGGGGGGTAATTAGTTAGGGTTGGGGTTAATAGGTTAGGTTAGTTAGTTTTAGGCTGAAATTTGGAGGAATTTAAAAATATACAAATTGGTCCAAAAAATTATGAAATTTTGTGTGGAGCCTCTCAACACTATGTACTTACTTGTGTAAATTTTCCATAATTTTATTCGTTCAAAATTGTTATCACTATTCGTATAAGTGTCCTGTTCGTATGAATCAATAAACGTAGAAAATGAGCTCAAAAAATTATGAATTTTATTTTGAAGGGTCCTCACGCAGTGGACTTGATTGTGTAATGTTTCGGTAATTTTATATGTGTTCTGGTATTGTCTCAAAAATTTAGGATTTAGGTCACGAAAATTTCGATTTTAGGTTTCGAAAATTAGGGTTTCATGATTTCATGTGACTTGGAATGTAGGAAAAAAGCTACAGTGTAACTCCATTGGAGATGTCGATATATAATATGGCGCTGGAGTACACCCGTAATATCCAAAATACGTGTACAAATATAGCAAAATAAAATATGAATACAAATATACCCAAACATAATCGCATAACACGGGATATACCAAAGTCTAGATAAGCTTGTGTATGAACCGGGATGAAGGAGGAGGGGTATTATCACATGTAACTCGATCAAATAGGACACTCTTTGTTTATTTATCTATTTCGTGTGGATGATGTTCTTTAATACTGTATTGTACGACAGGCTAGATAAGGTTGTGCATGAACCAACTGAGGGAAATATGTAGCATGCAGATCATATAATGATGTACCGCAACCTCCGACTCGTGTGCGTTTTGAAGGCTACGATACATCTTTATATGATCTGCACACCACGTATTTTCCTCAGTTGGTTCATGCACAATCTTATGTAGTCTGTCATACAATACAGATCATCCACGGCAAACTGATAATTTGACAAAGAGTGTCCTATTTAACGATGTGTGCAACTAGCCTCCACGGTGCCATAGCGAGTGCCCCTTGTCTTGGGGCTGCCCATGGTGGTGGTGAGTGTAGAAGTTGTCCATGTCCTGCGATATCATGATGTAGTGGATGGTACAGTAAGAAATGTAACAAGTATGCAAATTGTATACAACTCATGTCTTCGATACGGAATGCACCCAGTCGGCTTGATACGCTTCGACGTCGGCCGATCTCGGTTGTAACGTCCCAAAATTTGGCTTTTCAAAAATCTTTTGAGTAGTTTAGGTCCCTGGAAAATTTCACCAATTTTATTGAATTAATAAAGCTTAATTGGGACTTTCATAAATCAAAAACAATTTAATTTAATTAATCTCAACATCAACTATTATCAAAACAATTTTATTTGGATTCTATGTACTTGGATATATTTTCTAGAATTTTTCCGAGTGCATTTGCTATTTTCTAATTTGCCTTTTTGATTTTTGGCTATTTTCAAAATAGAAAATCTATTAGAAATCTCACATCTTGGGCTGAATTTGGCTTCACTTGACACTTCTCTTCCTCTCCTCCGCCCGCTTTTCCTTTCCCTCATCATCCGCCCATCATGACCTCCTCCACCTTGGCCCGGCCCGCCTTTCCTCCGCTGCCCGTTTCCCCCCCTTGACCCAAAGCCGCTTAACCCTAGTGGTCAGTGCAAGCACGCTTCGGTTCGCCCATGGAGACGCCGCCGCCGCCGCGCCGCTTAGCGTCGAAGCGCGCTTATGCCCGCAATCGCCGCCGCTTCTTTCGGTGCCGCGCGACTTCGAAGCATTGCCGCTTTGAAGTCGACCATCCCGCACACCAAAGCGCCATAAGCAGCCGCCTCTCGATCCGCCCACCTCTCTGGTGACGCCGCCGCTTCTAACCGCCACCGCCGACGCCGCCAGCGCCACCGCCTTTGCCGTTTTCTCGAGCCGCACCGACCGCCAGATCGATGTCCTCCGCCGGTTCAGTGCCTCCCTGCCCCGACTGACGTCGCCTGCGAGATCCCCGCGTCGCCCTTGTCTTGGATCGGCCCTCCCCGTCGTCGATCTGCCACCGGAACGCCATCCCCCTCCAACCCGAGCCGCCGCCACCATTGGGTCACCCCGAGCTCATCCATGTTCATCGGTGAGATCCCGCCCCCGTTCCTCTTTTTTCCACCTTGCCGGTCCTTTTGCCCCAATCCATTCTGAGCCCTCACCGCCGCTGAGAAGCCGCACCAAGCGCCGTCACCGAGCCGTCTTCTCCAACTCCGATCACCGCCGCCGACTCGGTGCCCTTCCGCCTTCACCAACGCCGCGCCCGACATGCCCACGCCGCCCTCGTCCTCGACCTGTTCGCACCGACGTTGATCCGTCCCAAGGACGCCGTTCCGCTTCAACCCGAGGCGCCACCGCCATTAAAGCCGCCCGCGCCTCCTCCTCATTCCTCGTTCATCGGTGAGGCCCCGTCTCCCTCATTCTTCCCCTACCTCGCTGGTTCTCGCTGCCCGAGACCTCTTCGGATCCGTGGCCACTGTCGCTGAGCGCTGCCGCGTTGGTTTCCTTCCTCATCCCGCGCACTCGCCAAGCCGCCCTCATCTTGGCCGACCCGCTGACGCCGCATTTGTTCGCGCCGTCGCCACCGCCTGTCGAGTTCGCCGAAGCCGCCGTGCCCGGCACACCCACCCCCACCATGGAACCAGTGGACGTCCCCTTCACCACCGTCCATCGCCAATGGGTTTCACCCGAGCGGGCCGTGGATGCCGATCGCCCCTATGTCTCTTCCTTGTGGGCCCTACACCCCCTCTCCTTCTTGTGTTTCTGTAGTGATCGGTTTTACTCTCCATGTCGGAGTTTGGACCGTGCCCCCGTGTCGTTGGCAGTGCCCGTCGTCACCGATCCGCCACCGAGGCCTCGTCGCGTTTTTGATCTGAAGCGTCGCCACCCAGTTTGTTTCGCCATTCTCACATGTTCGTCGAACCACACTCGCCCTCACCAAATCTCACCGGAGGCGCCGTGCATAGCGCCGCTGCCATGGTCTCGTGGAAGCCCTCTGCACCGCCATCGCCGGAGCGCCAGGGCCGGCATCCTCCCGAACCACCCCTTTGGTTGTCCCTTCCGTCTGGGCCGTCCAGCTCTCCCTCTCTCTTTAGTCTCTATAGTGAGCAGTTCCGCATGTTAGATCAGTGCATGTGCTGCATACGCCTGTCATCCGCCTAGTTATCGCCTTTTCAGCAGCCATCAAGTTCCTTGTGCTTGTGAGTCGACCTTTGTGGCATCGCCGTCATCTCTTGCCACCCGACACCTCAGCACGACCTCGCCAACCGCTGATCAGATGCCACATCGCTGTTCCATCCTCGCCACTTTAGTGTATGTACACATGTGGCATGCTTATCATCGCCCATGTGTCATCCACCCCATCCAAACCCTAACACTGAAACCATATAGACTTGGTTCATCGTGAACCTAGTCTATGACACCTAGACCCCCTCGTTAGATACTGTTTTGTGAACCAGGTTCACCATGAGCTTAAACCCTAGACCAAACCGTATAGACTTGGCTCATGTGAATCAAGTTTATGCCTAGCTGGTCCCGCGTGTCAATGCACTATTCCACGAACCCAATCTACCATGAACCTACTCTATACCTCGTGGACCCCATTCGTCAGCCAGGCATCTCAAACCCTAGATGTAAAACTAACCCTGAGCCATACCCGGGTAGACTTGGCTCACTAAGCCGGGTCATTTACTCGTGGTCCCCACCATGTATGACCCTATTCGGTGAACCCAGTGCACCATGCGCCTTAAACCCTAGATCATGAACTTGGTCTATGGACCAATGGCCCACTTGTCTTCCCCTTTAACATATTTCTAGAAGTATTGTAATTCTAGAAATTCATTTTTTCAGTGGGTCCCACCTGTCATCCACTATTCCCTTTCGGAAATTAATCCGATTTCTGAAATTCAATTATCCAATTGGTCCCACATGTCATTCACTATCCCTGTCCTCTCTCACTTACCAGTGGACCCCACTTGTAAGTCTCCAATTCTAGTTAATGATTTAATCCGAAAGAATATTATTTGAATATTCTTTTCTCTCTCGACTTCATCATTTCTTGTGATTCTTCCGAGAGTCATATCCTTTCAATCCGAACTCCGATTGAGTTCATTCAAGTCCTAATTCATCTGAATTCAATATCTATTTATCTCGAGAGTATTATTTAATTTTTGGAGTTTGTTTGTTCTCTCGTTAGTTATTTATTTGGTTTATTTGCTCGCTTATGTAGTAGACATCGACATCGCGAGAAGTGTTGATCAAGAAGGAGTCAAGATCAAGGAAGTAGAAGATTAAAGATTAAATAAGATCGTCATTGCTAGCAAGGCAAATTGTACCTTTGATCATATTGAATCCTAGTTTTCTAAAATTACTTTGATTCAAATTATTGCATTTACTTTAAGTATTTATTTAAATACTTTTGGGTTTAGTTAATAATCCAAATTGTTATAACATCCTTGTCTAATTGATATGCCATAATCTTTTGTCACCCTAGCTTGGTTATTTAATAGTTGGTATTATTGTAGCACCAACGTGGGTTGGTTAGATGCGATTAGATTGCTTAGCCATGCCACGAATCACCTTTTCATGTAAAGTTGCAATTATCAACTTGACTAAGTGACTCTGTGATAAAACTGTGTGTACTATGTGCTATTATGGCATGTGTTGCACTTAACCAACTGGGTGGGAAAAGATTTAGACTGAGGCAAGTGGTGGAAACTGTGTGACATGGTGGCTGTGTGAATTGGGATATGAATCTGTGTGTCAAAATAATCTGTGTGGCTTAGTTAGAAATTGGAAGTCTTGCCTTGGTCAATTAAGAACTTAACTTTGTGCGCCATTGAACTGGGCCTCTCGTACAACCACATGCCTGTTATGGGATGGACCTAACTTAGTAAGTTATGAATTCTTGACATTGATTGCTCAGGCAGTAGGTTAGGCTTAGTGATGGGTGGAGGTGTGTGCTACCAAGTAGTCGCATCGTGGGACGGTTCGCCGCTTCCCTGTCCAACGATGTGTGTTGTACCATCCTGTATGTTAGGGTTGGTATGACGACAAAGCACACTGAGAGTGTCAATGTTGAGATAAAGTTTCTGAAAGGTTTTGTTGTGATCAGCTCTGATCCAGTTGATTGCATCTTGTGGGTAAAGTGTACAAACTTTGCAGAGTGTTAAACAATCTATTCGAATAGCCATGTCCGCGGTCATGGACATGCTCGGGGATTTCACACAAGGGGTAGATTTTCATAAACTGTGTGGGAAGGGAGCTGTGTGATCTAAATCATATGGCTATGTGAATAATCTGTTTAGGTTGTGTCTTTGTGAAATCAAACTGTTAAAATTAAATATTGTCTAATTGTTTTACTCGCTTTCAATCTATTATTTGTATTCAATTGCAAATGTTGCATTTCTGCAAAATAACCACAGAATGCCATTCCCTTGGAATAAGCCTACATGTATAATTGCATTTCTGTGGTATGACTTGCGAGTACAGTGTGTACTCACGCTTGCTTTGACGAATCAAGCAGAACTGAAGGAATCGCTAGTCAACAAGGTCTACTTCAAGGACCGTGGAGAACTAGGTCGTGCACCCCAGCCGATTGCCTGTGGGCATATGGATGGGCTTACCGAGTTATCCTGCTTTAGTTCATTATGCCTTCATTGAGCTTTTTTTTTGCCTTCTGAGGCATTAATTGTCAGCTTTGACCTTAAGGTCTTTACTCTGATGTTTATTGTATTTGCCTATTTATTAGTTATCTTTGTATATGGAATTGATATTTCACTGATGTTGTCACTGTGTGCACTAGCGTGATCCTGGACTAGTGCAGTATACACAGAGGGTCCAGAATTGTATTTTTGGGTCCCGACAGAGGTGGTATCAGAGCCATATCGACTGTAGGTCGTGACCTTAGTTAGAATGGCCGTTTTTAAGGAAAACTTCAAAACTTATTTTACAAATGGAAAACCACAATGATGTGCTATTCTCATCTTGTCCAGCATCTATGCTCTTCCATTCTGTTCCTTTCTCATCTATATTTCCTCATCACCATTTTTGAGTATTAAATTGGACTCGCTTTCCCCACAACTTCTATAGTTGTCGTTATCTGTACCAAATTTCTCGATGGATGCCCAAGAGCTGTTTTGAGCAACTCTTTGAAGACCATGCAACCAACAACAACGCATCTACATGTGTTCAAGACAACTTCGTCGCAAGAATTGAAGACAGAAGAAGTTGTACGTCGCCCTTGTCCTTCACCAGGATTCACCTGCAAGGATCGCAAGCAGTCAACGTTTGATGAAGACCGTGACCGGTTCGAGTTTTCTTCAGACCAGCCATATAGGATAAAACAGCGTTGGTTCCTCCCGTGTGTTGAGCCAAGTCACCCAGTTAAGTTAGAGCTTAATCGACTAGACGATTAGTTTTTCGTCTTCTTTCTCTTGTGTGTAGTTTGTCTGTGAGTTTTGTGCTTCTTAATAGCTTTTCGGCTATTTGTGTTCTTTGGTGTTCCTTGGGTTAAACCTGCTTCCCTTACATTTTGCTTTTCTCTCTCATCTATTAGCCCTGGTCAGCAGCAGATGAAGAGCCCCAGTGAAACCAACCTTGTTAGTAATCTTGAGACAGTCTGTGCAAGCTCAGATCTTGTCAACCTCAGTGGACAATTGCCAGTATCAGGAGTAGCAGATCCAGTCATGGAACAGTTCTTGGTAGCTCAAACTCAATTCATGAACGCGATGATGCAGAACATGAACAACATGATGACCCAGCAGAATCAGACCACCGCTACCTTAGTCAATTTGATGAATCAGAATAATCAAGCATCGTCGCCTCGCCGCCAAAGTTGTCAAGATCAGAGCGATTTATAACCAAGAACTATCTTCGCCAGAGTGATGCATCCAGACCTAAGCTAGTTCCCTACCACCCAAAATCAGCTCACGCCAGCGATGACGCAACCGTCGAACAGTAGTAACCTCTGCAATGTACAACTCGTTGCCATCCCAGCAGCACGCCCTCAAACTAAGTTTGTGAAGTTCATGATGACCAAGCCGCCCATCTTTAAAGGATCAACCGCACTCAAGGGTGCAGAATCCTAGATACGCACCATATAAGAAAAGCTAACCATTGTGCAATGCAACGACAATGAGAAAGTTCTCTATACCGCTCATCAATTAGAAGGAGTTGCATTAGACTGGTGGGAAAATTTCCGAGCCACAGTCAGAGATTTAGCAAAAGAAATCAAGCCATTGTCAGTACAGGATTTGCCAGACAAAGAATCACAAGAGCATAATATTGACCTCGGCAACCCACCTCAAAAGAGAAGCAAGCCGGTGTCGTCAGGAGGTTGTTCCGAGTGTGGTAAGAAAGGTCATTATGCCGAGCAATGCCCTGCAAAGCGTCAAGCTTCAACCTTCGAGAAGGATAGTCATTCTGCTTTAGTCTCATCAGAAAAGTCACAAGATTCAACCCGTTCATTATAGCTTGTCATAAAGAAGGTCACTACATCAGCCAGTGTCCTCAGAAGAACCAGTCACTCACTCCAGATGCAAGAACGCCAAAAGTTGTTAAAAGAGTTTATAGAAATGATAGAGCAGATCAAGTGATTTCCCTCGATAAAGGCGAGATCAAATCAAGTTCTTCCGCTTTGTCAAGCACCAATGTGAGTCATTATGATGATTATTAGCACAAGTTGTGCGAGAATTTCGCTCTACCCAAGAGCTAATCTTCGGACCTCGAGTCACTTTGTTTGAGTTTTGAGTAAGAATTTCAGCTTTTCCCAGATCATCTGTGAACAAGCGATGTCGCTTGAAGATCGCGAGATAGTCGTTTCAAGATAGCCAAGACCCTCATCGTTGTAAAAGGACCAGTTCACCCAGATCGCCAAAAGTGAACTGAGTCAATGGGAATTTCAGAAGAGCTACCACAATAATCTATTGTTCAGTCAGCTAAAGTTACTTATGAAAGTCAGAAGTTGAGCCTTAAGCCAGTGCAGAAGGATATTGGTTGAACCCTAGAGTTCAAACCGATGTTAAAAAAAATCAGGCTTGACCAAACAATTTTGTCAAAGAAATTTGTCGTTTCATTCCTAATAATAACACTGAGTTGGAGACCATCTAGCAGAGTGGTATACGACAGAGATTGTATACGACAGAGATGGTATTCACCGAAGTTGGTATGGTGCCAGAGCGATAGAGATGATCAATTTTCACGATGCGTCAGAAAAGTTAGTGTCGGACTGAGGATCCTAGTTTACCTTGTGTCAGCGACAGAGTGTCTATGAAGCCTTGGATGCTCGTTTCAATTCCATAGTGTGTATCACCCTGCATCCGCAGATAGATTTAAAGGATTAATGAGTTGTGCCTTACTCACTGCACGTGTCAAGCAAGTAAGTGTTGTGCACGAGTTTCCTACAACCCCGATGTCACCTAGTTCGCAGTTGTCGCTATTTGAATTCACAGGGGTTGATTGCCCATCATTTGCCCAGCTAAGGGCAGATCAGATCACAAAGTATGTGGATTTTGAACTAATCATGAAGTAGAAGACCAAGAGTCTTTAATCCAGAAGGGATTGTAAGTACCTTAGTTCAAGCAGAAAAGCTACGCGGATTATGCAGATTGTCACCCTCGCAGTCATGTTATCGTCAGTATACTTGTTGAAGATCTGCGTTAAAGATTGTTTGATAGAGGTGTCAGAGGTGTCTCAGTCTGTTCAGATTCCGAAGCTCAGAAGAAGAATTTGTTGATCTGAGTTACCAGTTAGCAGCAGGATCTCCTCAACTCCAGGAGTGTCTTCGAGCACGAATCAAGCAGCCTTGTCAGAAGCAATCGAGTTTCAAGATGCCTTTCCTGCCAAGAGCCTATTTGTCAAGTTCCGTTGAAGCAAGAAGTTCAGCAAGAAGCAAGGCGTTTGTCTTGTAAGTGTTCAGAAGGGCAGTTCTGTCAAAGTCAAAGTAGTTTGAAAGCTAGAAGAGAACCCGAAGGCTGAGTTCTTTAACCTATTCTATAGCCAGCCTGAATCTCGGGGATGAGATTCCTTTAAGGGGGGGAGGTTTGTAACGTCCCAAAATTTGGCTTTTCAAAAATCTTTTGAGTAGTTTAGGTCCCTGAAAAATTTCACCAATTTTATTGAATTAATAAAGCTTAATTGGGACTTTCATCAATCAAAAACAATTTAATTTGATTAATCTCAACATCAACTATTATCAAAACTATTTTATTTGGATTCTATGTACTTGGATATATTTTCTAGATTTTTTCCGAGTGCATTTGCTATTTTCTAATTTGCCTTTTTGATTTTCGGCTATTTTCAAAATAGAAAATCTATTAGGAAATCTCAGTTAATCTTGGGCTGAATTTGGCTTCAGCCCACTTCTCTTCCTCTCTCCTCCGCCCGCTTTCCTTTCCGCCTCATCCGCCCAATCGCGCCTCCTCCACCCGGCCCACCCTCCTCCACTCCCCCTTGCCTTCACCTTGGCCCACAGCCGCTAACCTTAGCGGTTGTCTTTGACGCTCGTCCGCCCATGGAGACGCCACCGCCGCCGCTTAAGCGCGGCTTGGCGCTTATGCCCGCAATCGCCGCCGCCATTCTTGCGGCTGCTTCGACTTCGAAGCCGCCACCTTGAAGTCCGCCCTCGCGACGCCCGATGCCGCCGCAAAGCCGCTCGACTGCGCCGCCTCTCGGTAGCGCCGCGCGCTTCTAACCGCCACGCCGACGCCGCCAGCGCCACCGCCCAGCCGTTTTCCTCGAGCCGCAGACCGCCAGATCGATGTCCTCCGCGGTTCAATGCCTCCCGCCCACCGACGCCGCTGTGGAGATCCCGCGACGCTTCGTCTTGATCGCCTCCCGCTGCCGATCCGCACCGAACGCCATCCCTCTCCAACCCGAGCCGCCGCCACCATTTGGTCGCCCCGAGCTCATCCATGTTCACCGGTGAGATCCCGCCCCCGTTCCTCTTTTTTCCACCTTGCCGGTCCTTTTGCCCCAATCCATTCTGAGCCCTCGCCGCCGCCGAGAAGCCGCGCCAAGCGCCGTCACCGAGCCGTCTTCTCCAACTCCGATCACCGCCGCCGACTCGGTGCCCTTCCGCCTTCACCGACGCCGCGCCCGACATCCCCGCGCCACCCTCGTCCTCGACCTGTTCGCGTCGACGTTGATCCGTCCCCAGGACACCGTTCCGCTTCAACCCGAGGCGCCACCACCATTAAAGCCGCCCGCACCTCCTCCTCGTTCCTCGTTCATCGGTGAGGCCCCGTCTCCCTCTTTCTTCCCCTACCTCGCTGGTTCTCACTGCCCGAGACCTCTTCGGATCCGTGGCGTTGCCACCGAAACCGCCGCTGGTTTCCTCCCTCATCCCGCTGCCGCCGAGCCGCCTCATCTTAACCTCACCGACGCCAGATTTGATCGCGCCGCCGCCGCTCGCCGAGTTCGCCGGTTGCCGTCTGCAGACACCCACCGCCACCATGGAACCAGTGGACGTCCCCTTCACCACCGTCCGTCGCCGATGGGTTTCACCCGAGCGGGCCGTGGATGCCGATCGCCCCTGTGTCTCTTCCTTGTGGGCCCTACACCCCCTCTCCTTCTTGTGTTTCTGTAGTGATCGGTTTTGCTCTCCAAGTCGGAGTTTGGACCGTGCCCCCATGTCATTGGCGGTGCCTGTCATCACCGATCCGCCACCGAGGCCTCGTCACGTTTTTGATCTGAAGCGTCGCCACCCAGTTTGTTTCGCCATTCTCACACGTTCGTCGAACCACACTCGCCCTCACCCAATCTCGCCGGAGGCGCTGTGCATAGCGCCGCTGCCATGGTCTCGTGGAAGCCCTCTGCACCGCCATCGCCGGAGCGCCAGGGCCGGCATCCTCCCGAACCACCCCTTTGGTTGTCCCTTCCGTCTGGGCCGTCCAGCTCTCCCTCTCTCTTTAGTCTCTATAGTGAGCAATTCCGCACGTTAGATCAGTGCATGTGCCGCATACACCTGTCATCCGCCTAGTTATCGCCTTTTCAGTAGCCATCAAGGTCCTTGTGCTTGTGCGTCGACCTTTGTGGCATCGCCGTCATCTCTTGCCACCCGACACCTCAGCACGACCTCGCCAATCGCTAATCAGATGCCACATCGCTGTTCCATCCTCGCCACTTCAGTGTATGTACACATGTGGCATGCTTATCATCGCCCATGTGGCATCCACCCCATCCAAACCCTAACACCGAAACCATATAGACTTGGTTCATCGTGAACCTAGTCTATGACACCTAGACCCCCTCGTCAGATACTGTTTTGTGAACCAGGTTCACCATGAGCTTAAACCCTAGACCAAACCGTATAGACTTGGCTAATGTGAATCAAGTTTATGCCTAGCCGGTCCCGCGTGTCAGTGCACTATTCCATGAACCCAATCTACCATGAACCTACTCTATACCTCGTGGACCCCATTCGTCAGCCAGGCACCTCAAACCCTACATGTAAACCTAACCCTGAGCCATACCCGGGTAGACTTGGCTCACTAAGCCGGGTCATTTACTCGTGGTCCCCACCATGTCAGACCCTATTCAGTGAACCCAGTGCACCATGCGCCTTAAACCCTAGATCGTGGACTTGGTCTATGGACCAATGGCCCACTTGTCTTCCCCTTTAACTTATTTCTAGAAGTATTGTAATTCTAGAAATTCATTTACTCAGTGGGTCCCACCTTGCATCCACTATTCCCTTTCGGAAATTAATCCGATTTCTGAAATTCAATTATCCAATTGGTCCCACATGTCATTCACTATCCTTGTCCTCTCGCACTTACCAGTGGACCCCACTTGTAAGTCTCCAATTCTAGTTAATGATTTAATCCGAAAGAATATTATTTGAATATTCTTTTCTCTCTCGACTTCATCATTTCTTGTGATTCTTCCGAGAGTCATATCCTTTCAATCCGAACTCCGATTGAGTTCATTCAAGTCCTAATTCATCTGAATTCAATATCTATTTATCTGAGATTATTATTTAATTTTTGGAGTTTGTTTGTTCTCTGTTAGTTATTTATTTGGTTTATTTGCCTGTTTGCGAGTAGACATCGATACTACGAGAAGTGTTGATCAAGAAGGAACTGAAGATCAAGGAAGTAGAAGATTAAAGATTAAATAAGATCGTCATTGCTAGCAAGGCAAGTTGTACCTTTGATCATATTGAATCATAGTTTTCTAAAATTACTTTGATTCAGATTATTGCATTTACTTTAAGTATTTATTTAAATGCTTTTGGGTTTAGTTAATAGTCCAAATTGTTATAACATCCTTGTCTAATTGATATGCCATAATCTTTTGTCACCCTAGCTTGGTTATTTAATAGTTGGTATTATTGTAGCACCAACGTGGGTTGGTTAGATGCGATTAGATTGCTTAGCCATGCCACGAATCACCTTTTCATGTAAAGTTGCAATTATCAACTTGACTAAGTGACTATGGAACTATGTGATAAAACTGTGTGTACTGTGTGCTATTATGGCATGTGTTGCACTTAACCAACTGGGTGGGAAAAGATTTAGACTGAGGCAAGTGGTGGAAACTGTGTGACATGGTGGCTGTGTGAATTGGGGATATGAATCTGTGTGTCAAAATAATCTGTGTGGCTTAGTTAGAAATTGGAAGTGTTGCCTTGGTCAATTAAGAACTTAACTTTGTGCGCCATTGAACTTGTCCTCTTGTACAACCACATGCCTGTTATGGGACAGGCCTAACTTAGTAAGTTATGAATTCTTGACATTGATTGCTCAGGTAGTAGGTTAGGCTTAGTGATGGGTGGAGGTGTGTGCTACCAAGTAGTCGCATCGCGGGACGGTTCGTCGCTTCCCTGTCCAACGGTGTGTGTTGTACCATCCTCTGTGTTAGGGTTGGTATGACGACAAAGCACACTGAGAGTGTCAATGTTGAGATGAAGTTTCTGAAAGGTTTTGTTGTGATCAGCTCTAATCCAGTTGATTGCATCTTGTGGGTAAAGTGTACAAACTCTGCAGAGTGTTAAACAATCTATTCGAATAGCCGTGTCCGTGGTCATGGACATGCTCGGGGATTTCACACAAGGGGTAGATTTTCATAAACTGTGTGGGAAGGGAGCTGTCTGATCTAAATCATATGGCTATGTGAATAATCTGTTTAGGCTGTGTCTTTGTGAAATCAAACTGTTAAAATTAAATATTGTCTAATTGTTTTACTCGCTTTCAATCTATTATTTGTATTCAATTGCAAATGTTGCATTTCTGCAAAATAACCACAGAATGTCATTCCCTTGGAATAAGCCTACATGTGTAATTGCATTGCAGGTATGACTTATGTAGTACGGTGTGTACTCACGCTTGCTTTGACGAATCAAGCAGAACTGAAGGAATCGCTAGTCAACAAGGTCCACTTCAAGGACCGTGGAGAACTAGGTCTTGCACCCCAGCCGATTGCCTGTGGGCATATGGATGGGCTTCACTGGAGTTATCCTGTTTCGTTCCGCTGCAGCTTCATTGAGCTTTTTTTTTTGCCTTCTGAGGCATTAATTGTAAGCTTTAACCTTAAGGTCTTTACTCTGATGTTTATTGTATTTGCCTATTTATTAGTTATCTTTGTATATGGAATTGATATTTCACTGATGTTGTCACTGTGTGCACTAGCGTGATCCTAGACTAGTGCAGTATACACAGAGGGTCCAGAATTGTATTTTTGGGTCCCGACATCGGTCGAAGGAGCCTTCCCCTTCCCCTTGTCGCCAAACTCTCCACATCGGGCTGGTGTGTCAAAGTCGTCCATGTCCTGCGATTCCATGATGTAAGTGCACCGTATAGTGAAAATCGTAATAAGGATGTAAATTCTTCATAACTCACGTCATCGATATGGATTACGACTGGGCCACCGGATACGCTATGGCGGCCGGGCTTAGCCGTATGAGCCTTTCCCTTCCCCTTGTCGCAAGACTCTCCACGTCGGGCGGGTATGTCGAAGTCGTCCATATCCTGCGATTCTATGATGTAAGTACACTGTACAGTGAAAAACGTAACAAGAAAGTAAATTCTTCATAACTCACGTCGTCGATATGGATTACGCCTGGACGAGTACTAGGCCCCTTCGGTGCCTCCTCAATAGGGTCCGGTGTGTAAGGTTTCCAACGCACGAAGGTCTCGGCCCGCATCGAGTAGTTCAGCATGTACTTTTGCTGGATGAATGCCCTGTCATACATCTCTGGGCCGTCGATCCACTGGAAGAAGTGGCAGCGCATCTCAAGCTGTCATTATGTGGGGATGAACTTAAAAATTTAAGGAATTCAACGTAGGGAGAGGAAAATCGATGCGTGTGAAAGAAACGCTTACGAGGTGGCGACCGCACGTGTAGTTTGCCCGGGCGGCGGTCTCTGGGTGTGTGGACTGAATGATCTCTGCCGGCTCGCCACACACACACTGTGGGATCGGGAAATGTGGTGGTACTCGAGCATCTTTCATTGAAAAATCTGGGTATTGCAGATGTTTCCTCTTCTGCGCAAGCCACTTGCGCTTTTGTAACATCCTCGCGTAGAAGTTTTCTGAAGAGTCATAGCTGGGTATCGTAGAATTTTGCGCTGTACATAACAACAACGCAGAAAGAAATTACATTATGACACTGAATGACGACCGGACGAACTGGGTCTGTTGGGACAATCCTTCATTGAGTGCCCAGGGGTCTTGCATATCCTACACTTGATTGTGCGGCTAATAGTGGTACGTTGACTAGCATCCATGTCATTCCAGAATAGCCACATCTGCTGTCGCCCCTTCCCTATTCTTTTCAAGTCTCTATTGGGACCCCATTGCACCATGTCTGGCCAAAGATCCTTGTAGTTCATTTCCAAGCTATCCGAGTGAAACTCTCCACTCCATGTACCGAATATGTGCTGCGTGTCGTAGTACTCAGAGATGTACGGCATAGACATCTGCCTCATTTGTGCACACGCCTTGTACATATGTGAGCATGGCTTGTGGAGGAGTTTCGGCTTGTTACAGGTGCATGTCGCCATATCACCCAGGGTGCATGCCCATTTCCTTTCCCCAGCATGATCATGGCGATTTACAGCCGAAACCTGATCTTGTACTTCTGCCTAAGGCCGTCGATCACCTGGATGTCGTGCATTTGGGGCTTCTCCATCTTCCGGTCCATGTGCCTCTGTATGTTCTCAGACCACTGCTTGCCTTCGTCCATTTGTCACTTGGCTGCAGTGACTCTATTGATGAAATAACCAACAGTGCGAGTCCATGTCTCCTGGACGATCGCGGTGATAAGGAGGCACCGCATACCTTTGAGAACGCTGTTGTAGACCTCGGATATGTTGGTCGTCATAATCTTGTACCTCGCACCGTCTGTGTCATAGAGGAGGCACCATTTCTCCTATTCAGGAGCGTGGCCATTAATCCACTCGGAGAAGCTTATGGCACTATTGGGTTGCTCCCCTTCCAGAGTGGACTCCCTTATATGCCTCGTAGTCCGGTGTTCGAGGTCTCTCCAAATAGACTCAAACTTCCATCTCTGGTTCTGCAGACACAATGCCTTGAACGTCTTCATGAGTTCCTGAACATGGAACCGCATGAACAAGTTAGATGCAAGATGCCTCATGCACCACCTGGATTGCACATCGTTCCACTAGTGTGATGGATCTGTCCCATGCTGCATGGTGTTGATTGCCGCCAACAACCCAGCATTGCGGTCTGTGATTAGGCAGACGTTGGACCAGTCTCCCACCACCACCCTCTTCATGTTCTCCAAGAACCACAGCCAACTGGATGTGTTCTCGCTATTCACAATGGCAAATGCCATCGGAAGAAGCTGGTCATTCGCATCGGCCGCCACCGCGATGAAGATGGTGCCCTTGTACCTCCCCGTGAGGAAAGTGCCATCCATCGTTAGCACAGGACGGCAGAAATTGAAGCCCCCTGATGCCCTGAGCGAAAGCCCAGAACACCTGGTCCAGTATGAAGCGGTTGGGCCCTTTTCCAGCATCTTCACGGTCAAGCTTGTTTATGTACGTGCCGGGGTTTGATCTGGCAATCTGGTGAAGCAATCTCGGCACAAGGTTGTACGCCTCTTCGTATGTCCTGTACATAGTCTCGATGACCTTCTGCTTGGCTCGTCGGACCTTACTGTAGCTAACTAGATAGCCAACCTGATTGACGACTTCGGACATCATCAGCTTGGGGGACTAAGGAAAAATAGCTATGGGGTAACTGGAGTGTAGTCTGGCTCACTAGAACTAGCCTCGCCAGCCTTGTAGTGAGCCAGCTCCTCAACTACGATCTCCAGCCTTTCTTTTGTAGCCTCCAGGCTATCTTGGGTGGTACACAGGTCTTCCAGAGTGTTCCCGTAGGCATAGTCCAATGCCTTCTCCAGGTCCACCTAGTGCGTTAGCTCAGGAGAGTCTTCATCTCTAGCCGAGCGGAAGGTACTGTCGAGTCTGGTCAGGATATGCATCGGGTGGTAGTGGAACCCGGTGCTGTGGAAGTGACGGTCATAGGTTTAGTGGAGACGATGGACTGCCTCTCTCACCGCATCCTGGATGCCATTGGCGAAGGTGTCACGCCTCATCGGAGCGTTGAAAATATGGAAGTTCGTGTCCGGCTGTAGGTTGGAGTAGAGTATCACCTCTACTCTCCAGCGATTTTGTTCTCCCACCTTGTACTTGTAGCCTTGGTATGTTGGCCTCTTTCTATAATCCAGATGCTGCATCATATCCCAAAGAATCGCGGCCCAGTGTCCAGCAAAAACTCCCTGGGAAATAGAGCTTGGTGTTTCAGCCACCTATAGTTTTTGAGAAAGAGATGAGTTAGTAACCATTTTAAAGAGAAGGGTTGAGAAAGGACTCTAGGAAGACTCAAAATACTTTTTTAGTTTTAAAAAACAAGTCCTTAGGGTAATTCTAAGGCCACGACCTATAGTCGATATGGCTCTGATACCACTTTTATCGAACCCGGGAACGAAGGATCCCAAATCCTCTATGTTCATACACTAGTCCAGGATTTCTAGGGTACACAGTTATACAAAAGTGACATCACAAACATATCACGTATTTAATTAATAATAATTCAGAGCTTAATACAAAAGGGCCCTGAGGCCAAATAAATAAATAACACAATAGAATCAAAGTAGTAGTAGGCCACACGATGTGCCACAGGCAATCATCTGGGGGCATAGGCCTAAGCGTCTGTGTCCTCACCGTCCTGATAGAAGTCTTCTCCTGAATAAAGATTATTCAGCAAGAGTGAGTACAACTTCCGTGCTCGCAAGTTACACCCAATAAAGAATTATGATGCATACCTAAGTAAACAAATGAGACTGGCAGGGTTTATTTTGCATAAAGCAGCATTTTCAGTTTAAATACTCATAATAATTTTCAAGGCCATTTTTAATCTATAACTAAAATCTGATTTTTAAAATGACAGTTGTATAGTGGATAACCTCAAATAATGAATGGTGAAGGATACCCTCCTATCACATGGCTAACCGCCCAATTTTACCACAAGAATTTACCATCCTAAAATCATTTAATTATTTTTAAAACCAAAAACAAAGTTTAACTTAAAGTAGCTTTGCTCAGCATGTCTATGACCGCGGATGCGGCTATTCGAATAGTTTTCTACTCTGCAGAGTTTGTATGGCTTTACCCACACGAGATAATTTGCTTTTAATATCGACCAATTCACGCTTCCGAAGGCGTGTGACTAAGCAATTATCATGTGGCCTTTCCAATGCTCTACCTTAATGTATTCATTTCCACTAAGGTTTCGCTTTCATTGGGCTAATCACCCTCCAAAAGCCCCCTCTTGCGCCAAGTGGGAATTAATGTCTAACCGATACCCACACAACAATACAACACAAATAACAATAAGGTATTACAAATTATTGAGCCAAATCTGTCTCATTCCAGACATGTGGTGGTAGCGGTAAGGCGTAGCAAAATACGCTCAAAGACCGGTCCTTAACTGACTTGAGTGACTTTCCAAAATAACCCCTAGACCTCAACCTTAACCAGATTGAGCTAGTGCATAAACCTGCACCCATCAATCATCCATTTCGCCCAAATCCAAACCCATTTTTTATTTTATTTTAAATAAAACCATCTTTATAAGCTCTCTATGGTAAAACAATACCATAGACTCAATTTTAAAAAAATTTGAATCATTTGGCTAAAATCTCCCAAAAAACACAGTTCTGATCTAGGCATTGACTAAACATATGATTATTTTGAATATTATTTTATCTAAGGGTGACAAGGAAATGATAATCAATATTCCAAACAGGCTATTCAAAGGAATTGGATTAACTAAGGAATTAAACAGGAATTAAAATAGCTTGAATAAAATTATGCATGCAATAATAATTTAAAAATAGAATTTAAATAACTTTAAAATATTGGGATCAACATGGTCAATGATATAACTTGCATTCATTGAAGTCTTGGTACTCTTAAGTCCTCTGAAGGATCAAACTCTCTAGAGTCGTCGAAGTCTATACACGAAAATACGACAAATTCAATTGAAATTCAAATAAATTCAAAAAGACAAATCAAATTAACTCCAAATCAAAAATTTTAGTTTAGTTAGCTAGTTTTTGTATTTATACAAATTTAGAAATTTGAATCGACGAAATTGGAGTTCGTATGAAGAAATACGAGCTCCTGGAAGTTTTAAACCCTAATTTGGATTTACAAGAATTTGTTGATTTATTTTTTTGAAGGAAAACTTGATTTATGATGTCAGCCCTCCAGAATTTGGAATTAAAAGGAATAAAATAAAACCCTGACATACGGGCCCCACTTGTAAGTGGCTCGGTCCTCATGGACCAAGTCCACCTAGGGCACGTCATTGCCACATGGGCAAGGAAGGTGAGGTGGTGTCTACGTGGCGTGCATGTGGCAGTGCCACGTTGGCAAGGGCGATGCCGG
The DNA here is from genome assembly GCA_036346405.1 of Phyllostachys edulis. Lineage (NCBI taxonomy): Eukaryota > Viridiplantae > Streptophyta > Magnoliopsida > Poales > Poaceae > Phyllostachys > Phyllostachys edulis. The sequence goes on from CM070563.1 coordinate 31,389,492, forward strand.
CGTCGGGACCAATGGTCGCCGGCGGTGTGCGGCAGGGCGGCGACCGAGGAAGTGCGCATCGGTGAGAGGGAGGTGCGGGGAATACGGTGCGCTCACCCAGGTAACGAGAGGAGGAAGGAGGTGGCCGACGGTGAGGAGAAAGCGGTGGCGCGGTACGGCTCGTGGCGGCAGTGGCGCTCCCTGTGGGGTTTCGGCGATGCGAAGGTGAGCACCGAGTCGACGACAGTGTGGCGAATCCAATGGTGGCAGAGGCGAGGTCGCAGCGTCGACGGTGGCAGTGCTAGAGGCGGCGGGGCGCTTGCGGCCGGCGGCGAGTAAAACTCAAAATCCGGCGAGCTCACGAGGAGAGGGGAAGAATGGGTGGCGGCGTTGGGTTGAGTGTAGAAAGGGGCACCCAGGGCTTCCTTTTATAGGGGCTGAGGGGCACCGGGGCGGCGAGGTGGCGTGGGAGATCGTGGCGGCGGTGGTTGCGGAGCTCGGGCGAAGTGGGCGCGAAGAAGGGGGAGAACGTGGGGGATAAGGCGGAGGTGGCCTTGGGTCATGCGCACGTGCGCACAGGAAGCAGGGGCAGTTGGGGTGGCCGTTGCAGAGCTTTGGGGCGCTCGGCAATGTCGGCGCGATGGCTTGGCCACGCGGGGAAGAAAGCGGCAAGGAAGAAAGGGGCACGGGCCCACATAGCGGTGAGAGAAAAGAAAAGAAAGGAAAGGGGGCGGGGTCTCTGGGCTGTCCATTCAAATCGAACGATCCACAACATGGTGATGTTCGGACCGCTCCAAACAGGCAACATGATCGGGCTGTCCATTTTAGATCGGATGGTCCACATCGATGGGATGTTCGGACCGTCCAGAAGCGCCATCAATATTGACCGTTGATCTTTGATCCAATGGCCGAAATCGGTTGGAGTGCAAGCGCACAGAGGATTGGGCTGAGAGGGCTGTGCGCGTGTGGGAAATGAGTTGGGCTACAGCAGATTCGGCCCAAGTACTATTTGAGAGTTTTAAAAAGATTTAACAATTGAATTAATTCGGTTAATTCGAATTGGCTTTAGAAAATAGCAAATAAAATCCAAAAATTTTAGAAAAATTCACAGAAATTCCTAGAGTTATTTTGGACTTAAATAAAATATTTCCAACTTAAAATTGTAACAGATTTTGCAAATAAATTTATTTTGGCTTTAAATTAATTAAGGAAAAGCTTTTAAAATTTCAGAAAATCCACAAATTTAATTAAGTTTTAAATTTCCTCTAAAATTGAAAATTTGGGTTGTTACACCGCGGCCTTGTCGTGGCACCTAATCTTCTGCCGTGGTAGGACTTGGGCAGCCAATCCTATGTTGTGCCCCTGCCATAGCACCCAATCATCTGCCGTGGTTGGGTTTGGGTAGCCAATTCTTTGCTGCACCCCTATCGTGGCAGCCAATCCTCCACCGTGGCAGCCAATCCTCAGCCGTGGCACCCAATCCTCTGCTGCACCCTTGTCGTGACAGCCAATCCTCCGCTGTGGCACCCAATCCTCTACTGCGTTCCTACCGTGGCAGCCAATCCTATGCTGCCCCCCTACCGTGGCACCTAATCCTATGCTGCCCCCTTACCGTGGCACCCAATCCTATGCTGCCCCCCTACCGTGGCACCCAATCCTATGCTGCCCCCCTACCGTGGCACCTAATCCTCTGCCGTGGTAGGGTTTGGGCAGCCAATTATTTGCCATGCCCCTGTCGTGGCAGCCAATCCTCTGTGGCGCCCCTATCGTGGCAGCCAATCCTCTACCGCGCCCCTACAGTGGCACCCAATCCTCTACCGCGGTAGGGATTGGCAGGGTGACGGCTTGCCGCGGTAGGGCTTAGCTTGGGCACTGCAGAGGATTGGCTGCCCAAATCCTACCACAGTAGAGGATTGGGTGCCACAATAGGAGCGCAGCATAGGATTGACTGCCCAAATCCTATCGTGGCAAAAGATTGGATGCCACAAGAGGGGTGTGGCAGAGGACTGGCTGCCACGGGAAGGTCACAGCAGAGGATTGACATTTCAAGTTATGGTAAAATCAGGGTGTTAAAATCAGAGATCAAAGATATGTCGTCACAAGTGGTTTTTGTACGAAACCATTTGTGATTCACAGCGTGGGAGTTTAAAAAATTTTGAACGCGTGCGTGGGAAGCAAAATGTTTTGATGTTGTCCTTATATATTATAGCTGAGTTGAGGTGGGACGCACTGGGGCAAGGCTCCCGCATGCTGCGGTGGCTGCTCAACTCGGCGGAGGTGGAGCTCGTCATGAGGAGCGAGCGGGGGTGCGCTACGAACCAGCAACGGCCGGAGCTCATCCTGGCTTCTATTGGTTTGATGCTTCATTTCTACCCCTATTTCATGTAGGATGGGATTGTTTAAGTAGTTATCGGGTCATGCAATTGTGTTTGTTCATGCTTTAATTTCGTTGTTTGGGGATAATCAGGTTGGTGATATTTCTCGGATAGAATATGAACTCTCTCATACGGATATCCTATATGCTGATGGGATAACATCCTCGGACGGGTTAGCATCTACAGAGTTCTCTTTCCAACAACTAACTTTGAATGGATGATTATTCTATGTATGTTAGTAAGCGTTAGTGTTCCCTTCTGATGTATGGGAGTGATGCCTTTTTCATGCATTTTCAAGAGTCCTTGAAGATGGAAAGCTCACATACATTTAGTATCTTGTTCAGTCTTCTAGGTTCAAGTTCTATATTAGGAACTGTGATGGTACCAACTATGAAACATTCAAAATCTATTTTTTTTTTTTTGCAATAGAAAAAACTATCACAGACGATTCTTGCTTAGAACCGTCTGTGATAGCTTTTTTCACAGACAGTTTGAAAACCGTCTATGATGACTACCTGTTATCACAGATACATAAATCCAAATGGTTCAGGAAACCGTCCGTGATGACAGTTTAGAACCATTTGTGATGACCCTTTGTGTAGTAGTGGGAGCAATGGAACTTATCCATTGAACCCAATCCATAGGCCAGTGTCCGTCGGACTGCACCTTTATTTATCAAGTTTCATATCTTTTATTTAAATTTCACTCGTCTCTAGAAATTTGATTTTGTTTTGCTCTGAAACCAGCTGAAGCTTGCATAAACTAGCTTTAAACCTACTGCTTGAAGTTTCTTTTGAAACTTTTAAAACTTGCTGAAACTTCTTTTGAAATCTGAAACTCGAAACTTCAACATGCTGAACCTTCTTTTGAAATCTGCAACTTGAAACATGCAAAAAGATGAAACTCCATGAGACTTAGGATGAAAGATGAAACTTCATGATACTTGTGATGAAACTAAATGAAACTTTATGAAACTTCATGATACTTGTGATGAAACTAAATAAACTTGATGAAACTATATAAACTAGATGAAACACGATGTCTCTATTGAAAACTTGTTTTTATACCAAAAAAGATGAAACTCCATGAGACTTGGGATGAATCTTCATGAAACACATATGTCTCATGAAACTTGATGAAACACGATGTTACTATTGAAAATTTATCCTAGACAAAAAAGATGAAACTTCATGAGACTTGGGATGCAACTTGTTTAAACATTCTCTACACAATACGGAGAATCAATGATACTTGATGAAACTTAATGAAACATGTCCAAAATAACTTAATGAAACTATATGAAACTTGATGAGACACGATGTCACTATTGAAAACTTGTTCTAGATAAAAACATGAAACTTTATGAAACTCCATTAGACCATGAGATGAAACTTCATAAAACTTAATGAAACTGAGTGAAACTTGCTCTACAAAATATAGAGAAAAATGATACTTGATGAAACTTAATGAAACATGTCCAAAAATAACTTAATAAAACTAGTTGAAACTTGATAAGACATAATGAAATTGCATAAAACTGAGTGAAACTTGCTCTACAAAATATGAGAAACAATGATACTTGATGAAATTTAATAAAACATGTCCCAAAATAACTGAATGAAACTTGATGAGACATAATGATCAGTCAAATGCTGACGTGTTTCCCAAAATAGAAACTTGATCGGTCAGTCCACATGTTATGGGCATTTGACTCTTTTCCATTACATTTTGTTGCACCCTGTTTGCTTCATGCATGATTCCTTCCGTTAGGTAAGGGGAAAGAAAAGGTGAAGAAATTTATATTGAAAGTGCTGATGTGTTTCATACTACAAGTGTATGACGTGTTTCATACTGCTAACCATAGCTGGCTCTTCCAATGGGAGCTCCAGCCAGACAGTTGTACCGTTGGGTGAGCCTCCAAACGGTATAGCGTTGCGTAGTAGCTCCCTTTATTAATTCATTTCATTTCTCCCTATAGTCTATATATGTACCGTACTCAGTACTCACAAGATTATCCAATGCAAAATTTAGCCCCTTACATTAAAATGGAGCAAGAAGCTAGCTGCTATTGCGGTGGTCAATCTGCCACTGTCAATTAGGGTTGGACCATTCAACCATATCGCAGGTTAATTTGGTCTCCTCCTCCCAGATTATTCACAAAAGAAAAGAAAAGGAAAGGAAAGAAAAAACTAAACAGCTGCACGTCTCATTCCTACGCTTTGATATTGATCGGATGCTCCGACGCCGACGACCCGGCGTCCACCGTCATGGTGTGGATGGCGGCCGTCTCCAGCGACGGGTGGCTCACCGTGAGGTTGTACTCGCCATGCACGAGGTCGAGCTCTACCACGCCGTTTGCGTCTGTCGTGGCGGCCGTTTTGTGCGTCTTCCACTCAGCGATGAGCCTGTCGACGAGGTTTCCGACGGGGAGGTTTTTGAAGTTGTTGTCCGTCAGACACATCACGTAGCAACCGTTGGCGTGCCATGCCGCCCACATGACTATGCCGTTTACAGCCGGGTGCCCGTATCCTTCCCTCAGCACCTGCTCCAAGTACTTCTCCTGTGGGTGGGTAGATAGTTTTGAGCACAAGGTTAGATAGATCATTACTGGTAGCAACTAGCACTTAACGAGGAAACGCAAGGTTAGTGTATAGTTTCATGCACCATATATATATATAAGGTTACCTGGTTAGGGCCTTTGACGACATCCACCTCGGTGAGCCACATGGGCAACTTAAGCTGTGCGAGCGTGTCTAGCGCGCCCCTCATGTAGGGGATGTTGGGCGTGGAGAAGTGGCTCTCGAGGCCGACGCCGAGCTTGAGGCCACCGTTGCCGGGATAGCCGCGTATCTGCTGCATCTTGGCGATGTACTTGCTAGGCTGGGCGTTCGGGTCCATAGGCTGTTCCAGCACGTTGAACTCGTTCATGAACAGAATCGCGTTCTGGTCGATCTGCCCGACCTGCTGGTAGATCTGGGGCGACGCGTTGGGGCCGAGCTTGCTCTCGAAGAAGTTCCAGTGGAGGTTCTCGTTCACCACGTCCCAGTGGATCACCTTGCCAGCGTACCGCGACACGACGGACTTGAGCCGCTTCTGCATCGCCGCCTTCAGCTGGTTCAGGTTCAGCGGCCTCACCCACCTAATCTGCGAGTTCTGGTCGTCCCAGAACACATTGTGCCCACGCACCTTTCGTAACAATAAGCAAATATGTAAGCACTTTCGAAAAGCCTCGGCAACGCCAAACAGATCAGCCTTGGACTTGACAACAATTGACGAAGAGAGTTCTCGGGGTAAGATCGCGAACCTTGATTCCGTACTTCTGGGCGAGGCGCAGCATGGCGTCCGGGATGCGGTAGTCCTCCTGGTTCTGGTTCCACTCGGTGCTGTACCACTTCATCTCGTTCTCGAAGGTGGCCACGGTGAACCGTGACGCGAACCACTTCTCGTAGGCTGGGATGTTGAGGATCTCACTGGTCATCGTGTTGCCAAACGGGAACCCGGCCCGGAGGAGCTCGATGCTCACGTTGGCTCTCGCCATCGGCTTGCCATCGGCGCCCCTCGTGACGACCCTGACGGTGCTCCTCCGGACCTTGTCGGCGGAAAGACGGCTGTGGGCGTCCCACTCGTCGAAGGAGAAGGGCTGCAGGGAGACGCTGTCCAACCAGATGTCCACAGGAGCGTCGCTCTGCACATGTAATAGATATATATACAGCAGCAAACATGTAAGAACGACGGGGCATATTGGGTGAAAATGCTAATACGATGAAAATTTGAAATTTTTGATTTTCACCAAACTTAAAATTACCACATGTAGTGGATGATACATTCAACTGTTTCAGGGAAAAAAAAGTCTTTTTGGTATCTAGCAAATGAGATCAAAGTTTGATCTTTAAATTTTGCAGAACATACTTGTGGTAATTTTTTGAGAATATTTTTTGAAACTTGTAAGTTTGGTGAACATCACATTTTCACCCTATTCGCATTTCACCGCATATGTCGCCGAATGACAGTTCAAAATGTGAGCATTGTTTTGCGTCGTTGTATGTATGTACGTACGTACCTCGAAGAAGATCTCTCCTGGTCCGGAAGAGTAGGCAGTCATGCCGCCCTTCAGCATGCTCCAGCAGCCGGACTGGACGGCGACGGCGCCGGCCGTGATGTTCTCGCCGTTGGGCGCCTTCACGACCGCCTTCACGTGGGCCGTGCCGGCCGACACCTGCAGCCACGCTGCACAAGCGCACGCGTGCGAGGCACGAAACAAGAAGATGAGTAATACTCTGTATGCATAAGCAAGCTATCCGGTACCTTTGTACATACCGGAGAGGGAGTAGTGGGTGTCGCCCTGCATCTGGATCCTCTGGTACACGCTGTGGGAGGGCGCGCCGTAGCCGTTGCCGGAGAGGGAGCTGCCCGCGCCTTGCACCACGGCGAACTTGTTGCCGGACGGTGAGCTGCGCACGCCGGCCTTGATGTCGCGGTACGTCGACCAGCCCATCAGGCCGCTTTTGAACTCGCCGTTCTGGATGATGCCGCCGTTGTACAGAGGCCTCATCGGGTCGCGAAGGCACTGGAGATCGATCGAGTGGGGGAAAAGGAAGAAAAATGATATGTTTATATTTGATAATTACAACAATACAATGTAATATGGGTGCTTATTCTGCTGGGTAATAATACAGATCTCATATATAATTGGCCCCATTATATTTGACAGTTTCTTTTGGTAGAGACGTTTAAATTAACAAAACAGAAGAGTGATTTGAATTTTGGTTGTGCAAAATCGGATTGTAAACAGCTCAAATCGACTTTGGTTAATTAAACGACTCCATCTTGCACCAAATTCAACAATTCAGGGCTTTATAGTGAGAATTTACTATTTTAAATTATATGAGGATCAAGTTCAAATTTACAAATATCTAATTACCAATTTCATATATATCTTCGGTCTAAGTTGAGATCGATACAAGAAGAAGAAGAAGAAGAAACAAAGTCACTTGCCTCAAGGCTTGCTGTATGATCATATTCTACAGACTCGACCATCCACCCTACAATATCAAGGAGATCGAGACATACATCAGCATGTTATTCGTGCACATCTATGTACATATATATCACCTCATCAGATATACATTCCATATATCTAGATGAAATCACGGGGGATAAAAAAACAAAAAACTACACATTTTCTTTGGCATTGAAAATACAGAAATCGGTCAGAAATCAACTACAGACCCAACATAAATCAACTAACCTTGAAAGAGTGAAATCCAAAACAAAGAGAGCACCAATTTCTCCATGAAAACCCTCATTGTTTCTCTCTCAGTTTACTACTAATGAGATGATCCATTTAAATGGAGAGAGGAGACTATATAGTCTTGAACCGTTAGTGCTTGGGAAAAAAAGCTATATTTGTTAATTTTTCCTTTAAATCGGTAGTGCTCAGCGAGAGAAACGGCAAAGCATAGAGACAGTTGCCAAATGGGTGGACGCGCATGCGTTGAGTCGTGTTATTTATAGGCTTGTAGTGTATAATATGACAAAAGGACCGCATGTCTGCATGCATGTGCATTTGTTTCCAACGTTCAATGGAAGAAAAATATCCCATAATGCATGCAGTGAATAGTGTTAATTTAGCCACAAAATTTGAAGATAAAACTTTGTTGTAATATTTTTGCAATCTTACTATATAAAAGGAGACGGAAAGTGAGACTTCCGAACCTGGCCACATCACCCCGAAGAAAACTAGCCGTAGGATGCGCAGCGGACGTCCAGATGCAGTGGATGTGAGCTCCTGCTCTTGCTGCGAACGTATGCGGGACACGTGGGACACGTCGCCCTGAACTAGAGCCTTCTGGCCTTCCCACCCCTTGCTCTCTTCCGTGCACCGCCGATTCTCTCGCTTCCATTCCCCTCTGCCTCCTGGCCCTCCCTCTTCCTCTAGCACTACGTCCCACGCCGCAACGCCGTCCTTTTCCCTTCCTCCGCCGCAACTCCTTCCGCGCCGCAGCGCTGCCCCTCGCTGGCTCGCTGCTTCCCCCGGTGCCAGCTCCTTCTCCCTTCCTCCGCAGCGGCTCCTCCCTCCAACGCCACGCGGCCGCGCCTCTCTCCCTCCCCGCCTCCCGTTCCCCTCCCTCTCCACCCAGCACGTCTCCTGCTCCGGCTTTAGTACTTGTTCTATAAATAAATATCCCCTTCTACAATGGATTTCACACGAACCTCCTTGATCCCCTTTCTCCACAAACTCCAAATGGCTTCCCCTCTCGTGCTAGCTGTATTGGCCTACATTGTGCTTGTTTACTCGCACCTATCTGTTCGCAATGTCATCCGTTGTAGACCCTCCGATCTACCGGAGACCATAGCGGACATCATCTGTTGACTGGAGCTCCTCCTCAGACGGACCAATGCGAGGATTTGCGGCATCCGGTGAGTAAACCTCATCGTGGAGATCGTCCTATGGAACTACTTGGTCCGCACAGAGGATGCAGCCCGGATAGTCGAGGACGACATCCGAATTGCAAGAAAGCGGGTCGACCTCGCCGAGACGGAGGAGACCAGGGTTGATGGCCTCTGGGGGTAAATTAATTACAATGGAGTAAATTCTTAATTAAAATATAGCCCTTCATGATGATCGACACGCATACAGCTAGCTTCCTCACTGGGTTCTTCCTCGAGCCTGATACCATCTCCGAAAGGAGGCAACTCATCAAATTGATTGTATTCTTCCTCGTCCACTACATTCTCAACTCCGATAATCCTCCTTTTTTCCATGAAGAACTACGTGGTGCTTCTTATTTGTCGGGTCGGTTACATAAAAGACTTGAACAACTTGGTTAGCCAGTATGAATGGTTCGTCTTTGTATCCGACACGTTCGAGGTCTACGGTAGTGACGCCGTACTTGTCGACCTTCACCTGTGGGAGATGGACCCAACGGCACCGAAATAGGGGGATCTTGAAAAGCACGTAATTGAGCTCCCATATCTCCTCTATTTGCCCATAGTAGGAGCTCCTCACCCCATCGATCTTGAATGCATCTATCGGACACCGCTTTGATACGGGTCATGCTCTTCCTATCCTGAGCTGTCATATAAAATGTGAACCCATTTATGTCGTATCCTTGCCATGTGACAATTGTAAATTGTGGCCCTTTTCCCAACCATAGCAGCGTATCATCACTTGATGATCTCCCAGTGATCGATTCGCACATTTAACCATTCGTTGAATCGACGGTTGTGCTCTCTCATGATCCAAACCTCTGACCGGTCTGGATTTTGTTGGCATACCATGTCTTTGTGCTCATCAATGTACAGGGACACTTGGGTCATGTGTTGCAGGACCGTGAAATGGGCTTGAGCGTACGTATCCAGATCGGGAGTGATTAATTTCCTTCTGATGGTCCCGATACCATCCAGTCTCCCCTCATGACGAGATAGAGGCACACCTATCGGTTCTACCTGAGCTATGTAGTCGACGTAGAACTCAATGACCTCTTCGGTTGCATAACCTTCGATGATGCTGCCCTCCGGTCGAGATCGATTATGTACGTAGGACTTGAGAATTCCCATGTACCTCTCGAACAGGTACATATGACGTAGGAACACAGGGCCGCATATCTTTATCTCTTTCACAAGGTGAACAATGAGATGGACCATGATATCGAAAAATGACGAAGGGAAATACATCTCAAGATGACATAGAGTCGTCACCACCTCAGCTTGCAGAGCATCTAGTCCTTGGGGATCGATGACCTTCTGAGCAATTGAGTTGAAGAAATAACACAGCCTCAAGATTGCCACTCGGACCTTGTTCGACAAGATACTTCTAATTGCAACATGAAGCATTTGTGTCATCAACACATGACAATCAGAGATTTCATACCAATTAATTTCAAATCTTGCATAGGAACAAGTTTCTTAATGTTAGCGGAGTAACCAGACGGGACTTTCACACCATGCAAGCTCTGGCACAATTCATTTCTCTCGGCCTTGGACAGAGTGTAGCAAGCTGGGGGAAGGTACGTTCGTCCTGTATCGGTCTCTTTCGGTGCTAACTCGGTCCTTATGTTCATATCAACCAAGTCACGCCGTGCATTAACACCATCCTTTGCTTTGCCACTAATGTTCAGTAAGAGACCAATCAAGGTATCACATACATTCTTCTCCACGTGCATGATGTCGATGCAGTGGCGAACTTCTAAGTGCTCCCAATAAAGCAAGTCCCAAAAAATTGACCGCTTCTTCCAGATGTTTTTCTGACGGGTTCTTAATTGACGTCCCTTCCCAAGCACAACATCAATATCCTTAACCATATCATAGACCTCTTTCCCTCTAAAAGCCCTTGGAGCTGAACCGTCCTCCTTATTTCCGTCGAATTGTTTCTTCATCTTGCGGTATGGGTGACTCTTGGAAAGGAACCTACGGTGACGCATATACACAGTTTTGCGCGAGTTGTTTAACCATACACTCTCCGTAGCATCTAAGCAGTGCAGACAGGCTTTGGCTCCTTTTGTACTGAAACCCGACAGGTTACCAAGGGCAGGAAAATCATTGATGGTGCAGAACAATATGGCGCGTAAAGTGAAGTTCTCTCGTTTGTACGCATCCCATACCTGTACCCCTTCGTTCCACAGTGTCACAAGATCTTCCAGCAATGGTGCTAGGTACACATCAATATCATTCCTAGGTTGCTTCGGCCCTTGGATAAGTAGTGACATCAAAATGTGAGAACCCGGGGTATATAGCTTGTAACACTTAACCATCCAATTGATCCTAGCATCACAAACCAAATATCCCGTGCCTCGGCATACATGTACTTCCCAGAATTTGCAATACAATACCCCATATAAAAATTATGCATCACATCCATACACAAGTCATTACATTACCAAGTCTTCAAACTTACAACACAAAGGCATACGAGTCCAGAAATAACAGTAGGGCCGACCGACCAAATTAACAAGGTAATTAAAACAAAGTAGCAGCGGAAACAAAAGCCAATCGGTTTACCATTACCCACAAGGCAACCGACCGGGCCGCCAAGCTAGTCGTCCTGCACGAAGTCGGTCTCACAATAGTTGATCCCTTGGGGATCAACCTCCTCTGCAACAATTCAACAATGCGGCTGAGTACAAAGTTGTACTCGCAAGACTTACAAGCAAAGAATATATAGATGCATTCAGGTATCAAAGGAAGGCTACTACACTAAGTAGTTTTTAGCATAAAGCAACTTTTCCTTTGCAATAGAGTAATAGATTGTAAAGCAATTTTAAACAATCTATTTTTATTTGTTCAAATAACAACGAGACAACAAATATAGACATAATTAACATCTTAGAGGTGACTTCCCAACAGCCACCACAACATAGCACGAATTACCCATTCGTACAACCCAAAGTCAAGTTTTATCGAAAATGTTGAGTCTAACTCTTGTAGAGACCTAACCAAGCGTGTCCATGACCTAGGATGAGGCTATTCGAATAGATTATACCCAGCAGGGGTGTACCAATGTACCCACACACCAGACCGCCTCTTTTGCCACTAGATGAAGTATACTTCCGAAGGTATGCCGGCAAGGCTAAGTCCTACGAGACGTTTTCCAATATTGTGTATTAACTACGAGCCACCCATATGTGAATGGAAACCCCCATATGTTGTGACGGAGTCACCGGAAGAGATATAACTTACCAATGCTCCTTGAGGTGGAGGACCTAGCGGGAACTCCACCACCGCACACCCAACACACACACGGATTAATTCCTTTTTCAACACAACACACACAACCTCCTGCGACACGGAGCTAACACATGCCAAAGTACTAAGTCAAGAGAGGTTCCATATCCCTCTCATGTGGTTAGCACGCAAAAGTGCTTGGGTTAGTGTCCAAGATGTTCGGTCCTTGTTGACTTAGGCACCATTCACACACCCGATAATCACACCATCCAACCAATGTGCCCAAGTCTAAAATATTTTATTTTTAGTTTTAGTTTCTCAAATACAATAAATACATGGGTACCCTGACCCAAGTAATTTAGAGTGATGATGAAATGACCATCGCCGAGACGATGATCCCCATTCTACCGTTCTAAGCATTGCTAAGCATGATATCGCATAAACATAATTAGACCATATAACATCCGCCGGGCTCTAATTCACTAGCGGAATTATTAACCTAAGTTCAGTGGCAAGGGATAACATTTGCTACAACTCATGCATCTACTAGGAATAACTACCTTTAATGAAAAATAATCATTCAAGTAGAGCATGAATACATACAAGTTCCAAACAATATATTTTGTAACGAAAGTAATAGGATCAATATGATCAGGGGGGGTTGCTTGCCTTGCTGGAGATAATCTTGCTATAGAGGATCACTCTCATACCCAGCGAATTCGTCGGAACCTATCCGAAAATTCGAGAAGGCCAATAAGAACGAATAACAGCGAGAATACTCAAAAATTCAAATTCATCCAAAAATTCTGAAAACTTTACAGAAGGTAGAGCATGATTTTAAATGAATTTATCAACAAAAACCAATTGATTTGGAGTTTGTATGCAAAAGTTATAGCCAAAACAAAATCACTCTATTGAATAAATGCCGGAAAATACCTCTCAGGTACTGTTCATCCAAAATTAAATTTTTGGCAAAAATTTCCAGAGAGGTGGTGAACATGAAATTTTTATGGTAGACAGAGCACCTTATGAGATGAACAATGGAATTTGATTCACCTCATTTGGAGCTAAAATGAATTTCTTATGATTTTTCAAAGTTATGAAAGTATTGCACAAAACATATGTAAAACAAAATTTTTTAGTGGAAGTAACATGCTCAAAACCCATTCTACAATAAAGTACACTAACAGAGGATTCTAACAAAATTGAGTTTGCTCAAAAAAGAGTTATAGAGAAATACTTATGCATTTTTGAAGTTCAAACAATTTAATAGCACACAAATAAACCATTACGGAATATATGCAAGCATATAAGACTTTTTATACCCACACTGAGATAGCCACAGTGCATGACTAGTGGGTCCTACGCGTGAGGGCTGCCCAGCTCTCCTGACTCTCGGGCCCATGCGTTAGTGAGCGAGGAGGAGGCGCTTGATCAATATAATGAGCGGAACAATCTTGACCGTTAGATCAAAATCAGACGAACCAAACGAGTGGGACGTTCAGACGGTCCGAACGGCCCAATTGATCAGAGAGGTTGATTTGAAATCGGACGGTCTAAAATGAATAGGACGTTCGGATGGTCCGAACGGCCCAATAGATCCTGGCCGTTGAAATCAAATCGCAGGGTCCAAACAAAACACAGGTTCAGACCCTGGTTTAAGTGAATTGATAAGGGGGTCCTACACGTCAGCGATACACTAACTCCAACTACTGGATCTACATAGATAAGCGTGCTTAAGACAGCAATTAATGGCTAATGATTGCTACAGTGCGTGTCCAAAAATGACAACACAGAGCATGCTCTGGCCATGAGCTTCTCCGGCTAATCGCCGGTGAAAGAGGCTACGGCGGCTTGAGCTAGGGGCTAAAATGGGTTCCTAATACTATTGCGCACTCACCGGTGGCCGGAGATGAGCTCACACGGCGGCGTGACGAGGTGGAGCGGAGGTGAAGCTATGGGAAAAACAACAACGACGATACGGTAATGCTTTAAGCTATCTAATGTGCGCACTAGCATCAGTAGGGCTCAAGGACCTTACCAGAATGTCCCGGATAGGAAGGGCTTGCCGGAGTTGTGCCGGCGACGAAGTCCAATACCGACGTCGAGGAAGACAATGAGGAGATGGAGGCCTGAGCAAAAAGAAAGGGCCCAAGTGGTATGGAAAGCTTCAGAGAGGCTCAGAGATGGAACACGAGCAAGCAATTGAAGAATGGAGTGCCTTATCGGAGTTGGGGATGAAGGGGACAATTTCGGCCGAAGAAATTTTTAATCCAAAATTTGGTGATTCCTGTGCATGCAAAACAAAATTGAATTAGGGGAAATGATGATGGTGATGAGGGGCACAAAACGACATGAACAGAAATGGGATTGAACCCCTGTGGCGCCGGTGGCGATGAGGAGCGTCACGGCTGGAACTGAGAGCTTGAGCTCCTAGCGATTTCTTATGAAGGAAGAGGAAAATGGTGGTGTGGATGGTTTGACAGTGACGAAAAAGATACAAAGAGGCCATTGGAGAGCTTTTATAGGCCCTGGGGCGGAGAACACAAGAATGGAGCTCCCACGATGAACTTAGTCCATGGCTCCACCGCGAGTGACATTGACGCGATGGTGAGGTGAAAGGAGCATGGGCAAGCGCGGACTTGATAGCCAAACCACGGACGCGCATCAAAAACTAGTGGCAGAGTCATTGATGATGACGCACAGTGGAGCTTGGCCATGGCGAGCTGGCACGGGAGCGGCTGCGACGTGGAGACGATGACCAGACAAGCGGGGCCCACCAGTCAGCAAAACATACGAAAGTGGCTTGGGTGTTTAAACGAACGGGGATGAGTTTCAATCGTTGGATTGAAAATGGATGGCCCCGATTGAGTGTGTCATTCAGACGGTCCGAACGGCCCACTCGATACGGACGGTCAGATCGGGAATGGACGGCTCTGATTGAATTGGCCATTCGGACGGTCCGAACGACCCAATCAATCTGGCTCGTTGAAAACAAATCGAATGGCTCACGTGAAATTTAGCTCGAGTCAAGTGCACCGGTGCAGTTAGGTGGTTCAACCAAGTCAAGTGGCTCGAGCCAGGGTTGGGTTTAAGCCCGAGGAACAGTGAAAACTGATTTTTGAGGAGATAAAGCTGAGATGGTTTGTGAATTTTTAGATAGAGCTCAAAAGCTCCAAAAATTCTGAAATGTTTATGGAAGGTCACTGGATTAGAGAACAACCTTGTGCAATTTTTCCAGAACTTTTCATGCATTACATTTATTTCTAAAAAATCACAAGTTGCTGCCTTAGGGTTTTGACCAGGAGTCAGACTGGTTTGACTAGCCTCTAAGAAATAGCAAATAATTTCTAAAATTATGAAATTATTCAGAGGGTTCACCAGAGTGATCTAGGAGCTAGGAAAAATATTTCCAGAGGATGGTCACAAGGTTTGCTCAAGGATTTTTCAAGAACTATGCTTTCATTCAAATGAGGCATTAATCATTGAAAAATAGGAAACCCTTGGGAAAAATTTCCAGAACATTTCAAATGACAACATGAGGCATAAAAAGTTTTAATTTCTCCTCATTTTTATACATTTGAAACACAAACCATTGTTTGGGATGTTACACAAAATGTACTTCCACTTCATACACAGCCAAGGAGGAAGGTTGTACATACATAGATTCACGGGCCAGGTGCTATGTTGGCTACTCATGTTACCGAAAAGATTCATTCCATCTGTACTCAACCCTAACCTTATGTTCCTTGGTTCCGCACCGAACTCTTCGAAGCTCCGATCGAAGTTTCTCCACTGGGCAGAATCAGCAGGGTGTCTTAGCTTTCCATCTTTCTTACGCTCCTCTGAGTGCCAACGCAGCAATCTTGCCTCCTTTGGGTTCGCAAATAAACGCTTCAAACGTGGGATCATAGGCAGATGCCACAACATCTTAGCAGGAGGTCCTTACTTCACCTTAGCAATATTCTGACACTTGTATCGGGATGCTTTGCACACGGGATATACATGCATGTCTACATACTCTTTACGATAGAGGATACAATCGTTCGGACATGCATGTATTCTTTCTACTTCCATTCCCAATGGAAAAAGAACCTTCTTTGCTTGGTAGGTGGTGCTGGGCAACATGTTTCCCTCCAGAAGGATGTCCCCTAGGAGACCTAACAACACTGTGAAACTCTTATCGGACCAACCATTGCTTACCTTCAATTTCTACAGTTCAATCACAGTTGACAACCTTGTGTATTCCGACTTACAGCCAGGGAACAAAGGTCTCACCGAGTCCTCCATTAATCCCTCAAATTTACAAAACTCTCTCTCACTGTAGTTCTCTTCTGCATCGCGTAGCATCTGATCCAGATTGTCATCGTGCGACCTATCCTCATCAAAAGCACAGTCCACATCCGGCATATCGTTGACTTCCTCGGTGATGCCATCATTACTAACTTCCTGTGTAATCTGCTCTTCATCGTGACTGGTCCAACATGTATACCCTTTTTTGAAACCCCTTCGAATCAAGTGCGCTTCGATCTGCACCGGGTTGTTAAACATCTTTAGATTACCACAATCAATGCATGGACAGTACATAAATTTTATCCCCTTCTTCAACATATCCTGCCCGGCGGCTCTTCTAAAAGTAACCACGCCATTAATGTACTCTTGACTCACACGGTTCACACCGTACATCTAGTTTCGGTCCATCTACGCTACGTATATAACAAATTAGTGTCAAATTAGATTAATAAACCGCAAGTACGTACTCTTCCTATTTACCAAACATACTTAAATTGATTACTGATTAATTCATAGCAAACATAAATGGTTATAAATCATTAACCTCGGAGCTCACGACGAAAATACAAAATATCTCTCGAGAACACTTGCCTTCTCCTCCCTTCCTCCTCTCCTTCTCCTCCCTTCCCTCTCTGTCGGCGGCGCAATGGGCTTCCTATTTACCAAACAAACTTAAATTGATTAGCGATTAATTTATAGCAAACATAAATGGTTATAAATCGTTACCCTCGAAGCTCACAACGAAAATACCAATTATCTATCGAGAATCCTCTCCTTCTCCTCCCTTCCTCCTCTCCTTCTCCTCCCTTCCCTCTCTGTCGGCGGTGCAATGGGGGGAGCACCTGGTGGCGGCGGCTAAAATAGGAATGGGCAGAGGCGGTCTATCGGGACCAAGTATTTGTATTGCCAGCCTATCACAAACGGTTCGTATTACAAACCGTCTATGATACTTACCTATCATAGATGGTTTTTTAAAAGAACCGTCTGTGATAGTTCACAGACGGTCTTTGTTTACAACCGTCTGTGATAATGGAGATTATCACAGACGGTTTTTTAATAGAACCGTCTATGATAGTTCACAGACAGTCTTTATTAAGAACCGTCTGTGATACTAGAGATTATCACAGACGGTTTTTTTAATAGAACCGGCTGTGAATTATCCTGAACAATTCTTTAATCGATAAATGCAGTGATATTGAGTATCCTGAGCGGTTTGTAACACAAACCGCCTCATGATAGGCTACACGGCAAATGCGTCGTCCCGACAGACCCAACAAAGACGGTTCCATTTTAACCGTCTGTGATGAGGTGTCTACTATTGCCTGTTTTATAGTAGTGTATTATAATGTCTTATTATTTGTACTTTGCTGAGTCTTTGGACTCACTCTTGCTGTTGTTTGTGTTTTTAGGTACCCCTTACAAGAACGGCATGTATGGGAGGGAATAGTCATAAGTTTGGAAGTACACTGCCACGAACCTTTTTACAGTTGGTTAAATTTGGAACATGCCTTAATAATTGAGCACACTGCTTAAAGGATTTGTTATGATTATGCCTTATGCTTTGGATAATTTGTAATAGAGTTGATTAGCATATTATGGATGCCTTTTGTTTATGCTTTAGCTGATTAGCATATTATGGATGTTTTTTATGATTCATTTAAATTGGATGTTTGGATTATTGAATGATGTTATATTAATCTGTTAGAACCTCCGGTATAGTTAACTATACAAAGGGGGTTCTGCCAAAAATTAGTAAAATATCTTAGAATTAAATTGTTACATTGTTAGTTTAGTAGCATTCTAGGCTCTTGTTGGGCTGGGGTGTTATAGTAGTATTCTATCAATGTGAGGTTGTGTTATGTCAAAGATGGAATGCAGGAGGGAGGAGATGCTTGTAAGAAAGGAGGTAAAGTTTTAACTTTGTTACAGTACCCTGGCCTAGAACCTTTGCTAGATGACTTACTTCCAAAGAAGTCGCCCATGATTGTTGTTCAATGGTTAGTAGTTTATCTTTCTAGTTCAACATGCTTAATAATAGCCTACCTTTATGTTTGTAGTAGCCTATCAATGTGAGGTTGTGTTATGTCAAAGATGGAAGTGGGTTATTGTCGTGGTTGCACTAAGGTAACCTCCCCTCTATCCTTCTCTCTAATCCCCTCCCATTGCTCTGTGATGTGGATGATACTACTAGTGTTGCATCGCTTCCTTAGATTTTTCAATATCCATCTTGGCCAACAAAAAACTTTTGAGTTTTGATATAGCGATACTCTAACATCGCAATTCGCATCTTCGAAATGAAAATTGTCACATGTGGATGCATCAGAAAGGGTATTGCAGTTTTTGTTTCCTGCAATGTCTTATCTTTCTCTTTGGAGTAGTAGATAGCACAATTAATGCTTATTCGGCTCCTATGCTCTGTTTGATTGTTTGTTTCCAATCTAAACTATTCTGAGAAAGGGATATACTTGTGTCCATGCATATATATTCATAGTAGTGAAAGTGAACTGAGATGTGATTGAACTTCTAGGAAGCCAACTATATATCATTGTCTGTGTTTAATCAGTGTCTACAGTGCTATCTGAATTACATCAGCATTGGCACGCATCACACAGCATAAACATGAACATTTTGTTCTTAATCTGATTTAGAACTTGAATGCACTCATATGCACAGGCATGCCATCATGATTCATGCCATGTATTTGAGATACAATTTATTCCCCAAAAAAAAGTGAGAGATGTCCAGTCCAGTATTGAAATGCTATGTTTGGAAAATACTGTGCTTCCAGTGACATGTCACTTACTAGGGCAATGGCATCCTTGGGCCATTACAAGAAACTGAAGCAGCCCAAAAGTTATTTTCTCTGCATTTGAATGGCTACATGATATCATCCAGCAACATCATACTAACACGTATGAATTTATAATGGATATTTGTTTTTGCCCTTGGAAACAGGGAAAACACCTATGCATGTATGCATTCATGGTTTTGTTGCCATATGCATTATAGTTGCATATTTGTAGAATGGTCACATGAAACAAACGTCCTTATTGGTGATAATTTGTAGAATATTCACATGAAACAAACGTCCTTGTTGGTGAGAATGTCTGTTCCATTTCTTGACAGTTTTGTATAGCATCATACATTCATATCAAAATGTAGCACTTGTATTAGTAAGGTATTTTCTAGAAGTACTAACAATGTGGTATGGGTAGGCAGGAAAGAATTGTGCATTTTTTTTAAAAAAAAATTATAGATACACAAATTATGTTGTAGTCTAGACATGTTCTAGTTTTATTGTGTGAAACATTTGCTTGAGATTTGTATAAATTTAAGAGTTATGTAAAAATGAAGGAGGGAGCAGTATTAGGCTTTTGTTGAATGTAGGTTTTTTTTGTAAAAAGAAACTCACTGCTATTTGGCTTTTGTTGAATGAGTTCCATATTGGTTTAATTGAAAGTATTCAATTTGCATCTTGATCTTGGCACAAATCTTGAGAAATATCGAGCAATCTAGTCGGCGATTATTTTATCTTCGTATTGTTAATATGGTTCTCTAGATGCTCTCTTGATCTTGCATAGTTTGTTTGACTCTCTCTTTTGTTGCCTTTGCGATTCTCATATACGTCTTCTGCTTGGTACACTCTGCTACAAATATGTTGGATAGGAACAATTTGATAAAGTATGACAGAAAAACAAGATACTTCCAGTTCTTGACACAGGAAGGATTGCTAGTTATTACTATATTAGTCACGGACTGTTTCAACTTACAATGAGTACAGAAGCCTACAATGGGTGATATTGAGTCAGTGTCATTGTTCTCTTTGAGTGACGAATTTAAGTATGTTAGTGTCAGGCAAGATGAGAAAATGGGTCCAGTCATCATGTGCAAAAAGACAGCTCGTGCAGGATTAGCACGATCTATATATGTGAATGTTGTACTGTGAACTCGAACATTATGTCAATATTGTTGTCGAATTTATATATATAATGATTTGTGCCTAATTGGTGGTATTTTTCTTGCTGTGGAATGTATACTTTGTTTGATTACAGAGTTTTATGTCAGTCTGAGTCTGGTTTAAAATGAAATGCATTATACGTACAAATTTTATGTCAGTCTGAGTCTGGTTTAAAATGAAATGCATTGTACGTACAAATTTTGGTGCATATACTGTTCAGGTATTTCCCGAGTGTCCTTGTTGACAAACACTCGGGAAATTCCGGGTTGCCACTTGGCTAGATTTCCTGAGTGTAATTGATATACACTCGGGACAATTTCTCTACTTTCCCAAGTGTAAATCTGAACACTCGAGAAAGTTATTTCTCCCGAGTGTTTTATGTGTCCCGAGTGTTCGAGATTACACTCAGGAAAGTTATTTTTCCTGAGTGTAAATCTCAAAACACTCGGGAAACCAGTTATTTCCCCGACTAAACTATCCCGAGTAGTTTTCCCTGACAGCCGACCTTCGGGAATTAATTTCCCGAGTGTTTCGGCCACTCGGGAATGAAAAGTATTATTGCTTTCAAAACATCTTGTTTGTTTACAGCTAGCTGCCATCGCGAGGTGTTCCGACCATTTAAACATACCACTGGTTAATTTGTTCTCCCCCTCTCCTTAACATCTATCTGTATTTTTTTTTAAATGATCACGGTAGGGGACGCCCCTATTAACATCTATCTGTATTCTTTATATATGTCTGATTTCTATAGTATGCTCCAACGCAGGCGACGATGCATCCACAGTCAAAGCGTGCACGGCGGGCGACACGAGCGACGGGTGGTTCACCGTGAAGTTGTACTCGCCGTGGACGAGGTCGAGCTCGACCACGCCGTTCGCGTCCGTCGCAGCGGCCATGGGGCCTGTCTTCCATTCAGCGATGAGCTTGTCAACGACATTGCCGACGGAGAGGTTTTGGAAGCTGTTGTCCGTCAGGCACATCACATAGCAGCCACTGGCGTGCCAGGCCGCCCACATCACCATGCCCTGCACGGCCGGGTGCCCGTATCCTTCCCTCAGCACATCCTCCAAGTACAGCGCCTGTGTGTGTGGCAGATGTATCGGTGTTAGATTGTCACAAGTAGCCATGCGGCGCACTTAACTAGAATAAGTAGAGTTCGGTGTATAGTTTTCTGCACCATATATTTATTTACCTGGTATTTACCTGGTTAGGGCCTTTGACGACATCGACCTCGGTGAGCCAAATGGGGATATTAAGCTGCGCCAATGTGTCCAGTGTGGCCCTCATGTAGGGGATGTTGGGCGTGGAGAAGTGGCTCTCGAGCCCGACGGCGAGCTCCAGGCCGCCGTTGCCAGGGTAGGAGCGTATCTGGTTCATCTTGGCGATGTACTTGCTGGGTAGCGCGGCCGTGTCCATGGGCTGCTCCAGCGTGTTGAAATCGTTCATGAACAGCGTTGCCATCCCGTCGATCTGCCCCACCTGCTGGTAGATGTCTGCCGACGCGTTCGGGCCGAACTTGCTCTCGAAGAAGTTCCAGTGGAGGTTCTCGTTGACCACGTCCCAGGCGATCACCTTGCCGGCATACCGCGACACGACGGACCTGAGCCGCTTCTCCATCGCTGCCTTCAGCTGGTCCAGGTTCAGCGACTGCACCCACTTCATCTGCGATTTCTCGTCGTCCCAGAACACATTGTGGCCACGCACCTTTGTTTTCAGAGTAGAAAATGATGCAATCGGTTAGTGCAGTATATCTTAGTTTAGACTTGGTAATAATCAAACAAAAAGAAGTCACGGGATTAAATCTCGAACCTTGATGCCGTACTTCTGGGCGAGCTGTAGCATGGCATCCGGGATACTGTAGTCCTCGTTGTTCTGGCTCGACTCGGTGCTGTACCACTTCATCTCGTTCTCGAAGGTGGCCACGGTGAACCGTGACGTGAACCACTGCTCGTAGGCGGGGATGGCGAGTATCTCCTTGGTCATGGCGTTGCCGAACGGGAACCCGTTCCGTAGGAGGTCAATGTTCACGGTGGCGTTCGCCAACGGCTTGCCGTCGGCGTCCCGAGCGACGACCTTGACGGCGCTCTTGCGGGCCTTGTCGGCCGAGAGACGGCGTTGCGCCTTCCACTCGGCGAAGGAGAAGGGCTGCAGGGAGACGCTGTCCACCCAGATGCCCACAGGAGCATCGGCCTGATATGTTAATTACACGAGAAAGTTAACCACAGTTGCTAAAATTCAATGAGCGGATGAATTTGGAAGAGTGTTTGTTCTGTTGTTATATATACCTCGAAGAAGAGCTCGGCTGGCCCGGAAGAGTAACCAGTCATGCCGCCCTTGAGCATGCTCCAGCAGCCGGACTTGACGACGATGGCGCCGGCCGTGAGGTTAGCGCCGTTGGGAGCCTTGATGGTCGCCTTCACCTCGGCCGTGCCGGCCGACACCTGCAACCATGCTGCATGGACGGACGCAGCAACAACATCAGAACTGCACGCAAGCACATACTGCGCGAATGTAATGGTTACTTTCGACTCCCTCCCTCACTTCTTTTCTAGACGTCATTTTAGAATATGTGCAACCAACTTTTTAAAACTTTAACCTCTAGTAATATATGCAGTATATTATGTCGTACCTGAGAGGGAGTAGTGGGTGTTGGTCTGCATCTGGATCTTCTGGTAGACGCTGTGCGACGGCAGGCTGTTGCTGGTCGCCACCGCGAACTTGTTGCCGGACGACGAGCTGCTCACGCCGGCCTTTACGCCCCAGGGCACCGACCAGCCCATCAGGCCCCTGTTGAACTTGCTGTTCTGGATGACGCCGCCATTGTACAGAGGCCTCATCGGGTTCGGCAAGCACTGGAGAAGAAGAGGAAAAGAGGAACAAGATATATGTTCATTTCGACAACTCAATGTAGCCGAGTGGTTGGAATTTTGATCGCACGAAATTGGCTTGAAGACGGGCTCAAATTATCAGCTCGAACTAGGGGACTTAATTGCATAAACTGCAAACGGCTGGAATGGTTTATCCTTGGCACTTAATTGCATGAACTGCAAACGGCTGGAATGGTTTATCCTTGGCTGATCTGTGTCTACTTTGCAAACTAGTCCATCCAACGTTAGGCTATTAAATATTAGCCCTTAAATGCATTTGAAAACTGCTGTCTTGGTCCCGGAAGTTCTGAACAGCAGCATTTGAGTCTATTGTACATAGTCTACAAATATGTACTTGTTTTGAATGTCATATTTCTATTTCTTATATTTGAAGACAAGATCCTGACACTATATAATGCTGAATTGTCGATCATTTTCATCCATTTAATCTGGTTGAAAGTTAATAGGCATGTTGCAAGGTATTGTATATATGTTTTTCAACATGTGTATTACATGTTTGGATGTAAAATATATAAAAATATCAGTTTTCCAGATCCAGAAGCTAATATAGATTATATTTCTTCTAACAATATACTTTTTTACTAAATTTCCGAAAGAACACATTTACATTCAATGTTCTATGCCATGTACCCGGTGGAAAATAATACTATAAAACTCGAATCCTATGCACGTGAGATTGGACCTGTAGGATTATTATCCGTGTTCTATAGGATTATTATCCGTATCAAGTGGTAAATCATGCCAACTAAAAGTACTTGAGAAAAAACAAATCCACTTTTTTCCCAGGGTAGAAGCAAAAAACACTTGCCTCAATGCTCGCTGTATGATCATAGGGAACCGACTGAACCATCCAACCTACATACATATATACATCAAGGAGAAACGATGTATATTCATACAAAAACACACCACATCAACAAATATGCCACAAGGTGAAACTTGAGAAACAAAAACCAACAAAAGAAACTCATCTGACATTGGAACGACAAACCGGGTAGAAATTAACTAGAAAAAAACTAACCTTCAAAGAGGGAAATACATAGCAAAAAGATTGGGAATTTCCCCATGAAAGCCGTCTTTGCGTGTCTCCTTTCTACTACTAGAGAGATGTTTTCGTTAAGAATGGAGAGATGTGAATATATAGGCAAAGGGGCAGTGATACTTGCCAAAGAATTCTTTGAAACGGTAGTGCCAACGAATTCTTCGAAACGGTAGTATTCGACGAAAGAGAAGGCAGAAGAGGTTACTATTTATGGGCAATTAGAACATTCCATAAGAGAAGATTGCATCCATGCATGCACAGATGATGAGATCAAGTCCAGCTGGGATATGTAAAAACTTGACACACACACACACACACACATATATATATATATATATATATATATATATATATATAACTTCAACGACAGATGTTTGGAATATTTGGCGTTTGGCGTACCTCTCAAATAGTGGCTCCAATAAATAAAAAATAATTAATTGACCGCTAATACGATCTTTAATTTTATTTGGAGAATGTCCAATTAATTCTCCTAAGATTGACAGCTAATCGGATCTTTACTAACAATAGTAAGTCAAGGGGAGAGACTAGGAGTCGTACGTCCGATTTGATCAGTCTCTCCGTACGCCCGGCCATGTGTGTAGTGGCTATGTGTTCGAGTCGGAAAAACTTGGAAGGAATTGGCTTCGTGTTACAACAAGAAATAATAAAAAAGATTAGGACCAAGTTTATGTAATTATGTGTAGCGTGGTGGCGCGTCATAAGAATCTAGTCCAGCTACTACTAGTTGATTAGTTGTCCTGGATAAGGGGAAGTTGGGAAAAAATTAGATGAACAAAGATGGCAGATTGCTCAATGGCCCCGCCAATAGTTACACCTTAGAAGACAATTCTAAAATTACACCGCTGCATACAACATCCCTCGGACACAGTTGCAACATCTCTGGACAACAGTTGCAATAAGGACAATGGTTGCAACATCCTCGGACAACGGTTGCAACATCACTAGACAATGGTTGCAATATTCCCGGACAACGGTTGTAACATCGTAGGACAATGGTTGCAACATTTTTTTCCTAGTTATAAGTCAATTTTACTGCCCTTCAGTAGATTAGCCTTGAGATTTGTGCCATTATATTTGTAAAAAAAACATGTAGTCAGAATACATCTAGAGAAGTCCAATCAAAATTTTGTAAGTGTTATACGTTCTTATAGCATTAAAAATGTATTATTCAAATACACGTTTAGCTAAAAGTATTTTTTTACGTGAGCCAGTCGTTTTATCCTTATTTGAACATGTGACTTAGTTCCGCATCATTTACAAATACTAGCTAATTAATTGCATTCTAAGCGTACGGACAGAATGCTCAAATCGGACGTCCTCACGGTAATGTTTCCCTAAGTCAAGACATAACTCAAAACTAGATATTCAAATCAAAATAAACTCATATAGGCTGTTGTTAACTGACAATAAATATATCATTTTGCATTTCGCAGTAATATTTTGTGTGTTATGTGATGGAGGTCATTCATAGTGACACAAGCGCACGGTACTCCTCCTGTTTCAAAATATAAGTCATATAATTTTTTTCAAATTTGTTTTAAAATATAAGGTGTGTATGCGAAGTTGTTTTTTTTCCTCTCTTTTGCCCTCATTTAACTTCCCCCTCCCTTCAATATTTACGAGTAAATATGCACCCACACTATTCACTCTTATTCCTCAGACATGAACATAGGAACATCATGGTCATTTCCTTCTATCGGCATTTTGGTTTTACAACTTTCTTAACCTCCGTACGTGACCAAAATACATCTTATAAAAAGAAACAAATTTTTAGCAGATACGATGCTTTTTCATCGCGTATTTGTGGATCTGACCACCGGCACGGTGTATTTGCAGATATGGCATCGCTGGTAGCACGGCACGTGGCGTTGGCACACGGCCACTGTGCGCCAACGCCGCCGCCGACGCGTGCCCGCCACCCCCAGCCACCTCAGCCACTGGCGCATGGTGGCCATGCGCCAGCCCTTTTGGCGCATGGCCACCATGCACCAGCCAATTAGTGGCTAGTTAGTTAGTTAGTTAGAGTTAGTTAGGTCAGTAGGAACGGAATTAATCAGGATGAATGACAAGTTCATTCTGAAGGACGTCACCCTCGTGGACAAGCTAAGATACAATTTGCTCTCTGTCTCAGAGCTTCTTGATGATGGCTATGAGACAAGATTCAATAAAAATATTTATCGTGTACTTGATTCTTGTGGTGAGCTCGTCTTAGGGATTTCTAGAGTTGGTAGGATCTTTAGAACTGACTTTTCTGAATCTCTTGCTGGTTCTCTCAAGTATTTGTTTGCTTCTTCTTCTTAGTTCTGGCTTTAGCATCAATGCTTAGGGCACATTTATTTTGATCATCTGACGTGAGTTAGCTAAGAGGTTTGCCCAAGCTCAAAGTCGTCAAGGATGATGTGCGTGCGCTCTGTAGGAATGGCAAGCAAGTTGCTGCCTCACACCTTCATTGACTATGGTTATGCCTGACGGACCGGGACAGTTGTTTCACATAGACACTGTTGGCCCCGCTAGGGTTCAGTAGGTCAGTGGAAAATGGTACATTCTTGTTATAGTTGATGATTTCTTGAGATATTCTTGGGTGTTCTTTCTTGCATCGAAGGATGAAGTTTTTGATCATTTTCATGATCTTATTCTTCGTTTGCTTCTGAACTCCCCAGTGCCTTTAGAACGATCCACGGTGGCAATAGCACAGAGTTCAAGAATGCCTCATTTGCCTCTTTCTATGTTGGGCGTGGTATTGAGTATCAGTTCTCCTCTCTACACGTTCCTCAATAAAATAACATGGTGGAAAGGAAGAACAGGACCTTGGTCGAGATGGCCAAGATGATGCTAGACCGATAAAAGGCTAAGAACACATCCTTGGCCTATGCTAATCATACCTTTGGCTTGAGCATCCAACTTAGAGTAATCACTTTATGACAAACATCTCCACTCCAAGTCTGGGTTCTTGACCTGATAATCATCAACACATGATGATTTCCTCTACTCCAAGTTCTTGACTTGAATATCATCAACACATAATGATCTTCTCACTTCGGGATCTTGTCTTGAATATCATCAACACATGATGATCTTCTTTACTTCAAGATCATGTCTTGAATATCATCAACACATCATAATTTTCTTTACTTCGGGATCTTTTCTTGAATATCATCAACACATGATGATCTTCTTCACTTCAGAATCTTCTCTTGATGCTCATCAACATATGATGACATCCTTCATCCCGAATCTTGACTTGATGATAATCAACTCACAATGCCACCCAAAGTCTTCATCATCATGGGACTCAACCAGTTTCACCAACTCATGGAAAATGTTAGTCCACATGACTATTGTCATTAATTACCAAAATACTCTATTAACTCATAATGGCGATCTAGATTCTTCAACAATCTCAAGAAAATCACGCCCTTGATATGCGCCAACTCTCATAAACCCTCGATGGGGAAACATCGACACGCGATACACAGGGATAGACCCTAACGGCATATGGCCTAAATGTTGGTGATATGCCCTAGAGGCAATCATAGAGATGATTGTATTATGTCTATGTTTATGAGTTATTGAATAAATGTTATTATGTTCCTTGAATGAATCATTGGTTATAATTAACAAGTATGTGACTTGTTGGTGCAACTCTTTAACTTATATGATGTCATTCTAAATGTATCCCTGGTCGTATGTCACTAGTCGGAACGCTAGTGACTTATCGACCAGCACATGTATTGATTGATGACCATGTTTCACCGCTCATGGATATAGGGATATCGAATCAATAATGTGAACACATGTTAGAGAACATAGTGTTGGATTAACCCACCTTGAGACACTATTGAGATTGTTATTATTTTATGTGTCATCAGTTGGTCTCAAGCAATGATGATGTATAATCCTTAGACCTGAGATTGGCATGGTTTCCTACATGTGTAATAGTACACTTAGGGGTTGCCAAATGCTACTCTGTAATTGGGTAGTTATAAAGGTAGCTTTTGGGTATGCTATAAAACATACAGAGGAATGTGACTGGTTAGATATAGGATTTGCCCCTCCTAACATAACAGGAGAGATATCTCTAGGCCCCTCTATGTAGTCGGATAAAGAAAGTGCATGGCCATGCCACTAGTGGTCGAAGAGTCGACCAAATTAAGTTATCCGACACTTGATCGAGAAAGAATTGAACAGTCCATGGATGACATAACATCTCACATGGAGTTCAACCAGATATCGTGAGGCAAAGAGAGAATACACAAGAAGGTCGTTCAGTTCGATCAGATACGGACTAGTCGTATGGAGAAATGAGCTGGTTGTAGACTGGTCGAACAAAATTACAAAGTGATCGAAACTTGGTCGTAAGGAGTTATGAACTAGTCGTATAGAGATACGAGCTGGTCATTAGTGATAAGGACTTACTCGCAGATCATATTGCATTAAGGTTTGTCCGATATAATTTGTGTGTATTCGGGAATCGTTATGTCCTGCTAGGAACTGCCAACGAGTCGTGGTCAAAAAGGGTTCCAAGTCACAACCAATTACGCATGAACCTAACGGGTCACACACTTAACGGGTTGGAACAAATGTGTTCAGATAGGATCCATCATGGGCTCTATATAAGGAGATGCTCGAGGCTGTTGGGATATACGAGAGAGACGCACGCCACGTGAGTTGCTCCACCGAAACCCTAGCCACCATCTTCTTGAGAGAACCCTACCGTGCGAGTGGGTGCTAGCACATCGGCGTACGGTGTTCCATCCCTGGACGTATGGATACCGTAGAGGCGCTACTACGGTTGCTGTTGCGCTCAAGGACAATCTACGACTTCACAAGAAACGCGATTGGTTGCTGGAGGAGACGATCGGCGCTGAGAACGTTGAACGATCGACTACGTTGGACGATCGACTACAGTGGATGATCAACTATGACCACTACATCGATGCGCTCTATGTTGTATCAGGCTGCTCCAACTCTTTTTCCGCTGCATTGCGCGTCTAGTGGTAATGATCTGTGATTTTTTTTGCTTGCTTGGCATCCTAGTTTACGTGGTAGAATTTTTTAATTGCCAGCTAATGTAGCCTACCCGTATCCCTTCAGTGGTATTAGAGCCATCTTGTGTAGTTTATGATCTAGATCGGTTGCATATACTTGATATGTGGTAGTAGTAGATGGGATCTATTACTGGTCGGGTCTGGTAACCTAGAACGGTTCATATGGATGGAACGATCTAGGCACTGGTCGATAAGATCGATCAGTTTTCGACGGTAGTAGATGGGTTTGCAGGAAGTATGAGCTAAAAGCACCAGATGGTTTATTGCGCTGGTTCATGACCACATTGCATAATACTCCTACCGATCGGAATTCCGCCATCAAAGTATACCATAGTGTGTGGTCGTATCAAGGTAGTGATCAAATTGGTTCGGAATAGGGTTAATATCATTAATTCGATGATTTCTGAGGATCGGCTACGTGAATGAGATTTATGTCCCAGAAAAAATTTCCGAGAGCACTGCCCTCGACCAGCGAGGGGCATTGCCCCTTGAACCCCGCCCGCTAATCGGCTAGCAAGACCGTCATGCTAGGTAATCATACCGCGCTATATAGTATTGTGTGTTCATGTCACCTGATAGAATTGGATTCTATGCATAACTCATCTTTTGCAGGGTTTGGTGTGAATAGTATGGCCCATTGTGTATGTGATGCATGTATGGATTATCATGGCCTACGTGTCATGCTGTGATATAGCCATCAAGCTACATGATATTGTATAACGGTCTGTGTGCCGACATGTGATGCTTGATATTATCCTATGTAATTCATTGCTAGCTTTTAAGAGTAATTTCTTAGTAGATGAATGCGGTCGAAGATTTCAAGTATGATGGTCGAAGGAAAGGAAGCATGGTGATGGTGATCGTCATGTTAAGGGACATTCTATTTCACAGTTTAATATGATTATTTGTGAATGTTTTATTCTTGTTATGCTATTGATCATGTTTTATCATTAGATGTTTTAACATGCACTACAACAAAACTATCACGTAAAGTCGCTTTTGTTTTGACGCTTTTATATCCGTCTCTACGTCGAGAAACACCTCATATGTAAAGACGCTTCTCAACAGGTTTTATATGACGCCACAAAAACTCTTAACATAGGCATCTCTCCACCTCCCTATGCCTCCATCTCTCCACTCCCCACTTCTTCAACCTCCCAGAAATCCAATCTGTTGTCGGTGCTATGCCGCCCTCGCGCTCCATCCGCTCCCTCCCTCCACGCCCGACGGCCGCTCCTCCCTCCGCGCCCTTCCTCCACTCCCAGCACCGTGCCCTCCATCTGCGCCCTTCCCCCACGCCCGACGGCCACTCCTCCCTCCGCGCCCTTCCTCCACTCCCGGCACCACGCCCTCGCCTCCCCGCCCGGCGACCACCCCTCCCTCCGCGCCCTTCCTCCATGCTCGGCGCCGTGCCCTCGCCTCCCCACCCGGCGACCACCCCTCCCTCCACGGCTCCACAGCCCTCGCGAGTCGCGACCTCTTCTGCCGCCGCCGCGCGCCCTCCTCCACGCCCGCCAGCCGCTCCTCCTCCGCCCCTCCTCCACGCTCGGCACCACGCCTCCTCCACGTCCGGTGGCCGCCCTCTCCTCTGCGCCCTTCCTTCACGCTGGGCATCGCGCCCTCGCCTCCCCTCCCGGCGGCCACCCCTCCCTCCACGGCTCCACAACCCTCGCGAGTCGTGACCTTGCCTGCCGCTAGACCTGTTCAAATGTCGGTAGGGTTTGGGCCGGCTTGAAAAGCTGCCAAAATAGCAGTCCAGAGCAGCCCGCCCAAATCGGGATTTTCAGTTAAAAAACATTATTTTAATCATTTTTTGGAATAAAAAACTAATATTTAATTGATTTTCACCATTAAATAAATAGTTTTTGATTTTTTTTATTGTTTTTAACGGAATTTGGCCGGGCGGCTTTTGTCGGCCGGTTTTCGATCCCAGCTTTGCCCGACGATGGCGGGCTCGGGCCGGCCGTGGCGGGTCGGGCCGCCCATGAACAGTCTACACCGCCCGCCGCCGCCGCCCTCCCTCCACACCCAGCAGCTGTCCCTCCCTCTGTGGCTCTGAAGGTATAATTTGGATTATACGTTCTTGCCATTTCTTGAGGAAATTTCTTGATGTTATTGGTGCTTCTTGAGGTCTTATCCTTTGATCTTGTTTGCATTATTTCTTCCATGTATCTTAGGGTAGAATGGTTCGTGTTGTCATTGGAAATGATAGAAGCCAAATCAAAACCGAGCAAAAGGTGTGCAAATTTCCAGCCATTAGTTGTTCATGCGCACTCTCGATTCTACTTCGGTTTCATTCATAATTTTGCTATTTGAGTTCCTGCGATTTCTTTTCATTCACAGGACTGAACAGGAGAAGGGCAGAATAGCTGTAAGGGAATTTTTTTTAATTTATTGAACCATTCATTGGTCCTGTGATGCTTTCTTGGGTTCAGGGGTTACTAATGTGCTAATAACTTCTCGTAGAGCTCCAAGGTGCCTGAAGTGAGGAATGTCAGCGGGACGGTGCTCATCGACCTCTCTGGTGGTGGGTTCTTCATCAGAAGGGTGACATCGTAAGGAACTGTGAATCCTTAGCTTATAGAGTTTAGCCGAGCAATTGACTGGTGTTTAAATTCATTTTTATTGCATTCAAGGTGGTGTTGGGCTCCGAATTTGGTCAGTTTGGAGTTGATTGGAACGATCTTCAAAGTACTATGATATTGCCTTTTTCCCCTTACTTTTAATTTTCATTGTCATTTTAATTTAATTTAGGCACCAAAGTTCGTGTGTATACCCAAGTTGGCAAGAGTAATCAAGGAAATTTCGCACTACATGTTGTAGTGAAGTCACTGGATCTATTTAAAGAGTATGCTTCCAACTTAGTCTTTCTTCTAAGATGTATTTCCAAAACATGAGGCAAAATTAAATGGGAAAAGAAGATTTGTTGAATAATTTGACATGTCAGTGGGTGGTGCTTGTTGGATCAGAATAACTAATGATGATTTTTTTTTAATCAATTATTTTTGCCACTCCTTACCCACTACCTAAGTTGGACATGATTGCTATTCCTGATTTTGCTACTGGAGCCATGGAGAACTATGGATTGGTCACTTATCGGGAGACAGCTTTGCTTTATGATGAGCTATTATCATCAGCATCCAACAAACAACAGGTTATGGCTACATTTATTTTTATCAAATTCATTTGTTTCATTGACTAATGAAGAGTCAGTGTGTCACACTTGAATGCTTCTCATAATTATAGCCAAGTAAATCTTTTTTTTCTTATAAATGTGTTTTAGTTTTCTAATATTTCACCAACTTCTTGTGTAATTATGAATCTCTGAAACATACAAGCTTATTGAAGAATACACCAAACTTGAAATGTTGACAATTTCAGCAGAATAAATTGAGGGAGGCACATAAATGAACTCTACAACCTTATAAAGCTAATATTTGCTAATCAACCATTCACGTTTGTTTTTTTGCTCTTTATTTTTTAGTTGGCAGTGGCATAAATTTAGAAAACATTTCTTTCTTCTGGATGATTGAAGTGTAGTATGATAACATTCCATTTGCTTACTTCTTTGTTCCATCTGTTGTAGCTGTTTGATCTTAGCATAGGAGGGTCATCATTTTATGAACCTTTGTTTATCTAATTTTGTGCTTTTGATTTCACCTTCATAAGATAGTCACAAACATAGAGGATGAAGCCCATTTCTATGTGAAGCATTATACCGTAAACATTTGTGGGCCTACAAAGATATTTCATTTAAAATTATAGTCGCTAACATGTGGGTCTGCATGCTAGCAACTATTTCTTAATTTGTTCAATGTTTTTCACTTTTTCTACTATAATTAGTGGAAAAGGTAACATCAAGTGGGAAATTTGCAAGTGCCCTTATTTTAATATTGAAAGCATTTGAACCAAAAAAAATCACATGCTTACAAACTGTGTTGGTAACTTGAAGATCACATCAGAGAACTCTGATTTCTATGTCAATTGTTAACTTTTCTTCCCAAATGCACAAGATTGGATTGCGACCGTCAAAATTTACATATGATGGTTTTATCAAGACTCTGATCACTGGGAAAGGTGTTGCACATGCCATCAAAGCAGTATGCTACCGGTAGCTTGCTGTCACTTATGACATGTCCAGTTTTTGTTTACAGGGATTATGATATATCCGGTTACCTGAAAGCATTGGTAAATAAATTGATGATTATGCACACCAATTATTTTGTGAAACCCTATTTTTTTTGTGAAGAGATACTGTAATGTTAATCATTGTTTACTTACTGACCATGGAAGCTATTAAGAAAAGTTGAACTTATTATTATATTATTATTATATTTTAGCACATGTGTTAATTTTTTGTGGTTTCTAGATTGAAGCGATGGAGAGAAGGGGCAGTGAACCTTACAACGATACACTTGCTGCTCTCTCAGTTGACCATAGCAAAAGTTTAAATTTGGATCTGGCTGAGGACTTTTTGGAAAGAATCTCAGAGATACAACTGAAGTATATACATGCTTTTAACACTTTGCTTTCTGGTTGCGAAATTATGGTAAATGCATTGACTCTGCAAAGAGTTTTTCTGATTTGGGTTTCTGTCCCTACCTTCCTAGTATCTTAATTTTGGCTCGGTCATTTATGCTAAAACTACTGATCTGCTGCTGTATGGTCTGTCATAATCTTTGTCTTTTCCCTGTCCAGCTGTCCTTAATACTTGATTCTCTGTGTCATATCCACAATAATATTTTTTCTTTAGCTGTCAGGGCACTTTACTTTATCAAAAATATGCTGAAGTTTATTTGTTCGTAATAGGAAGTACGAACTAAATCCCCTCTTATTATTTTGGTAGAATGAAACAGAAAGAGCTATCCGCTAATCCGCATACTAGCTAAAATGAATCATCTGAACGTGAAGCCAAATATCAGGACTTATGAGCTTCTGTTTTCACTATTTAGCAACATCAATGTTCCTTATGAAGGAAATGTGCTCTCGCATGTTGATGTTTCCAAAAGGGTAAGCATAATCGAGACAGACATGTTAAACAATGAAATCCAACACAGTTTTGTGTCTATGAAGAATTTGGTATGTTTACTTCCCATCTACTATATATATATATATATATATATATATATATATATATATATATATATATATATATCTTCCTCTTGTTTTTGTGTGCAGTTTAGAAGAAACAAAAGGTATCACTTGTACTATTCTTGCAAGTTTAAAAATCACATGCTGCTCTATGTAGAATTCTCAATAGTTGACTTCTATGGTGATGACGATTTAATATGCTATTACTACATGACCTTTGTTATGGTGTCAGGGTCTGCACATTTTGTTGTTTTCCCCGCTTTCCTTTTCCTTTTTTTAAAGAAAAGCAGTCTATCAAGAGAGTTGGCACTTAAGTGCTTAAGACTAATTAGGATTAAGGAGTAAAGATGCAATATGTAAGTGTCTAACCATTATGTTAAGAAATAATACCATTTTTATGGCTTTATTACCGTGTCCACATCATGCTCTAAGCTGGTTAAAATTTGTAAATGGTTTGTTGTTTGTTCATGATGGCCTCTCCAAACAACGGAGCTGATTTATGATTGTGTTGACCTTCTCTATTTTCTTTCCTACACTCCCTGTAATATTTTGATTACTTCAAGGTACTAAGATGTTATATTATTTATGTTTTGCCATATTTTTCTTATTATATTTTATGTTGAAGCATTTTTCGTAAAATTTCATGTCAATGAAGCATTTGTGTTTTTTATGTCTTGGTATGGGTAGAAATTAGCGTTAGTTTTAATATGTTAGCTTATTAGAATTTAGCCCGAGGCGTGATCAAATTTTAGATCCACCACTGTGGCAAGTGATAACTTCTTCTGACACAAAACAACCTGGTATGTTATATTCTTCTAATTTCATTAAAAAATTGTCATCTTACACTTTTCTAACCAAGACATTTTTTTTCAACCGGCTTTGCAGGATAATTAAGGACTACAAAGAGAATGCAATGGAGATGGAGGAGCTAATGTATTAGTTTCTCCCTGGACAAAGCTTATGGATAGATTCCAACTATTTAGAAAAAAATTTGTGTCAATCCATAGGATCTTTTCCCGATGTATCTCGCACCTTTTATATGGATGTTTGATTCAGCCAGTGAACTCCACTTGTCAGAAATTCAAATATTTGTTGTCGCTATGAAGTGCATGCATGCTCTCTGCTTTTCTTAGTTTGCTGATTATGAGAATATGATGCTTCCATGTGACGATATGTGCTCAACTGTTTTCTAATTTTTTTCGATGAGGTGGAATAATGTCTTCATACGGCGATATATGCTTCTGTTTGTAGCAAAATGCACGAATCAAATTCAAAATAATCCAATTAAATTTGAAATTAAAAAAAGTTTACAGTAAGATGTCCAAAAATACGCTTTTGCGTACCTAGAGATGTATATAACGTCTCTACAGAATGTGTATAAATTGTGCGCACATGAATTGAATATATTTGTAAAAGCATCTCTATATTTGTTGGCATGCAAATTGGACGTGTCTATATCACTAAAGATGTTATGTAAGTGCATCTACTAAAACGTCTCTACATACATAGACATGAATTTTAATGTCTCTATAAAGCGTCTTATATCCTGTACACATGTTTTACAAGCGTCTCTACGGTTCTTGACACGGTCCGTGGAGAGACGCTCCAAGGACGCTTTATAAAAACAGCTCTACGATCCTCTAGAGATGAAATAACACGTCTCTAGCCTATAGATTGGACGTCTCTACATGGGTGTTGTGTTGTAGTGATGGTAGAATAGTTTCCCTCAAGAAAAATTAAGTTAATTGATGCCTTTCCAATTGCTACGTCTATCATAATTTTGATCGTTAATTGGTAGGTCTACCAAAATAGGGTGCCATTAACTATCTTAATAAGATGGAGTGGGTATCGGACACCCACATGCATAGTGTTGGTTTAACTTAACGAGGCTATCAAAATAGTTTTAGGCCTTGGGGCATAGTGTTGGTCGCAGGGGCATAGAGATACCACCGAACAAACAAGAGTCATATGTAATATGATTGGCAAGAGGTTGCTTACCTAAATCACTAGGTTTCTAATAGTGATGCCAAAGCTCACTAGGACTTAATGATATATGGATCTTGAACTCACTATATGATGTTAGAGGGAAACATAGTTTAGAACATATAGTGGGAGTACCTTTTATTAAAGTGTTTAATAGAAGATCTTACATAGACATAGTGCTGAATCTTTGCATATATTTCTGTTGTAGATCATGGCACCTAATGTTTTTTCTGCACCTACCTTTAATTTGCGATCTATTATTGAGAAAGAAAAGTTGAATGAAACCAACTTCATTGACTAGTTTCGTAATATAAGAATTGTTCTCAAACAAGAAAAGAAGAAATATGTTCTAGAGGGTCCCTATCTCGAGTAACCGAATGCAGATGCTACTCGAGCTAAAAAGAATGCTTATGAGAAGCATTGCAATGACACAGTTGATGTGCACTACCTAATGCTTGCAACCATGAACTTTGAGCTTCAGAAGCAATATGAGACCACAGAGGCTTACAATATGATTATGGGTCTAAAAGGTACGTTTCAGGATCAAGCAAGGGTAGAGAGGTGCAGTACCTCCAAGGCATTGTTTTCTTGTAGGCTATCAGAAGGTAACCCGGTCAGTCCTCATGTGATCAAAATGATTGGTCACATTGAGAGTTTGGAAAAGCTTAGTTTTCCCCTTAGCCAAGAGTTGGCTACTGATGTGATTCTCCAATCGCTCCCTGCGAGCTTTGAGCCTATCATATTAAATTTTCATATGAATGGCACGAAGAAGTCAATGACCGAGTTACATGGCATACTTAAAGGTGCTGAGGAGAGCATCAAGAAAAGTTACAATCATGTGATGATGGTTCAAAAGACTACTAGCTTCAAGAAGAAGGGTAAGTCGGGAAAGGGAAAGGGAAAGGGCAA
Source organism: Phyllostachys edulis (assembly GCA_036346405.1). NCBI lineage: Eukaryota > Viridiplantae > Streptophyta > Magnoliopsida > Poales > Poaceae > Phyllostachys > Phyllostachys edulis. The sequence goes on from CM070563.1 coordinate 31,426,742, forward strand.
AGAAAAGACTTCACATGAGATCGAGATTCTCAAGGCTAAGCTTAAGAAGCTCAAGCTGGGTCCTAAGCCTGACACAAAATGTTACCATTGTCATGAAACTGGGCATTGGAAGAGAAATTGCAAGAAGTACTTGGCAGAAATGAAAAAGAACAACGGAAGTAAGACTTCCAGCTCAGGTATAAATGTTATAGAAATTAATCTTGCCACTTCTCCAACCAGTTCTTGGGTATTTGATACCGGATCGGTTGCTCATATTTGCAATTTGATGCAGGGACTGATAAAGAGTAGAAGTTTGGCAGGAGGAGATGTTGATATTCATGTGGGCAATGGAGCAAGAGTTGTTCCATTAGCTATTGGTACTTTATTATTAGCTTTACCCTCAAGATTAGTTATGGAACTAAATAATTGTTATTATGTTCCTACCTTAAGCAAAAACGTTATTTCTGCTTCTCGTTTAAAAGCAAAAGGTTATGAGTTCAGAATAAAGAATAATTGTTGTTCAATTTATATTGAAGATATGTTTTATGGACATACTCTATTGGTGAATGGATTATATGTCTTAAATCTTGAGGATATGTCTGTCTATAACATAAATGCTAAGAGACTTCGACCTAATAACTTGAATTCCACTTTTATTTGGCATTGTCGTCTAGGTTATATAAATGAGAAGCGCATGATGAAGCTCCATAAAGATGGTCTTCTAAACTCATTTGATTTCGAATCATTTGAAACATGTGAATCTTGTTTACTTGGCAAGATGACGAAGGCACCCTTCACGACCAGAAGTGAGAGGGCGAGTGATCTACTGGTCGTAATACATTCGGATGTATGTGGACCAATGAACACTCCGACCAGAGATGGTTTTTAGTACTTCATAACATTTACTGATGATATCAGTAGATATGGCTATGTCTATTTGATAAGGCATAAGTCAGAATCATTTGAAAGGTCCAAGGAATTTCAGAATGAAGTGCAGAATCAACTTGGCAAGACAATTAAATTTCTACGATCTAATCATGGAGGTGAATATTTGAGCCATGGGTTTGGTGATCATCTAAATAAATGTGGAATTGTTCCACAACTCACTCCGCCGGGAACGCCTTAATGGAATGGGGTGTCTGAACGACAGAACCAAAAATGTTGGACATGGTTCGGTCAATAATGAGCCAATCTGATCTTCCATTACAATTCTGGGGATACGCTCTAGAAACAATGGCTTTCACTTTAAATAGGGTTCCATCAAAAATGGTAGAGAAGACACCATATGAGATATGGACCGAAAAGTGTCATGGATTGTCTTTTCTAAGAATATGGGGTTGTGAGGTTTATGTAAAATGTTTGACATCTGATAAACTTACACCCAAGTCAGATAAGTGTTTCTTTGTGGGGTATTCTAAGGAAACTAAAGGATATTATTTTTATAATCGGGATGATAACAAAGTGTTTGTTGCCCGAAATAGTGTCTTCTTGGGGAAGGAGTTTCTTTCCAAAGGAGTTAGTGGGAGCAAGGTGCAACTCAAAGAAATTAGGGAAACATCTGAAAATGTTTCAACTCCTACTAAACCTCTACAGGATGAACAAAATATTGTACAACTTGTAGATGAGGCATCAGCTCCACATAGATCTAAAAGGCCACGTCAATTTCCTATAAGGTATGGGCATAATGTTTTATTATTGAATAACGATGAGCCTAAGACTTATACGGAAGCGGTGATGGACCCAGACTCCAAGTCATAGCTTGAAGCCATGAGATCCGAGATAAAATCCATGTATGACAATCAAATTTGGAACTTGGTTGATGCACCTGATGGTGTTACGACCATTGAGCGCAAATGGATTTTTAAGAAAAAGATAGATATCGATGGAAATGTTCACATTCATAAGGCACAACTGGTCGCAAAGGGTTTCAAACAAATTCAAGGGGTTGATTATGATGAAACCTTCTCACCTGTCGCTATGCTTAAGTCTATCCGGATCATTCTAGCTATTGCTGCATATTTCAATTATGAGATATAGCAAATGGATGTCAAAACGGCTTTCCTAAATGGAAACCTAAGTGAGGATGTGTACATGACACAGCCTGAAGGTTTTGTCGATCCAAAGGAAGCTAAAAAGGTATGCAAGCTTAAGAAATCCATCTATGGATTAAAGATTTAAAGCAAGCATCTCGGAGTTGGAACATTCATTTTGATGAAGTGGTCAAAGGGTTTGACTTCATCAAGAACGAAGAAGAACCTTGTGTTTACAAGAAGGTTAGTGGGAGCAAGCTTGTGTTTCTGATATTGTATATGGATGATATACTACTGGTCGGAAATGATATTCCTATGCTTGAATCTGTTAAAACTTCATTAAGAAATAGTTTCTCTATGAAAGATTTAGGAGATGCAGTCCAATGGATCTCTATTGTGATAATAATGGGGCCATTGCACAAGCTAAGGAGCCTAGATCGCATCAAAAGTCCAAACACATACTTCGACGATATCACATTATCCGTGAGATCATTGAAAGAGGTGATGTGAAGATATGCAAAGTGCACACAGATTTGAATATTACTGATCTGTTGATAAAGCCTCTCCCACGGCCTAAGCATGAGGTGCACACAAGAGCTGTGGGTATTAGATACCTGTATGATTGACCCTAGTGCAAGTGGGAAACTGTTAGTGATATGCCCTAGAGGCAATCATATAAATGATTGTATCACGTCTATGTTTATGAGTTATTGAATAAATGTTATTATGTTCCATGAATGAATCATTGGTTATAAAGATTAACAAGTATGTGACTTGTTGGTGAAGTTTTTTAACTTATATGATGTCATTCTAAATGTATCCCTAGTCGTATGTCACTGGTCGAAACGCTAGTGACTTATCGACCAACACATGTATTGATTGATGATCATATTTCACTGGTCATGGATATAGGGATATCAAATCAATAATGTGGACACATGTTAGAGAACACGGTGTTGGATTGACCCACCTTGAGACACTAATGAGATTTGTAACATCCCAATCTTCGGTTTGTATTTCAAATGTATAAAATTGAGAAGATTTTTAAACTTTTGATGCATCATGTTGTCATTTGAATTTTCAGGAATTCTCTCAAAGGTTTTGTGATTTTGGAAACCTAATGCTTCAAATATCTATAAGTATAGTCCTTTAGGACTTTTTCAAAGAAAATTATGTGATCATCCTCTGGAATTATTTTTCCTAGGTTATGGATCATCTCCGTGGCCCCTCTGAAATATTTCATAACTTTTTAGATTTATTTTGCTATTTTAAAGTGGCCAGTCAAACTTATCAATCCATAGTCAAACCCCTAGGACAGAACCTTGAAATATTTCTAGAGAAAAATACATTGCATGCAAACCTCTGGAAATTTTACACAAGGTTAAACACTTTGTCAGTAGCCTCCCTTAAAAATTTAGGATTTTTTGGGCTTTAAAACTCTATCTAAAATTTCACAACCCTCTCAGCGTTTTGAAATCAACTCGGTCAAACCAATCGAGTTGACTCCACACGATTTCGACCAACACTTGATTTCGACTAGCACTCGATTTCCACGACCCACTCGGTTTCGACCAGAACCACTCGATTTCGATGACCCACTTGGTTTCAACAAAAACCACTCGATTTCGACCACCCACTCGGTTTTGACCAGAACCACTCGGTTTCGACCAGACCCTTCGACCGAACCCGAGCCGGACCCTGACCTAGCCACCTTACCTCTTACTTTGAAGTGTGGGCCCCACGAGCAGTTCAACTTCTCCACGTCGCAGCCGCTCCCACGCCAGCTCACCTGCGAGAGCGCCGTGGCAGCTCACGCCTGCGTCAGTGCCAACGGTCCCGCCCATGGTTTGCGATGAGCGCCCATGGTTTCCCCACGTCCTTCGCACTCACCCATGCCCCGTCGCCTCACCATCCCCTCCCTGTCACTCAACTCGTCCATGGTAGTGAGCCATGAACCGAGCTCAGCGCTGAGCGTGCCTCCTCGCTATTCTCCGCCCTAGCCCCTATTTAAACCTTCGGAGCTTCTCCTACTTCCTTTTCGTCACCCCGAGACACCCAGCTCCATCTTCTCTTTTTCTTCCTCGGGGTCGAGAGCTAGAGAGTGAGCTCCAGCTCACGGCTGAGACGCCGTCGTCACCCCCAACGTCGTTCCAGCCGCCACAGGGGTTCTTGCTCATTTCCTCTTCGTGTCATCATGTGTTCCTAAGCACAAGGACCCTATCCTATAACTTAATTGGGTTTTGGTTCACAGGAACTGACGCATTTTGGGTTTTCTCATCTCTGGCCAAAAACAGTCCCCTTTGTCCCCAACTCTGGTAAGACGCTCCACTCTTCATTTGCTTGCTTTTGTACCATCTCCGAACCATACCTGAGCTTCCTGTACCACTCGTTTCCCTCCTTGCAACCCAAGCTGACCTCCCCTCGGTGAAGCTCATCGTCGCCGTCGCCCATTAACGACGCCAAGCTTCTGGCAACCATCTACGACCACCTACGACCAGGTAGTTGAAACCTCCTTCCGACCAAGTAGTCGAAACCTCCTTCCAGCCATGTGTAGTCAAACCTCCTTCCGACCAGGATGTATTCGAACCTCCTTCTGACCATGTGTAGTCGAACCGTTAAACAGTACCCAAAACTATATCTTTTGCGGTAGGAATGGTTTAGGCTATATCTTTTGCATATAAACTCCAAATGAAATAATTTTTATTTCTAAATTCATATAAAATCATTCTCTACCTTATATGTAAATTTCATGATTTTGTAATGATTTTGAATTTTTTAGTTTATTCAGCGTTATCCGTTCTTATTGTTTATTTTCAATTCTTTCGCTAGGTTTCGACGATTCTATTATATACAAGAGTGCTCCTCTGCAGTAAGCAAAATATCTCCAGCAAGGTAAGCAACCCCCCCCCCCTCTGATCATATTGCTCCTATTACTTTTGATAAAATTATCTTGATTGCAAATGTATGTATGCATGTGCTATTTTGATGTTAATTTTCGTTAGGAGTAGTTAATCCGAATAGATGCATGAGCTGTAGGTAAATGTTCTCATTTCTAATGAGCCTAAGTCAGATTGTTGCTAATGATTTAGAGTCCGATGGATGGGCTCTAGTCATTTATATGTGTGTAGTATACGAGTCGGTTTGCTTAGTAATGCTTAGAACGATAGAATGGGATCATCGCTTTGGCGATGGTTATCGTATCATCATTCTAAATACTTGGGTCGGAGTACTCATGTGTATAATGTATTTGGAAAACTAAAACTAAAAATAAAATGATTTGGACTTGGGCAAATGGTTGTCGGTGTGGTTATTGGGTGTGTGGCTCGTGCCCGAGTCAACAAGGACCGAATTACTTGCGTCACTGATCCAAGCACTTTTGTGTGCATCCACATGAGGGACATATGGGACCCCTCTTGACTTAGTACTTTGGCATGTGTTAGCTCCGAGTCGCAGGAGGTTGTTGTGTGTTGTGTTCAAAAGAAATGTTCCATTGTGTTGGGTGTGCGGGGGTGGGTTCCTGTCTATGTTCTCCACACCGAGGGGCATCAGTAATTGTCCTAGGATTTACCCCGAGGGGTAGTTGCCCTAGGCTTTACCAGTGACTCCGACACAACGTATGGGTTTCTATCCATACGGGTGACTCGTAGTTAACACATAATATTAGAAAAAGTCTCGTAGGACTTAGCCTTGCCGACATAATTAAGGAAGTGTGCTCTATAGCTTGGCAAAAAGTGTAACACCCTGGCTATGCGGAAGCCAAGATGTTACCTAAAAGACTAACGTACAACAGCAATACGGAATAATTTCAACCATTTTTCAAACAATATTATTTTAACCAAATAGAACTAAAACATTTCTCTAAAATCCGGCAGAACCTCTTTTGTATAGATGGCTATACCGGAGGTTCAAACAGTTTAATATAGCTTCATACAACACTACTACAAAACAGGCTATAGTAGACGCCCCATCACAGACGGTTCCTTTGGAACCGCTCGTGTTGGGTCATTCAACCCGGTCGGCGCGGAACAACTATCACAGACGGTATTTTTTAGAACCGTCTGTGATAGTCAGCTATCACAGACGGTTGAGAAATAGAACCGTCAGGAAGTATCACGACGGTTCTATTCACAAACCGTCTGTGATAATCTCTAATCACGCACGGTTTTACGTTACAACCGTCGGTAGTATCACGATGGTTCTTATTTAGAACCGCTCAGGATATTTTGTTATCACTGACGGTTCTTATTAAGAACCGCTCGTGATATCCTTCGCCACATCAAGGCTCAGGTTCATCGCCGCCGCCTTTCGCCGCAGCGCCGCCGCTCTCCCATCGCCAGCAGTGGAGCAACCCGGCCGCCCTCGCCGGGCTCCAGATCAACATACCTCCACACTTCAGTACCGATGGGATGAGGATCTAGCTCTTACTATGGGCAAATAGATATAGTAACTTCTCCTCCAAACTTTTTTTTTAATTTTGGAATTTTCATATATATAGCCAAACAACGTGGCCAGTAGCTTACAAAAAGATTAAAAAACTAGAAACCTATCTAGTGGTGGAGGTAGGCTGCTATCTCCGTCTTCAATACTTCGTAGGCGGCGGCGTCGGGGGCGGACGGTTTAAGATCGAACGAATCTCGAATACGCCCACTCACGACGCCATTGCTCGAGTGTGTCCCAAGACCCTCGGATCGTTGAATCAAGTCAAAGAGAGCCCATAGGCTCTCTTCTTGCTTGAGGGTCTCGGCCGTCGAATCGATCGTCACGCCCTTGATTAAGCAGTCCAAGTGACGACAAGCCTCCTGGAGACGTGCAACTTCGTTTTGGAGGACCACGTCGATGACACGGTAAACTCGCCGAAAGTGGGAGATCACCCGGAAGACACGGCGGAGGAGAATGTCAAGACGGCGGAAGGTGGCCGTCACCCGCTCCGGCAAATTCTCGGACAGAGGAGTGAAGACATTGTTGAAATAGTGTTCTTCCGCAGCACGACTCAACGTCAGTGAGAGAGGTGCGCAGACAAAGGCGTGTCTGTAAGAGGAGGCAGCCATTTCTGTTTTTGTGGAGAAAGGGGATCAAGGAGGTTGTGTGAAATACATTGTAGAAGGGGACACATCTATATATAGAACAATTTCTAAAGCCGGAACGGGAGACGAAGAGATATTTGGGGAGCTGTAGCGACGTTGGAAAATGAAGAGATGAAGCCGCGCCGTGTGATCGTGAGACGAAGAGACACACGCAGGAAAATGAAGACGAAGAGACACGCGGGAAAATGAAGAGAGTTATCACAGACGGTTCCGTTGTATAACCGTCTGTGAAAAGGAATCACAGACGGTTCTAGTTAAAAACCGTCTGTGATACGTTCATATCACGACGCGGTTGTAGTTAAAAACCGTCTGTGATATTATTATCCTGAGCATTTCTCGTTATAAACCGCTCTGTGATATACTTTTATAAGGCGGAAACGCTAGGGTTTTGCTCTCACTTGTCACTTCCTCTCCGCCCCTTAGGCTCTCACGCTCGTTCGCCTCCTCTAGGGTTTAGGGCTCGCTCAGTAGTTCACCACGACCACGACCTCGGCGCCACCACCCGACCTCGGCGCCGCCCGACCTCGGTGCCGCCCCAACCTCGGCACCCGACCTCGGCGCCTTCAACCTCGGTGCCGCCGCCCCGACCTCGGCGCCTTGACCTCGGTGCCGCCCCCCGACCACGGCGCCCCGCTCACCTCCTCGTCAGAAGCCCGACGTCGCCGCCTCCCGACCTCGACGCCGCCGTCCTCCTCCCGTGTGGGCCTCCTCCTCTGACTAGCCTTCTCCCCGCGCCGTCCTCCTCCCTCTGCACCGGCCTTCTCCCCACGCCGTCCTCCTCCCCGTGTCGGCCTCCTCCTTGCACCGTGAGTTCTTGTGCGCATCCTCTCTGTGAGTATTGCTCCTCTGTGGCGCTTCGGCTTTGTTGATCAAGGGCTTTGTTGACATGCTCTGTGATGAGCTATGTCTTATACTGAGATTGAATGTGATAGTTCATACTTGAGCTCTATTGTATTACTTGCTACTGTCAATATGATCTACTGTTAATTGGTTACTTTCGGTTGAGCTCATCGCTCATTTGCAAATTGATCGCTGGGCTTTGTTGACATGCTCTGTGATGAACTCTGCTTTATAATGAGATTGAATGTGATAGTTAGTTCATACTTGAGCTCTATTGTATTACTTGCTACTATCAATATGATGTATCGTTAATTGGTTACTTTCGGTTGAAAGCTAGTTATTCGATTCTTCATGTTCGCCTGTTGAGAGTATTCGGTTTTAGTTGGTAATCTAATGACTAGTTTGTGATTCTTCTAGTAGTCTGATGAGCTCATTCAACTTTTCATTTGCCATCTTGATCTCTGTAGTCAACCTCTGCTTGATCGAAGTTTAATCTGTTTTAGATTAACAGCTGAGATCGCTTGACGCTTAAGCAAAGTATTGTTTAGAGCTCATAGTTTGAATTTATATTATCATATTCATTTAATGAAGAGTATAGACAATAGGATTGAGATGGCAAAGACTTGTTCTTTAGCTACTCTCCTTCGAGAGCACATAATATCATCAATCAATATGTTGGAATAGTGTCTGTGCAATCGTTAATCTCAAGACCTTTTATTGGTCGAGAATTTATCCGCAGACGGTTCTTATTAAGAACCGCCTCAGGATTCCTTTGCATTTCCTTAGAGAAGCTGGTGGATTAAGGAGTGTTAAATTCTTTAGAAATTATGCTTTAATGCTAATTAATTTTGTTGGGATTAATTCTGAAATTTTGCTAAAATCGCATTTTTTACAACAATCCAAAAAGAAAGTTTTACTTGATTCTATTTTGTTTCTATGTTGGGATTAAACCTTTGCTTAGCATTTCCTTCGTCGATCATTTTACTTGATTCTAGTTCTATGTCTTCATTAAAGGCTAGTCTTCACGTACATGAAGCATTAAACCTTTGCTTAGCATTTTCTTCGTCGATCTGACACACTTGAGTGTACCTTTGCTTCGTGCCAATCCTCCACGGCACGAAGCAAATAGTACACTCCAAAGGTGTCGAGCTCGATGAAGTAGGCTCGAGCAAAGATTTGTATCACTAGTTTCTATCTATACAAAGATCACAAGAGAAGTCGGTGGATTAAGGAGTGTTAGGAGTGTTAGAATAGAAGTCGGTGGATTAAGGAGTGTTAGGAATGTTAGTAGTCCTGTATGAGCTCATTCAACTTTTCATTTGCCATCTTGATCTCTATAGTCAACCTCTGTATTTCTTCTTGAGATTAATTGTTTCATATTTATGCTGGAATTATTTATGATTATTTGCTATGTCTATTTTACTTGATTCTATTTTGTTTCTATGTCTTCATTAAAGGCTAGTCTTCTCGTACATGAAGCATTAAACCTTTGCTTCGTTGATTAAGGAGTGTTAGGAGTGTTAGAATAGGAGCAGGAGGCGGCAAGCCCTACAGATTAAACCTTTGCTTAGCATTTCCTTCGTCGATCTCGACACACTTGAGTGTACCTTTACTTCTTGCCAATCCTCCAAGGCAAGAAGCATATGGTACACTCCAAAGGTGTTAGGGTCGATGAAGAGTATAGACAATAGGATTGAGATGGCAAAGACTTGTTCTTTAGCTACTCTCCTTCCGAGAGCACATAATAGGAGCAGGGGGCGGCGAGCCCTACAGATTAAACCTTTGCTTAGCATTTCCTTCGTCGATCTCGACACACTTGAGTGTGCCTTTGTTTCATGCCACCCTCCACGGCATGAAACAAATGGCACACTCCAAAGGTGTCGGCCTCGATGAAGTAGGCTTCCTTAGAGAAGCTAGTGGATTAAGGAATGTTAGTACTGTGATGAGCTCACTCAACTTTTCATTTGCCATCTTGATCTCTATAGTCAACCTCTGTATTTCTTCCCGAGATTAATTGTTTCATATTTATGCTGGAATTATTTATGATTATTTGCTAATATTGCACATGTTGAGCATATTATTAAGTTTAAATGTATATGTTAATTTGGGACACTTGCAATCCATTTTATTGCATATGTAACTTATATAGATAGCAAGTAAGCGAGATGGCAGAGACATCGTTTTCGCCGCACACCGACGCCACAGATGGAAGAGGCGCCGACAAGGTCACGACACCGACACCGACGCCAGCAGATGGAAGAGGCGGCGACGAGGCCGCCACACCGTCGATTTATAATGACACGAGGCGAGATGGCAGAGGACAATCGAAAATGCGACGGGCCAACCGGTCATCACGAGGTCGGTGACTTTGGGGTCCCTCTCGAGTCCCAAGAGATCGCCAGCGAGATTCCTGACCATCTGCGGGATACTTGCAAGGAACGAGTCCTCATCACCACACCAACGTGGAAGGACTCGACGAAAGAAGCGAAGGCGCTATGGGATGTAACTTGCAGAGAAGTTCACTATTCCGTATACATGTGGCACGCGGCGACGGATGGCGATGCTCACGATGGGTAAATCGTGGAGGACCTTCAAGAGCATTCTTGTCACGGCACGTGAACACGGTCAAACGCCTTCGCGCGAAGACAAATTCTTGACGCGGAAGCATGGGACACCTTGTGGCTATGAAAACGACGGCCGAATTTAAGGAGCAAAGTGCGGTGCACAAAGCTCTCCAGACACGAAACACTCACCCGCACAGACTCGGCACCACTGGGTACGCGGGTAAATACGAGGAATGGGCGGCGAGAAGGAGAACCCGCTTCGAGGTCACATACCCGCTTCCCTAAGCTGGTTAAAAGCGAGGGCACAAGTCTCGCTCTTCGGCAAAGATCTCCTTCACAAACCCGGCAGACTGTGAAGTGTCCCAACGTGTGGTAAATATGTCGAACTACTAAGTTGTTAATAAGTCCATCACTTCATAGTGCCTATAATAACATGATGACCTCTTGCAACGTGACTTGATCGCCCAAGCTTCCCAAGGCTCCTTCCATGCGCATAGGAGAATGATATACTATCTACGGCCTTGGGAAACAAGGAGCACCTGGTCGCACGCGAGGCTTTGGGGTTAACGTATCTTGGAGTCATGGATTCGCGGACGACTCATCGCACGATAGGACTAGGAAGAGATCCAAGGTCGAGCACGACAACCGGTTAGTACAGATGATTACTAACCAATTTCAAGTAGGGATGGCAAGATTGCGAGTCAAATGGATATACTCATGAGCCGTGATCGCAAGCCGCCCGCTAATTCGGGAGGCGGTCCTCCTCGACGTCGGAGTAGTGTCGCGTCACAAGATAATTGTGAACATGACGACGTCCGATTACCGATAGACGACATCAAGGTAACGTACATCTATGGATGCACCAAAGATAGACCTATAGGACGCCTTAGCTAATTGCGATCGCTTTGTAGGAGCCGACGCCTGAAGCTCCAAGTGAGGATGGATGGGTCCTTTGTATTGAGGTCGCAGGGATGGTGTATCCATACGAGGAAGGGCAAGGTCAAAGACGGTGCCACCGGCGCGCAGTTACACCCAGGTCCGTGGATATGGTACATGTCAATTTCGAGCCGCCCCATCAAGATTTGCCCGAACGAAGAGATCACAACACTAGGGATGCCGCCTCTCTTTTATCCAAAGGCCCAAGAAGGACATCGCTCGACCCAGAAGGTTGCCGCGATCCGACACGACCATTCCTCTCCAACGGACCTCGATGACTCCACCTCATGTTTCGCCTCATAAGGCCACCTCTTCGATTCCGTGGAGAAGACGCCAAAGAACAGCAAAAGCGTGCCGTTGTATCCGCTCCCGAGTCGTCTCACAAGAAGACGCCGCCAATCGCTAAGGCCAAATCGAATCCACAAACGCGTTAAGGCGCCTCCCAAGTCCGGAAGTCCGCGATACCGGAACTACATCATCGAAAACCATTGTGCTCCGGCGCAGATAATGCACGCCGGATATGCTTGTCGCTTTGCATGCCCGGTACTTGGCGAAGACCCAAAAGAAGGGTGCGACATCGAATCACCGCCGATACGAGGACAAGCATTTCTTCAACGGACGAGGTACTTCGTCGTGGCTTCAATGACTTATTTCAACTATTCAACCTCGTTGGCCTCGACGTCTCGCTTCTACGATGTTGGACACTGTAAGTGTGTACAATCAAGTTCTACATTCATGTAATACCAATAAATATCACAACTCATTGCTTATGTATAGATACATGCTTGAAAAATGTCCGGAATGGAAAGAACCAAAGGGTTTCTCGACCCACATGTGGTATCGCTGCAAACCATCCAACAAGACTCATCCTTCGCCGAGAAATACATAACGAGGTCATTGCTTCGTCGATTTAACATGAAGTACATAGTGGTGCCCTACATCCGGGGTAAGTGTCACTACTTGCTATACAAATTTCATTTGTACTTTATACGCAAAGACTAACTTAGGTTTAATGACTATAGCGACATACATGAGTAGGTACCATCGATCCTTTTAGTTATTATACCCAAGAGGAACCATGTGATATACCTTGATTCCCTAAACCGCAACAGCACGACTTCAAAGACTCTAAGAGGAATACTCGAGAGGTATGCTCATTTCCTCCTTACATAACTCTATTGTAGTCTTCATTCGCTTGAAATGGCCGAGGATAACCTTTTCAATCATGTAGGTCGCTCATCAATTATGTTGCCAACAAAGGAATATACAATGGAAAGAGCGCCTAACTAACACAGGATGGATTTTCCAGACACGCTACAACACTATAATCCTATATCATACTTCATAATAACGCGTCTCGAACCGACTATACCTATATATGTAATTCTATTTTTGCAAAGGCCGCCAAAGAAAAAGATGATGAGTTATGTGCAATCTACGCCTGCTATCATATGCGACTAATCCTTACAAACTAGGAAGAAGGATCCCGAGGTTTGTCAATCTCGAAATAATTATTTCCTAATTATAAATTTAAATATATATATCTTACCACTTTACTCTTGCTAGCGGCAGCCTTGAATTTACAATGTGATTCACTCGTTGAAGAGATCAAGGACATTCGAGGAAGCTCTGCGCCTTTATCAACACGAAATCATTAACGACAACGGAGAGTTTCACTCCGTCGCCAACCCGAGCATCACCCCACTAAAACCTCTCAACGCAAACAATTGTAATCTAGTTGTAACTATAGCGACAATACTTGAACAAATGCGGATCTTTTGTAATTTATTTTGAGTAATGATCACTTTGAGTTGTCATGGCTCCTTGAATCTGCTTCGTGAATGCTTGAATCATTTCGTGAAAGCTTATTTTCAGAGGGCATGGCTAGCAATTCCCGAGGCTAGCCAGAAAACAAAGAAATTGTGGGCGGGGTACGAGCTATCACAGACGGTTTTGTGTTAAAACCGTGCAGGAAGGCAAGTATCACAAACGGTTTCGATCAAAACGCTCAGGATAGCGAGAATATCACGAGCGGTTCTACAAAAAAGCCGTCAGTGATAGGAGAATATCACGCATTTGTTCTACACAAAAGCCGCCTCGTGATATTCGTAAATCACACCGCTTTTTATTTAGAACCGTCTATGATATTCTCCTATCACTGACGGTTTTATTTAGAACCGCTCGTGATATTCTCATATCACGACGGTTTTATTCAAACCGCTCGTGATATTTGACTTCACTGCACGGTTTTTAATAAAACCGCTCAGGATATTTCGATCACGACGGTTTTGTACCGCTCGTGATAATATCTGTTATCACGCATCAACAAACATAGACGGTTCGAAACCGCCTGTGATGACGGTTCCGAACCGTCTGTGATGTCGGTTCCTGTAGTAGTGCAACAATCAATTCATCCAATTTAACGAATCATCAAAGGACATCCAGGATAAGCTAAACAACTATAACATAATCAAAAGGCCATTCACAATCTTCTAATCAACCCTATTACAAATTATTGAGACTCTACTGAACCACTTAACTTCATCAACTCATTAAACCATCAACCAAACATTCTAACCTATCACGAGAATTAAATGAGCTCAATCAACAAATGAATAAGAACATAAATAGGTCATCCATGACCACAATTAAAACATCCACCACAAAGGATGGTCACAAATTGAAACTAGAGCAATTTTCCAGAATACGAATTGTGGATAATAAGACTAGTTTATTCATTGTGGGTTGTGTTTATGTGACGTGCACCAAGTCTACCCCTTCCCATGCATGTCGCTGCCTCAAGAGGTACCTAGCAAGCACAACACAGTAAGTGTGAGTCCACGACTCAGCAAAGTGCAATAGCAAACTAACATAGCATCATAAGTAGTCAAAGAGATTAAACATTTCTATCATGAATAGCAGCATTATATACCACAGACCCATCTCTTATGATAGCATCATAGTTAGTCAGAGGGAACAAACAAACTCATCATGAACACAGCATTGAATGCTAAACAAATAAAACCATCTTATGCAGAAATGCGATGATCATGTCATGAATGCACATTCTTCACATCTTTGCAATTACTGGTAATGCCGAGTAGTGTATCCGTCGATACATACTCTAAGCTTGTGCCCTCTAGGCACAGGGATCCAAAGCCCAAACTCCAAGTCATGTAACTTTCTCACCGACCTCACCGGATTAGTTACATGACTTTCCACGAGTCTGGGGACCAAAGCCCGTCTAATGCATGACGGGGATCCAATATTTATTCAAGGCCTGTGCTCTCAAGGCACAAGAATCCAATGCCATGATGCAGAATGCACATGCCCAGTGTCATTATCATGATTCATCATTATCATCATTAGCAAGGTAGTCTCATTGCTCACCTTGTCCCATCATTCTTGCCATCAACATATAACCATTATCATGTAAGCATCACCATATAAACATCAACATGTACGCATCATCATGTAACCATTAGCATGCAGCATCATGTAAACATCTCCAAGTAGTAAACATCATCATTCAACTATGGCATTAGTCTCATCAACATTACCAAGCAATAATCAACGTCAATCAACTATGGCATCAGTCAAGTATATAATATAATAACTCATTAATAATACTTGCACTTGCCTCAACCGTGCGACAGAAGACAAAAAGGCAGAACGCTCTAGCACTGGGGTTCACCACCACCTCAGTGTTAGCCACAGCCGAATCACCACTAACACCACCATCATTCCCCTCAGGCATAAGCAAATAGCGACCCACGTACCACCATCATCATACATGTGCATCAACCAAGCATCAATCAAAGACAAGTAAAAGGTTTTATGGGTCCACATTATAACGGTGCAGATTACTCGGATGTATAATAAATCATTGCAATTGTATGAGAAATACAACTCTATTTGTAATCATAAGCTTTGGAGTTGTATAACAAATACAAGTAGATTCACTAGTATTTAGCCGTGCAACGCGAGGGAATTCGGTTAGTTCCCTGTGAAAGCAATGTCATGTTGTGTAGGTGTCCACAATGTGAAGATACAATGATTTCATAACTTGACTACTAGTATACTTTGTTGTGAATACATTTACACTTGTACTTTGCACTATTCCAGAATAGTTCACATTGGTAGACCAAAATATGTCACAAATAAAGATACAATAGATGTGTGTGACCTGGAACCATTTATATCCAACGAAAGAACAAATCAGGGTCGCCCTACGACCAAATCCAATGGTCCAGAACACACCAAATAAGATGATTCACACGGTTTAAAATAGCAAAGTGTTATCCCAATATTAAGTGCGGAGAAAAACGAGTATCCAACAAGAGCATATCCGCGTCCGTCTCTTACACAAGAATCCGTAGGCATCGAACCAAGCTCTAAGCTACTATTAATTCACGAGTCACACTATGTATACGAATGAGCAGAAATCTCCACTATCTTACAATTAAGTAAATTAGGCTCTACCGTACTCAAATGAACCAATCCATATCATAATAGAATAAAATCTACTGATGGCAACACATTATCCACATATCGAAACTCAGAAGCAAAACAGATAGATCATCTTACTTGATGCTAATATCAAAGTGCTCCGGATACCAAACCAAAGCAACCAAAGGACATCAAGCATTTCGACATGTCCTCTCAAATTGTAAAATCACATCCGGGAGGGCATCAATTCTTGGATCGCAGAATCAAGGAGAGATGCAAACATTGGAAAAGTTGTTTCTCCTTCATGTGGCATATCATCCTCCAATTTTGATCGATTTCAATGTTGACCCCGCAACCAAATTACTACCCGAATCAAACGCAGATTCGAGGAGGAACCACCATCCAAAGGATGCTCTTCTATTTACCGATCCAACAGCTTTTCCATCCAAACCATCGATGTCAATAATCGCCACCTCCTGCTTGATTTCTTCAAGGAGTAAACCAACGATTTGGTCGCCTCTGAATGGCTGTTTCCATCACACAATAGCCTTGCTCCTGATTAGTGATAGTGCCCCCATATGTAGTGATCCAGTAACATGATTCACCTTCTGCTTTCCTTCAACCTCCTAATTAGTGGATAAGCACTCCATGTCAAAGCAATGTAGTTCTGCTTACCGTGAGGCGCCCCAGGGGCTCAAGTGGAGTCGTCGAGGCAGGGACCATGCCGGCTGGGATCTCCGAGGGAAGCGGCATGAAGGTCATCTCCGGCAATGGCTCAGAGGCCGCCGGCGCGGAGACGGAGGGGGGTAGCGGAAACCGACGGAGGGGAGGAGCTGGGCGAAGGAGGCGTGCCGCGGAGGATCTGGGGCAGGACCGGGAGGAGGAATCCGATCCACCCGACCACCGCCCGCCACGCCTACGCCACCGCCTTCCCTCACAGCGCGCTCGCCGCCGCTGCGATCGTGAGTACACCTCTGCTGCCGCCATGGCCAGGGCGGCGCCAAGCGCTGGAGGGAGCGGTGCCACCTTCTAATGGGGGCGGCGCCACCCACTGGAGGAGAGCGGCGTGGACGTGGGAGGCGGCAATGGAGACGGCGCGAGAGAGACACTGGAGTGTGTGGCAGCCCAGCGTGGGGGGGAAGGGAGCCAGGGGAAATGTTGGGGGCGGCGGCCAGAAGAAAGAATAGGGTGGCGGCTGGGAGAATTATTGACTAGGGTTTTCAACTCTCCCTTAAATGGGTGTGAGACCTATGCCTTCTTGGGCCATGGGCCAAAAGGCCCACCGCTATTCCTCATTTCCCACTAGATTCTAATTATTATTATTATTAATAATAATTCATTAATTACTCCTTCACAATACAAATATTACAAAAAGGCAGTCTGACATGTCGATAAAGTTGTACATCCCTACAGGGTTTAACCTACTCGAGTAGCCACGTTCTTGGTAATGACAATGCTTGGTTAGGTCGTGCAAGAATTAGACTACAACATTTTCATTAAAACTTGAAATTGGGTGGTACGAATGGGTAATTCATGCTATGTTATGGTGGCTATTGGGAAGTCACCTCTAGGATATTAATTATGCTTATAATTGTTGTCTCACTGTTATTTAAACATTTAAAAATAGATTTGACAAATTGCTTTACAGTCTATTACTCTATTACAAAGAAAACTGCTTTATGCTGAAAATTGCTTAGTGTAGTAGCCTTTCCTTTGATACATGAATGCATCTATATATTCTTTTGCTTGTAAGACTTGCGAGTACAACTTTGTACTCAACCCGGTTGCTGCAATTTCAAAGGAGGTTGATCTCTAAGGGATCGACTATTGTGAGACTGACTTCGTGCAGGACAACTACCTCAGTGGGTTTCCGGTCGATTGCCTTGTGGGTAAGGGCAGCCAGTTGGCTTTTATTTATTGCCATCTTATGGCTTTTGCTTCTACTGCAACTTTAGTTATTTATCTTGTCATTTGGTTGGTCGGCCCTATTTGTGTAATATGAACTTGTATGTCTTTTGGATGTTGTAAAAGTATGTTGTTATCAGTATTGTAATCTTGTGTGGAATTGATGCTTGATTTTGTGAGGTCTATGTGTACCTCTATCCTGGGAGGTACATGTTACACCGAGAGTCGAGTTATTTAATTTGTAATGCTAGGACCAATTGGATGGTTAAGTATTACAAGTTAAATACCTTGAGTTCTCACAAGATTGTTATGATTTTATGTGTCATCAGTTGGTCTCAACCAATGATGATGTATAATCCTTAGACCTAAAATCATCATGGTTTCCTACATGTAAAATAGTACACTTAGGGGTTGCCAAACGATACTCTGTAACTAGGTAGTTATAAAGGTAGTTTTTAGGTATGCTATGAAACATGCAGAGGAATGTGACTGGTCAGATATGGGATTTGCCCCTCCCAACATAACAGGGGAGATATCTCTGGGCCCCTCAATGTGGTCGGATAAAAAAAGTGCATGGCCGTGCCACTAGTGGTCGAAGAGTCGACCACATTAAGTTATCCAACACTTGATCGAGAAAGAATTGAATATTCCATGGATGACATAACATCTCTGTAATACTCCAATTTATTCTGATGAAGAAAGCAGTCAAAAGAGAAATTAGACTTTAGAGGAGGAGAAATCTGCAATTCCTCGGCAACCTGGGCCTCGGGCCTTGGCCTAGGAGGCCCAAGAAGGGCCGGCCACTAATAAAAGGACGGAGAAACCCTAGCCCACCACTGTAGCACTAATGCTACAGTGCTCTGCCACCACTACAATACTGCTGCAGTACATGCCCTCCTCCTTGCACTCCATTGCTCCCTCTTGGTGGTGCTCTCCTCTTGCTGTCGGCCAAGGAGAAAGGTGGAGGGAGAGAGGAGAAGAAGAGGAGAGGAGCACCTCACGGGGGATTTAGTGGGCACACATGTCTTCAAGGGTAACGAACGACTCCTCGCTAGTTGGATCGAAATAGATTCGTAAATTGCTATGATTAGGGGATCGTTGTTCTGCTGCGATTAATTTCAGAAATCTGTTCAATGCTTGTGCGTCATTTTTCGTGTAGTTAAATTCCGAATTGGAGGATAGCATCTCCTAGAGACTTGTGGGGTTTGTCTTCAGCTTTCCATAGGTTCAAAGATCACCCCATTCGGAGTTGTGTTCTAGAAGTTACGTTGGTTTCATTATTGCTGTCCAGAAATTCTGACGAATATTAGTAGTTGTTTTGTTTATTAAATAAGAATGTGTTAATGGTTGATTCAGGGAGTTTACCCAACATGATTGTCGTAGAAAATTTCTTAAGCTTTTTAGATTGTTAAAAATCATGAATTTTGGTTCATCCATTTGAAAGATATGAATTTTCTTGTACTGCTGTTTATTCTGTCTATCATATTATAGTTTTAGATTTTTCATCTGTTTATTAGACTCAGAGGTTGGCCGAATTAGAGAGTCTCGCCAACTAGGTTATTGTAGAGGATTTCGTTATCTTTCCAGATAATCTGATATTGCACTTTTATGAGTTTCCGAGCGAAAGATATGTAGTTTTTAATGCTGATGTCCAGTATAGCTTCCTACTAGAATGTCGTCTAACTTGAGTAGAACAAGTAGTTAAACCTTGGGTTTTGGGAAGACAAGGTAGAGCGTTGTGAGTAGTGTCTTGTTATCACGTCGTTCTTATTTGAGTAATTTAATTGTGTAAGAGGAGAGAATTCGAGATTAGTGGCGTCATCCTTGCCTCCTAACGTGTCGCAACGTGAAAGGCAAGTGCAATTAGTGGTAGAACAATTAAAGTGATTGTTCATGAATGTTCATATTATGATATTGATTGTTCATGAATGTTTGTTTCACGATATTGTTCTTTACTTATGAATGTCGCTGCTAGTCATTACATGTTTTTGTTGGATAAATGATTAGACTCATATGCATCATGTTATTATCCTTGAGGCTTGGCCACGTGGTGACCAAGTATTGATTTTGAGATCCCTATCATGTTTTGGACGGGCTTGAGGTCCCCACATTCATGGAGTGTGGGCTTATAGTCCCTGTGCTAGAAGGCACAGGCATGGGTATGCATCGACGGATGCATACTCCGCATTACCGGTAAATGCAAAGAGAAAAGAAAAGAGTGCATCATGGCATTTGCATTGCATGAGCATATGATCTAGTTTATTATAAAGAATTGTGATTGGATGATAATGTCAGAGTTGTATATTGAATTACTGTATTTAATGTACTTTGCTGAGTCATGGACTCACACTTGCTGTTGTTTATATTTTTATGTACCTCTTACGTGGACGTCATGCATGGGAAGGGATAGAAATACGATCTGTTGCACACTTCCACGAACCATTCATGAATAATTAATTTTGGATTATGAATTCATAATTGAGCCAACTGCCAAGATGATTTCTATTGGTTATGTCTTATGCATCTGTTGCTTTGTAATAGTTGATTAGCGTCTTATGGAAGTTTTTATGATTATGATTTAAATTGGATGTTTGAGTTAATTGATTATGTTATTGTTATTTGTTAGGACCTTCTGTATGGTTAATTATACAAAGAAGGCTCTGCCGAAATTTAGCATAATGTCTTAGGTTTTAAATTGTTACTTTGTTATTTTAGTAACATTCTAGGCTCATGTTGGGCTGGGGTGTTACAATCTCACCTGGAGTTCAACCAGATATCGTGAGGCAAATGGAGAATACACGAGAAGGTCATTCAGTTCGATCATATACGGACTAGTCGTATGGAGATACGAGCTAGTCGTAGACGAGTCAAACATAATCACTAAGTAGTCGAAACCTGGTCGTAAGGAGTTACGAACTGGTCGAGACTAAATATGAACTGGTTATATAGAGATACAAGATGGTCGTTAGTGATAAGGACTTACTCGTAGATCATATTGCATTAAGGTTGTCATGTTGGTTCGAAGGTGGATCCCATCCGAGATCATGTAAAGAAAGGAAATTTCGTAGGCCAAAATTCACACTTATCGGACCTATGTTGTTATGGCGAACAGAAGAGATTTTGTTTGTGACCTTGTAGATGTTTAGGGAGTTTAGCTGCTGCCCCTTCCTTTGATCTCCTAATATTTCATTTGAACACATATCCGAGTAAAACTCTTTCCAGCCAATACCAACTGAATTGAATTCCTTCCCAAACCTCTCGCCAAATTGTCCAACTTGATCTCTTGGTTGGAAACATGTGCAACATGGACTCATGTTGCATGCATGCCAAACCATCCAAAATCAGAGCAAATTTGGTTAGGGAATCGATCTCCTGGTTGCACTCGGCCACAAATCCCATGCATGTACGCTTGCAATGACTCCGCCCCTCGCGCACACGTTGCATGCATTGCTTGCCCGTGCTCCGTGTCAACCTCTTGGCTCGCATGTGCCACACCCACACGCATGCCATCCTGACATGTTGCATCCTCCTCTTCCTTCTTCTCAGAAAATTCTGAAATTAATTCATGCGAAACAATTTGTACACAAGAATTAACTTCAGTAGTAGGGATAATAGCCGCGGCAGCAGCATCTCCCCTCCTTCAAGTGATATCGTCCTCAGTTTCAACTTCATCTCCAAGACTTCATTTGCAACTTGAACGGGGGCTGAACAATTTTTAGCAGGCTCAGCCTCCTTCTTCTCTTCTTCCCATGCCCTCCTCTCTAACAACCTCTTTTTTCGGTCAGCAACAAATAGTTGCACATCCATTGGAATAAACTGCATTCATTTTCCCCTTCAAAAAGTAATGTGTGGTACACCTATGCAGAACAACATCTTCACCTTTGCACCACAGTTTCTGTAACATCCCAATTTTCTGGGCTTTTCGAAAATTTGCAAAATAAAAATAACCATTTGATTTTATTGAATTGCTAAAGCTTAACTTGAAATTTAGAAATCAGAAATAATTTAATATGAAATAATCAAACTTCAATAAATTCAAATTTTGTTTAATTGGGTTTTCTGGTATTTAAAGTCAAAAATATTATTTTAAGTATTTTCTGGATTTTAAAAAGGGTTTTCCTTTTGTCCCAAAGTTAAAATTAATTTATTTGCAAAATTAAAAGCTAAAGTTAAGCTGTAAATATTTTTATTAAGTTCCAAATGGTTAAAGAAATTTTTGCAGATTTTTCTAGAATTTTTGGGCTTTATTAACTATTTTCTAAAAAGCCTTTTGCTTTTCTGGCATTTCTTTTAATCAAAAAGGAATTTAAAACCCCTTTCTCGCTTTGGGCCGATTTCTTCCCCTCGGCCCACTCCCTTTCTCCTTGCGCGACCCACACCAGCCCGCTCTCCCCGCTCCCACTCCTCTCTCTCTCTCTCTCTCTCTCTCTCTCTCTCTCTCTCTCTCTCTCTCTGTGTGTGTGTGTGTGTGTGCACGGGGCCCACCCATCAGCCTCCTCCTTCCCCTTTCTTCCCCGTTCTTCCATTTACCCCCTGTGCGCAGAACCGAGCCGGCCGCCATTGTCGTTGACGCGAGCTCCATCCAATCCCGTGAATCCTTCGTCGAATCTCCATGAAAACGCGCACATTGACTTCCCCGTTTCTCGCCAACCCTGTTCCATCCATCATCTCCCTCCTTTTTCGCCCGATTTTGCTGGAACACGTGAGCTCCGCCGCGAATCCCACCGCCGCTCCGCACTCGACCTCATCCCTCCGAACCTCCCTACGCCCTATAAAATGAAGCACCGAGAAGCCCGTAGCCACCTCTTCCTATTCCCCTACTCCCCCTCCATCTCTCGCTCAAGCCCAACTACACTTCAAGGTTTTCGCCACCAGCCGCCGAGCAACGTCGTCACCTCTAGCGCCGCCACCGAGGCTCCTCCGCCACCAACGCCTCCACCTTCGGCATCGCAAGGCCACGGGCCACCCCGTGCGCACCTTCTCCTTGTTGGAGCCCCACCAGAACATCGCCGCCACCACCGTTTCTTCCTCCTCAGCGCCGGTCTTCCCTTGGTGCCGCGTCGCCAAAACCGTGAGCCCCGTGGTCGCGTCGCCTCCCTCTAGCCGACAGTACCCTCGCCGCCAACTAGCTCTATGCCATTCGCCGACGATCCTCGGGCCGAGCGCACCACCACTCGGGTGTCGACGTGGCCACGCAACCTCGGCACTAGGTCACGGGCCACCTCAGCCCTCCGTTGACGTGGCAACCTAGTCACGTCCACATGGCGCTGACGTGGTTTATCCATTTTCCTTTTGAAAAACAAATCGGCTGAAAATCCTTTAATCCAACCGCAGACGTCAGCCGACGCATTAAACCAATTTTCCTTTAGAAAAATAAATCCTGAAAATCCTGATTTTCATCATTTCATGTGTTTTTCAAACTTCCGAGAGCACGTTCTCCTCCGTTCAAGCTCCAATTCGAGTGATTCAAATTTCTAAATTTAGTACCTTTCATTTGGTTCTAGTTTGGTAATTTTTGGATTTTATTTTTATTTGTTTTATTTATTTGGCTTTGTTCGCACGTATAGATTCCGGCGTTTCAGAAGAATTCTTGGACCTGACGACCGAAGCATCTCAACTCTTCAACGAAGGCAAGTCGTAGACCTTTGATCATGTCGTACCCAATTTATAAAATTATACTGTTTGATATAGACATGCATGGCTACTTGTATAAAAATTGTTTCGGGAATAGTTAATTACCTAATTGCCATTATGCCTCCTTGATAAATTGTGAATGACATGTGCCCTTGAATGACATAAATCTTTGGACACCATAGGTTGGGCTAATTTTAGTTGGACATATTTTAGTACCAACTTGGGTATCGTTTTTGCTTAGCCATACTTTAGAGATACGATGGATTCAGGGTCACATACTCAAAGAATGATTAAACTTGACTTAATGAAATATGGAATTGTGGCGTGACCACTGTTAAAATTTGTTGTGCCATGGAAAGGGTTGCCATTTAGTCAGGATGAACCAAAAATGATTTATACTCGGGCGAGTGATCGTGCAGTAAACGGGATGAATTTGGGATGTGGTTGCCACGCCTGAATAGTCACTAAGGACTTAACTTTGTGCGCCATTGATCTGGGCCATACCGTGCAACCACAAGTCTATTTATGGGGTGGACCGGGCCAACTAATTAGCAATACTTTGAGTCAGTTCTATTTGGATTGATAAGTGGTGCAAGAGGGGGCCGGGACGGCGAATCCTTAGTGAGCAGAACCGAGTCAAAACGGAGCTTTGTAAAAGCCTTGTGATAATCACTTAGTCGCACGCCTTCGAAAGCGTGACAGGTCTGACATTATAAGATGGTTATCTCTTGTGGGTCAAGCTGTATAACCTCTACAGAGTGTAAAACTATTCGAATACCCATGTCCCTGGTTATGGACAAATGCTGGTGATTTCACACGAGGGGTAGACTTTATCAAAAACGTTGGAATGGTTTGGATGGATCTGAGTAGTTGGTTTTGGTCGATGGTTGGGAAGTGAACAAGGTGTTCACTAGTTGTTTCAAAGAAACTTGATTACTTATGTATTAATCTTCTAAATTGTGCTTTACAATCTACTTACTATATTTACTATCAATATTGCTTTCTGCAAAATAGTCATAAAGCTATCCTTGTCAAGCCTTGCATGAATATTATTTACATACATTTTCCTACGACTTGCTGAGTACTTTAAAGTACTCATGGCTTTGCGCCATTTGTTGATCAGTCGTCGAAGAAGAACCAGGGAACACCGAGTTCTATGAGGAATACTACTTTGAAGACTATGCGAATTAGGTCGCGTCCTCCACTCGATTGCCTGTGGGCATGTCGGATGGCCACTATGAGATATTTTGGTTCCACTGCAAGTTACCTTTCGTTGTTAAGCCCTGCGTGGCAAACTTTGTAAGACTTTACCATGAGGTCCTTTTGCTACTAAGTAATATTAATTTGTTTGCTTCATCGATATTTTGTTGTATGGATATGATTACATCAATGTTGCAACTGTGTGAGCTAGCTATTGATCTGGGACTAGTTTAGAATACACAGAGGGTTTTAGAGTTGTATATCTGGGGTCTCGACAGTTTCCCACCATGATATAGCAAGAAACCATAGGTACAGGAACAACGTCATAAGAAATGTCACACGGATATGCTCCTAATGTAAGTAGTACCTTGGTTTTCGTCATGATCTAGATGACGCCTCCGTACCACTCCAGTTGGTATGGTTGTCAATGTGGAGTAGTTGGCCGCTTCATCCTCTCCACCAGCTCGATGCTAGCAGCGTTGATCGAACTTCCGTCGTTGATCGTCATGACACAAATTTTCTATCCCACTTTACAGCGAGAGTGAAATAAGCAGCTTGTGCCATCACCCTTCTCTTCATGCAGAAAGTTGCACACCAACTTTCCAAAGCTCTCCTCCGAAGGCGGTATATTATATCCATCTCCACCATGAGCAACCATAGCTCTGATACCAATTGATGCAGATCAAACCTCGAGATGAAATTAAATCAAGTAGGTTGTCTGATCTTTCATGGTGGAACAATGGCAAAAGTGCAATCACACTCCAGCGGTCTGTAGTAACACCATGTCTTCTGTGCAGTAACACTCTGACAATGGTATAGTAACATGATGTCCTTCGGTTAGTAACACTCCGGTGGTGGTGTAGTAACACTACATCTTTCGTATAGTAACACGACTTCGTAGCATAGTAATGAGCTTGATAGCGTGGTTGAATCGCACTAGATCAATAAGAACAGAAGTAGAAGTGATCAGTCATGGCCTCCCAAGCCTTGAATAATGATTGATCATGAATTAAAAGATTGAATCGTATAGATCCACGGAAAATCTCAAGCAAAACACGCCATTGATATGCGCCAACTCTCACAAACCCTAGATGGGGAAACGTCAACACACGATACACAGGGATAAACCCTAAGAGCACATGGCCTAAACACACATGTGTTTTAAATTCATGATTTAACTCCCCTTTTTTCATTGGGCGTCCCCCATAGGCTTATATATCCAACACACGCACTAAGGCCTTAAGGATGATTAGGACTCTAACACATGTACTGTAACATCCCAAAATCCTAATCTTGGGATTAAGTAATAAAAATGCATTAAAAAATTTCCTTGAACATTTGCATATGGGTTTTGCTGTTTTGAAAATCTTATGTTGGTTTTTTTAAAAAAATATTTCTTGAGTTTCTTTAGGTGCTAAAAAGGAAATAGATAGAACGAAGTGAAATTTCTCTAAGTAAGAGAGTGGTTTTGGGCTTTTGTCCCAGGAACCCTTCAACAAATTTTTCTATATGAAATTTTGTTTAGAGAAATCCTTAAGACCTCTTAGGATCAGTACCTCGTTTGAATTTTGTAGCACCTCGTTTGAATTTGTAGAAATTCATGAAAGGTGTGAGCATCTAAAAAATTTATGGTAGGAACTACTTGAGCCCAGTAGCCTACACAAAAAATTTTAGAATTTTTGGACTTCGTTTGGGTGGTGAATTAAATCGACAAAGAAATCAGCTGATAATTCAAAACCCTAAAAGCATGTACTATTCATCGGGCTCGAGTCAAAACACCCTGGTCGAACCCAACCTCCTTCACCAGCGGGCCAAGTCAAAAGAAGCGCAAGCAATTTTCACCGTTAGATCTAAAACCAATAGCCCAGATCAATTATAACCTTTGGACTGTCCGAACCACACGCGCATTTGGGTCGTTCATTTCTTTTGATCGGGGCAGCCCAGTAAACAAAGGCGTGCACCGTTAGATCTGTTTTGAACGTATCAGATTGAGTGGGCCGTTCGGACCGTCCGAACAGAACATCTCATCTGAGCCGTTAATTAGAAAATGAACGATCAAGATTAGTTGGGCCGTTCGGACCGTCCGAACAGTGCAATTAATCTCAATCATTCACTTCTAATCAGACAGTTACGATTTGGTCTCCACTTACCACTTTGGTTGAGCCACTGGCTGGTGGGCCCCGTGTGTAGGACTCATTGTCCACCTCGTGCCCGGGAGCTCCAGCACAGCACCTTGTTTAGCTCCGCCGCTCACCGTTTTTGACCTCGCCACACATGGTTTTGCTGCAGCTCAGCTACTCCTATCGCATCACCATTCATTGACGTGCCCATACCTGCCCGTGCCAACTTGAAGCTACCCATACAACGTTGGATTGCTCCGCCTCTGTTGCCCATGGTTGCCTGAGCCTTTCTTGCTCTTCTCCGCCGCTCAGCCTATAAAAAGGCCACCCCAAGCTTCGTTTCCTTCTTTCCAATCTCGTGCACTCACCCATTTCTCATTTCATCCACTCAATAGAACCCTAGAGCCCCAAGAGCGGAAACCCTAAAACCACAATGCGCCATCGTCTTCGTCTCTGGCGCCGTGAAGGGTTTTATATCATTTCTTTCGCATCACTTAACACCTTGAGCATTTCCCCTCAAACAATTTAGCTTTTGATCTACAGGAGCTTCTGTTTGGGGCTTTCTTCCTCGTCTCTGGCCAAAACCACCGCGAAGACCTCACCGGCGATTCAGTGCATCTCGAGTCAATTCACTGCACCTAGAGCATCGCCAAGACTCACTAACGCTTATACGATCATTGGATTTTATTCTTCTCCACCTGGGTTTCTTCTCCACACATGATCAACCTCGCCACCACACCTCATCGTTGACAACGCAACTCCAGCCACCTCAACCTCTCCGCGTCATTCCGGTAGACTCCTAATAGTCCCTAGATACTTATGCGCACATTAGTTTGCCACGGGCTATGCTAGTTTGCCTTGTCGCGTTTTGTCGTAGTTGTTCTCCGCTGCGCAAGACGCCACCGCGTTAAGCCACCTCGAGCCATCTATGTCGATCGACGGCGGTGCGCATTAGTGTGTAGAACCCATTCCAAGCACTCACTTGCCTCGCCGTGCCTCACATCGCCGACAAATAGCGCAGCTGTGAAGCACCACTGCACGGTACCACTGTAGCTCGTCATTGTCGAGCTTAATCCAGCCATTAGGGCTAAACCAATCTTTAACTGTGTAGTTAGTTCGAATTAGTCTCTTACATGTGGGACCAAGCTTTTAAGTTAACTGAACCGTTAACCTTGCTTGACTCTATGACATGCGGGCCTCCACAGTTTAAGTGCACAGTGAAACCCTTTGGGCCGTCTCATTGACAGTAGGCCCCACCTATCGGTTAAACCAGAAATCCAATGGAAAGTAGAAAATATGCTTTCAGTTATAACGGGAATATGCCTTCTCTGTTAGAAAACGTATTTTCTATTTATTCTGGATTTATCAAACCGAGTGTAGTAAAAGCTTAATAACTTTTGCTACACAACTCCAAATTTAGTGATCTCAGTCTCTAAATTTGTCTAAAATCTTAGTCTACCTGTTTTTTGTAAAAATATCTGCTTTTGGTTGCTGTTTATTTTGTTGGATGTTATTTTAACTCTTTTCCGGCTCTTTTTAGACGTCGATTATTGGGGTTTTTCTTGCGACGATCAATCTGTTATACCTCCAGAACAGCAAGAGCAAGGCAAGCACCCCCTTTGATCATATTGATCCCAGTATTCTACTTATTGTACTTTGTTTTGCAAATCCTATTATGCATGCGTGTATTTCTTGTGTAAAAATACTATTATTGGGAAATTGGTAGTTGTATTCCTACTTGCTGCATTTGTCTCCTTGAAACATTGATCTCTTACTGTTGTAACCTTTAGAATATGGGTTAGACAATATGTAATGTCATTTGGGAGTTTTGAGTGCAGTCAATGCACAAATGCAACTAGAAGCAATAGAATTTTCTGAAATTTGATAAAAGGACAATATGTTAATTTGTGAGTTTGGGATTATTTTAAAAAATGTCCAGAGGAGTTACCTCTGTTATTTTATGAAAATGACATGAAAAACTTTAGTCTTTAGACACGGGCAAGTTATTGTTGTATTCTGAAAACGTGGGGATTGAAACTCACTAGTAGATAGGGTGGAGATCTTGCCCGTAGTCGATTAAGGACTGAAGCCAACAAATCTGGGACTAAGACCTAATCGTACAACCATATGTGCTAGTGTGGGATGGTCGTAGCTAACTAAGTTATCGAAATCTTAGCCTTGCATGACAAGAGGCGTATAGTGCGCACATTGTTGGGAGGACCGTAATCTTGACACAATCGCTAATGCCTCACTTCGACGGGTTTCCATCCAGGCGAAGTGAGGGACTTTCTCAACGGGTTTCCATCCGGGTGAGTAAGGCTCCTCATCCGATGTGTTACTATGTTACTATCAGTGTTGTTATTATTATCCCGACAGATGAGGATAAAGATTCGCAGGGCTAGTGCAAGGTTAGGACTAGATAATGTAAAGGTTGTGTCACGAACTCTAGGTTGCTTACCTTCGGCAGTGAGCAACGATATAGAGATATTTCAGGCAACTGGAATATCGCGTACTATGGGTAAAGTTGTACACCTCTGTAGAGTGATAAACTATTCGAATAGCCGTGCTCGCGGTCAAGAGCATGCTTAGTGCGGCTGGTATGGCGATAGCTTTTGTTTTCCAAACTATTTTGTCACAAAATGTCGAGGTGATGACATGGGGTTTTACCTTGTTGAGTTAACAAACATGTCTATGGTTTGTTGCTATGTCTATAGCCGATTGTCATTCTCTGACTGATCTGCTATTTCCCTAGCAGTATTGCCATGTCTATGGTTGAACATGAACTTGTCAGTGCCATTTCCATGGTGAAACATTGATTATATTTTTCCTTACAACCGGGTAGGGTTGTAAGTGTTTGTTGTTACTTATTCAGTTACTTTATTTACTGTCATGTACTTAATTTTTCATAAACTGCTCTTTCAAATTCCGTTGCCAATTAATACTTATGATTATTGCAAATAAACTTGGCTTTGAGTAAATGAACTTGTAGAGTAGAGTCATACACTTGTTAGCCTTGCATCTAATACAATTTTTCGATACACTACAAGTCTTGCTGAGTACACAAGTACTCAATCTTGCTATTGTTGTTGCTTTAGAATTTGCAGATGATCCGACGCCTGACGACGAGTTCTTTACACTTGGCACCGAGGGGTTCGGTGACGGGTCTACTTAATTAGGCCTTGTTTCCTTGTCGGTTGCCTGAGGGATCAGATGGGCATGCCGCTGGACTTTTGCTACTACTACTATATCTTCCGCTGCTATTTTACGTTCTCTGATGACTACTTTTATTTGGTCGGTCGGCCATGGGTTGTAATAACTCTTGTAATAGCTTAAGTAGATTACACCATTTTGCTTTACTTTAGTATGTGAATGTATGAATGTGATGCCAAATGTTGTGAATGTGTGTGCTAGCCTTTATTCCTGGGACTAGCACAGTATACACATAAGATCCACGGGTATTCCACGCCCGGGGGTCTGATAGTGCTTGGTATCAGAGCCATACTGACTGTAGGACAAGCCCTAGGTAGAATGGTTAATAGTTTAGACTTAGAAATAAAATTTTGCCAACTAATCTAACCATAGGAATGGTTCTTAAATCTTAGAAAGGATTGCTAATCTTTTCCCTCTTAGCATTCTTTCTCATCTAAAAGATCTTTTGGTCAACTCATCTCATCTTGTTCAAAATAATTTTAGTTTTGAGAGATGGGATGCTCTCTGAAAATGAAAATATTAAACTACTTTTAGGACTTTAAAAACTAAGCCAAAGTGTGGTCAAAACATCCCCACAAAGTCCTTTTTGATGTTGTTGTCTTCGAACTACTAAGGATACCCCTTAGCCCTCTCTTTTCAAAAATTTCAGAATGTGTTGCTTGCTGAAATTTTTGTACTGTACTATCTTATTAAACCTCCCTCCCTTCATTTGGAGTTATTTTTGAAGTGAAACTATAAAGGTCTACTTATGTAAGGACCAAGGGGTAGAAATACCTGTTTAACAGCCCTAAGGGATTAGTAAGTGAACCTAGGAATGGTTAAAAGTGTGTACTGAAAATTCTTTCCCAACTACTACCTTTCTTATCCATAATTCTTGTCATTTGATCTTTAACTCATCTTCTCTTTATAATTGTGTAGATGGTCAACCAGTGGGAGCCTCAGTACCGCACGAGTGCCTTTGAGGAAGGCATGTTGCAGCATACTCTTTGGGTGATGTTGCAGCACATTGAGTGGCCACACACTCTGCAATACACAGTCTACAGCGCACCAGCGAGTGCAGCCTCCACTGAGTATCTCACCTAGGTGCTCATCCAGGAGAGGAACTTCGGCGACCCAGCTTTCTGTTGCTACGAGAGAGGCTCTACTGTTCGGATGTCCCTGCTTGACGTGGCCTATGTTGCTATCGCTCGATCATGACACGAGTGCCAAGACTGCAGAACCATTCTTTCACTTCCCACAGAGCTCTGCATCAGAGGAGCCTACCTACCCGGTAAAGGGGAGACAGTTCCTTACACCTCACCTGCACCTCGCAGGCCTAGTGAGGTCACTTGATTGATATCTCTGTCAGGTGTCTCGCGAGCTTCTGGAGTCCCATCAGAGGATCTGCACATTGGAGGACAGCATCGCTCCTATGGTAGCCTAGGGTTTCTTTTCCCGGGAGCTATTATATGGAGAGGATGCAGTACTGGCACCTGCTGAGGATCTACCTCAGCCTATCACTCGTCTGCAGCCCCGCACCCGACGTCCTTGTATGTCGGCCATCGGACATCGCCGCCGGGTGATGGCTATCTATGCAGATATATTGGTTCCTACACCACCGTTGCAGCACTTTTGCCACCGCCTTGCTGGACTTGAGGATATTGAGCCTCAGAGTAGTCATTCCTCCGCTGCCCCTGAGTCCTCGGGAGCTACCCAGCATGACTAGATGGACTAGACTACTGCAGTCTGCATAGAGCTCACTTGTAGGTCTATTAGTGAGCACTTTTGGACGTTTTGTAGACGTAGCTCGAGGTGGGACCTCGTTGTACTTGTTGTAATATGCTACTTGTTGTGTTCTGTTTGCCCTCTTTTGCATTTTGGAACAACGGGCATGAGTGCCATGTAATGTTTAACTAGTATGTTAATATTCATGTGTGCTGTCCTAAGTTTTAAAAATATGCATGCTACCGGTTATTTTAAGTTACCTTAGTTTGGGATGAAGTTGCTTACTGACCCACTTAACTTATGCTCTTTCCCTCGTATCCTACGAACAATTGTTTACTCTACCTGTTGATTTGGTCAGGATGCCAGTAACACGCTCAGTTCGCCAACTCATGGCTGCAGGAACCCCTTTTGGATCCTAACTTCCAGAGAATGAAACTCCTATGCCTTCGTTACTTAATCCCCAACACCCATCAGCAACAACAGAACAAGCAGATCGACCTCGGTCTCAACAAGCATTTCTGAAGAAGTTACGCCACCGCCGTCCACCATGGCTCAAGTGCTTGCCATGATTGATCAAGGACGGTGGACCAACACTCTTTTGCTTCAGCAGTTGGTTCAGAACACTACGGCCCTTGGCACTGTCGTTGGAGGAAATGGAACTGCGAACAACCAACCCTCATCTAGGATGGGCGAGTTTCTGCGAACTCGGCCACCTACTTTCACATCAACTGTCGACCCTCTTGACGCTGATGATTAGCTTCATACAGTAGAGAATAAGCTGGTCATTGCACAGTGCACCGATGAAGAGAAAGTGTTATATTCATCCTATCAGTTTCAAGATGCAGCAGCTGCCTAGTGGGAGAATCATCAGGCCATGCTTCCAGAAGGCTAGACTCTTACTTGGGCCGCTTTCAAAGAAGCATTCTGTAATGCCCACATTCCTTCAAGCGTCATGGATATTAAGAGACAAGAGTTTCATGAACTTCGACAAGGGAACCAGACTGTGATGGATTTCTTGCACCATTTCAATTATCTTGCTCGCTATGCAGCCTCTAAGATATCCACAGAGGAAAGGAAGATTGCTCTTTTCCAGGAACGACTTAATGACGAGATGAAGTGGTCACTCGCTGCCCATGACGTCTCCAACTTCCAGGATTTGATCAACAAAGCTATTCGAGTTGAAGATAGCACTCGATCAGTTGTTGAGAGCCGCAAGCGCAAGTGGCTTGCACAAAAAATCAGCTAGCAGCAGCCAGCCGAAACCTTGAGCCTGGCAGCCGTCAAATGCTCGCTCTTCTACACCACCATCACAAAGATCTCAAGCACCAGCTCCCCGTCCACAACAAGCCGCGGTTCAACACTATAACCGCCAGAATCAGCAGTCCAGTACTCACAATCCGGCAACCAACATCACTTGCTTCAACTGCAATGAGCGCGGACACTATGCCAACCAATGTCCAAAGAAGAATGCTTTAGCACCTCGACCTAAGCCATCGGGTGTTCAGCAGTGACCCCAGGGCCCTGCTCAAGGCCCCGGCGGATAGCAAGCGCCCAAGCTGGCGCAAGGCAATGGACGTGGTCGTCTTAACCACACTACTGCTGAAGAAGCCGACGCATCACCTGATGTGGTAACGGGTACGATTCTCGTGCACTCGGTACCTATCTTAGCGTTATTTGATTCTGGAGTAACTCATTCCTTTGTGTCTAAAAAGTTTGCTCTACAACAAGAACTTGAAGTTGCATCTTTGCAAAGTACCATGATAGTTCACTCACCTGGATCTGTCATGAGAACAAAATTCGGATGCCTAGGTGTTCCAATTGAAATTAATGGGGTAGGATTCAAAGCTGACCTCATCATGATAGATACACCGGGGATAGATATAATCCTTGGGATGGATTGGTTATCCAAGCATCAAGGGGTTATCGATTGCGCTAGACGAGCGGTCTCTCTAGTCAACTCCGACGGAGAGCATGTCGACTTTATTCCCACATGTGGCGCTCTGTCACAACAACCCAAACTCAATTCTATAGCAGTCCCAGAGCTTAGTCAAGTGCCCGTGGTATGTGAATATCCCGATGTCTTCCCAGATGAACTACTGGGAATGCCGCCTGATCGGGACATGGAATTGGTGGTCGACTTGATACCCGGGACAGCACCTATATCCAAACGACCTTATCGTATGGATTCTGATGAGTTAGCCGAATTGAAGAAGCAACTCAAGGAGCAACTGGACAAAGGATTTATTCGCCCCAGCTCATCTCCATGGGGATGTCCCGCATTGTTCGTCACGAAGAAAGATGGCAGTTTATGCATGTGTGTTGACTATCGCCCTCTAAATGAAGTCACCATCAAGAACAAATATCATCTTCCAAGGATTGATGACTTGTTCGATCAAATGAATGGTGTCTGTATTTTCTCCAAGATAGACCTGAGAACTGGGTATTTCCAACTTAAGGTCAAGCCTGAGGATATTCCGAAGACTGCCTTCACTACCCGTTACGGTCTGTATGAGTACACCGTAATGTCTTTCGGACTTACCAATGCTCCTGCGAACTTCATGAATCTCATGAACAAGGTCTTTATGGAGTACTTGGATCAGTTCGTAGTGGTCTTCATCGATGATATTCTCATCTACTCCAAAACTACAGAAGAGCATGAGCAGCATTTGTGTTTAGTGCTCGACAAGCTACGTGAGCATCAACTGTATGCCAAGTTCAGCAAATGCGCATTCTGGCTTAAAGAAGTCGGATTCCTAGGCCATGTTCTATCCAAAGGAAGTGTGGCCGTGAACCCAACTAAGATCCAAGAGGTTCTAGATTGGAAGCAACCTCAAACTGTTCCTGAAGTTCAAAGTTTTCTCGGTTTGGCGGGATATTACCGTCGATTTATCGAAAACTTCTCCAAAATTGAGAGACCAATGACTCAGCTTCTGAAGAAAGAAAAGAAGTTTGAATGGACAGCCTCGTGTGATGAGAGTTTCCGCGAGTTAAGGAGAAGACTCACATCAGCCCCAATGCTCACTCTGCATGACATACACAAAGACTTCACTGTATACTGTGTGCGTCTCGCCACAGCCTTGGATGTGTGCTAATGTAAGAAGGCAATGTAGTGGATTATGCCTCACATCAGCTGCGGCCACATGAAGCTAATTACCCAACCCATGATTTGAAGTTAGTAGCAGTGGTCCATGCTCTAAAAATCTGGAGGCACATCCCATCGGCAACCGGTGTGAGGTATACTCAGATCATAAAAGCCTGAAGTGTTTCTTCACACAGCCAGATCTCAACCTAAGGCAATGAAGGTGGCTTGAATTAATCAAAGACTATGACTTGTACATTCATTATCACCCTAGTAAGGCCGATGTGGTAGCCGATGCTCTAAGCCGAAAACTTCACCGCGTGAGGGCATCGATCGAAGAGAATCAACCGATGCTACATGAAGAATTTCGGAAACTCAACTTAGAAATAGTTGAAGAAGGTTATCTTGCCACCCTAGCCCTGCAACCTACTCTGGAATCGCAAATCCAAGCTGCCCAACTCAAAGATCCGGCGATAGCCAAAATCAAGCAAAATCTCCAGGAAGGCGGAAGATCAGATTTTTCCGAAGGCCCGAATGGATTGATTATGCATGGACAGCAACTTTGTGTCTCCAATGATCAAGGTATCAAAGAGTTAATCTTGGGAGAAGCTCATGATACTCCTCTCTCTATTCATCCCGGAAGCACCAAGATGTACCAGGATTTACGAAAGCAATTCTGGTGGCCCGGTATGAAGAAGGACATCGCCGCACATGTTGCCCGGTGCGACGTATGTCAACGTGTCAAAGTAGAACATCAACGACTCACGGGATTACTTCGACCCCTAAATATTCCGGAGCGGAAGTGGGATGAAATTAGCATGGATTTTATCACAGGGTTACCAAAGACCCAAAAGGGGTATGACTCCATATGGGTTATTGTGGATCGCCTGACCAAGGTAGCCCACTTCATTCCAGTCAACTAGTCAAGACCACTTATAATGGAGCCAAGCTAGCATAACTTTATATGGATAATATCATCCGTCTGCATGGCGTGCTAAAGATCATAACCTCTGATCGAGGACCCAAGTTCACTTCCCGATTTTGGGATAGTGTACATGAACTGTTAGGAACCAAGCTTTTCTTCAACATGGCATTCCATCCTCAAACCGGAGGCCAGACTGAAAGAACAAATCAAATACTTGAAGACATGTCGCGAGCATGTGTGTTGTCCTATAGCACCAACTGGGAGAAATGTTTAGCGCTCGCTGAGTTTTCCTATAACAACAGCTTCCAGACCAGTCTCCAGATGTCTCCATTTGAAACACTATATGGAAGGAAGTATAGGACACCATTGTTCTGGTCCGAAGTCGGAGAACGACAATTCTTTGGACCTACCGTCATCCAGGAAGCTCAAGAGCAAGTGGATGCGATAAGAAGACGCTTAAAAGAAGCGCAGTCATGACAAAAGAGCTACGCTGATTGTTGTCACCGTGAACTAAACTTTGAAGTAGGCGATTTTGTCTATCTCAAGGTCTCACCAAATGCGAAGTCTAGGTTGCTTACCTTCGGCAGTGAGCAATGATATAGAGATATTTCAGGCAACTGGAATACCGCGTACTATGGATAAAGTTGTACACCTCTGTAGAGTGATAAACTATTCGAATAGCCGTGCTCGGGGTCAAGAGCATGCTTAGTGCGGCTGGTATGGCGGTAGCTTTTGTTTTCCAAACTGTTTTGTCACAAAATGTCGGGGGTAATGACATGGGGTTTTACCTTGTTGAGTTAACTGCCATGTCTATGGTTTGTTGCTATGTCTATAGCCGATTGTCATTCTCTGACTGATCTGCTATTTCCCTAGCAGTATTGCCATGTCTATGGTTGAACATGAACTTGTCAGTGCTATTTCCATGGTGAAACATTGATTATATTTTTTCTTACAACCGGGTAGGGTTGTAAGTGTTTGTTGTTACTTATTCAGTTACTTTATTTACTGTCATGTACTTACTTTTTCATAAACTGCTCTTTCAAATTCCGTTGCAAATTATTACTTATGATTATTGCAAATAAACTTGGCTTTGAGAAAATGAACTTGTAGAGTAGAGCCATACACTTGTTAGCCTTACATCTAATATAATTTTTGTGATACACTACAAGTCTTGCTGAGTACACAAGTACTCAATCTTGCTTTTGTTGTTGCTTTAGAATTTGCAGATGATCCGACGCCTGACGATGAGTTCTTTGCACCTGGCACCGTGGGGTTCGGTGACGAGTCTACTTAGGCCTTGTTTCCTTGTCGGTTGCCTGAGGGATCAGATGGGCATGCCGCTGGACTTTTGCTACTACTACTATATCTTCCGCTGCTATTTTACGTTCTCTGATGACTACTTTTATTTGGTCGGTCGGCCGTGGGTTGTAATAACTCTTGTAACAGCTTAAGTAGATTACACCCTTTTGCTTTACTTTAGTATGTGAATGTATGAATGTGATGCCAAATGTTATGAATGTGTGTGCTAGCCTTTATTCCTGGGACTAGCACAGCATACACATAAGATCCACGGGTATTCCACGCCCAAGGGTCTGACATATACATAATTAATGTGTTCGACCTACACTCTAATATAAACTTCCTAAACCATACAACTCAATGTTCCTAACTTAAACTAGTGTCTTAATTCCTTTTACATCTTGGAACCAATTAAACATGGAATTAACTCATGCAAACCGACTCAACAATACTCAGATGTACCACTCTAACTTGGTTGTTACGTCGGCTCGACGGTGGATGCCATCCGAGATCATGTAAAGAAAGGAAATTTCATAGGCCAAAATTCACATGTATCGGACCTATGTTATTATGGCGAATAGAAGAGATTATGTTGCTGACCTTGCGGATGTTTAGGGAGTTTAGCTGTTGCCCTTTCCTTTGGTCTCCTAATATTTCCTTTGAATACATATCCTAGTAAAACTCTTTTCAGCTAATACCAACCGATTTTTATTCATTCCCAAACCTCTCGCCAATTTCCAAACAGTCTAAATTGATCTTTTTGTTGGAAACATGTGCAACATGCACTCCTGCTGCATGCATGCCAAACCACCCAAAATCATAGCCAATTTGGTTTGGGACTCGATCTCCTGGTTGCACTTGACCACAAGTCCCATGCACGTACGCCTGCACTGGCTCTACCCCTCGCACACACACCGCATGCATTACTTGCCTGTGCTCCATGTCAACCTCCTCGCTCGCATGCAACACACCCACACACATGCCATCTTGATGCGTTGCATCCTTATATTCTTTCTTCTCAGAGAATTTTGAAATTAATTTATGCAAAACAATTTGTACACGAGAATTAATTTCAATAGTAGAGATAATAGCCGTGGTCGCATCAACATGGCGATGACTCAGCAGATGATATTTTAAAAAAATCATTACAAAATGGGCCCGGATTTCATTGAGTGAACCTCATTCTTTCTCATCTATCCTTCCTCTCGCTCTCTCCAACTGCACTCACACGCATGCCTCTACTCTACACCCGCGTTTGCCTCGCCTTGTGAAGTGCCCTACCCGCACACCATTCTGCCTCTGCTACTCGCTCGTGCTCCACCCGCACACCTCTATGCCTATGTCAGCACCTCTTCTTGAGTAACACCCTGCCCGTACGCCATGCTACCTCTACTGCTCACTCATCGCTATGAACATCGTCGCTACTTTCCTCCCATTCTTGCCTATAAAGGGATCACAAAACAGAGCCCACTCACTCCCCTCTATCACATGATCGATCCCTCTTCTGCGTAAGACACCTGATTAGTGCTCCTCTCCACCAAGTTGCCATTACCGATGGCCACCAAAGCTCTATCTCTCAAATCGGTGAGCCACTTGGACGTTTGTTCACATCACTTTGTGTTTCACCCTATTCTCATCCAAACACCCCACCCCCCCCCTCCCAAAAAAAATATTTGATTATGTTGCTCACAGGAGTTGGAAATCAAATTTCTTCTCCCTCGCCTCCGTTCGGGTTTCACCGTCATCGTTTTGTCGTCTACAAGGAGCCTCTGTCCAATTAACTTATACCAACTATTCTCCTTAGTGTGTTCTATGTTTTGATGTGAGTAGTTATTCCTCCCAACCTTAGAAGCACCGCCTTCACCATGGCCGAACCACCATCGTCGTCGCCACCCGTCACTACCACCTCCTCGCTGCCCCACTCCCCGAACCACCACCACCATCGACTTTGCATCGTCGCAAGCATTCCATTTTTCCATTCACGGGGCTTGTCCACCCCTTCTTCGCCATTCCCCTACATAGGCCGATGCACGTGTCTTCGTTCTCAAGATGGCCCCTCCCTCTCTCTTCTTTCTCCCTATGACAAGTAGGCCCCACCAAGTAAATTTCTTTTCTCTACTCGTAAAAATTAGAGTTGGTGGTTGTCCGTCTTCCCACCCTCCCACCCTTGTCCCTCTCTACTGACATGTGGGTCATGTTATCAGCAAACTATCTTCTCACATCATGTGCTCCCTACTCCTCTCCCAACATCGCCTGCGACGCCTCCTGCGCTTCCTCCTCTATGCCCTCGCCTCCGCCTCCGCCCCCGCTCTTCTGCTTTGCTCCGCACGCCTCCCCCGCCGTTGCTTCCATCGACCAGATCTGGACGAGCCTCGCTCCCTCCTCTCCGCCGCTGCTCTTCTGCTCACATCTGCTCCAAATGATAAACTATTATATTTATAAGATATTTCATAGCAATGCATGGACACTTAACTAGTAAAAAGAAAATTCAAACTTGACACTATGACAAATGGACCCCACTACTTAAAATATTTTTTAAGCTGCGGCCATCGCCACGTTATTCGCCATGGTGGTGAAACCGCCTCAGGAGATATCTAGATGGTAAAAAGTTACGTGGTTTTATACTTCAAAAGGTTAAGTAAACAAACCACCATACTTATAGCTTGTTTGGATACATTGTGATCCGACTCAGTCCTTTTGAATTGATTCGAAATTTGAACTAAAATCTCTTTCAATTTGAAAGAATTAATTCTAACCTCTTCCTATCCGAACAAGCCTTTAAGAGTCGGGTAGACTTTTTTTTCCTCTAGAAATCTTAATCCAACGGCCAGCGGCTCCACTTAAATATCCTGATCAGTTCCTCGCCCGCGAGTCGCGACGTGCCCACCCTCCACTCCACTCCCGCCTCTGCTCCTCTCCTCCCCTCCTTCCCATGGCCGCGCCGGCGCCGCCCACCCAGGCAAGCCCCGCCCTGCGCGCGGCGCTCCTGCCAAGCATGGAGAACATCATGGCGGCGTCGCGGGCGCAGGGCCTGCGCGTGCGCCTGCGCACGCTCGGCCCCTTCTTCCGCATCACCGCGACACGCGGGGCCGAGGGGGAGGAGCTGGGCCGCGCCGAGGGCGCTGTGCGGCCGTGGCTCGGAGGCGCCGTGCTGCACCTCGACTCCATGCGGATGTCGCGCTCCACCCTAGGGGTCCCCGACCGGCCTCTGTTCGGCCTCGGCCTCTTCCTCGGCGCCGTCGCCGTCCGACATGGCTTCGACGCCGGCTGCGCGCGCGCCGAGCTGCTCGCCATCAACGACACGCCGCTCTACCACGCCAAGGTATGTGTATGTATACATATACATGCTGAACACGTAGATGAACAACTCTTATACTTGGTGCTGCTGCATAGAGCCATAAAATGGTGTTATGGTGATGCGCGCACGGTGCTCAACGTATTGCTTGAGGGCGTGTGCAACTGCTTTCACTTGTTATGTTGATTAGTGTGAAGTGTAGTTAATGAGAACTGAGAAGAAATGAATTTAGGTGTTTTAAGCATTTGTTTCGAGTTATTTGTTGGATGTCTGAAGCTTAGTAACTGTCCTTGTCGATTATCAGACTTCCGGCTGCTGCTTAATGAGATATAATGGTAAAGAATTCCAAGTCTCAGCAATTAGATGTTGATATTTGCAAATCTTTAATTGTTGGTATTGGTATTTTTTTGGATTGCTGGGTCTCAACAGAAACATGCATCATTTTGCTAGTCCATTGTTGTGGCCAGGGAAAACAATTTGGTTTTGAAATTTGTTTCAGAGGGTAACGAAAATTTCGGTTATAATTTCGGTGAGTTTTCAAACAAGCGCTTGAAATTTGACCGAAATTTGGATGAAAATGGACCGAATTTTGTCCAAATTCAAATGTTGCCGAATTTAGGACGTAATTTATCCTAATTCAAATTTTTCGGAATTTTTTTGAATGAATCGTATTTATTTTGGAGGGTAACGAAATTACCGAAATCTCGGTGAAAT
Organism: Phyllostachys edulis; assembly: GCA_036346405.1. Classification (NCBI taxonomy): domain Eukaryota; kingdom Viridiplantae; phylum Streptophyta; class Magnoliopsida; order Poales; family Poaceae; genus Phyllostachys; species Phyllostachys edulis. The sequence goes on from CM070563.1 coordinate 31,467,709, forward strand.
TGTGAACCCGGTTGTGGCTGACTTTTTCTTCTTTTTTTGTATTTTTGGCCCTGCGGTTTGTTAGTGCAGCGCATTATATGGTCTTTTTACTAGATTTTTCTTTGTTTCAGCTCGTTAAGTTCTATACAAGGTTGGGTTTCAAACCAGTGCATGAGGTAGATGGATCGTCAATCAGTGATCTTGCTCACATGTTATTGTGGGGAGGTAGAGGCACAAGAATGGATGCTGATATTGAACAACTCCTTGTGAAGTGGAGCAAAAGATTCAGGTCTCAAGACTAATCTAAAGACTGGTTAATTTTTTAGAATCAGAGATGCATTCTCTGCAGCATGCAGATTTGGATATGATACCAATACGAGGTAAAATTACTGCTTCTATTTATTTCTTAATTTATAAATTGCTTCATTTCGAGACATGGCTATGTTGTGGTCCAATTTTCACCCGCATCTACCAACCATTTGCTTTACACCCGAGAAAACTCTTAATTTCTAAGTTGCTTATAGAGTCTTCAATGTAATGAAGATTTAATTCGTCAAATTAGCATACCGGATGCTAACATAGTCATGATAGCTGTTATTTGATTGAGGGAATGTAAAGTACATTTACCCTAAAAGAACCTCCCATTTTCCGGATTTATATAGACGAGCAATTTAGAGGTATGAAAAACCGTGACCTAAATCTTTATCACCCATCATTTCATATCCAATTAACTGGTGTATGTAATATCTCGATGAGAACAAGAAATTGACACAATAGTTGTTTTTTTTTCCTTTCGAATGGGGATTGCAGCTTCATTGATATGGTGCTATTTGTTCAACTCGGCGACATGATTACTACTAGGAGTATATACTTGTATCATGAAGCTTGCAAGAAAATTCTAGAAACACCCCCAAGTTCCTGTGACAATTAAGTTAAAGGCAGTGTAAATGAGTTCCAAACAATTACATGTCAAAGCAAGCAATATTCAGTCTACCTGAAATTCATGTATGATAAATGAAGGCTGCAACGTTATTTTGTACTGTGAAGTTTCAGTCAGACACAAGGATGCTCCATTGCTGTCATGCCCTTTTTATCTTCTAAAACTATGCTGGCGATGCACTGCAACATCTAGTCTTGCTCTTGGAAGCTTCATCAGATCCACAATGGTGATAGTCCAATAGGTTTGTCAATCTATGTCGTATAGTAGTAAGGAGTTTTCCCTTTTTTACAGCCGTTCGCTGATGGATGTTGGCTCCATGTCTAAGCTGTTAAACAAGCAAATACTGTTACATCTCTCTCTATCGCTCGCTGTTGTGCTGTTGCGCTCGTGCACTTCACCACTCGAGCGATGTGCATGGTCACTCACCGATGCCACATGCTGCATGGAAATAAATTCAGAGGGCCTTGGCTGAGGCCCCTCCTCGCCGCCACATCCCCCCAAAGAACAATATTGGCTCATCATTCCCCAAAACACATCCTCCCCCCCCCCCCCACCCCAAAAAAAAGAATCCAATAAGTGAAACTCTGGCTTTCATTCTTTTACGCAAATCATCTCGAAGGACAATATTGGATCTTCACCAAAAAAACAAAGTCGGCAACAACTAGGGCAAAAGCAAATCAAATGATGCGTAATTACGGTATAGAATCCACACATGATTCTGCAAAACAGACTACATTGCTGCCTACTCACAGTCGGCAAATAGCACGGCGTTATGAAGCAAAGAGCGTATATCTACCAGCGACTTGATGCCTAATTCATTCATCAGCAAAAGTGGTCAAAAAATGGACCTAAACAGCCCAATGGTCAGACTCCACAGAGGGCCAAAACTTCGAAAGAATAACAGAACATCCGCAGAACCTATTTATTTCCCTTGGCTTTGCAAACCACCAAAGAATTCAATGTTCAGCTACCATCAACCGCGGATGATCTGATCAGGGTTTGAGCGCGAGAGCCAGCCCGAACTTGGGGGGTCTGTCCAAGGCCTTGGTGTCGAATTCACCTGAGATTGTCAGAAGTGACTTTGGCTTAACCTCATGCTGAAGAAGAGCACCAAGCTTTCCGGAGTCGTTGAGCCTTGCTTTCACAGTTGTCAGAGGGTCAACTGCGTACAGGCCACCAACAGTGAGAGTGTTCTCATTGGTTGAGAGCTTCCGGGTTAGTTCAGCCACAGCTGAGGCCTTCTGCTTCTCGTCAAAGTGATACAGACCAGACACCTTGATAGTGTCACCTTTGTCAGCCCTATACAAAATAAAGTTAATGTAAGCAATGCTTGCCCCCCAACAACAACTCGAGAATATTCAGGAATTAGAACTAATATTAACATTAACACCAAGAATAAACAGCTTACAGAATGAATGCAGCATGATAGTCTGGCTTAGTCACGCCTATCCCAGCACTGTACTTTGTAAATTTCCCAGTTGCTGTGTCATACCCCCCTTCTGCACCGAAGGCAACTCCGTGAGCGCCTACAGTACCAGAAAACTCAACCACAGGGGAGGACTTCATGCCAACCACAGTAGCAAAACTTGCATTTTCATGGAAGTATTGCAATTCCAACTGTCAAGAAATGCCAGTAGTTAGTATATGAACCACTTTAACATCATTAGGTAGACACAAGAAAGTAATCACCTTTCCAGCATTGTAGTCAGGTAGCTTGACAGAAGTCACAAGCTTTGTGGATGGCAGGGCTTCCAATACAGTCAAAGTAGTAGAGATCTGCAAAGCATATAAAAAGCACTATAGTTAGCAACTTAGTTAGCAACATGTCATAATAGGAAAAGGGTAAACTGAATACTCCAAAGAACTAACATTTGATTCTGTGTCCACTTTGATGTCAATGAGGGTGTTTTTGTGCTTGTACACTGAGCTGATATCAAGAGAATAAAGTCCTCCTTTCTTCACAGCTGTGGAGGTGAGACCCTGAAAAATCAGGAATAACATTCATCATTCAAGCATCCATTCTATTCATTTTGTACCGAGTAAAGATACTTGCTATTTCTCTATTAAAAAAAGGTACTACCAGTACAAATAAACAAACATGGTATGTAAAGAAAAAACAATTGAATATTAAAGCAGTGTTTTTTAGAAAATAACAACTTATAAGCCTGGACCTGCGCATTGATAAAGCAAAAAAGAACATAACCAACAAATTTTTAGATCCATGTGCATTAAATGATATGCTTCTGCGACTTAAACAGGTTCACAGAAATCTCCTAGAGCAAACTCTGCATCTTTGTAGCTTTCCCGATCAAGCAACTTGGTGCAGAGTAGAAATAAGACATAAATGAAACATCAAATCTTCAATGTATTACAAGAGATAAGGCAACCAAACTGCTATATAGTTTCTTCAATGAAATAGTTTAGCACCTATTTATACTAGCAAAGGTTACTGCAAATAACATAGGGTTTAACCCTCCCAAGTTCTCAGTACAAAGGTGGTTTACACTTATGTGAGAAGCCATTCCATCAGGAAGTTAGCAACCCATTGGGGACTTGGCTGAGCTTATACTCAAGGCTAGCATGCCTATTGCCATATGTTCTTTCCCAATATGTGCAATATGACAAGTGAAGCAACAGTGCAAATGTTTGTGCCAAACTTCCAATAGATGTGTTGGGTTCTTTGCTTCATGTTTATTGAATATGTGTATGGTACCAACTACCAACTTTCCCTATTCATACTACTTGTTGTATCAATCTACATAAGTTAAAGAGCATATATCACCCTCCCAATCAGGTGATAGACTCGTAGTCACAGACACGTGGTAATTAACAATGAGATTACTTGTATTCTTTCTTGGTTACAACTTCCGATCTTTTAGCAAGCCAATCAAAGATGGTGGTTAGTCACACCAATTATACTGAAGTTCTTGGTCAACTTTTTATATTTATTAGTACACTTGTTCATGGCCCAAAAAATCAATTAGCGATTACTTAAGCAGAGATTCAAAATCTAGCTAAGCAACACTTTTGCACTAATCATTCTAACACTAACCATATAGTTCATTGGTAAGTTTGAATTATCCACATCCAATAACATCTCATTTAAAATGATAGTTAAAGAAACCTATACCAATACCACAATAAGTGGAAGCAGAGATTATCAGGTTACAAAACAAGTTCTTCAACATAATGGTCGTAAGACAACGATGGTAAGCACACTAATTTCCCACGCAACAGTTTAAACAACTAAATAGACAATCAGGCATGCTAGATGATGCAACTTGTATGTAACTGCAATTTGCAACAACCAACCCAAGACATAACACGGCAAAGTTGAACTTGCGAGAAGAAATACTCAATCATTACCACAAAACATTCCTAACAAGAGCTCTAGAAATCCTTACAGATTCCATAACAGGTCACCCAGAACTCCAATATATGACTGGTAAGGGTAGTCACAGAATTCATTTCCATCCAACAATTTACTGATATTCTGGAAATTAACTACCAGAAATCAGCCAATATTACTGATCACCAATCCCCAGCCAGTCCCTTGATCCATATTCCAAATAATTAGATGCACTTGTGACCTCCTAAGCATCACTATCAAAGACAAGCTTGGTCTATAGTTGAAACTTGAATACATCAAGCACGCAAGGAAATTTGTATAGAAATATCAGGAACGATAGCTACTAATAGCTCCTTTGCCAGTAGAAAGAAAGAACTCGAGCAGATCGTGCATTCTCAGGCATATACAAGACAACCAGTAATGGTATGACTCGGATGGCGTAGATTATAATCGTGGTGCACTGGGGGCTTCGGCCGGTAGGACCGGCGACCAGGAGCCATGGCGGCGGTAAGGAGGAGATTAGGGTTTCGGGGGTAGGAGAAGAATAGGGAAACTGAAGATTTCTTTATTGATTGTCTAAGCCGAAATACCAAGCCCCTTTAATAGAGCCAGCCAAATTGATCTAACCAAATATAGGAGATTGAGCTAATCTCAATTATCCAAATATGGAGCTAATCTCCTTAACTGAATCCATTCAAATAAAAGGAAATAGCAGATTTAACTTGGAGATGAAGTCTCCATGTAATTCCTATCCTAAAGCCGGCTGTTCCACGGCTTGATTGGGTGCATGCTCACGTTTCCACGACGACGATAAGGTATGCCCCCACATAACAAGTAACCACAAATATTTTCTGCCTTGCACTTTATGGGAACAGATACCATGTTCAAGTTTTGGCGGGAATAAAATGGGAAGAGGTACCACAAGACAGTAAAAAAAAGGACTGGTCCCAGCCCCTAACTATAGACACTTTAATTCCTTGCAGAGTTACACTAGAAACTAGCACTTCACCCCAAAAATTAGAAAGGTAGAAAATGTTCAAGCACAATGTAATGAAGGCATTGTATTACCACCTGTTACAATTATGCAGTCGTATCGATCATCATTGAACTCATACATTTACTGACATTGAGACCTTGTCAAATACTGACTAAATGAAACAGCAATTCAAGACACCAAGTTTCAAACAAAAGGAACCATTTAACAAATTGCATAACATGTTCTACCAACAACAATCTAACACAAACTTCTGAAGCCTACTGGTATAGTCCACTCCAAAGATAGCACCAGAACTTATAGCATTAACTCCTATAAGTTGTACAAATTTGCAAACAAACAGTATATTCATGACTAAAATAGAATTTTAAGGTGTTTGCCATCAATTACTTGCAGAATCACATTCTGCTGTGTGAAGAAAAAAGTAATAAGCACTGTAATATAAAGGGCTTGAATTTAAGTGTAGGAAAGCAACAACATAGACTACAGCACAATTGATATTCTTAACACATGTAGATGACCTGATTTGCAGGTGGCCAAAGAAACCCCCTCCTCTATCCCTTAAGTTTAGAGATGTTATCTTTAGTTATTTCCATATCCTTTAGATTGGTTATTTCCATATCCTTTAGATTGGATTGTTATGATCATCTATTTCCTATATTAGAGAGATGTTTCTTAGGGGTCAAGTCAAGTCATCCCTATAAAAGGGATAGCATTGTATCTTCTTGAAGCAACGAAGAAATATATCAAGAGTTCCTAGTATTTCCTCTATCCCTGCCCTTGTACCAAACAGCGCGACCATACCGATGATACAATGCTATCTCTTTTATAGGATGGCTTAACTTGACCCCTAAGAAACATATCTCTAATATAGGAAATAGATGATAATAACAATACAATCTAAAGGATATGGAAATAACCAATCTAAATGATATGGAAATAACCAATCTAAAGGATATGGAAATAACTAAAAATAACATCCCTAAACTTGAGGGATAGACCTAAACTTGAGGGATAGAGGAAGGGGTTTCCTTAGCCACCAAAGGCAAGAGCTGGAGCTACGTATAGCACACACGCTACAGTACCCCCCTTGGATATTGGACCACGACACCATATGATAAGGCAAACGCTTCCAGAAGTACTGGTTTCGGACAACGTAAGGCACCACATCCTATTTTCTCATCTTGTTTCACCACTAACAATCACTCATGTTCACACCAATAATCACCACAGCCTAAACCTCACCAATTTTTTCTAATTCCCATGTAGCTATTTTCTTTTTTCCCCTCTTCCTTTACCCTAAAGTATCCAATTCACTACTACCGCAGCTAATGAAAGGGGCAATGACCATGGTTTGAAAAAAATTACCAACATGACTAAGTAACTTTGTTTTACCAATGTCTTTATCCCTATTTAACAGTAAGCACGACCAAGACTAGCAAGGCGACATGTAGCAAAAAGTCAAGCATGAAACAACAAATAAAAGGATATAAGTATTTTGCTTCGTAATATTAAACTCACTTATACAACAAGTATAAAACTGACTCAATTGCTTGGCAGCATGAAATGCTATAGCAGATGAACAATAATCAGTCACCAGCATAACCAGAAAGAACTTCTCCTTTTTCAGAGAAATCAGTAAGGATAAGTTGAACTTAACCATTTTCCTATTTTAATATTAAATATGAGTAATTAACTACTACTGTACAAATATATAAATGAAATCCCATTTCATAGCACCAGCCATTCACAGAAATTACAATCAAACATGGCATCCATCAATGCAGACTCATATTGGCATTTTGATGCAACCACCATAGAATTCTAGCAAACAGAGAAAATAGCAAACGGTAAAAGAACTTCAGAAACCACCGAATGGCCGAAATACAATAACAAAACTAACAAGCCGCATCGAGCATGCCTCCTAACAAATGGGTAAAAACGCTTTACAGCTACAATGAAGACAACAACAACAAATCACAACCAGAACACGGATTCACAAACTTTGACAACCAAATGTGCACCCAGTAGCCAATGCACGTCCAAGCGTCACAATACGCCCACATATGAAACGGTTCACATCTTCTCACCAACCAACTCAAGAAAACAACAACGAACGGAAAGCCATATGAAATGGCAATGCAGCAGCACACGTCCCAGACAGCAAGAACAGCAACACCAAGAATCTAACAAGTTAATGCAACCCTAGAGTCTTAAGCATTAAAGACGCGAGCAGCGTCGAATCAGAGAGACAAGGGAGGAGCCCGATGCGACCCGGGGGGGCGGGGGTGGGTGGCGCTTACCACCCCGGAGCCGGTGACGGTGGAGAGGGTGACCTTCTGGTCGTAGGTGTAGTCCTTGGTCAGCAGATCTGCGGATCGCCAAGCACCGAAACCAAGAACAAACGGATCAGCGAACACTCGCTCGTACAGAGATGAACAGCGACCGAATCAAGAACCGATCGGGTCGAATCAAGAACGGAGGTGCGTACCCTTGGCCTTCTTGCCGATGTCGGAGAAGAGGCCCGGGCCCTTCATGACGGCTGGGGGCTAGGGTTCCGGGGAGGCGGGCGGCGGGGGAGATGGGGAGACAGGAGAGGAGAAGAGATGGAGTGGCAGAAGGGAAGGGGTCCGCCGCCTCTGGCAATGGAACGTGGTGGAGACAGGCTGGCAGTGGCAGAGGACACAACTGTAATGATTCCCGTCCCCTTCTCTTTTGAGGAGATTTTATTAGAGCGTGTCTGATAAACATTTATGTTAATTGCTTATAACTTTTTATACATAAGATTTTTCTTGATATGGATGAAAAAGAATGAAGAGAGAGAAGATGTTGTCTACAATCCTCAGAATCGACTATAGCACAAAAAAACAAGAAAAGCATTAAAATATTGTGTGTTCTATAAAGGCAACTAAAAAGACAATGAATTGCCTATACTATTGTATGAAATTTGTCTTTAGTCTTTGTCTACAAGTGACATGGATAGTTGTTATAGACAGCAGCTGTCTATACCATTGTACATGCCCTTAAACCACCCTACGTAGAACATGTAAAATAATGTAACGTTTGTTGTCTATAATATTTATCATGATAGACATTAGGTCATATATAATATGTTTATATCAGCTGTCTATAGTCTCTGTCACGTATGATTTAAATTGACGTGGATGAAAGAGAATAAAGATAGAGAAATGTATTATCTACAATCATGTAGCTGACTGTATCACCAGAACCAAGAAAAGCATTAAAAGATTGTGTGTTGTCTACAATTCTGTAGCCGACTGTATCATCACAACCCACTGTATGAGCTGTCTTTAGTGCTATCTACAGGTGACATGGAGAGTTGCTATAGACAGCAACTGTCTGTACCATTGTACATACCCTTAGATGACATGGATAAGAGAGGGGGCATAGAGAATTGGGTCGTCTCTCATGCCATGTCAGCTGTAACACGAGAAACAAGACAAATTATACATAAAAGAGTTGTCTATAGAGATATAAAAAGATAACTCATTGTAGAAATTGTCTTTATGCTGTCTATAGATGACATAAAGAAATACTATAGACAACAGTTGCCTATACTATTATACATGCCCTAATAAATCATGAGATTTGCAATACCACGCGATACTTTTTTTTAACCTAAAGAACATGCAAGTATTGTTTGGAGCACACGAATTTCACTATAAACGACTCGGTTTCGTAAGAATATATAAAAATTCTCATGTTCCAGAACATACATGCAAAAAAATTGCATTCTCGTCAATTTTAAAATAAAAAATCCTCACGCTATCAAAATCCACGGTTCCGAGTTCCGACTCCTCCAACCTCAAATGTGCAGAATGGATAGAACGTCCGGAGGGCCACCGGCGGGGCATCCAACCAGACTGCACAAAAGAGGCCTTCGGCAAGCTTAGTTACGGTTCGTCAAGGACATTTTTGCCATCGATACCGTGTGGTCTCAGCGAGTTTGCCATTGACTTCGTCTTGTTGTTTTCTGATGTTACCAATGCTTCAATGTGCTTAGACTTCATATTCCTCCAAGTTCTTACACTGGGGTTTGTAATCTTTGCTACGTTGAATGGATAAAAATGGCCCTTCGGGTCTTTGATCCTTAAAAAAAAAAAAAGATCGAAATAGCGTAGTAGAACATTTCCCTTCTGACTGAAGCATTAATATATAAATATTAAACTCCCAGGCATCAGCAAAATCAGAGTGGCGCAGCGGAAGCGTGGTGGGCCCATAACCCACAGGTCCCAGGATCGAAACCTGGCTCTGATAATTAACTCGCTTCGGCTTCCGAAGTCTTTTTTATCCCGTTTCCTGCCGACGTATGGCAGCCAAATCATCGCCGACAGCTACACTAATTCAGTTCGGCATCCGATATCCCATTTTTCTTTCTTACGCAATTTTATAATCTAATCAACGATAAACACATACTTGAAAATAAACTGGACGTAACATAGCATGCAACTTCCAATCAAATCTCGTTTTTGCATTACAGGACAATCCTGGCTGACAGCAAGATGCTGAGGACCAAAAAGCCATGGACACGAATGAACCAAAAATAGTAATTACGGCACTGATTCATAGCAGCGAACCATTGATCATTGAGTGAGATCCACAACTTCGCTTAGCAAAAAAGACACACACACATATATATATATAGGACGTCTGTTTCATACTCCTAGGAATATGTACTCCCACTTCCAATATACCTCTTAAATGCACATATTATACCCTTTTATCATTTTCAGTATACTTAAATATTAATTATAAGATACTCCAATGCGATTTGATTGAAAAAATTTCATTGGAACCCTTTGTTTTTTTTGCTATATACCTTTTTTCATATATAAAACAAGTATATACACAAATTTTGCTATAAAAAGTAGAATTTAATGAAATTTTTCATGGAACTCACTTTGGGGTATCTTATAATCATTATTGGAGTATGCACAAATAGATAAAGAGGTATTATCATACGATTTAATTAGTATATGAGAGGTGGGAGTCACGTACTCTCTGTGAGTACCATACCATTTTCCTATATATATATATATATATATATATATATATATATATATATATATATATATATATATATATATATATATATATATATATACACACACAATAATTAACTAGAGAATTGCAAATAATTATGCAAAGCCTAGACCTCTTTGAAAAGAGAACACTGTCTAATATGGAATAATTACATAATATACAGGTAATATCAAAGGTAAGGAGAACAGGAAGTCGCACAAGTCTTTGTGTAACGGCGCCAAGTTTCAGCTCTATCCATCCTTGTCATATGTTTGTCTTTAACACAGATACCTCAAACAGCATGTAATAACTAGATCAGCATATTCGATTACAAAAGGATGACTAGATCATAAGGGGGACCTTTTTTACATGAACAAAATGAATTTTATTTTCCTATATCAGAAGGTTTACATTTGAGCCCATTTGAAAAGATATTAGAAGTTCTCTAGCTATTTGCACATGAAATCTGAGATCACCATAATTTTTTTAAAAAAAAAAATAACTGACACTAGATAAATTTTGTAAAATATTTAATGGCTTTGTGGTTGACCACAAGCTCTTAACAGTTCAACTTCAGATATAATAGCAAGCATAGACACCCGCGCACAACCATTTTGGATAATGAAAAGCTGCTACTACTTGTTCTTTGTGTTATGCAGTGCCAAAATTGGCCTTCTATTGACTGCATGTTCTGTTTTTTTTTCCCGTTCAAAAGTATTATATTGACTACTTTAGGGAAGAACTAGCACTGGAGACAGATAAACAATAAGTCATGTTTACTCAAATCAAGAAGTTATTTTGATCATAAGAACGCACATGCAAATTAGGAATTCTCTGGGTGCATTTTTTCATCAGCAGAGTACTAACCAGAACGGAAGATCCTCATACAGCCTTTTTCAACTCAGCATGAAGCGACACTGGAGATAACCTACAAATATGATGGGTCCTGTTAGAGGCAGATATCTAACCTCCGGAAAGGAAATAAGGAATAATGGTGTATTGTGATGATGGTATGATGTGGTGTATAATGAACATGAAAAATATCAACCACTTTGGTATTTGGTATTTGCCTTACAACCTATATCTCAGCTCTCAGTTCATTATTGCACGACTTATGGAAACATGCATCGACAAACATAAATTTTAGAAATAGCATATGTTAGGAAGTTTTTTAAAACCCTAGATTGATTTTGTGGAGACTTTCCGATCTACCCCCTATTCCTCTGCTTTTTTCATGGTACCGCTCACAATTAAATTATGAGGCTAGATGGTAGGGACCTATTTATAGACTCCACTTCCAGGTGTTATAAATTGATCCACCTGTTTCCGGTACACCATGAGACTCCTGAACCATGTCACCAACCACGATTAGACAAGCCAGTCTTATGAATCTAAAATATATTAGTCCCTAGCACATATGTGTGAGTCATACGCCATGATCAAATTGTTTATGAAATCAATTACAATCTAATCATGTGGGGTCAATAGCCTGGAAAGCCGATCCTGCAAAACAAACCCAGCTATTCCGCTCTGTGATGTATCCGGATTAATCATATACATGCATATTAAATTCCAGTAGACTCGATCTCAATAAATATGTCTACCATATTCCAGCACAGCCATCCCCAGCACCTCGAGTATTAATTCCTCGAGTTAGATTCCGCATCAGATTATTCCCTGTCACATACATCAATAATATGAAAATTTTCACATTGAGTTGAAACGGACAATAACCACAATAAATGTTGAAAGCCACATAGAAAAATCCAACATCTCCCACTTGGCTGAGACATTTCAATCAATAAACTGAAGTCTCGTGTCTTTAATATGCTTAGGAAATACTTTCTGACTAACTGGTCAGTGGATCTTCCTTCAATATGTTTATTTTTACTATGGAATTTAGGATCATTCGAGACCTTGATCGCTGCCTGATTATCACAGAAAATAGTGATAAGTTGTGATGTACTTTCCACGACCTTAAGCGATGCAAGAAATTTCTTAGCTATACACCTTCCTTTGCTGCTTTAGATGCGGCAATGTCTTCAACTTCCATGGATGAAAGAGCAACTAAATCATGTTTCCTACTACACTAAGAAATAGCACCTCCTGCCAAGTAAATAGATAACCAGAAGTTGATTTTCGGTCATCTCGATCCCCTTGCCAATCAGCATCAGTATAACCCTACAGCTGAAGATTATGACCATTAAAACATAATGAATTTTCTATAGTTCCTTTGACATAACACAGTACATATTTGATTTATTTCCAGTGCTCTTCCCCGGGATTCTTTTGATATCTACTAAAAATTTTAATAGCATGGATGAGGTTAGGTCGTGTAAATAACATAACATACATAAGACATCCCAAAGCTGAAGAATAAGGAATATCATTCATTCTAGTTTTTTCCTCATGAGCTTTTAGAGATAATTCCTCAGTGAGTTTAGTTCCCTTCAAAATAGGTACATTAACATATTTACTTTTTTCCATAGAAAATTATTTTAAAACACTTCGAAGGTATGCCTTCTGGGACAACCCAAGAATTGTTTTATTCCGATCTCTATGTATTTCAACTCCCAAAATATAGGAAGCTTCTCCCATATCTTTCATATCAAATTTAGAAGACAACCAAGCTTTCACTTCCATCAATGTATTTTTATCATTAGAAGTTGTTAGACCGAAACGGTGACTAGAGGGGGGTGAATAGGAGCACTATCTATTTTTAGCTTTGATCGGATTCAAACATGATATTGACTCTAATAGCTATGAGAACTACGAAGATCAATATATAAAAGCATAGCGGAAGGCTTGTACTGAATCTGAAAAGCATCTAGGCCCCTAAAAATGGTTTTGGTAATTAATGATAATATGTGAATATGGGATTAACGTATTTATGAAGTATGTACAAGGGTTAATCGCATTGATGAACATGTTGAAGAAAAGATGCACGCTAAAGGTTGCTATGAATATCTACAAGGCTTAAAGACAAGGTACAAATAGTCTAGGATTCTTTTGCATTTTACCGGTCTTAGGCGAATTGGTTGGTAGACCGGATTATAGGTTCTATGCCGTACTATTAAGAGGGATCACGACTAGTAGCTTGATAGCTTGCTCTTGTGCAATATGGATCAATCTTGGATCTTACATGCATCTAAAATTGAACTTAAAAATTGATTTGGAAAAACATCTGCTTTTTTCTCTGAAATCGGATGAACCGCAGGTTTCACTGAGGTTGAACCGCAGTGCGGTTGAACCGCTGTCGTGCTCGGTACTACCGCACTTCGACCATTCCGAAATTAACATGGCGGTTGCATAATTCCAGAACGAGTGCATTTTCCTCAGAAACCTCTCTGGAAAATCGGTCGTTCCGATTCTCAGAATCGGATGAACCGCACTTCGGTCGTTCCGAAAGTTATGCGGCGGTTGCATAATTCCAGAACGAGTGCATTTTCCTCAGAAACCTCTCTGGAAAATCGGTCGCTCCGATTCTCAGAATCGGATGAACCGCACTTCGGTCGTTCCGAAATTTATGCGGCGGTTGTAAAATTCCAGAACACATGCTTTTTCATCTGGGCTGAAACCCTGATATCGGACGTTCCGGAGTTTTGCCGGCGGTTGTACCGATTGTCTTTTAACGGCTATGTCAGAGCATTTAATGCGGTTAAAATAGCCGTTACTATTGCTTTTTTCCAGAGTGCGGTTGTACCGGCCGTATACCTCCGGTTGTACCGTTTTTCTCTGGAAAATCGGGATCTTCTCCCCAACGGTTGGATTTGTTGGTGGAGGCTATAAATACCTCCCCAACTGCCCAAGGCAAAAATAGAGATAGCTCATTAATCATTCATAGACCCTTGGGAGCATTGAGCATTCATTCCTCTCCCCAATTCTCTTGCATTCATTGAGAGGGAGTTCAAGTGCATTCATTCTAGTTGATCCTTGTTGCACTTGAGTAACGTCAAGCGAAGATTGGTGATTTATTACTCTTGGAGTGTTGCCGCACTTCTAGACGGCTTGGCGGAGAGCACGGTGATCTCTTCAAGAAGATTGTGAAGAGGCCCGGTGCAAGCTTGTGAGTGGTTCGGTGTTCACCATCTCCGGAGCGGAGAAAGAACAACCTTAGTGATCGAGGGAAGGCTTAATCCGTGGAGCCGGCTTGAGGTGTCAAGCTTCCTCAACGTGGACTAGTGAAGACCGGCAAGTCTTCGATACCACGGGAAAAACATCATCACGTCTTTGTGGTTACTTCTAGTCTTTACACTTCCGCATTTATATTTCTAGCTTGTTTATTGTGATTAAATTGCTTTGCTAGAAGTATAACTTGTTTAGACTAAGTCATTTATTTGATAGTATTGCTAAATTGTTAAAAGTTTAAAACCTCCTATTCACCCCCCCTCTAGTCGGTTATCCTTGATCCTACAAGTGGTATCAGAGCTTGGTCTCTCATTAATTTAGGCTTAACCGTCTAAGAGAGAAAAGGATGGCTAGTGAGGGAATTGCTATAGGAAAGGCTCCTTTCTTTGATAGCTCAAATTATGTTTATTGGAAAATTAAAATGTCAATTTATTTAAAGGCCATGAGTCCGAAGATTTGGAAAATCGTAAATGAGGGTTACGTTATGCCTCTTAATCCACTACTCCCCACGGAGCAAGAGGAGCAAAATGCTCATTTAGATGCCCAAGCTATGAATGCTCTTTTTGGCGCTTTGAACGCGGATGAGTTCAATAGAGTGAGCAATCTGGAAACCGCTCACGATATTTGGACCACCCTCTCGGAAATCCATGAGGGAACATCCACGGTCAAAGAAGCCAAATTGCATAGGCTTCGGATTAAATATGAGACATTCATAATGTTGCCAAATGAAAACATCAATGAGATGTATTCAAGACTCAACAACATTGTGAATGAGCTCAAAGGCCTTGGGACTAACCTTCTTGATGTTGATATTGTTCGCAAGATGCTTAGGGCTCTTCCGGATAAGTATGAGACGTTGGTGACGTTATTTCTCAACTCACCCGAGTTGCCAAGGATGACACCAACGGGGCTTTTGGGCAACCTCATCACAAATGAGTTGTTCAAGAAGGACAAGGAAGAGCTATTGGAGACATCTTCCTCAAAGAAGAAGATTACCGCTTTCAAAGCCAAAGCGGAATCAAGTGATGATGAGGATGAAGAAGATGAATCCGATGAGGAGTATGCACTCCTTGTGAGAAGAATGAAAAGGTTCATGAAGAAGCGCCCCAATAGAAGCTATAACTTCGACAAGTTAAAGAAGGGGCAATCCTCAAATGACAAGAAGCATTATAGCAACATCCGATGCTATAATTGTGAAGAGAAGGGGCACATTGCTTCTCGTTGTCCCGAGAAAAAGAATGACAAGGACAAGTCATTCAAGAAGAAGGAATATAATGGCAAGAAGAAGCTTTTCAAGAATCTTCATAAGGATGGCAAAAATGAAGCTCACATCGGAGAGTGGGATTCTAATGATGAGTCAAGCGACTCCGACTCCGACTCCGATGAGGATGAGTCCCACAAGACAAGGGGACTAGTTAGCATTGCTATCAAAGAAGCTCCTTCGCTATTCTCTACTCCCACTTGCCTCATGGCAAAAGGAGATAAGGTAAAATCCATTTTTGGTGACGAACCAACTTATGATGAATTAATGGATATACTTGATGATTTAAATGAATATCTTGGAAAAGAAAAATCAAAATATAAGGTCTTAAATAAAGAATACTTCACTCTAAAAGATTCTTATATGGAGCTTAAGGAAACTCACAACTTGCTTATCCAAGAAAATTCACATAAGTCTTGTTCTAGTGTAGGAATTACATGCGATATTATTGATAAAGTGCCTAGTATAGAAATTGCTAAGACTAGTGCATCCACTTCATGTGATGACCTACTTGCTATGCTATGTTGCTCTAGTGTTGATTCAAATGTTAATTTAGCAAATGCTTGTGATCCTTTGCTCATTGTTGAAAATCATGAACTAAAAGAACAAGTGACCAAGCTAAGCAAGAGCTTGGAAAGATGTTTCAAGGGTAAGGCCACTCTTGACAAGCTCTTGAGCGAGCAAAGGTGTTCATTCAACAAGGAAGGTCTTGGGTATGTGCCTAAGAAAGGCAAGAAGCCGTTAAATAAGCCTACAAGTTTTGTGAGGCAAAATGGTAGGTATTACTATAAGTGCCGGGAAATAGGACATATGCAACAAAATTGTCCTAAGGGTAAGGTTCCATCTCTTGGTATATATGACTCATGCTATATGCTTATAAAATCTAAGAATGGTAAAGTAATTGCTCATTTTGTTGGCACTTCAATTATGGGCGCTAGAAAGAATGCTATTTGGGTGCCTAAATCCTTGGTTACTAACCTCCAAGGACCCAAACAAATTTGGGTACCTAAAAGAACTTGACTCTTGTTTTGTAGGTGAACTATAAGACCGGTGGAAAACATTGGGTGCTTGATAGTGGATGCACTCAACACATGACCGGTGATAGAAAAATGTTCACCACATTCGAGAATGGAAAAGGAGTAGACAAGATCACTTTTGGCGATAATAGCAAAGGAAAGGTATTAGGATTGGGTAAAATTGCTATCTCAAATGACCTTTCCATTTCTAATGTTTCTCTAGTAGAATCATTAAACTTTAACTTGCTATCCGTTGCTCAAATATGTGATCTTGGACTAATTTGCTCATTCTCTAGTGAAGGTGTTACCATTTCTAACGCAAATGATAGCTCTTTAGCTTTCAAAGGCTTTAGACTTGGAAATCTTTATTTGGTTGATTTTAGTTCAAGTGAATCGTGTTTAAAAACTTGTTTAATGGCAAAAACCTCTTTGGGTTGGCTTTGGCATAGAAGACTAGCTCATGTTGGAATGATTCAACTCAAAAAGCTTTTCAAACATGATTTAGTTGTTGGCTTGAAAGATGTGAAGTTTGAGAAAAATAGACTTTGTAGTGCTTGTCAAGCCGGTAAACAAGTCGCTAACTCTCATCCTTCCAAGAGTATCATGTCAACTTCTAGATCATTGGAACTCTTACATATGGATTTGTTTGGGCCAACAACCTATAAGAGTATCGGGGGTAATAGCTATTGTTTAGTCATTGTGGATGATTACTCTAGATTCACATGGGTATTCTTCCTAGATGATAAAAGTGAAACCTCCGGCATTTTCAAAAGATTTGCAAAAAGGGCTCAAAATGAATTTAATTTCAAAATAAAGAAAATCCGTAGTGATAATGGTACCGAGTTCAAAAATACTAAAGTTGAAGACTTTTGTGATGAACTTGGTATAAAGCACGAACTTTCCACAACCTACACTCCGGAGCAAAATAGAGTTGTAGAAAGGAAAAATCGTACATTAATTGAAATGGCTAGAACAATGCTTGATGAATATAATACTTCCGATAGCTTTTGGGCGGAAGCTATTAACACCGCTTGTCATGCCATAAATCGTCTTTATCTGCATCGTCTTTTGAAAAAGACTTCCTATGAGCTCATTGTAGGAAGAAAACCAAACATCTCTTACTTTCGAGTTTTTGGTTGCAAGTGTTATATTTTAAAGAAGGGTGTTCGTCTTTCAAAATTTGATAGTCGTTGTGATGTTGGTTTCTTGCTTGGTTACTCTTCAAATAGCAAGGCCTATCGTGTCTTTAACAAAAACTCCGGTTTAGTTGAAGAAAGGCACGATGTGCAATTTGATGAAACTAATGGCTCTCAAGAAGAGCAAGAGAATTTGGATGATGTAGGTAATGAAGCTTTGAGGAAAGCAATTGAGCATATGCAAATAGGTGACATCAAGCCCGAAGATGATCCATCATCTTCCACTCAAGTTGAGGCTCCAACCTCTTCCACAAATCGAATACAAATTGATGAAGAGGAAAATATGGAAGATAATCAACCATCAAACCTACCACCAAGAATTCACAATTCTATTGCTAAAGATCATCCAATGGACCAAATATTGGGTGATGTAAGTAAGGGTGTTCAAACTCGATCTCGTGTTGCTTCTTTTTGTGAACATTACTCTTTTGTCTCTTCTATTGAGCCAAAGCATGTAGAAGAAGCACTTGAAGATCCGGATTGGGTGAATGCTATGCATGAGGAACTCAATAATTTCACCCGGAATAAAGTTTGGACATTGGTGGATCGACCCAAGGAACACAACATTATTAGTACCAAATGGGTCTTTAGGAACAAACAAGATGAGAATGGTTTGGTTGTTCGAAACAAAGCAAGATTGGTCGCTCAAGGATATTCACAAGTTGAAGGTTTGGATTTTGGTGAAACTTTCGCTCCCGTAGCTAGACTTGAGTCAATTCGGATACTACTTGCTTTTGCATCATGCTTTGATATCAAATTATTTCAAATGGATGTTAAAAGTGCCTTCTTAAATGGTGAAATATCTGAACTTGTCTTTGTTGAACAACCTCCCGGTTTTGAAGATCCTAAAAATCCAAATCATGTCTATAAACTCTCCAAGGCGCTCTATGGCCTTAAACAAGCTCCTAGAGCATGGTATGAACGCCTTAGAGATTTTTTAGTCTCAAAAGGATTCAAAATCGGGAAAATTGATTCAACTTTATTTACTAAAGTTCTAGATGATGATTTCTTCGTATGTCAAATCTATGTTGATGATATCATATTTGGGTCTACTAATCTAGATTTTTGCAAAGAGTTTGGTGATATGATGTCTAGGGAATTTGAAATGTCCATGATTGGAGAACTAAGCTACTTCCTTGGATTTCAAATCAAGCAACTCAAAGATGGAACCTTCGTGAACCAAACCAAGTGTGCAAAGGAATTGATCAAGAAGTTTGGCATGGAGGATGCAAAATCCATCAAGACTCCCATGGCAACAAATGGTCATCTTGACTTAAATGAGGGAGGTAAATCGGTAGATTTAACGCTTTATAGATCTATGATTGGTAGTCTGCTTTATCTTACCGCATCTAGGCCCGATATCATGTTTAGTGTGTGCATGTGTGCACGCTTTCAAGCTAATCCTAAAGAATGTCATTTAATGGCCGTTAAAAGAATTCTAAGATATTTAAAGCATTCCTCTAGCATTGGCCTTTGGTTCCCGAAAGGTGCTAAATTTGATTTAATTGGATATTCGGATTCCGATTATGCGGGTTGCAAAGTGGATAGAAAAAGCACCTCAGGTACTTGTCAATTCTTAGGAAGATCTTTAGTTTCATGGTCATCCAAGAAACAAAACTCCGTAGCATTATCCACCGCGAAGGTTTAATATGTTTCATGCGGAAGTTGTTGTGCTCAATTGCTATGGATGAGGCAAACATTGATGGATTATGGAATTAAAATTGATAAAATGCCTCTTTTGTGTGACAATGATAGTGCCGTGAAAATTGCAAATAACCCTGTTCAACACTCAAGAACCAAGCATATAGATATACGCCACCATTTCTTGAGAGATCATGTGAGCAAGGGTGATATTTATATTAGTCACATAAGAACTGAAGATCAATTAGCGGACATTTTCACCAAGCCATTAGATGAAGGCCGCTTTTGCAAATTGAGGAATGAATTAAATGTCATAGATTATTCAAATATTGCTTGAACCTGTGTTTCATGCGTTGTATCTCTCTTTGTATGATTATTTGAGTACTTTTATGAAAATATTTTCAAAATCTTTATTAAAGATAGCTATGATCTTAAAAATTATGATTGCTTAATAGATAATAATCTATTCTATGCACAATGATCCTTAATGATATTTATTTGAGTGCAAAACTAGGATCATTTGCAAATTATTCTTAGTTCTAGAAAATCTCGAAGTCCTGGATAATCGAACGACCGTATACGCTTCGATGCGACCGCGTTTGATGACGACCGAGTTATGAGCGCTTGACATCCGGGTCTTGAACGTCCGACGGCATTTTGTCGGTACGACCGTGACGGTTTGTGAAAAAAAATTAACTCCTCTGCAGTTATCGTTTTTCCTCTTAAACTCGCGAACGGTTCGTCCGCTCCTCCCTTTCTTTCTCTCTCGCTCTCTCTCGCCCGTGCGACGCCATCCCGAACTCCAATCCACTCGAAATCTTGACTGGATCTTTGATTCTTCGCGTTGCTTTCACCTCCAGGGTTCGCCTCTTTCGTTTCTATAGGTAAAACTCCAATCTCTTCGAATTTTATCTTCTTTTTAACCCTAAGTCATCCCGTTTAGGGTTTAGTGAAAATGTGTTCAATTTCTGGAAATCTAGTTGGGAAAAAGGTATTATTTGGTGTATATAGATGGTTGCGCATCACATCTATGGATTCAATCCATGAAAGATCACCAAAATACGCAAGATTCGCTAGCCCTAGAGCTCGGTCAGGATAATCGGATCATCCGGATCTTGAGCGCGGTACGACCGCAGTGCGGTCGTACCGGCAAATGAACGCCGGTACGTCCGATTGTCCTGACAGAGAACAGAAAATGGAAAACTGTTTCACTAAATTCAATTCCAATTCATCCTTTGAATATCTTGTGACCTCTCCTGTCTTTGTTTAGATGCCTAGGATGCGAGGATCATCCAGAAAAACCCTGGGCTCTTCAAGACAAGGATCTTCAGCCTCTCATTCTCCTGGAGATTCACCTCGGCGACTGATTGGAAGAACTTCGCCTGCTTGCTCTGCTCGTCGAGCTCGATCGGTTAAATCGAAAAAAGCTTCATGACAAAGGAAAGAGGGTAGCTTCTGAAACTGAGTCTGATAGTAGCTCAGAAGAAAGTTCAGATGAGGAGTCTGAGTCAGAAGAGGAAGAAGTTCCTGCCAGGGCAGAGGAGGATGATTTGATAGATCCTCCAGGATCTCCTATTAATTTGCATCTCCTTTCAGCTGATGATTATGCCATCAAGAGGCATGTAAATCAATACCTTTTGAAGAATGACTCGCTTAATCCAAAATTTCACACGGTCTTTCAAGAACAAGTCTATGAACAGCTCTATGGTCGTCACAGAAAGTTTGCAGACCACAGATGGATCAGGTGGACTCACATCAATACTTTGGACAAGTACAGTGGAGTTTATCAGCTTTTCTACAGAGTAGGTCTTCATGACCTTGTGGCTATAAAACAAAATTATGATGACAAGCTCATTAGGCGCTTTTATGCCACATCAGATATCTCTCGGACCTAAAGTCTTTTAGATGGATCTCGGGCACCGTAAATCTAGAGAGCACCAAAGAAGAACTTGAGAGAGTCCTGAAGGTCCAATCTAGTTCTTGGGAGAAGGTATTTGAGAGTCCTGCTTTGCTTGTACCTGTTTATAGCCAGCATTATGACACTTCTATTAAACACAAGCTGGGCACTATTACTGGACTTAAGCCAGAAGTGAGTATGATTAACAGGATAATTAATCATACCTTCTACCCCAAAAGTGGAAACTTTGATGCAGTCAGGGGGCATGTTTGGAATATGATAGATCATATTATGAAGGGGATTAAGTTTGATGTGGTGGATGTAATCCTTCATGGCATAGCTTCCTCCAAGAATGATAGAGTTAAAAGGATCTATTATGCTCCATACATTATGGCTTTAATTATCAAGAAAATGGAGTATCGAGGTGGTTTGGGATCGGCTCACAAGCCTTATAAACCACGTGATGGTCTCCTCCTCGTCAAGTTGTTGAGGATGATCCGAGTTGATGTTGAGGTTCCTCCTGTGGCTCTTTGAAGGTGTTCTTGCTCAAGTACTCCAGAATCAGCAATTAATTCTTGATCATCTGCAAGAAGTTAAGCACGCTCAAATAGAATTTCAGAATGAGATTCATAAGAAGATTGCTGATTTAGAGTTGGTGCGCAATGATTTTCACAATGAGGTATACAACAGGATGGCTGCCATGGCGGAGAGCATCTCTGCTATGGAGGATGTTTTGAAGGGTCCTCAACGATACATTTTCTCCCGTCGTCCTCCTCCTTCCAGGGCCTCCTCTGTTTCTCCCATTCCTCCTCCAGCTCCCGCTACTGAGGATGTTACTCCTGCTCCAGTCCCTGTTGACGAGACAATAGTGCAGGATCCGGCTCCAGCTTCTCCTCCAGTTCAGCTTGCTTCTGCTCCAGCTCTCACTCAGGATCCGATTCCTCCTTCTCAAGACCCAGCCATCTGATGCGCCTTATTCTTTTTTGGTATTTTGATGCCAAAGGGGGAGAAGAAGAAGAGAAGAAGAAGTTATAGAGAAGAAGAAGTTATAAGAAGACTTAGTTTTAGGGGGAGCTAGTCTTTTGTTATGGGATTATATGTTATATATGTAATACTTCATACTTTATGGTTATTCCTTCGTGCTTGAAATAGTTTATAACCTTTTGTAGTACTTGTTGAACGTTGTTTATGCTTAATATCTTAATGAAATTTCACGTATCATCATATCTCTATTGCATTGCTCTCTCATGTTCATAAATGCAAAAGAGACTCCGTCAAAATTTCCAGCTCTCCCTTAAAGATTGACATTAACAAGAAAAATAATTCTCAAATATCCATCTATGCTCATTGCAAGAATTATCTTACCTGTTGAAGTCTTCAAAAGAATATACTCTCATAGTATATTCAAAACAAACTTCTCACACATTATTTGTGTTGTCATCAATTACCAAAAAGGGGGAGATTGAAAAGCATCTAGGCCCCTAAAAATGGTTTTGGTAATTAATGATAATATGTGAATATGGGATTAACGTATTTATGAAGTATGTACAAGGGTTAATCGCATTGATGAACATGTTGAAGAAAAGATGCACGCTAAAGGTTGCTATGAATATCTACAAGGCTTAAAGACAAGGTACAAATAGTCTAGGATTCTTTTGTATTTTACCGGTCTTAGGCGAATTGGTTGGTAGACCGGATTATAGGTTCTATGCCGTACTATTAAGAGGGATCACGACTAGTAGCTTGATAGCTTGCTCTTGTGCAATATGGATCAATCTTGGATCTTGCATGCATCTAAAATTGAACTTAAAAATTGATTTGGAAAAACATCTGCTTTTTCTCTGAAATCAGATGAACCGCAGGTTTCACTGAGGTTGAACCGCAGTGCGGTTGAACCGCTGCCGTGCTCGGTACTACCGCACTCCGGCCATTCCGAAATTAACATGGCGGTTGCATAATTCCAGAACGAGTGCATTTTCCTCGAAACCTCTCGGAAAATCGGTTGTTCGATTCTCGAATCGGATGAACCGCGATTTTGGCCGTTCAAAGTTATCTGGCGGTTGCATAATTCCAGAACGAGTGCATTTTCCTCAGAAACCTCTCTGGAAAATCGGTCGCTCCGATTCTCAGAATCGGATGAACCGCACTTCGGTCGTTCCGAAATTTATGTGGCGGTTGTAAAATTCCAGAACACATGCTTTTTCATCTGGGCTGAAACCCTGATATCGGACGTTCCGGAGTTTTGCCGGCGGTTGTACCGATTGGCTTTTAACGGCTATGTTAGAGCATTTAATGCGGTTAAAATAGCCGTTACTATTGCTTTTTTCCAGAGTGCGGTTGTACCGGCCGTATACCTCCGGTTGTACCGTTTTTCTCTGGAAAATCGGGATCTTCTCCCCAACGGTTGGATTTGTTGGTGGAGGCTATAAATACCTCCCCAACTGCCCAAGGCAAAAATAGAGATAGCTCATTAATCATTCATAGACCCTTGGGAGCATTGAGCATTCATTCCTCTCCCCAATTCTCTTGCATTCATTGAGAGGAGTTCAAGTGCATTCATTCTAGTTGATCCTTGTTGCACTTGAGTAACGCTGCGAAGATTGGTGATTTATTACTCTTGGAGTGTTGCCGCACTTCTAGGCGGCTTGGCGGAGAGCACGGTGATCTCTTCAAGAAGATTGTGAAGAGGCCCTGCAAGCTTGGAGTGGTTCGGTGTTCACCATCTCGGGAGCGAGAAAGAACAACCTTAGTGATCGAGGAAGGCTTAATCCGTGGAGCCGCTTGAGGTGTCAAGCTTCCTCAACGTGGACTAGTGAAGACCGCAAGTCTTGATACCACGGAAAAACATCATCACGTCTTTGTGGTTACTTCTAGTCTTTACACTTCCGCATTTATATTTCTAGCTTGTTTATTGTGATTAAATTGCTTTGCTAGAAGTATAACTTGTTTAGACTAAGTCATTTATTTGATAGTATTGCTAAATTGTTAAAAAGTTTAAAAACCTCCTATTCACCCCTCTCTAGTCGGTTATCCTTGATCCTACAGAATCCCTTTCAAACCCCCAAAAGAAACGACCAAAAGCACACAAAAAACGTACTGATGAATAGTACCAGTTGTACCGGATGAACAGTGTCGATCGTACCAGAAATCGGAACAACCGGATGAACAATGCCGGTTGTACTGCAGTGAACAGTAAAAATAGGCAAATGAATACTAAATAGCCTGAAAACGAAATCAAAAATTGACGTAACTTTTGATCCGTAACTCCAAACTTCACGAAACATGAAACACACCTTCCTAAGGATGTCAGAAACCTATTCCATGCAACGATCGTGAAGATCCTTGCCAAAGTTCTGACCTTTTTCCGTTCGAACGAAGGTTGCTCCAAAAACCGAGTCAAAACCAAAATATGATCCAAACACTTGCTCGTAGGTGATTGATGATCAAAATGATTCTATATGTATTCCCACATGTCACAGCAAGCTAGATCAAGATAAGAAACCAAGTAAAAACTCACAAATCAAAGAAAGACTCAAAATCACCAAATAGAGAGAAGAAAAACAAATAGACTCATCTTGAGGAATCTTTCCTTGGATTGATTTTGATATGGTATTAGTTCATAGCCACTCCATCAAGGAGGACAAAGACTCAATATATGAGCATGAAATCAAATCCAACTCTCTAGAACCCTAACCTCCAACTATCCTCTCCCTAAGCACAGAAGCAAACTAGGATTTCAAAACAATGAAAGGGTTTGGGGGTGCAGCCACCACCCTTTACTATTTATAATGGAGGCTTAGACCTTCTAGAAGATTGAACCCTAATGGGTACTCGTTAGGCCCACACACAAACGGGTCACACACGCACGTATTTTAAAGCGCCGTCTTCATCTCCTCTTGACCTAATCCACTTCTCCTTACGCCAACTTGCGCCGCGGGTTGGCAAAAGGTCACCAATGCGGTATTTGGTAAAATTACCAAAATACCCCTTCTCAATCTTTTTCGAAGACCGAGTCCAAACTGCGTGAAGCACTTCCATGCTTCGCCACATGTAGGTTAATCCAGCGGCTCTCATCATGTCGGCAAGTCTCTCCCATCCGGCTCCCACCGAAACCACCATGGCACTTGCACCGACCCCCGCGCCGCTTGATCCAACCCATCGCACCGAACTGCCCGTTCGGTCACCTTTATCCCTTTTGCGCCATGCTTGACTCTATTGACTTCACCCGGCATCCCCGATCGTTCTGGACCTCACTCTCCAAGCTTAGTCCCGATCATCCTCGCTGCTGACCGTCATTGACCTCCAAGCAACTTTGCACAACAATAGACAAAGAAATCGATTCCGGGAGCAAGTTCTTCACAACTTAACCCACGTTAGTCAAAACATGCATCATGCAACACATATGCACTGAAACCCATGAAATTGACCTAACGAAACACCATTTTACCAAGTCGGCAAAATATTCAGAACACAAACGGTTGTACCGCCATGTATGCACCCGTACTACCGCACTGTGGTAGTACCGCTCCCAAACCTACGATCGTACCGCTTTCCAAGGAGACCAAAAATCCAAAAAAACACGTTCTCTAGAAAAACCATACCGCCAACTAAAAGCCGGTATTACCACCTTGCGGTACTACCGCTCCTTACTTGCCAATCATACCGCACGTTACTTGCCGGTATTACCGAAAATCCTAACTTTGCTGAAAAAGCGTGTTTCGACAAACCTTCAACGCCATTGCCAATTGTAACATCATCATAAGATCGTGCACATATCTCTATGAAATCCACAATCTCTCCCTTGATGAACACATTGGCAATATCCCAAAAATACAAGTTTTGAGGTTTGAAAAGTAAAGAACTCACGTTTTCGCGCAAAGACACAACTTGGTCCAAATGCAAGAGAAAGCAATGGAAGTGACCAAGTTGGCTTCAGAATAGTATCAGCAAGTGAGATAAGGCAGAAGAAGGCAAGAAATCTTCAATTTCCAGAGAAGAGTCAAAAATCTCACTTAAGGTCCATATGAAAGAACAATTGTTCAAATTGACCTTTGATCATTGTAAGGTTGTAAGAATTGCAATTCAAGTTCAGAAATGGCAATACGACCATAAGAACGCAAATAAGATACTCCCCCTCACTATGATCCTCATATTTCAGAAAATTTCAAATTCTCCAATTTTCTCCAAAAGACTCCCCCTTTTTAATATTTTTGTTACATCTTCTCCCCCTTTGACAATGGAATCATCAAGAAATCACGCCTTCCTTTCGTCCAGAGATAACAAATACAGAATTGAGGAAAAAGCGTAAGAAGGAGCATGCATGAAATGCAATGGAGTGGCTTCATTTTTATATTTTTCAATTTTTGAAAGCAAGAAGCTTTGGAGATTACCCAAAAGAACAAGCTAGCATTTCTAATACTACAAAAGAACGTATCAAGCCTGAAGGCGCTAGCAAGACCATGTTAAGACATATATATTAAAGCTAAGCTAGAAGGCTCAATGTAACGCAATGAATTTTATCAATTTAAGCAAAGTTTCAAATTTAGCAAGTTCATCAACAGGGATCCTAAAATGATACTAGCCATGTCAAAATGTCAATATGAGATCAAAAAGCTAACAATGACCACATTAAGAGACAAACAGGTCCTTAATTGAATCATTTTGCTCAATTTTCTCAAACGCCCATTTTTCAACAGTTTTTCATTTGCAATGAATATTGAAGTTGACTAATGGTCTAACTTAGTGAAGAAGATCCTAGACTAGGAGCCATCCACAAACTCTTCCTAAGCTTCGTCCAGAAGTTGATTAAAGGTATATCTTAGTGAAGAAGATCCTGGACTAGGAGTCATCCACAAACTCTTCCTAAGCTTCTACCAAGGCGACAAATCTTGAGGTTCATGTCAGTTTTGACTAGCAGTCCCCATGAGATCGTTTGGATCATCAAACTATCTCCAAGTTCATGTCTATGACATGTAGTCTCGTAAGAGTAGTTTGGCACATTTTAATTACATGACAATCTTGAAAGTTGATTTTTCATTTTTCATTTTGCACAAGAGCAGTTTTAGATTTTCAGAAGAACAAGAAGCTCAAATAATGATCAATTTTAGATTCAAAAGCTAACAAAGCAATTTTGACAGGGCCAATGTCACAAAAGGAGCACTAATTGCGCAACTAGCTAAAACATCCATAAATTACAGTTTTTAGTTCAAGTTGTCTTAAAGTTCTGGCTCATTTTAGCAAAGACTTAGATACACATGTGAAAGCATAATAATTCTAGCAAGTCAACGAACTAGACATGGCATTGAGCAAGAATTGAAATACTAAAGCTCAAGAGGGTAATAAGTAAAGCTTCATCAATTAAAAGACAAGCAGTAAAGCTTATATTACAATGCATCTTTTTGTGTTTTTCATATGAATGCAATATGATACAATGAGATGCAAGGAAAGCTCAAAAAGCCTAAAAAGATCAAAAAGATCAACAAGTTCAAAAGAAGATCAAGAAAAGATCAAATGAACAAGGAAAGATCAGAAAAGATCCAACTCCCCCTCAAACCAACCCATAGGGATAAATTATCCCTAACTCACTCCTCAATGCGGCAAACCTTGTTGGGTCTAAAGGCTTGGTGAGGATATCAGCTAACTGAGCCTCGGACTCCACAAAATGTAGCACAATATCACCCTTCTCAACATGGTCTCTAAGGAAGTGATAGCGAATATCTATGTGCTTGGTCCTAGAATGTTGCACTAGGTTTTTAGCAATGTTAATGGTAGAAATGTTATCACAGAAAAAAGAAACACTAGTAAAATTTAACCCAAAGTCTTTAAGAGTGGACACCATCCACAAAATCGACTCTGACAACTAGCGGCCTACATATTCAACTTCAAAGAAGGATTGTGGAGCGAAGACTACTTCCTAGCGACCAAGAGACAAGAGAAGTGCCTAAGAAATGACAAGTGCCAGAGGTACTCTTCCTATCTAGCCGACAGCCCGCAAAATCAGAATCAGAAAACCCCCCAATAGACAACGAAGAGGATTACCAAATGCCAAACTGGTGGGTAGAGTGAAGGTACCTGAAGATGCGCTTAACGGCTTGGCGATGTGAAATCCTCGGAGACGCCTGAAATCTCGCACAGAGGTAGACCGCGAAGTGGATGTACAGTCTTGAGGCCGTTAAGTACAGAAGGGAGCCGATCATGCTGCGGTACTCGCGTTGATCCACGGCTTCTCCTTTCTCATCTGGATCCAAAACAGTCGAAGTCGCCATGGGAGTGGCGATCAGCTTGCAGTCACCCATCTCGAAACGCTTGAGCAGATCCTTGGTGTACTTCGTCTGATGAATAAAGATCTCTTCCTTGCATTGCTTGATTTGAAACCCCAAAAAGTAGTTGAGCTCTCCCATCATACTCATCTCGAATTCCCTGGACATGATCTCATAAAAACTGGAAACAAGAGCATGAGAAGAACCACCAAAGATAATATCATCCACGTAAATCTAAACAAGCAGGAAGTTATTGCCATGCCTAAGAATGAAAAGAGTTTTATCTACTTTTTTCATTTCAAAACCATTCTTAAGTAAGAAGGTCTTAAGTCTATCAAACCAGACTCTAGGGGCTTGCTTAAGACTATACAAGGCTTTGGATAGTTTGAAAACACGATCTGGGTGCTTGGGATTCTCAAAGCCAAGGGGTTGCCTAACATACACTTCCTTCTCTATAAAACCATTCAGAAAGTACTCTTAACATCCATTTGATGCAACCTAAAATATTTAGATGCAGCAAATGCAAGCACAATGTGAATGGCTTCTAGTCTAGCAACAGGAGCAAAGGTCTCATCAAAATCTAACCCCTCAACCTGGTTAAAACCCTGAGCTACCAACCTAGCCTTGTTTCTAACCATAGAACCATCCTTATTTTGTTTATTTTTGAACACCCAACGGGTTCCTATAACATTATGACCACTAGGAGGTTATACAAGATTCCAGACTTTGTTTCTCTCAAAATTCTCTAATTCCTCATGCATGGCATTGATCCAGCTAGAATCATATAAAGCATGTAATATATCGCGGGGTTCAAAAGAAGCTACAAATGTAGAATGAGATAAGAGACTTGGATTGTTATACCTGGAGCGAGTGACTCGCTCATGAAGATTACCAATCATCTGATCCGGTGGGTGTTGCTTCTGAATGTGTAGTGGAGCGCCTAGGGGAGATAGCATCTCCTCAACCTCCGGAGATACTGCTGATGAATAGGATGTAGCATGAGCCTCAATTGGAGGTGAAGCAGTTGAAACAGGGTTTGTAGCTTGGACAGTAGCATCAACAACAGGTGGAAGAGCAATATCAACTTTATCATCATCTTCTTCTAAAAAAATACTCTCTGTCTCCTGTGAATCACCTGAAATGTCAGATCTAGCTCCAGGGCTAGTCTCATCAAAAGTGATATTGCATGTCTCCTAGACAATGTTAGTTTCAACATTAAAAACCAGAAAACCCCTCGAATGAGCAGGATAACCCAGAAATAAACCATCACAAATCTTTGATTCAAATGTATCTAGGTTTCCTGTCTTGAGAATAAAACACTTTGAACCAAAGACTCGAAAATGAGAAACAGAGGGTTTTCTACCAAATCGAAGCTCATAAGAAGTCTTGCCCAAAGACGGTCTCAAGAAGACACGGTTTGAAATATGACAAGATGTAGCAATAGCTTCGGCCCAAAACCTCCTTGGTGTGCTATACTCATCTAGCATCGTCCTAGCCATCTCGACTAAGGTTCTGTTCTTTCTTTCCACAACGTTATTTTGTTGAGGGACGTGTGGAGAAGAGAATTGATGCTCAATACCGCGCTCAGCACAAAAAGAGGCAAAAGAAGCATTCTTGAACTCCGTGCCATTGTCACTGCGGATCACTCTCAAGGCACCAGGAAGTTCAGAAGCCAAACGAAGAACACGATCATGATAGTGATCAAAAGCCTCATCCTTTGAAGTAAGAAAGAACACCCAAACGTATCTCCAAAAATCATCGACTACAATAAGAATATACCATTTGCCATCGACTGACCGAACCCTAGCAGGACCAACAGTATCCATGTGGAGCAACTGTCCCGGTCCGTCAGTCATGACCATAGTCAACGAAGGGTGTGAGGCGGCAACTTGCTTGCCATGCCTACAGACGCCTTTCAAAGATCCTTGATGACTTTGAGTTTAGGCAAACCTCTCATGAGTCAAGGCCGCTAACTCGCGTCAGATGATCAAAACCAATGTGCCCCAAACGTCGGTGCCAAAGCCAGATATCAGAAGAAGATGCAATCAAACATTTGAGAGATCCAGCAAGAGATTCAGAAAAATCAGCTCCAAAAATTATACCAACTCTAGAAATCCCAAAAACAAGCTCACCGGCAGAATCAAGCACACGATAGGTATTTTTCTTAAATTGAGTTGCGTAGCTATCATCAAGAAGCTGCGAAACAGAAAGCAAGTTGTACCTTAGCTTGTCCACAAGAGCGACATCCTTTAGGATGAATCTGTCATTCACCCTAATCGATCTCGTTCCTTCAATTCGCCCTTGTGTATCATCTCCAAAGGTGATGAAGTCATCACCCGTCGACCGCGTGAAGGAAGTGAAACATCTAGAGTCTCTGGTCATGTGGCGTGAACAACCGGAGTCGACGAGCCATGTGTTCTTCCTCTTTCCGCGGAGATCCTGAAAATCAAGGCACAAAAGATCGATGTGTCTCAATACTAGGGTTAGTTAGACATGACTTGGGAACCTAGTACTGAGACACACGTCTGTGAGTAGTATTCAAAGCAGAAGTGCTATCCTTGATTTTATTTGAAGTTCTGTTATGAGCAACGGTTACACAAACATGAGAAGCATCCTATCTAGGAACATTATGATGATGAGCATGTGAAACAAATCCTAGTCCAGGTTTCTTCCTTTCTAATGATCATGTCTCATAAAAGCTCTAAGTTGATTAGATGAAATTCTAGCAATATTTTTCTTAGCGTTCTTCAACCTACGCCAACAGAATTCAACCAAATGCCCATTCTTCTTGCAATAGGTGCAATGGTATTTGGTACCACTGGGAGAAGCACCTTTTGACTCAAAAGAAGGTTGGACAAAACCTGCAGATTTGAAAATTATTTTTGCAGGTTGGGTTATAAATTCAACTAAGCCATTTTCCAAGACCTGAATGACATTAGGCTTGAATTTGTCCTGTGGCAGAGTTGTATCCTAACTCCTTACTTCTTATAAGGAGTTTTAGACATGTCCAAAATCATGTTTAACTGTTTTTTACCTTTAGAGAATTTTTCTAATGTATCCTTAAGGTAAGCATTTTCTTTTCCAAAGTTAACACATGAATCATAAGTCTTGGCCTTAATGGCTCTAGCATGTTTCTCCTTAAGATGAGCAACTTCAAACTTATAGGCTGCACATGAGGCACAAGGTGTAGACTTAATTGTGTCCTTAAGCTTGGCATATTTAGCTCTAACTGCTTCTAGAATGTCTTTAACTTCATATTCAAGTTCTAAGCAGAAAGAACAAAAGCTAGATTTAACATTATCAGAGGCATCCAACTTACTAGACTCTAAGCATTTTTCATTGGGAGCAGTTTTAACATCAATTAGCTCAGTCCTAGCATTTTCAAGTTGGTGCAAAGCAATATCATGAGCAGATTGCAGTTTAGCAAATTCATAGTGTAGAGCATGGCAAGATGAACATTCATCAGATTCAAGAGTCTTAGCATTTACAAGTTCTAAAGTCAAATTATCTACTTGTGACTCTAAGTCCTTGTTCCTAGCCATGGTAAACTCTAAGGCCTTATCCTGACTCATGAGTTGCTCAAACATGGTGTCGCATCTAGCAGAAAGAACATCATAGGAAGGAGATACCTCATCGTTATCATCGGCGTCGACGGAGTCGGCCATGAAGCACATGCCGGTGAAGTCCTTGGCCTTTCCTTTCTTGTCTTGAGGGAGCTCTTCCTCCTTGTCCTCCTCGCTCCCGGAGTCCACATCGCTCATGGATTGCTCTCCAAAATCGGCAAGAACCTGGTGAGCAGCCTTCATGAGTTTGGCAGCATCATACTTGGGCTTGCTCCCCTGAGACTTCTTCTAGGTAGGCTTCTCATCCTTGCGGTTGCCCTTACCTTTCAACTTGGGGCAGTTTGCCCGGATATGATATAGCTCTACACACTCATAACACGTCACAGGGCCACCTCTCTTATTGTTTCTAACATTGTTATAGGCCCGTGTGACTTTCTTGGCTAAAAGAGCTAAATCAGCCTCAGGAAGACTCTCAAACTCTTCTTCTTTAATTGCAGGTAAACACACAAGAGAAAATCTAGAAGAAGACTCAGAAGAACCATCAGAAGTTCTTTTCAGAGGATCAGCTACCAAAGCCATGTTATCCTTCTTAGGAAGACTACCTCTCTTGATCTAATGAGTCTTGAGCTTGCTATAAAGTACCTCCAAAGTGAGACTAGAGAGATCGACATTCTCCTCAATGGCAGTAGCCTTCATCTCCCACTCCTTGGTGTTGATTGCAGCCAAGAGGTGGGTGGCATTCTCAGATTGAGAGTACTCAATGTCAACAGCTCTCATCTGATTGATCACCTTGTTAAAGCGAGTAAAAACGTCATCGATGCTCTCGCCAGGACGCATCTTGAATTTGTTATACTCTCGCTTGTAGACCGTCTGGCGCACTTGCTTGATCTTCGACGATTCCTCATGGTAAGTTTCGAGGGTGTGCCAAATCTCATGTGCGGTCTCAAGGTTACAAATCCTATCATACTCCTGTCTACCAAGCCCAGCATATATGAGATTCTTAGCCTTATGGTTGTTTGCCAAGAGGGCTGCTGAAGCCAGCGAAGCAACCTCGGGCAAAACGAGCGGAGCTCGAACAACCTCCCATATAACTTGTCCTTCGCTCTGAAGGAAGACTCGCATGCGATTCTTCCAATAGGCATATTCGAGCCCATCGAAGATATGCGGCTTGGTCGAGTACTTATCTATCGCCAAGTTCAGTGACCGGTTAAGATCAAGATTGAACTAACCGGGCTCTGATACCACTTGTTGGACCGAAACGGCGACTAGAGGGGGAGTGAACAGGAGCACTATCTATTTTTCGCTTTGATCGGATTCAAACATGATATTGACTCCAATAGCTATGAGAACTACGAAGATCAATATATAAAAGCATAGCGGAAGACTTGTACTGAATCCCCTTCAAACCCCCAAAAGAAACGACCAAAAACACAAAAATGTACTGATGAACAGTACTGGTTGTACCGGATGAACAGTGCCGTTCGTACTAGAAATCGAAACAACCGGATGAACAGTGCCGGTTGTGCCGGAGTGAACAGTAAAAACAGTTGAATGAATAGTAAATAGCCTGAAAACGAAATCAAAAATAGACGTAACTTTTGATCCGTAACTCCAAATTTCACGAAACTTGAAACACACCTTTCTAATGTTATGGACAATTTTGATCAACATGTTACCGCCTCCCTCAGAAAAGCAAAGCTTGTGAATATGCTGAGTCTAAGGAAACTATGTATGTGCCTTCATATCAGGTCCTTTCGTGGATGATTAACTTAGTTTTGCGTTGACAGAAGAGCGCCCCCCCCCCTAAATGGAATTGTTTTGTAAACCAGAGAGGTTTTCAGATGCAATTGTGAGCAGCAATGGAACTTACAATGTGT
Source organism: Phyllostachys edulis (assembly GCA_036346405.1). Lineage (NCBI taxonomy): Eukaryota > Viridiplantae > Streptophyta > Magnoliopsida > Poales > Poaceae > Phyllostachys > Phyllostachys edulis. The sequence continues at coordinate 31,501,852 of CM070563.1, forward strand.
CTGGATGTTATTTTAAACTTGTTTTGAAATACATTTCTGCTGGTGTTTGATCAGGTTAGTGGGAGCACACTTGTTATTCTAATCTTATATGTGAATGACATATTATTGATTGTGAATGACATTCCTATGCTGGAATCCGTTAAGGCATCATTGAAAAATATCTTTTTTCTATGAAGGACCTAGGAGAGGCAGCATATATCTTAGGGATAAAGATATATAGAAATAGATCGAGAAAGCTAATTAGATTAAGCCAAAGTACTTATATTGACAAGGCGTTGATTCAGTTCAACATGTAGGATGCCAAGAAATGGTTCTTGCCTATGTCACATGACATAAGTCTTAGCAAGAGACAGTGTCCTTCGATTGCGGTGGGGTCACCGATTGCGACGCGGCGCGGTGCTAGCGGCTCGGGGCAAGTGCTACATTGATGGCGGCCGGTGACCGTCGGCAAGGTGGCTTGGTGAGGTGGCAGTCCCCTGGTGCGACCTTGGCACGGAGCGATGGCCAGAGGCGATGGAGGACGACAACTCTGGCGGCGACACGCAGCCGAGCGAAACAGGAGGGTGGCGGGTTTTGGGAGGTGGCGCTTCCGATGGGAGGAAACAGAGAGGGTGGAAAAGGAAAGCGGGAAGGGATGGGAGATTGCCAAATTGGGGAAGGGTTCAAAATCAAACAAAAAAACTCCAAGAAATTTTGAATTTATGAAATATGAGTTTTTTCAATTATTAAATATTTGGTTGTGTGTATCTTCTTAAACATAAGCCGGGAGGATTTGATGTATTCAAGTCATTTAAAACTGAAGTGGAAAATCAATTGAATAGAAAGATCAAAGTTTTGAGAACTGATCGTGTAGGAGAATACACTTCAGAAATATTAAATGTTTTTTGTAAAGAGTATGGAATTATTCATCATTATACCATACCTTACACTCCACAACAAAATGGTGTGGTTGAGCGGAGGAATAGAACACTTATGGATATGGTTAGATCTATGATGGCTTATTCGGATCTTCCTTTATCTTTTTGGGGTGAAGCTTTGTATACTAATGTTTATTTATTAAATCATTCGCCATCTAAAGCTGTAACAGTCACTCCTTATGAGTTGTGGACTGGAAGAAAACTCTCACTTCGCCACTTAGCTGTTTGGAGTTGTAATGCACAAATTAGAGTGCCAAATCAAAATCGTACAAAATTGCAGCCTAAAAATGCGCCATGAATTTTTATTGGTTATTCTTTGGAATTAAAACGGTACATGTTTTATGATCAGGAAAAAGATAAACTGGTGGAAAGTAGGGATGTAAATATTTTTATATCAAAACACATCTTGTCGTGCTAAGCGGGGCGAGGGTGGAATTATTGGCAACTCCATCGAAAATACAAATGAATACATCTGGTATTGATTCTCACACTGAAGGAGGTTCAACTCCTGAAGAAAATACAAACCTAACTCCCAACACTAACATGTTTAGGAGAAGTGGGAGGAATTTTAGTATACCTCAATATCTAGATGATTATTACTTGTTCTTGAGGGAAGTTCACTCTAAAATTTCAGATTTAGAGGAAGAACCAAAGACTTATAAAGAACAAATATGCTACTCACATTCAAAACTATAGGTGAAAGCAATGCGAAAAGAATTAAACTTCGATGAAAATGAGTAAAGTTTGAGAGCTTGTCGATCTACCAAACAACCATAAACCCATAGGTTGTAAATGGATTTTTTAAAGGAAATTGAATGTAGCAGGTTTAGTGGAAAAATATAAGGCTAGGCTTGTTGCTAAAGGCTTTACACAAAAGGAATGTATTGACTTTGTGGAAACTTTTTCTCATGTTGCAAAGTTTACTTCAATTCGTATTATTAGTGCTTTGACAGATTATTACGATCTTGAACTTCACCAAATGGATGTTAAAATTGCTTTTCTTAATGACCTTTTGGAGATGGAAATATATATGAGACAACCAAAAGGTGGTATGGCACCAAGTAGCATTGTCACTTTGAGTTGTGTTTCAGCTTTGCAAACTGAAGCTACATCAAATATTAATGCTGTTTCGAGCCAAGGAAGGAGCGCGTGGATAAACCAACATGGTGCAGGAAAGCCGAGCCAAGATGGGCGCGTGGTCCCAGGAGGGGCGGGTGGCCTTCGGTTGACTGACTCAGTTGGTTTGCGTGATTCCAGGAGAGGCATATGGTGTTTGGTTGGCTTACGGCCAAACCAAGGAGGTGAAGCGCTATCTCTTGCACGTGGAAGAAAGGAAGGCCCGAATCAACTCAGGAATCTAATCTGCATGATATTCGGCCAAAACGTGTGGAGCTAGGACTTCTTGAGCCGGAGAGGATAAACCAAGCCGTGTTTGAGCGGATAATTATTTCTCGTTGGGAGTATCCGAGTCGGCTTCCTTGCTAATGAGTCGAGTCTTATTCAAGGCTTGCGTGCCTTTAAGTTCGGCGGACCTCTTGAGTTGGTTTGTATCAAGCCGTGAGTCGAGAGGGCTTTGAGCCATAGTCTATGTATGAGTTAAGAACGGGCTTAGCCAGTTGATGCGTGTGTGTGGCAGTGCGTGGCGCACCCTTGGGTGCTAATATAAGGCGAGCTACGCCAATGTAAGTAGAGGAGGTTTTTGTTGGAGTTAATAAAATCGAAAATCACCAAGGTTGGTGGCCAAGAGTTCCATGTGTTTTGGTGATATTCAATCTGGAATTTCAGCCTTACTCGTGAGGAATTGATTCCTTGAATCGGTTTGTGCGTCTTGATCGTTAGGATCATCTCGATGTTCGTGTGCTACTAGTACGGGTAGAAGATTATATCTAGGGTTGACCTGCGCTACATTAGGCCGCAGCTGTTATTTGGAGTTGACATCAAGCATCAATTTCTAGTACCGCTTGCCGGCCAAAGTTACACTGGGAATTCAATATCAATTGCCGAATTGTTTATTGCATCTCAATTGAGTCCATTCATTAGTTGGGGTTGCTGCTTGTTGTTTCGTATGTGAGAAGAGGAAAAAGACCAACTGCTGGGTGTTAGGAGTTATTCTTCACGTGAGAGAGGCATTACTTCTTGTTGGTTTTAGTACCGTGAAAGATTAGGTCATCATATACGTTCCAACCAAATTACTAGCAGTCACCCCACTGAATATTGCTTATGCAGTAAGAGGGCGCTTTTCTAGGCTTGCAAGTGGACTGCACAGACGTAAACTACATGAGAACTTACATTATACAGAAGTTACCATGCATGCCATTTTGAATAGCAAATAAGACAATATCGACGATCATAACACAGGAATGCAGAAGATGGTGCATGTTTTGGTTTGCTGAAAGTTTGAAACTAACAGAGTTCGTGCTAAGCAGATGTTCAAACCAACATCAAGAACTTGTTGCATTTATGCAGTTGGCAGGCAAAGAGCAGCGGAAGTTACTCGCAGGTTGGCCTCGGAACTAGCGCTGCTCTCCTGTCGTGTGCCCAAGCCCAACAAAACCCCAGACGTCGACCGCCCCAGTTTGGGTTGGGCCGGCGTGCTTCTGTATTGCAATGGCAGGGGCGCCCTACTACGCTAGCTCGCGTATTGGCGTTGATGCGAGGAGCACCAAACTGCTCGTCCAAGAGAGAGAGAGCAGAGTAGCAGACCACACAACACAAGCCTGTGCCGAGCGATTTTGCATTTTCTGTGAGGATACGTGATGTGTGTCAGATAACCAAGCCAATGGGCAATATACACAAGCGCGCGCGTCCCTCCACATCATTACCAGTATAAAATGCCCCATACTTTTTTACACGCGCGACTCATGCCACCCACCCACCCAGTGGTCAGGTGGGATCATCCAGTATAAAACGCCAACGTTGAGCACGATCGATCTTACCGTTGACGGTGCATAGCTGGACACACGGGCTGAAACGGGACTTAGCTATCTGCGCTATAGCCTGAGATTTAGGATCAAAAGTCTATAAAAAATCTAATGAAAAATCACCACACATATGAGTTCGATCTAAGAACAGCCAATTCAGCTCGAGACTTGGACTATGACTGTCTCCGCCTCTGGCTGGACAACAAAGTCTCTCCATCAAAAATGATCGCCATCAAAACTAGGTCGTATACAGTTAAACTATTTAATCTTTTACTAACAATATTTGCCTAAAAATTACCGGCGGTACAAAAACATGACTAGATTTGCCTAAAAATGCTATCGTATTATTATAAGTTTTATTAGGTTTTGCAAATATATTATAATATAAATTGTTGTATGCAAGGGACCTTTTGTAATTTCTCAATTAGAGAAAAGAAGAAAATTGAAAATAAAAAAGGTGGGGGCCAACTTTCATAGGAAGAAAGGGAAGAGATAAGGTTGGAGACAAGTCTCCAACCAAAGGAGCGCACGGGAGGGGATCGATCCCCTCCATGGCGGTGCAGGCGTGGGTGGCTCGAGCGATTTTCTCACCGACCGTTGGGTAGCATTGTGGTGCTCTCCTCATCTTCTTAAATGCGTCTTCTCCTTTTTTTCCCCGCACGTGACAATGAGTCTTCCTCAATTTGTTTCCTCTCCTCTCTCCCAATTTGGTCGCGAGCCCGGGCTGTGTGACCTACTGCGCCGCCGTGGTTGAGCACGACGCTGTCGGTGGTGAGGTCCGGCCTCATCCTCCTTGCTCACTCCCTTACCACCTCCTTGCACCACCTTCCTGTCGAGGTTGCTGAGGAAGCCGGGGCGACGCGCCGTTGTGGTTGGCTCCAACTGGCTGTGTGTGTGTGTGTGTGTGTGTGTGTGTGTTGGGTGAGAAGAAAGGTGTCGGTGTTGGTGGATTTGCTCACTGGTGCTCTCAGCCGGTGCATCTTGTGGTGATTCTTGTGTGGCATTTTTCCCTGTACCTCGACTTCACAATTGGTGTGTCCCGAATTGTGAAGAGCAGCATTGTATCTCCAACGACCACGTCGTACAGCTGGGCGTTGGTTTCCTGAGACAGCGCCTCGGCGTGCCTTGCCAGGCGACTCAGTGGCTTTGAGTGACATTTGCTCAATGAGTTTGCACTTTCGGGTTCTTAGCTTTACTATGCGTAGTGTGGCATGCTAGTGATATTTTCATATTATCTTGTCTTTGTTTTACTCTAGTACTAGGGGACTTTGCATGGTAAAGATTGTGGGCTCGGTATATGCTTGATAAGGATATAAGGTCACTGTAAGGTTAAATACGATAATTTGAATATAAATTTGGTATTGAGCTTGCAGATTACTCGTTGTTTACTGTTTTCACACACACACACACACACACACGCACATACATACATACATATATATACGCACATACATACATACATAGACACACACACACACACACACACACACACACATATATATATATAGGGTGCCCGTTTCATACTCCCGGGAGTACATACTCCCACTTCGAATAATATACCACTTAAACGAACGTATTATACTTCTTTATCATTTTCAATATACTTAAATGCCAATTATAAGATACTCTAATGCGACTTGATTAAAAAAATTCATTGGAGTCCTTTATTTTTTTGCTATATACCCTTTTGCATATATAAAAGAAGTATATACACAAAATTTGCGATAAAAAGTGGACTTTAACGAATTTTTCATAGAACTCACTTTGGGGTGTCTTATAATCATTATTGGAGCATACTCAAATTGATAAAGAGGTATCATCATACGATTTAAGTGGTATATAAGAGGTGGGAGTACGTACTCCTAGGAGTACCATACCATTTTCATACACACACACACATGCTTGTCTACTCATCTGTTTCGATCACTATTATATATCATTGTCAATTGGTATCTTGTTAGCTTTCTTGTCGTCTCAATTGCTTGTTGTCCAGTGAACATTGATTTGTTAATTGCTTTATATCACCGGTTAGTTTAGCAAGATTTTATTTGAGTTCAAGGGCTAATTTATTTTTGAGATATTGTCATGTTTAATTTGTGTTTGAAACTTGACCTAAGTACCGAAGAGGCCAAGTATTAATACTTAAGTAGCCCAACATCTGAGAGCAATAAGAAACTAATTAAACTTAAGTAATATGCTGATTTTAGTTGTCCACCTGTTTTATCTTTTGAGCATATTATAATGTTTAATTGTCTTAATAAGTTTACATGCTGAACTCAATTATTCTATGTTGCTTTTGTCAATTATATACTGTTGGAAATATGTTTTTACGATCATAACTATTGATGAAATTATTTATGAATATTTACTAAAATCGCACAATTTACAACATAAACTAGTGGTACGGTCAAAGTTGTGTTCTTAATCATTCTTGAGTTGGTCGTGGAGAAACAATATTGAAAAATGAACCAGAACGTACACAAAAAAACTGTAACAGCTGAAAGTAGTGTGTGCTGTGTACACACATTCAAAAAGGATGCACATATTTTCTCTCAAAGGGGAAAAAAACTGTACGCGCATGCTGCTACGTGCCATGCGTAGATTAAAGCGGAGATAGCGACTCCAAAAGTGCGCACCTCCCAAATTGCTGCGACGTCGTTCTGTACTGTCTTCCTGAAATTTCAAGTGATCTTAAAGGCGCTAATGAAGCGATCCCCCATCGCTTTCCCTAGCTAGCTAGGTGACCTTCCTGACACCTCTCAAGTAAAAATAAAGCTAGCATCGAGTAGATCGTAGCGGCTTACAAATTTCATGCCCTCTCTCAACATGCAAGCCGAGCATGCAGAAGAGGGAAGGAAATTCTATGAGGTATCGTCCCACGTAAGGCTCCGCCCTCGAGCTCTTGGATCAAGAGGGATTGAGATGAACGGTGATAGGGCGGGGTCTCACGGTGAGACCCCGTCCTATAGCATTTTCTTCCGCAGAAGAGGGGGGCATTTGGTGGAGCAGTGGCGGCAGCTAGGTGGCCTGGTGTGGTGGCACTCGCTCGCGCGGACGGGGCTTCGCTGGAGATGGCACTTGTGCACGGTTGGCCTCACCAGAGATAGAGAAGAAGGTGCGGTGGCAAATTCGACTGATTATTATCAGTCGACTGACGTATATTAAACCTGTAAAAGTTTAGTTTTTTTTTTCTAAAGGAGATCATGGATCCATGCATATAAATGATTATCTAATGTATGTGCGCTTCGGCCGTGTGGCTTGCAGGTGTACCTCTCTGTATATCGAGCACCTAGTGCTTGAGGATTGTAATGCCACACTGAACCAACGAGATCTCTTTACTCATCACAAAAATAAAAGTTTACATTGAAAATAAATATGGAAAGAGGAAGATGGCATGTGACCAGAAAGATAGATGTGCGGGTGTGCACACCCAACCTACCACGGCTCAATTCTTAGACTTGATGCTGGTGTTGACACGTTTTCAGAATACATATCTATTCGTGCGTTCAGTGAGAAAATACGTGCTCGAGACAGATTAAAAAGAAGAAGATGCTTAACGTGCTCACCGGAAATCAGAGCCTACAGCGGACAAAAGAGAAGCCGAAGCTGCGCGCTCAGGCTGAAAGACAAAAGAGATATATATTTTTATATCAAAACACATCTTGTCGTGCTAAGCGGGGCGAGGGTGGAATTATTGGCAACTCCATCGAAAATACAAATGAATACATCTGGTATTGATTCTCACACTGAAGGAGGTTCAACTCCTGAAAAAAATACAAACCTAACTCCCAACACTAACATGTTTAGGAGAAGTGGGAGGAATTTTAGTATACCTCAATATCTAGATGATTATTACTTGTTCTTGGGGGGAAGTTCACTCTAAAATTTCAGATTTAGAGGAAGAACCAAAGACTTATAAAGAACAAATATGCTACTCACATTCAAAACTATGGGTGAAAGCAATGCAGAAAGAATTAAACTCGATGAAAATGAGTAAAGTTTGAGAGCTTGCTGATCTACCAAACAACCATAAACCCATAGGTTGTAAATGGATTTTTTTAAAGGAAATTGAATGTAGCAGGTTTAGTGGAAAAATATAAGGCTAAGCTTGTTGCTAAAGGCTTTACACAAAAGGAACGTATTGACTTTGTGGAAACTTTTTCTCATGTTGCAAAGTTTACTTCAATTCGTATTATTAGTGCTTTGACAGATTATTACGATCTTGAACTCCACCAAATGGATGTTAAAATTGCTTTTCTTAATGACCTTTTGGAGATGGAAATATATATGAGATAACCGAAAGGTGATATGGCACCAAGTAGCATTGTCACTTTGAGTTGTGTTTCAGGTTCACAAACTGAAGCTACATCAAATATTAATGCTGTTTCGAGCCAAGGAAGGAGCGCGTGGATAAACCAACATGGTGCAGGAAAGCCGAGCCAAGATGGGCGCGTGGTCCCAGGAGGGGCGGGTGGCCTTCGGTTGACTGACTCAGTTGGTTTGCGTGATTCCAGGAGAGGCATATGGTGTTTGGTTGGCTTACGGCCAAACCAAGGAGGTGAAGCGCTATCTCTTGCACGTGGAAGAAAGGAAGGCCCGAATCAACTCAGGAATCTAATCTGCATGATATTCGGCCAAAACGTGTGGAGCTAGGACTTCTTGAGCCGGGAGAGGATAAACCAAGCCAGGTGTTTGAGCCAGATAATTATTTCTACGTTGGGAGTATCCGAGTCGGCTTCCTTGCTAATGAGTCTGAGTCTTATTCGAAGGCTTGCGTGCCTTTTAAGTTCGGCGGACCTCTTGAGTTGGTTTGTATCAAGCCGTGAGTCAGTAGGGCTTTGAGCCATAGTCTATGTATGAGTTAAGAACGGGCTTAGCCCAGATTGATGCGTGTGTGTGCTTGGTGCGTGGCCGCACCCCTTGGGTGCTAATATAAGGCCAGGCTACGCCAATGTAAGTAGAGGAGGTTTTTGTTGGAGTTAATAAAAATCAGAAAATCACCAAGGTTGGTGGCCAAGAGTTCCATGTGTTTTGGTGATATTCAATCTGGAATTTCAGCCTTGCTACGTAGGAATTGATTCCTTGAATCAGTTTGTGCGTGCTGATCGTTGTGGATCATCTCTGATGTTCGTGTGCTACTAGTACACGGGTAGAAGATTATATCTAGGGTTGACCTGCGCTACATTAGGCCGCAGCTGTTATTTGGAGTTGACATCAAGCATCAATTTCTAGTACCGCTTGCCGGCCAAAGTTACACTGGGAATTCAATATCAATTGCCGAATTGTTTATTGCATCTCAATTGAGTCCATTCATTAGTTGGGGTTGCTGCTTGTTGTTTCGTATGTGAGAAGAGGAAAAAGGCCAACTGCTGGGTGTTAGGAGTTATTCTTCACGTGAGAGAGACATTACTTCTTGTTGGTTTTAGTACCGTGAAAGATTAGGTCATCATATACGTTCCAACCAAATTACTAGCAGTCACCCCACTGAATATTGCTTATGCAGTAAGAGGGCGCTTTTCTAGGCTTGCAAGTGGACTGCACAGACGTAAACTACATGAGAACTTACATTATACAGAAGTTACCATGCATGCCATTTTGAATAGCAAATAAGACAATATCGACGATCATAACACAGGAATGCAGAAGATGGTGCATGTTTTGGTTTGCTGAAAGTTTGAAACTAACAGAGTTCGTGCTAAGCAGATGTTCAAACCAACATCAAGAACTTGTTGCATTTATGCAGTTGGCAGGCAAAGAGCAGCGGAAGTTACTCGCAGGTTGGCCTCGGAACTAGCGCTGCTCTCCTGTCGTGTGCCCAAGCCCAACAAAACCCCAGACGTCGACCGCCCCAGTTTGGGTTGGGCGGCGTATACATATTGCAATGGCAGGGGCGCCCTACTACGCTAGCTCGCGTATTGGCGTTGATGCGAGGAGCACCAAACTGCTCGTCCAAGAGAGAGAGAGAGAGCAGACCACACAACACAAGCCTGTGCCGAGCGATTTTGCATTTTCTGTGAGGATACGTGATGTGTGTCAGATAACCAAGCCAATGGGCAATATACACAAGCGCGCGCGTCCCTCCACATCATTACCAGTATAAAATGCCCCATACTTTTTTACACGCGCGACTCATGCCACCCACCCACCCAGTGGTCAGGTGGGATCATCCAGTATAAAACGCCAACGTTGAGCACGATCGATCTTACTGCTGATTGCATAGCCGACACACGGCCGAGACGGGACTTAGCTATCTGCGCTATAGCCCGAGATTTAGAATCAAAAGTCTATAAAAAATCTAATGAAAAATCACCACACATATGAGTTCGATCTAAGAACAGCCGATTCAGCTCGAGACTTGGACTATGACTGTCTCTGCCTCTGGCTGGATAACAAAGTCTCTCCATCAAAAATGATCGCCATCAAAACTAGGTCGTATACAGTTAAACTATTTAATCTTTTACTAACAATATTTGCCTAAAATTTACCGGCGGTACGAAAACATGACTAGATTTGCCTAAAAATGCTATCGTATTATTATAAGTTTTATTAGATTTTGCAAATATATTATAATATAAATTGTTGTATGCAAGGGACCTTTTGTAATTTCTCAATTAGAGAAAAGAAGAAAATTGAAAATAAAAAAGGTGGGGGCCAACTTTCATAGGAAGAAAGGGAAGAGATAAGGTTGGAGACAAGTCTCCAACCAAAGGAGCGCACGGGAGGGGATCGATCCCCTCCATGGCGGTGCAGGCGTGGGTGGCTCGAGCGATTTCCTCACCGACCGTTGGGTAGCGTTGTGGTGCTCTCCTCATCTTCTTAAATGCGTCTTCTCCTTTTTCCCCGCACGTGACAATGAGTCTTCCTCAATTTGTTTCCTCTCCTCTCTCCCAATTTGGTCGCGAGCCCGGGCCGTGTGACCTACTGCGCCGTCGTGGTTGAGCACGACGCTGTCGGTGGTGAGGTCCGGCCTCATCCTCCTTGCTCACTCCCTTACCACCTCCCTGTCGAGGTTGCTAAGGAAGCCGGGGCGACGCGCCGTTGTGGTTGGCTCCAACCGGCTGTGTGTGTGTGTGTGTGTGTGTGTGTTTTGGGTGAGAAGAAAGGTGTCGGTGTTGGTGGATTTGCTCACTGGTGCTCTCAGCCGGTGCATCTTGTGGTGATTTTTGTGTGGCATTTTTCCCTATACCTCGACTTCACAATTAGTGTGTCCCGAATTGTGAAGAGCAGTATTGTATCTCAAACGACCACGTCGTACAGTTGGGCGTTGGTTTCCTGAGACAGCGCCTCGGCGTGCCTTGCCAGCCGACTCGATGGCTTTGAGTGACATTTGCTCAGTGAGTTTGCACTTTCGGATTCTTAGCTTTACTATGCGTAGTGTGCCATGCTAGTGATATTTTTAGATTACCTTGTCTTTGTTTTACTCTAGTACTAGGGGACTTTGCATGGTAAAGATTGTGGGCTCGGTATATGCTTGATAAGGATATAAGGTCACTGTAAGGTTAAATACGATAATTTGAATATAAATTTGGTATTGAGCTTGCAGATTACTCGTTGTTTACTGTTTTTTCATACACACACACACACACACACACACATATACATATATACATATATAGGGCGCCCGTTTATACTCCTGGGAGTACATACTCCCACTTCGAATATACCACTTAAACGAACGTATTATACTTCTTTATCATTTTCAATATACTTAAATGCCAATTATAAGATACTCTAATGCGACTTGATTGAAAAAAATTCATTGGAGTCCTTTATTTTTTTGCTATATACCCTTTTTCATATATAAAAGAAGTATATACACAAAATTTGCAATAAAAAGTGGACTTTAACGAACGCTTTGGGGTGTCTTATAATCATTATTGGAGTATACTCAAATTGATAAAGAGGTATCATCATACGATTTAATTGGTATATAATAGGTGGGAGTACGTACTCCCAGGAGTACCATACCATTTTCATACACACACACACATGCTTGTCTATTCATCTGTTTCGATCACTATTATATATCATTGTCAATTGGTATATTGTTAGCTTTCTTGTCGTCTCAATTGCTTGTTGTCCAGTGAACATTGATTTGTTAATTGCTTTATATCACCGGTTAGTTTAGCAAGATTTTATTTGAGTTCAAGGGCTAATTTATTTCTGAGATATTGTCATGTTTAATTTGTGTTTGAAACTTGACCTAAGTAGCGAAGAGGCCAAGTATTAATACTAGAGTAGCCCGACATCTAAGAGCAATAAGCAACTAATTAAATCTAAGTAATATGCTGATTTTAGTTGCCCACCTGTTTTATCTTTTGAGCATATTATAATGTTTAATTGTCTTAAGAAGTTTACATGCTGAACTCAATTCTTCTATGTTGCTTTTGTCAATTATATACTGTTGGAAATATGTTTTTACGATCATAACTATTGATGAAATTATTTATGAATATTTACTAAAATCGCACAATTTACAACATAAACTAGTGGTACGGTCAAAGTTGTGTTCTTAATCATTCTTGAGTTGGTCGTGGAGAAACAATATTGAAAAATGAACCAGAACGTACACAAAAAAACTGTAACAGCTGAAAGTAGTGTGTGCTGTGTACACACATTCAAAAAGGATGCACATATTTTCTCTCAAAGGGGAAAAAAACTGTACGCGCATGCTGCTACGTGCCATGCGTAGATTAAAGCGGAGATAGCGACTCCAAAAGTGCGCACCTTCCAAATTACTGCGACGTCGTTCTGTACTGCCTTCCTGAAATTTCAAGTGACCTTAAAGGCGCTAATGAAGCGATCCCCCATCGCTTTCCCTAGCTAGCTAGGTGACCTTCCTGACACCTCTCAAGTAAAAATAAAGCTAGCATCGAGTAGATCGTAGCGTCTTACAAATTTCATGCCTCTCTCTCAACATTCAAGCCGAGCATGCAAAAGAGGGGGGCATTTGGTAGAGCAGTGGCGGCAGCCAGGCGGCCTGGTGTGGTGGCACTCGTTCGCGCTCGGACGGGGCTTCGCTGGAGATGGCACTTGTGCACGGTTGGCCTCAGCAGAGATGGAGAAGAAGGTGTGGTGGCAAATTCGACTGATTATTATTAGTCGACTGACGTATATTAAACCTGTAAAAGTTTAGATGTGTTTTTTTTTCTAAAGGAGATCATGGATCCATGCATATAAATGATTATCTAATGTATCTGCGCTTCGGCCGTGTGGCTTGCAGGTGTACCTCTCTGTATATCGAGCACCTAGTGCTTGAGGATTGTAATGCCACACTGAACCAACGAGATCTCTTTACTCATCACAAAAATAAAAGTTTACATTGAAAATAAATATGGAAAGAGGAAGATGGCATGTGACCAGAAAGATAGATGTGCGGGTGTGCACACCCAACCTACCACGGCTCAATTCTTAGACTTGATGCTGGTGTTGACACGTTTTCAGAATACACACCTATTCGTACGTTCAGTGAGAAAATACGTGCTCGAGGCAGATTAAAAAGCAGAAGATGCTTAACGTGCTCACCGGAAATCAGAGCCTACAGCGGACAAAAGAGAAGCCGAAGCTGCGCGCTCAGGCTGAAAGACACCGGCCCCACGTTGGGCCCACCTGAATTCGCTATGCGGGCACACCACCATCTCTCCCCACGGTACTAGTTGGCAACGCTGGAATTTTGCAGGATCACGGAGACAATCAAACATCGACTCTTTTGTTGGATCTGGAGTCTGCTACAAAATTCCAACGAGAATTATCATGCGTTTCAAACAGGGGCTAAACTTCATGTCGAAAATACGCACCGGTACTTGGTCTAAACTAGTCCTAATTAGCTACTAGATCAAGTATGGACACGATCCAATTAAAGCCATGCATGAGTTAAATAGCTATGCATATCTAGGGAGACTTGGTAGCAAAGCCAAGCAAAACAGAAAGCGTAATCAAAAGTGCTTGGGTACATGAAGATTTGATCGCGAAAACTTGATGAACTCTATCGTGGAAGATGGGCGTATGTATGCATGGAGACAAGGCGAAGAAACCTAGCTAGGGGAAAGATTACTAGTTAAGGCAGCATGCATAGGCTAATCATGGTGACTTTGTAATCTTATTAATTACTATATCTAGGATTGCATAGCTTGCATTTAGTAGACTTAGGGTATGTACAATGGTACAGACAACTGCTGTCTATAGCAAATTTCTATATCACATGTAGACAGCACTATAGACAGCTCATACAATATGTTGTCTTTTCACTTGTCTTTATAGATGACACAATCTTTTAATGTTTTTATGGATCTAAGACATTTCCTCGTTGGTTCTGGTGATACAGTCAGCTACAGGATTGTAGATAACATATTTCTCTTTCTTTAATCTCTTTCATCCACATCAACTTAAATCCTACGTAGCAGAGACTATAAACAGCTGGTGTAAACCTATTGTACATGATCTTACTGTACCATTGGTTTCTATGTGCGATATCTAATAGTAACATCGGTGATAGAGATATGGATATAGATCGATATAGGTAGCACGTCCGATTCCTATAAAAATTGAACTGTTTCACAGGAAATTCGTACAATGAAATTCCGTGTTCCGAACGGGTGTAGATGAGAGCACAGTGCTAGCTAAAACATCCATGTTGCACCTAGCTATAAGCTTCGAGCTCTAGTATTTCTTTAGAGTAACGACTAGTAACGATTAGCAAAAACACGAATGATTAATGTTTGATCCTTTCAGAACAAGGAGAATGATTGATGATGGTTGCGAAAATGATCGGTGTTGGATCCTATCGGAACATAGATGTTTAGTGCAAAGAGGATTTGTAACGACGTGTGCGGGTTGGGCCAATCAGTGCAACTGGTGTGGCGCAATCGAGACAAATCGATGGGGCTCCCACATGGACCAGAGCGCTAGCTGATCATTCGTCTCGTACCCTCGAATTAGCAGGTGTTAATGCACGCCATGTGGACCAAACACTTCGAATAAATAACGGTCAATACCGGCTTTGAGAGAAAACTGAGGCACTGTTCGAAACGAGAGGATTTTTTCCGATTCTTATTGAAATTGAATTGTTTCACGTGAAATTCCTGCGTTTAAAACGAGGCTTGATGGTTTTCCACCTGTTTATTTAAACCCTAGCAACAGCTAAAAATCCTAATCCACGAAGGAGGGGCGAGGTCGCCGAAGGCGGGACCAGCTTCACGGGAGCCGAAGGCGCTGCCACGCTGGCTTTCGCTAGAGCCGAACACGGAGACATCGACGGCGCGTACGGATCTTAAAGCAAATCTCAATGTGGAAAACTTTGATTGAAATCTTGAATTGTTTTTGGGGATATTGGGGAAAAGCCACGTATGAGAGAGATGGCGCTCTCCACCGAGCCTAGAAATGGCGACTTCCTCTCTCCTCACTCCTTCCTTATTCCTTCCCTCCTCCCTGCCCACTGCTCACTCCTCAGCTCACTCTCTCTCCTCACCAATGCCTCCCTCGCTAACGCTACTTCTCACTCTCACCTCGCTCCTCCTCCTCCCGGCCGCCAGTGGCGACGTCCGGCGGGTGCTGCACGAGCCGCTCTTCCCCATCGAGTGGACGCCGCCGCCGTCCCCGCCGGCTCCACCCGCGCCGGACTTCACCTCCGACCCCTCCACGCCGGCCCCGCCCGACAACGGCGGGCCCGCGCTGCTGCCCCGTCGGTCACCCCGGCGCCGCCGCCACCCCCAACACCGTCGCCGCTGACGTCTCCTCCTCTCGCTCCGGCCCCAACCCGCGCCTCCGCAGCGGCGGCGGCGGCGGCACACCCAAGGCCGCCATCGTCGTCGCCTCCGCCGCCGGCGCCGCCGTCCTCGCCCTCCTCGCCTTCGCCGCCGCGTTCCTCCTCACCGGCCGCCTCGCTCGCCACCCTGCCCAGCCGCACAAGCCACCCGCCTCCGAGCACCATGGACCCATCACCACCACCGTCGCGGGGCCCACCGACGCGGGGGGTGCGGTAGCCGGTTCCTCGACGGTCTCCCAGTACCGCAAGGTCCGCGCCGAGCGCGCGCGGCGGGGCATGTGCCGCGACGTCGACACCGTTCCGAGCCCGGAGCTCCGCCCGCTCCCGCCGCTGCGGCGAGGGGCTTCCGCGGCGCCTGGGTCGTCCGACGAGGACGCGGCGTACTACACGCCGGGGCAGCGCTCCGCGGGGTCCGGCGGCGGCGAGGGCGGCGGAACATGGAGCGAGGCGAGCGCGTCCAGCCCGCGCACCACCACGGCCTCCCGCCGCAGCCTCCCTAGCCTCACCAGCGACTTCTTTCCCATGACGCCGGCCGCCGCCGCTCCCGTCGCCGTGGCGCCCCCTCCTGCCCCTCCAGCACCACGCTCCCGCCGCACGCCGCCGCGCACCCGCTTCTCCGCCAGCTCCGCCCCCGACATGATCAAACAGATGGTCTCACCACCCTCCAACCCTCCACCCCCACCCCCTCCTCCTCCACCACCACCGCCAAGATTCAACAACACAATCCCAAAACCTCCACCGCCGCCACCAGAGCCGTCATCTGGGCCAGTATCTGCGCGCCGGCTGCTCAAGCCGATTCCGGTGGAGGGTCCCAGCATTGCTGTGCCGAGGGCGCCTGTCATGGCGATGATGAAGGACAGTGACAACAGTAGCAGCATGTCAGTGAGGACGCGGGACGACGCTGGCAGTGATGAAGCCCGGCCGAAGCTGAAGCCGCTGCACTGGGACAAGGTCCGGGCAAGCTCCGACCGAGACATGGTCTGGGACCGGCTCAAGTCCAACTCTTTCCAGTTAAGATCGGTTTCAAAGCACATGCAGGATTTTGAGTTGGTTTGTCAGGTCTGTGAAGTTGATAGGAGTTTCTTGCAGGTTGGATGAGGACATGATCGAGGTGCTGTTC
The DNA here is from genome assembly GCA_036346405.1 of Phyllostachys edulis. Lineage (NCBI taxonomy): Eukaryota > Viridiplantae > Streptophyta > Magnoliopsida > Poales > Poaceae > Phyllostachys > Phyllostachys edulis. The sequence goes on from CM070563.1 coordinate 31,518,574, forward strand.
ATGAACAATGCGACAGTTGTGGCGCCTAGGGACACCCCAAAGAAAGCCGGTGTGCCGCAGTTTAGGCAAGAGGAGAGGGTCCTTGACCCCAAGAAGGCACAGAACATTGCCATCCTGCTGCGCGCACTGAATGTCACGCTGGAGGAGGTCTCGGACGCACTGTTAGATGGTGAGCAATTCTTTGGTGCTCTGTGTAATGTTGATAATTTGGAATTATCTAACTAAGAGCAAGTACTAGTTCTTAGATTCTGCTGTGAACTCAACTGATAACTAATAGCTTGACATATCTTTATACACTAGTCTTTAATTTGATATCTTTCGTTTGATTATGGTTTAGACATTGCTAGGATTGATGGATACTACGATAGAAGGTTACTTTCAAATTTATATCGACATGTGTTTCCCTTTCCATGATAATTCTCACAATTGGCAGATAACTCTGTTCAACAGTGACAGCCATGTAAAGACAGGCAGATTTAAATAATCTGTTCCTGTCAATAAAATCACAACAATACAATGACCTGAAATCTTTGCCCGGGGAAGAAGACCTTCACCAACTTATTCTGTTAGGAAAGATGTGGACGTCCTAATGTGACATCCATATCATTTGATTGAACTTAAGCACTTTACTGCAGATGGTTAAATCATGTAGGGAATTCCCACTTCCCGGATTATATTACTGATAGGTTTACATATTCTGTCTGGTATAGTCTGAGATTCAATTTTCAGTACACCTTAAATATAATCTGGAAAAAGAACTGTTTTCACATTCTTCACAATTGGTAGCTGACTTTTTTAAAAAATCATCATTTAAATTTTAGGGCGGCAATAATGTGAAGGCTTTGAATTTTGAACTCCACATGTCTCCTGTAGTTTTTTGCTCGTAAATATTTTTCTAATGTAAACCAGTTTGACTAATGTACATTTTTGGTAGTGTTCTTTACTAATGTTAAAGTAAATCAACAGAAAGTAATTCCTACTTTAGGACTTTAGGTAAGGGTTGCTTTATTATACATGCTAATACAGCAATACATAATTCTCAGCAATGCACGATTGGATGAATATTGCAGCTGTGCGTGTCTGTTCTAACAGTTATATCATAGTATTCCAAGTTACTATTATGTCTAATTCTGTTGACCAAATGTTCGTACTGGGATTTTAAACAGGTAATGCTGAATGTTTGGGGGCTGAACTTTTGGAAACCTTGGTAAAGATGGCTCCTACCAAAGAGGAAGAACTGAAACTTCGAGACTTCACTGGGGACTTATCAAAGCTTGGTTCAGCAGAGCGCTTTCTGAAAGCAGTGCTTGATATACCTTTCTCCTTCAAAAGAGTCGATGCTATGCTATACCGAACAAATTTTGAAAATGAAATAAATTACCTGAGAAAATCTTTCGAAACACTAGAGGTATGCGGATTGACTTTGCATCGTTCTTTTAATATCATGAGTTGCTGCACTTCAACCTTTTATATTGTCATTATATACTTACTCTTTGGAAATTGGAACTAATATGTGGTACGTCAGATTCAATTTTGGGAAAATTGGTACTACACTACATAAAAAAATGTGTGACATTGTGACACAGAAAATTGTCAAAATGCCCCTGCTGCCACCTTTGCCATGCCTAGTGTGCTGCCAATTCCATTCAGTAATTGGCACATGGCAACATTCTTTGTCACAATGCCTCTGCTGCCACCTTTGCCATGCCTAGTCACTTCCCACACCTGCCCATCGGTGATCATTGTTGGTTGTTGGTGCTATTGCATTGTCCATGCTAGTTAGTTGCAGGCATTCATCTGCCTGTAGCCCTGTACACCGCTAGCGCCTGACCACATGCCAAGCTGCCCAAATTTACCTTAGCCTTAGTCTGCCCAGCAGTGTATCTGCCACTAGTCATGAGCTGTTGGCATTTGTGTGCAATCCACTGTCATCACCCATGCACTGGCTGCTGGTGCGATAGTATGTGTAACAATCAGCAAAGCTGCCTGCACTGCTTATTTGCCAATTGATTGGCTAACTAGCTATCGATTGCAGTGCTAGACAAAAAAAATGCCATTTTCCTATCCTAACAATATTTTGTGATGGCTCTGAGCTGCACTGAATTTTAGTTGTATTAGTTTCAGAATTATACAATTTTGTAATGTCACACCAAATTTTTCTTCTAATTTAGGGATGTTCCATTATTGCAATATCATGGACTCTTGAGTCTTGTGGTGGCACTTATGAGCTAATATTCTTCACTTGCTTTTCAGGCAGCTTGTGATGATTTAAAAGGCAGTAGACTGTTCCTTAAACTCCTTGAAGCAGTGCTGAGAACTGGGAACCGAATGAATGTTGGCACAAACCGGGGCGAGGCAAAAGCTTTCAAACTCGACACCCTCCTAAAACTTGCAGACGTCAAAGGCACCGATGGTAAAACCACCCTGCTACACTTTGTTGTCCAAGAAATTATCCGATCAGAAGATGAAAAATCTAAGAAAGCTTCCGAAAATCACATCACAAATATCGCAAAAGAAGTACAATTCCGTAAGCAAGGCCTAAAAGTTGTGTCTGGGCTGAGCTGTGAGCTTGGAAACGTCAAGAAAGCAGCAACCATGGACTTTGATGTGTTACATGGTTATGTATCCAAGCTTGAAACTGGTCTTGGAAAGATCAAGTTGGTCCTCCAGCTCGAGGAGCAATGCACACAGGGCTTGAAGTTCTTCACGACGATGCATGATTTTCTCAAGGAAGCTGAGCAGGAGATTGAACAAGTCAGGTGCGAGGAGAAGAGGGCTTTGGGAAGAGTGAAAGAGATCACCGAGTACTTCCACGGTAACGTGGCAAAAGAGGAAGCACACCCTCTGAGGATATTCATGGTGGTGAGGGACTTCCTCTCCACGCTGGATCATGTCTGCAGGGAAGTCAGCCAGCAGGACAGGACGTTAGTTGGGTCCGCGAGGTCTTTCCGTATCTCAGCGACCTCCGCATTGCCGATCCTGAAAATGCACGGGCAGCAAGGAAGAGACGGCAACTCCGACGAAGAAAGTTCGTCTCTGTAGGAAACGGAGATGGGGGAGGAAGTACACTTTTTTTAACGAGCAAAACCACAGCAATCTTCAATAGACGAATATTATTACCATGACAAATGAAGCACATATGTAATTTTATATAATAAGAAAGATAGGTGATATGGATGGTTCGAATTCTTTTTTGTACAAAATAAATAAGTTTTTGAGGAGTATTTTTGTTGGTTTGCTTCCATAGTTTTGCGCTGTTCAGTCAGATTATTAAATTTGTGTATCAAAGGTGTGTTTTGAGTTCACCTGGTGAATGCTTTGCAGAAACAAGAAAGGTGAGAAAGGCAAGGAAAGCATCAGGTTGTTTGTGATCTATGTTAAAGAACAGGAAAATGAAAAGGGGCGATATGATAAGAATTAACCCCCAGCAAAGCAATCATGATAATCTGCTCCTCTGTGCCGGCCTCGATCATTCTCGCCCTCTTTTTATCTGCACAAGCGACCTCTGCTCTGTTTGCTTTCCATCTTTGCGTAGAGATTAAGAAAACTGAAACATGATTACACTGGGAGTATGCATGGCATTTTTCTGCTCAAAAGTTCGCTGCATCACTCTTTCTATCCGAGTCAAACTTGGGAACGAATAAACTTGACGCAAGCAAGCAGAAAAAGCTAATTAGAAACTTGCATTAACTGTACAGATGGGAATGGATGTGCTTGACAGAACCCATTTTTTGCGAGGGAAGAGGAACCAAATTTCGACGCTAAAATAACCATATCACTCTAAACACTGTTCACCTTGAACTAATAAAAGCAAGCAAGCAATGTGCACCATTTGATTACCAGTTTTCCATGTAGAAGCAGCAATATACAGCAAACATTTTGTTTCCAAATTTCGATATAAAAGCAACAACATATAGAAAATCTCATGTCTGCGTTTACGCTGTGTGACCTTCCAATATGCAAATTACTCCGGTGTTTAGAACACCAAATTGCAATCTCAAAAGAAAAAGAAGGAAGCAGGACAGCAAATTGCACAGATAATAATACTGTTGGGCGAGGCTGGGATGCAAGTACCAGTAAATACTGCGCGGTGGCCCACCCCTTGCTGAGCTGCTGCTCCCACTTTCTCACTTGGGCTACATCTGGCTGGGGCTGAACGTCGGCCGGCCGGCTGCTGCATTAACGTGGGGAAGAAACAGAAGATTTTTTAAATGATGTTATTTTAACAAAAATTATAAAAACAAATAATCGATTTTTTTTTTACAAAAATAGGCTATTGTCGTCATTTCAGAAGTTGTATTTAGATATATTTTTTATTTATATGTAGAAAATTCAGCTTAAAAATTCAGTAGATTTCACGAAGTATTTTGGTAATATCTTGAAGTGTCCGCATAGTTCGGAATCCGAAATTGGAGAAGATAACGAAATATGAAGTAGAGAATGCGAGTTTGGCGGCGCAAATTGGAATGCGAGTTCGGCAGCACAATAACACAACCCCCTTCGGAGTGAAATGACAAAAATATTTGGTTTTAGGGTTGCCACGCGCGCTGTTTATCATGATTGTATTGTTTGCATAACCGATTCCTTTGGAAAAAAGAGTACAAAATTTGAAATATTTGGGAATTGAATGTGAAAGACTTCATAATTTAATTGTGAATTACATAATGTGCACATTAGGAACGACACATGCATGAATCAATAAACTGGAAAACACCTATCATACATGTGCGGCTTTTTGGAATCGAAAAAAGGTTGATTGGAATGAAGTTATTTAGTCTTAGCAGGATATCGCTCCCTTCCCCTTGTCTCTAGACTAGCACAACGTAGGGCCAAATTAATAACCAGGATGCAAATTGAACCTAACTTACCTCTTCGATATGGAGTGCGCCCAGGCGACAGAGAGCAATAGGACGACTGTCGGTCTCACTAGCAGGAGCCTTCCCCTTGTCTGTCGCGCGCTCGGCCTGGTCGTACTCAGTTTCCTATTCAAGGGTCCTTCACTACCACCCAGCTTTCCTAGGCTCCTTCGGTGCCTTTTCAATAGGGACGGGTACATAAGGTTTCTAGCGTTCAAAGGTCTCGACTCGCTTCGCGTAGTTGAACATGTACTTCTGCTTAATGAACGCCCTATCGCACATGTCCAAGCTATCGATCCATTGAAAGAAGTTGCATCGCATCCCTGGTTGTCATTATGCACAGATGTAGTTAATTAGGGTTATGTGGAATGGAATGTAAGATGTGAAAAATCTATGTGTGTGTAAGATTCGTTTATGAGGATGTTCCCGCACGTGTAGTACGCTCGGGCGGTGGTCGTCAAGTGTGTGGACTGAATGATCTTTGTCGGTTCTTCGTACACACATTGCGAGTAGGGTTTAGCCCTCTTAGCAAGCCACTTACACTTCCGCGACATTTTCGTGTAGAAGTTCTATGAGGAGTCCAACATTTCCTTCCTCTCTGTTGTGTGAACCAAGTTGGAGTGAAGTGTCGAGTGTGGTGGTGTAATGTTCTCCTCCAGCTTTCTTCCCCCTCCTTTTATAAACAGATAGGGTGTAGTCTTGAGGGTGGATGGAGAAGGGACAAGACATCAGTCTGAATAGGTGGCGTGGCAGAGTGTAGTCATTTCGGTCTAAAAAGGCAGCGTCGTAGTGTGTTGTCATCCCGGTCTGCAAAGGTGAGAGTGTGTGGCGTGACAGGGTGTAATCTTTTCGGTATGAAAAGGTGGTGTGACAGAGTGTGGTCATTTCGGTGTGAAAATGTAGAATCACAATGTGTTGTCATCTCGATTTGCAAAGGTGGTAGTGTGTGGTGTGACAGGGTGCGGTATTTTCGGTCTAAATAGGTGGCGTGGCAAAATGTGGTCACAAAAGGCAGCGTCACAGTGTGTTGTCATCTCGGTCTGCAAAGGTGAGAGTGTGTGGCGTGACAGGGTGCGGTCTTTTTGGTCTGAAATGGTGGTGTAGCTGGGTGTGGTCTTTTCGATCTGAAAAGGTAGCGTTGCAGTGTACTGTTATTCCGGTTTGCAAAAATGTCATATTGAAGTTCATACGTGAATCTGTTATCGTTCATACATATCTAGTTGCCAAAAGTTAAAGACATCATGTAATTTATAAAAAGCATACAACATCCTTCATACATGAATCACTTATGCAGACAGCAACTACTACTTAATACATATTGAACACACTACCAGTAGGATGCACACACATAAGTTTCTCGAGCCGTTTCAAGTGGTCAAGAATCTTGTGGAGGCGCAGGTGAAATGCTTCTCGGACTAGATTGAGCATGAGCCTAAGGAGAAGTGGTCGCTGCTACATAACAATGATTGTGCTCGATATGGTGTCATGACAACCAATCTAGCCGAGATGTACAACTGGATCATACGCTGTGCCAAGTGCCTCCCTTTGATTGCTATTGTGGAGGCAATTCTCCGCGGCACTACAAAGTACTTTGTTGACCGAAGAAACAACACGTCGCTCTTCATGGCAAATAACATAGTACTGTACTCTTCTATGATCACCAAGTACACGAAGGAGAAGAGTAAGAAGGGTGAGATGCACCGGACATTTAAGACGGGCACAAGGGAGCCTCGCTTTGAGAACTGTGCAAGGAGAAAGGACGCTGCGGGACGAACCGCGAGCGGATCATCCACGAGTGCACGCTTCGCCACTCTAGTTGCATACGCACTTGCAATAAGCCTCTTCTTCTGCATAGGCCATGCTCACATGTCATGGCCGCATGTTCGACGGTGGTACAACATCCTGACCAGTACCTTTCTGAATATTTCACCAAGGAAGAGGTGATGCAAACCTAGAATGCAGAGCTGTATGGTTACTACGTGGTTGGCCATTTCACAGGCTATCCAACCTGGGAGCAACTAATCTGGGCCGCAGACATTGCTAGGTTGAAGGGGAAAGGTTGGCCAGCGGTAGGTACGGCGTATCAGGAACGATATGGACGAAGCAGAAGCCGGGCGTTATACGAAGAAATGCTCAATTTGCAGGGAGTCTGGGCATACCTTCAAGAAATGCCCTACGAGAAATGCACGGAGTGAAGGAGAGGTCAGTACTCCGGACAGCGCCGCGGGGATCTCATCCGACTGTCCCACTCGAAGCGGGCACCGTGGAGGTCGACATAGCGAACGTTGAGGTCGCGGCCACGAGAAATATTTGTCATGCTGAAATATGTTGTGTTGAATGTTTTGTAATATCATTGTGATTTGTCAAAAAAAAAACTATGTGATGACGTTGTGCATGTTTTGTACTATCATTTTGATTTATCGACAACATATGTGATAACGTTGTGCGAAAATACAGTGATGAGAGCCTCCTGTCGCCAATTGAACCGACGACTTAAGCTATTGTCGTCATTTCAAATGGCGACAGAGATATTTCGTCATTTTAGATGGCAACAGTAGCCGAATTCTATATAAAAAAATCTGATTATTTATTTTTGTATTTTTTATTAAAATAATATTGTTTTTAAAAAAATCAAGAAACAGATACAACTGAAGGCGAACCACCTGGAACTGAAAAGGAAATTAGGGGCCTATTACACTGAAACTAAATGCACCAACACAACAGGGAAACCAGGAGAAGAAAGCACGGCAGCGTGAGCTGGCGACGAGCTCGGTCAGCATTCACGTCACCCAGGTAACATCAGCTGCGGGGCGAGAAGCCGGCCGACAAGCTGGGTTCGTCACACAAATCCAACTTTCACACAGAGCATAGGGACGGGAGCACGAACAAGGAAGTAGATTGTCAAGGATTACCAACGGTAGTGGTGGTGTTCATTGAAGCAATACCAGAGGAGATTTATTTATACCTAACTTAGCCCGGTGACGATCGCTCGTTGTGGTGCCGATGTCGTCATTTAGGCGAGTCCATCTGGAGGACAACACGGTGTAAAAGATGATACAGAGATTGGAAAGAAGTTGATCGCTCGCACACCTGATCTGAGGTGCAGGGTTTGCTTTATACTAGCAGCCTGTGCGCGCCACATGGCACGCCGAAAAAGAGTAATTTTTTGCTACATAGTATAATCAGTTTGGTATGAAAATAATGGTTTTTAGAATTAGGAAATCTGGACAGTTCATGTATTAATTGTATAAGAGAGTTTAATATAGTTTCAATGTTGGCGTGCATAATAATGAAGACGTTAGTTGCGACATGTCATATGGCACAGAAAGAGTATCGAAATGAGCCACATCTGAAATGTCTATCTCAGTTGCTATTTTATTAACAGGAAGTGCTGGTAATTCTGCAGATTCTGTCCATTCATGAATCTGAACTCGCTGGAGATTCAGCAATCGTTGCTCATTCTCAACATCACTTGAACTCTGCAAAAACGGTAGATTCTTCAATTTATAACATGACACAATTTCAAGAACACGTATGTTTTTGGATGAGTATTCTTCACGTAAAGTGGTGCACTTTGTCAATTGAGGCATCTCACGTAGCTCCAACACCTCCAGGGGACCAATTAGCAATTCTCTGATTCTAAACATGCGAACCAAATGCAACTCTTTAAGAAATGGCAACTTCCCAATAGGTGGAAGGGTTCTCCAGAGCTGGCAACCCTCCAAATGAAGAGATTCCAGCATTGTAAGTGAAAAATTTGTGGTTAACCATGTGGAAACATCACCTTTATGCCTGTCGATTCGGAGACATTTGAGGCTTGACTGTGGTTGAAGTCCTTCAAGTGCGAGTGTTTTAGCGGCTCTATCCCTTTGCTCTTTGTCCCATGATAATTGTATACTTCACAAATGTACTTTGTCCTTTAGTTTAGCCATGGCAGCCTCTTCTGTGCTCTTGACATTTCCAATACCATAGATTTTTAGTGATCCCCTGAGCTCCTTCAGGTTGCCTAGTTGACTTATACTAAATTCTTTCTTCTTCTGAACTTTGAATGCCTTCAGTTCTTGAAGAAATTTCAGTTTCCCAACCGCAACAATTTTTGCATGCAAATTTTCATTGGCAAGAAAGTGACGCAAGTTTGCAAGATTGTTCAGCCCTCTAGGTAACTTTGTATGAACTCCCCAATTATATCTTATATCAAGGACCTCTAGATGGTACAAATTAGATATGGCCTCTGGCAACTGCAAACTTGAATGTGAATAAGCAGCACACCGCTCCAGATAACGGAGATGGATAAATGCTGCGATGTTACACATCAAAGAGTCCAAACTGTCAAACATCATTTCCAGTTTCAACACACGAACGGTTTTGAACTCATTAAATTGATCTCGAAATGCTTCAGAGAAGTTTGAGTCATATCGACCAATCAACATAACTGTGCCCAGGTTCTTTGACTGGAATGTGTTGATAGATTTAACAAACTCTTGTTCGAAACATTCATTAGGTAGCATACTGCCATCTCCTTTTGGACGATACACTGGTTCTGTAACTACACTGACATGCCGAATAAGCTTTGATTTTGCGCTGCATCCAGGTGCATCTATAGTGAAACATTCATCAGATGAAACCATCTGTGCTAGATCATGAATCAGATCATGCATGATGTAAGCTAGCCTCGGTGCTACATATTGAATAAATCCACAATGCACCAGCTCATAAAAGTACTCATCCCCAATGTCTTCTACTCTTTTGCTTTCGTTGGAGCAAACAAAACCTTGTGCAATCCAAACGTTGACCAACTGCTCAGTGTTTAATTGGTAATTTTTAGGGCATAATAATGACGACGTTAGTTGCAGCATGTCATATAGCACAGAAAGAGTAAAGGAAAATCGAAACATAGACAATATCAATCATCAATGGGAACCGTGGGAATTGTTATCGGTCAAAAAGTATGCAGACTAAGTCGTATGAATTAGTTTAAAAAAAATAAGAACACAATAACTAAAAGAAAATTTTTTGCAACCAAGACTTCGAGGGCATACGCTTCATGCATAAGCTGCGTAATAACATATGCAAAATGTTAAACCATGCATGAAGAGTCTATGACTTAAATAATGCTTATGAGAAAATTCAGGCCTCCAAATCAGCACAAGCTAGCTTTTGCAAGCTGACAAGTGACAGCGAGCATATATCAGCTACGGATGCATGCTCTTGGAGTCTGTGGATATCATGAGGATATGTGCATGATCTTAGGATGATGATACAATTGACAATGGTATTGATGGTTTGTCGAATCATGCATTTTCGGCGAAGTTAAAAGGTCGTCGAGCAGTGCGGTCGATCGAGGCGTGTTGAGAGCTGGCCGACCGACTGGTGTCTTTGTCGACCGCCGCTGACGACAGTCGACCGACCGATTTGTGTTGATCATCGTCAAATTGTTGGCGATGCTTGTTGGGATAGGTTAAGGGCATGGGCTTCAGTGCATATGTGTTGCATGATGCATGTTTTCACTAACGTGGGTCAAGTTGTGAAGAACTTGTTTCGGTATCGATTTCTTTGTCTATTGTTGTGCAGGACGCTTGGAGATCAACGACGGACAACGACGAGGATGATCAGGACTAAGGTTGGAGAGTTGAGGTTCAGAACGATCATTGATGCCGGTTGAGGTCCATGGATTCAAGTATGGCGCAAATTGGACAAAGTTGACCGAACAGGCAGTTCGGTGCAACAGGTTGAATCAAGCGGCGCGGGGGTCGGTGCAAATGCCTTGGTGGTTTCAGCGGAAGCCGGACGGGAGAGACTTGCCGACATGATGAGAGCCGTTGATCAACCTACACGTGGCGAAGCAGGCGTTTGCTTCACCAAGATTGGACTCGTCTTCGGAGAAGGATCGAGAAGGGGTATTTTGGTAATATCACCAAACACCGCCTTGGTAACCTTTTGGCTAAACCACGGCGCGAGACGACGCATGGAGAAGTGGTTTAGGTCAAGAGAAGATGAAGACGGCGCTTTAAAATACGTGCGTATGTGTGACTCGTTTGTGTGTGGGCTTAACGGGTGCCCTAAGTGGAATATTCTCTATATCTTAGTCTCCAGTATAAATAGGGGGTGTGCTAGACAGCAACCCTTAACCCTTTCATTGTGTTAACCCTAGTTTAGCTTTTAGGGCTTAGAGAGAAGATGGAGAGGTTAGGGTTCTAGAGGATGGATTGATTTGAGTGCTCATATCACAGCTTTGTCCTCCTTGAGGGAGTGGCTATAAACCAGCAACAACCACGAATCAATCTATGCAAAATTTCTCAAAGATGAGTTCTTATTCGTTCTTGCTCTCTATTTCTTGATTTTGGGCCTTTCTTTGTTCCCTTGATCTTTGGTTGGTTTCTTGCCCCCATCTACCTTGCTATGACATGTAGGAATACATTTAGGATCATCTTGATCATCAATAACCCACGAGCAAGTGTTTGGATCAAGTTTACGTTCTCGCCCGGTTTTGAACCAATCTTCGTTCAAATGGAAAAAGGTTGAAACTTTGATGTGGATCTACTCGATCGTTGCTTGGAATAGGCTCCTAATATCCTTAGGAAGGTGTGTTCCAAATTTGGTCAAGTTTGGCTGTGTAGATCAAAAGTTAGATCGATTTTCGTTTTGGTTTTTGAGCTATAAGCACTGTTTCTGGTCAGGTCCGGTCAGACCACGCTTAAGCCGCCGGTCAGACCGCCCGCCGGTCTAACCGCGTGATAGACGTTGGTCAGACTGGGCCCGAGGATTTGATCTCCGTGTTTTGGTTCGTTTGCTTCGGGGTTTGATCGGATTCAACACATGTCATCCACTGTGCTTGTATACAGATCTTCTGTAACATCCCAAATTTTCTGAGCTTTAAAAATCCTTTGAATAGTTGGTAGAGAGAAAATTCACCATTTGAATTTATTTGAATTAATTTAAAAGCTTAATATTGGACTTTGAGCAGCAAAACAATTTAATATGACTAAAGTCAACATAAACCATAGTCAAAACTATTTTATTTGGATTCTATGTGCTTGGATATATTTTCTAGAATTTTCTAGAATTTTTCCATGTGCATTTGCTATTTTCTTTTGCCTTTTTGAAATTTCTGTTATTTTCTAAAATGGAAAAGCTATTTAAAATCTCCAAATAGTCCTTGGGCCTAAACCCACTCCTTCTCCCATCCCTACCAAAGATCGGTAAAATTTCACACACACAAGCCCCACCGACAGTGGACCCCACCCGTCAGCCTCTCTCTCTCTCCTCCCGCGTGTTTTCTTCTTCGGGCAATGTCAGCCATTGGATCGCAAATGGACGGCCCGATTTTGATGGCTGATTGGAGCGGTCCGAACGTCACCTTGTTTTTGAGCCGTCCGATCTAAGTTGAACGGCCAGATCTTCGCCCCCGCGCGCACGCGCCTCACCCACGTCTTTTTCCACTTGCGCTCGCCCGAGCCGCAGCCGCTGTCAAGTGGGCCCCACCCCCGTTCTGTTCTTCGTCTCTGAAAACGTCGCGGAGTTCGTTTGCGCCGCCGCGCGGCTGTTTGGGCATCTGTGCCCTAGACGCTCCCGAGCCGCCGCCTATATAAAGGGAGGAAGCCCTCGCCCTCCGCTCCCTTTCCACCGCCGCCTCCTCGTCAGCGCCTAACCCTAGCCGCCGCAGGAGCCGTAGATCCAATCTCCGCCGCCGCCTACTCCGACGAGCAATTCCGCCGCACCCGAAGCCACCGGAGCCTCGACGCCCGCACCGTCGACATCAGCATAAACGAGGGAACCTCGAGTCACCTTCGCTTGGCCGGAGGAGCCCTCTAACGCCGCTGTTGCCGAGCCGTACCTTCCTCCTCCGCCAAAGCCTCGCCACGGCCACCTTGCTCGCCCTGAGCACCGGTGAGCATACCCTCGAGATCCCGTCACCCTCTATCTCCTCAGAGCACTCATCGCCGCCAACTCGCCGCCGTCGCGGAACCATTGGTTCCGTCTTGCGCCGCCGCCGCCCGCCCACGCCGGTACGCCACCTCGATCTTCACGTCACCCTTTTCCGCCGCGTGTTGTCCACGTGTGCGCTGAGTCAGCGCCACGCGTGCGCGAGTGCGCCACGCCAGCCCCGACCAGATCTGACCGGCTCGGTGGACTTGGTCCACCGTGAGCCGTGTCACTGACGTGTGGGTCCCACACGCCAAAGTTTTTTTTTTATTTATCTTTTCCGAAATCCTTCACGACGCCAAAAAGGCGCAATAATCCGGGTTTTCTTTTAAAGAATAATTCGGAAATTCAGTAAATCCAATTTCTAGGGTTTTTCTTTAGATTCAAACTTCCAAACCTCATAACTTTTGTATCCTAACTCCAAATCAGTCCATTCAAATTTATAAATTCCTATAAATTCAAGATCTATTTAATGGAGATTTTTATTTATTTATTTTGAGTTGTTTGCCTCTGTTATTTATTTATTTTGTTTGTTTGCTTCGTTTGCGAGTAGACTTCAACGCTTCGGGAAGATTTGAAGAAGAAGGAACACATCAAGACCAAGATCAATTCCTAGACCTATTCCAAGGCAAGTCATGCTTTGATCATGATTGAATCCAAGTTTTCTAAATGATATTTTAATTCAAAGTATTGCATTTTATTTCAAGTAATTATTTAAATGCTTTTGGGATTAGCTATTAAATCCAATCTGTTATGCCTTCCTTGTGTAACTTGTTATGCCTTGATCCTTCGTCACTCTAGTTGATATTTAGTTGGTAAATATTATAGCACCAATGTGGGTTGGTTAGTGCGATTAGATTGCTTAGCCATGCCACGAATCACCTATTCATGTAAAGTGCAATTATTAACTTGACTAAGTGACTATGTAACTTTGTAATAATCTGTGTGCACTATGTGTCTTTGTGGCATGTGTTGCACTTAAATCAACTGGGTGGGAAAAAGGTTTAAACTGAGGCAAGTGGAAGGAACTGTGTGACATGGTGGCTATGTGATATGGGAATATGAATATGTGTGTCGAATTAATCTGTGTGCCTTAGTTAGAACAATGAAAGTCTTGCCTCGGTCATTTAAGGACTGAACTTTGTGCGCCATTGAACTGAGCCCTCCTGTACGACCACATGCCTGTTATGGGACGGGCCTAGCATAGTAAGATACGAACTCTTGGCATTGGTTGCTCAGGTGGTAGGTTAGACTATGTGAATAGGATGGAGGTGTGTGCTACCATGTAGCCGCATCGCGGGACGGTTCGCCGCTTCCCTGTCCAACGGTGTGTGTTGTACCATACACTGTGTATGGTTTGGTATGACGTAAGCACATCGGGAGCATCTATGTTAAGATGAAGTTTCAAATGCTTTGTTACGATTAGTGCTTGCAACACCGGTTGTATCTTGTGGGTAAAGTGTACAAACTCGCAGAGTGTAAACAATCTATTCGAATAGCCGTATCCGCGGTCATGGACAATGCTCGGGATTTCACACGAGGGTAGATCTTTAAAAACTGTGTGGGAAGGAGTCAGTGATCTAAATCATATGGCTATGTGAATAATCTGTTTAGACTGTGTGTGTCTTTATGAAATCAAATTGTTAAATTATTATTGTCTATTTGTTTTACTCGCTTCCAATCTATTATTTGTATTCAACTGCAAATGTTGCATTTCTGCAAAAGAACCACAAAATGCCATTCCCTTGTAATAAGCCTGCATGTATAATTGCATTTCTGTGGTGTGACTTGCGAGTACGGTGTGTACTCACGCTTGCTTTAAAATAAATCAAGGAGAAGAGGAGGAGTCTTCACCAGCATTCGAGGAGGAGTTTATCGAAGGTGCCTGGTCGTGGGGTCTAGATCCCAGTCGGTTGTATGTGGTGAATCGATGGGACACCGCTGCCGTTTTTGTTTCCGCTGCTTTATTTCTCTGTTAGCCCTGCGTGGCTTAATAATTGTAAACTCGACCATAAGGTCAAACCATTATTTATTAATCAAACTATTCGTTTATGTTACTATTCGCTTGTGCGGATTAATATTCATCTTTGTTGACACTGTGTACACTAGCATGATCCTGGACTAGTGCATTAAACACAGAGGGTCCAGAATTGTAATTTTGGGTCCCGATATCTTCATAGCTTTTATAGCTATTGGAGTGAAAGTAGTGTTGAGTTCAATCGAGGTGAAAAATAGAGAAAGCGTCTATTCACCCCCTCTCTAGGCACCTTTCAATCCTACAGAGTCTGTTCAAATTAAACATGAAGGAAAATTTCTCTGAAGGGTGATTCACCCACTCCTAGTTGTTTAGTGACGGCCAAGGAGTTTGAAATTAAATTCTTTAGTAGGTATTCTGTAGAAATGTCTTGTACTCTCTCTACATCATACATGCCTTTGGTCAGAAGGGTTCAAGAGTGTACTAATCACTACATAGAGATTTCTTTGAAAAATTTGTTTGTTTTCTTCTGTTTATTTTTCTATGTTAGAAGGCCTCTCGTGAGCTTCGAAGAGTCTTCCTTCTTGAAAGGAAAATGCTAGCTTACACATATTTTTTTAAAAATTTTTTGGCTATTTATAAGGTCAATTAAATATTCTGATCAAACTAAAGAAAAGTCACGCAGAAAAAAAAAAGGTTCTTCCAGAAAGAATTTGAATTGGCCCAATCATAGTAGCTAGTAACCTAAGAGGGAAAACATGCATGCAGTTGTAGGAAGGATATGTAAACTGCAGACGTTTTGGTTGGATGATTGGATAAAATCAACACATATACCTTTCAAACAGACATATGATATTACATGTGGACAATGACATGGATGTAAGTTTACAGCTCATCTAGTCTTTCACCTAAGGACAAATACGCTGTAAAAAAACATGTAACCTGTAGTTGTAGTTCTGACTTCTAACAACTTCTACGTTCTACCTAGTCCATGACGTGTCCTATAATCGCTCCTCAAACTAACGACGTCCTGACAAGTCACAAAATTAGCTAGCTAAGACTGGCTGTTTTTACACCGCACAATTCTAATGTAATCTGTGCACAAATATAAAAGAGTCATGATCAAGTCAATGTAAGTACATATATAGGGAGGCGACGGAAACCTTGGAGCATTTGAAATTGTCCAATGAGCTAGCATGGATAATCACACCTTGATACTCTGAAAGACTTGACCTGGGTGCAACTCGCGGTTCCTAGTAAAATAGCATGCCTTTGTGCCAGTAAATCCATGCTTCGTGGGTACAGGTTTCCATAGTGATCTGACCTGTTGGAGTTCATCTATTTCCGTGCATGTGATGCATTAATAAAATGCAATAATACATGAGCCTGTATGACAGAACACCGTGTTAGAATATAGGATAAACACCCCTAACAATGGCAATGCAATGAGAAATAAACGCTTACATGGAAAGCAGCTTTGAGAACATCATCTAACTTTGCTTGGTCCTTGAGCAAAGCATATAGCTTATCCTTCGTTGGGTTATATGTTACCATGTATCTGTCATCCTATTATTATAATGAAAAGTATTGGTCATACCAAAAGAAGGGAAACAATGATTGTTTTTTGGTGGTGGTGGCAAGGGAGCTAAGGGATGTACCTCAAACAAAGGCCTTATGGCAACAAATGAAGCAGGTTCTTGAAATGCATCTCCAAATCGTGATCCTAAAAGAAAGTTGATATAAACTATGAAACGACATTCGACAGGTATCAAGAAAGGACCACAATCAGAAGAACACTTGCACAAACCTACTGCAACTGGCTCATGCCACCAAGGTGGACTAAATATTATCTCCTGTGAGTTTCCTTCCTTCAATGAGGGGACATGACCTGTACCATAGAAAGTTGGAGATTTGAGTTTTAGACAGAATCACAATCAAGGCAGCAGAAGCACATACATAGGATTTCAATTTTAATCTTCTGCAGATTCTAAAAGGTCAAAATTTTAGTTTCGAGCTCAGCATTTTAAAACTTAATTGTGCATACATTGTCTAAATGAAAAAAGAAGTGCATATGAGAATCTTTTGAATCTGATTCCAATATACAGACCATTTAAAGATCAAAAGCATCATTTTGTACTAAAACTATCAACTTTTATCACCTCCTTCACCCGTTGGAGTTCATCTGTTTCCGTGCATGTGATGCATTAATAAAATGCAATAATACATGAGCTTGTATGACAGAACACCGTGTTAGAATATAGGATAAACACCCCTAACAATGGCAATGCAATGAGAAACAAACGCTTACATGGAAAGCGACTTTGAGAACGTCATCTAACTTTGCTTGGTCCTTGAGCAAAGCATATAGTTTATCCTTCGTTGGGTTATATGTTCTCCTGTGAGTTTCCTTCCTTCAATGAGGGGACATGACCTGTACCATACAAACTTGGAGATTCGAGTTTTAGACAGAATCACAATCAAGGCAGCAGAAGCACATAAATAGGATTTCAATTTTAATCTTCTGCAGATTCTAAAAGGTCGAAATTTCAGTTTCAAGCTCAGCATTTTAAAACTTAATTGTGCATACATTGTCTAAATGAAAAAAGAAGTGCATATGAGAATCTTTTGAATCTGATTCCAATATACAGACCATTTCGTACTAAAACTATCAACTTTTATCACCTCCTTCCCTCCGCTCATACACAAATACACAAGAACTTTTATCACCTCCTTCCCTCCGCTCATACACAAATACACAAGCATGTGTGCACGACTTGACCCCCACCCCCTGCACCCCATCCAGACGCAAGCACACAAGCACACTCCAAGGTAACTACATCCAGGGGCACAGGAGTACCTCTATTCTGTGTAAAAGAACTGGATGGAAACTGAATCTCCCTCTCAGAATTGAGAGAGAGGTCCCTGTTTAGAAATTAGATTGTAGAATGCGGAATCAATCAACCGGCCGATAAAACAACCAGCGCCCGCCTACCTTACCAAGACGTGAAGTCAAGCATTAGCTCGGGCGGATCTGAGATCGATTGCGATCTCGTCTCCCTCACCCTCCCATAAAAGAAATCGATTACTCCTCACTTACCACCGACACAAAATAGGTGTCGGAGGAGGCCACTCGCTCTCGCTGCTTGCCAGATCACCTCCGCCTCTGCCTGTGGTGGTCCGTGGAAGAGATCGAGGCAATGCACGGCACAGAAAGGATCGACGACAAACGCGGGGCGGCGCTCCCTTTGGTTCTGGGTGGGAAGGACAAGGAGGAACAGGTGATTGAGATGGTGAGCGGTGGGAGAAGCTGGGGCGGGCGCTGCCGGTTGAAGAGGTGGAGACCTGGATGGCGAGGCGAGACGATGGTGCCGAAAGGGGAGGAGGGGGAAGGAGCAGGCGGCGCCCGCGCGTGGAAGGAGGGAAGCGGGTAGGCGGCGCGCTCAGGAGGAACACCGGGGGAGGGCGGAGGAGGAGTAGGGCAGAGGCGGAGGTGCCGGGGGAGGGAGGAGGTTAGGCCGCGTGAGGTGAGGATGAGGAGGAGGGGGAAGGAGCGGGCGGCGCCCGCACGTGGAAGGAGGGAGGCGGGCAGGCGGCGCGCTCGGGAGGAAGACTGGGGGAGGGAGGAGGAGGAGGGATGCGGAGGAGCGGGTGGGGCGGCGGCGCCGCCGAAAGGGGAGGAGGGGGAAAGAGCGGGCGGCGCCTGCGCGTGGAAGGAGGGAGGCGGGCAGCGGTGGGATGAGAGAGGCAGAGGCGAGCGGGACATGAAGGAATTGCGGCGCCGCGCGACGGCGAGGGCGAGGGCGATGCGGGAGGTAGGGTTGCGGCCTACAGCGGGAGGACGCGTTTGGCCAATCCGCCCGATGGCCCGATCCCTTTTCTCTCTGCGCACGAGCCGAAGCGTCGAGGCGGAGCCAACGCGTAACGCAATCCGACGGGTGCGGACGAGTGGAGCAAAGATCTGACGGCCAGAAATTTTTTGTCGACGTGGTCCATGCCTTTGCTCCTCAAGTTTGCCTCCTTTTATATAGTAAGATTGCTGAGTACTTGTGCCGGATAAGCAATAGTACTTAGATTACAATAACAACAGAACCCAACAGATTATACGCGTTTCGGTGACGTGTTGTACAAGTAACTAACTCTCCAAGATTGGAGATAGAAGAGGAAGTTCGGATTGTAATCTATCTGTACATATATCTTAACCTCCCACCCCCCTCAATCAAAACCTTCTACTAGGTTGAGATTGCGCCTGAAGCTCTCCAATGGCCAGACTGCCAATGGTTTTTTTAAGATAAACGGAGCTTCATTCCTTAGCTTTGGGCAGGAATATAGTCACTATGCAAAGTATTATATAGGAAGTCAGGTGCGTCAACAAGCCACGAATACCTGCTTACACTACATGATACTTGCTTATTACAAAGATGGATTGCAGCATTAGCTAGCCGCCGGACGAAACAAAAATCAAACTCAGAAAAAATCCTGCCAAGCTCCTTAATCTCTGAAAGAATAAGAGAAATTTCTGATCTGTGTCCAGATAGATTCTTCCACATGTCGACAATACTGAAACAGACAGTTTCCAGAAGTAGTCTCTGCACCCTAATCTGTATAGCTAGCTTTACATCATATATATAGGTTGTCGCTTCCATTACCAAAGCACTCAAAGCATGACAGTACCATTTAGCTTCAGCACCATAACCATCCATTGTCATCCCTAAGTATCACTCTTGTTGCACCTTGTCGGTCAGATATATAAAAGGCTTGGTGAAACCATCCGCAACTTTATCCTATGATGGTATAAACCATATATCAAGAACCTTGCGTGTAACCGTTCTCTAACGAAGTAAAAATCAACCTCAATATGCTTCGTTCAAGCGTGAAAGACAGGATTTGCTGATAGATAAGTAGCTTCTAAATTATCACACCATAGACATGTTGTCCGTGCTTGAAATATGCCGAGTTCACCAAGTAACGACTGCACCCAAACAATCTCTATCGTGACATTTGCAAAGGCTTTGTACTCTACCTCTGTACTAGACCTCGAGCCAAAGAAAGTAGCAAAACCTCCGGTGAACCTTCAATCATCAGGGCTTCCTGCCCAATCTGCATGTGAGAATGCGCTTACCAATGATCTGGACTTGCGCACTCGAAAGCAGACTGTAGGAGTATGCTTCATGTATCGTAGAATTCTCTTCACGGTCCAATACGAAGTCGTCGGAGAATGCAAAAACTGATACACGTTGTTAATTAAGAAGGCAATATCTGGACGTGTCAGCGTGAGATATTGAAGTGCACAAACAATACTTTGGTATCTGGATGCATCTGTCGTGCCTAGCGCCTCACCATATGACACAAAGCTTCTCGGTTACAGCTAGGGGTGAAAACGGATCGAATAGTTTCCGATCGATCCGAACGGAAACGGATTCGGATTATCTCGGATAATTTTTGGATCGGAAACGCATTCGGTAGGCATGCTATCCGGCGGGTACGGATACGGATTATCCGAATATCCGGATTTTGGCCCAAAAAAGAAAATGAGATTTTAATTGATTTCCGAATTTCAGAAAATACAACAAATCAAATAGCCTTTTAGAAAATAGCAAATAGAGTTAAAAAATTCTAGAAAAAATCACAGAAATTCCTTGAATTATTTTAAACTTAATAAAATTAATTCAACTTAAATTTAGCTTTTATTTTTGCACATAAATTATTTTTAATTTCTGAAAAATAGGAAAAACCTTTTTAAATCCGAAAATTCAAGAAATTAATTAAAATTCCTTTCACTTTAAATTCAATAAAATCCCAGAAAACTCAATAAATTTTATTTTTGACATTAATAACTAGGAATTAAATAATTGACTTTATTTTATTATTTTTTTCTTTTTAACCAAGAAAACTCTTTTAAATCTCATAAAATCCAATAAAATATTAACTTTATTAATTTTATTTTTGGTAACATACTTTGGGATGTTATAGTCATTTGCGTATAGATTAACCATCCAGCCTGATTAATGTTAGTGTGAATTAAGTTTTATATATGTATGTGATGAACTAAGTGTGAATGTGTGATGACTTGTGACTTTGTGAGTTATGACTTATGAGCTAAATATGGTAAACTAAGTGTTATGTTTGTGATGAACTAGTTAATGCAGCTTGCTAGTGCCAATATTATGTGTGGTTACTGAAAATATGAACAATTTATGAATGTTTGCATCAAATAAACTAGTTATATGTTTTCATTAATTTATGGCATACAATTTAAGGGGTTTTCATGTTCCGAAAAATATCCGCTGATCAGATTCGCTTCGATTCAGATTCGCTTCAGATTCAGATTTGATATTATTCATATCCGGGGTATTCGTATTCGTATCCGGATCCGAAAAAAAATAAAAACAAATATGGCATAGCCATTATCCGTCCGTATCTGATCCGTTTTCACCCCTAGTTACAGCCATAGGTGTTGCAACTGGTTTACACTTTGTCATACCTGCTCATCCAAGAAGATCCAAGACATTGAGACTGTGACAGTGCTAAACCATCAACCGCCTGCTTCACTTCAATACCCAGGAAGAAAATGCAAGTTTCCAAGGTCTTTTAGTGCAAACTCCGACTGTAATCTTTAAACAGGGTAATCAATGACTTTTTGCTTGTTGTGAAGCATCACAAATTGACACTTTATTGGATGTATTTAAACAAGGTAGGTAATTTGACCTAATGACTTGTTGAACGACTGAAAAAGAAGGATATCCTAAGCGACCGTGCCACTGTTCTTGAGTAATATTGATGGCTGCTAGCCCCTCTCTAGTGGACGCCATAATGGAGTGGAGAGGGTAGAGACCTCCCTCACACTTGCCTTGAAGAAGAGTTCTCCTTGTTGGGCGATCCTTGATGAGGAAAAAATACTCACCTGAATGGCAACAACAAAACTCCATTGAAGATTGCCACCAAGTTGAGTTAGGTATAAATGCATCTTTTTTTGTTTCCTTTCAATGTACAACACCGCTACCAATGTGTAAGACCTATGCATCAATAGTAGTCCTTATTAGGGGTGCAAACGGAGCGGATACGGACGGATATCGCTCATCCCATATCCTTTTCCATATTTTTTTCTCGGATTCAGAATCGGACACGGACAGTGCCGGATACGAATACGAATGCGGATAGTCTCGGTCACGAATACGGACCGAATACATGCCGAATCGAATACGGATTGTCTCGATCACGATACTTATTCGGATATTGCGCGAAAACAGAAACCATGTATGTCGCACAAATAAAGATCAATCAACCATACTACGTGTCCAAAATACAACTAGAATAGTAGTTTAACAAGCGAATTTAAATACATCACACGATAACAGAAGGTAGTTAATTAGTTAAGCAAGTAGTAGTAACTAATAACTAGAAAGTAGCAAGTAGTTAAGTACATGACAAGGGCTAGTTAATCAAGTAGTAACTACTAACTAGCAAGTAGCAAATAGCAAGTCACAACTCTCACACGGTCCAAAATTCGACTAACCAATAGCCATAGCCATATACATCACTAGTTGCATAGCAACCATTGTTTTTTGGTAAAATACCCATTATTACTAGGTGTATTAGATATATATAGTTATAATTAGACCAAATACTTCATATTTCGGAACCACCTCTTGGTGTGCCTAATCAAAATAGTGGACAAAATGTAAAAAGTTTGACTGCACGCATTCTACGAGTGGCATTTATTCATGGATGGAGGAGGTATTAAAAATTTGCACACCACCATGTTTTTGCAGACACCATCTGTATTTCCAAAATTGGCAATTTGCTATGTTAGTATCTTTACTTTTCAAATTGTACAGATGAACTGGATTTTCTTGCAAAGCAACTGCACCTCGCTTGATAAATTATACTTAGTAGCAAGCATGCACAATCGAAAGTGAAAAATTGTCACCTTTTAGTATCAAGTAATCTACCACAAAGGATAAAAACATAGTATACACCATGATGTGATTTCCGCGAGTTTTATTGTAAACTTTCAACTTTAAGGGCCTGTGCTGGATCATAAGATCTAGGGGTGCAAACGGAACGGATAGTTCCCGACCGACCGAATAAATGTGGCCAAAATTCGGATTTTTCCCCGGATATCCGGATGTTTTTTCGGATCCGGGTATTTTTCACCGGATACGGATTCGGATAGTTACGTATCCGGTTTTTTCAGAACTATTCGAAAATAAAATCGGATGCAACCGACGAATATCCGAAATACTATCCGAATATTCACGCAATGACGCGGCGGCAAGGACATCTCCCGCCTCCCACGCCCGCAGTCCCGCCGCCCCCAAAACTAAAATCCCAAATCGGCTCGGCTCAGTCTCCCTCTCCCTCTCATCTCCCAACCCTACCACACCGGTCACCGCACCGCCGCCGCCGCCCCCCCCCATGTCCCTCCTCTCCTCCTCACTTCTCACCGGTCCTCCCCACCGCGCCCTCCCGTCGCGCTCCGCCTCCCACCTCCCTCGCCATCGCTGTCGCCTCCTCTCACTCACTGCCGCCCGCGGCCGCCGCCTCCCTCCTCCCTCATGATCGCCGAGTGCCCGCCACGTTCCTCCGCTACAACCGCGACGGCGACCTACTCTTCTCTCGCGCTAAGGACCACACCCCACCGCTTGGTTGGTCGACAACGACGATCCTCGGCGGCCACAACGGCGCCGTCTCGTCTCGCGACGTCTCCTCGCGACTCCACCGCCTCGTCACCGGCGGCAACTGCACCGCCAAGCTCTGGGACGTGCAGTCGGGCCGGGAGCTCTTCACCTTCCGCTTCCACTGGAAAACTGCTGAAGGAGTCGGACAAAGAAAATGGACATCAGAAAGCAATTTCTTCACTGTCGAAATCTGCAGATTGGTCTCATTTCCTTACAGGTTCCCTTGATAAATCTGCTAAGGTGAAAGCAATTTCTGTATGCAGATTATATATTCTGAACTGTTCAGAAATAAGACACTGCTATTTCTTTTAGATTTTGCAAGAGGAAATTGGTGGTGTTAAAGGCCATTTTGGACCAATTAATGCATTGGCATTTAATCCAGATGGGCGGAGGTGAGATAAATTCTTATTCTAACAGTGTTTAATCCTATGGTTCTGGGCATATGCTAAAAAACATTACATCATATTGAATGAAGGCATTCCTGCACTCTTTTTACCTGTAGTCTAGCTCTTTATCCACTCTACTCAATTAGGAATTTTACAAATGCATTGGAAATAGTACATATTTAACTTCAAGATGTCTTAGATGTGACGCAATAAGTATTTCACGCGCCTCCTGGTTCACAAAATGGAATGGAACATAGTGCCAGCAGCCAGCAGGGATGGTTCAGTAGACTGGCCATTGCCAGGGTATATCTCACAAACACTTGAAGTAATTCAATTCCTAGCGACAAGGTTCTCTTTCTCGTAGCATTTTATCTTAAGCTGCTGGAATGATAGTATCTGTATTTTTCATGAGTTCTCAATGCTTCAAGCTCTGCTTTCATATTAGATAATGGGTTATACAAGATAGAATTCTTCTCTGAAATGTCAGCAAAACTTTTACCAAGGGTTTCTAACTCTGATGCAAGAACAGCCTTTTCAAAAACATGAGAGGAAACTACATCCTTCAGAGAGTTTTCTGAAGCCTCTAATACTTTTATCTTCTCCCTTAGTGCATCCATTTCAGCATTTGCATCTGAAAGTGAGTTCTCTAAGAGTGAATATTCCTCAGATAGCTTCTCCACCTCTTGAACCTTTTCTGAGAGAAGTGCCTTTTCTACCTCACTCTTTGCACATGCCTCCTTCAGTTTTAAGTTCATAATCTGCACTCGCGGTACTTGTAACAGTTCTCAACTTATATATGTTTACTAACAAAGGTTCTCAAATTATATTTAGAGATTTTAAATGATGGATATGGTTTACTGTGGAATCTTTGTGATCAACTAACTTTCATGGTATACATGATTCAAGGCCCTCTGCTGTGGAACAGTTTGATATCACGATGATACAAGGAGGCCTGATCTTCTCGAGTAGAACCGTGGGTAATTTGTGTTTGGCGACGAACAACGCTCAGTTGTACACCACGCGTCAGTGCACGGACTTACAACTTTATGAATATTCGCCGACACGCACCGGAATGATCGCCGCCGAGCGGAGATCGCCAAGCCCTCAATTCCGGCGGAAAAGTAAATTTGATCTTGACTTACAGAACAAACAACGGATCACCTAATTCTCTCTCAGAAATCTTCGTATGAAATTTTGTACAAAAGAACAAGCAATAGCTTTGTGTTCAATTGAAATGCATAAAAGTGGTCTCTCATCTGTAGCATTCCATGCACTAGTTATTTTAACAGACCAAGGCAATTGCTAGCTCCCGATTGCCAGGGCTGAACAAGACAAATACTCTCGGCTGATTGACAGAGCCAGTTGTGTTTCCAATTCCTTGCTAATAATTGCTAAAAATAAAAACATACCTAATGTGTACAACCGAATCAACATGGATTAGAGCAAGTCACGTATGGCTGGATATGTGAACAGGATATGGCTCCAAGTCACGTACATGCTTACCTTTTGGCGTTGGCGAGAACATGATTAGGCTGGACGCTTCTTTTGATGATCTCGACGTGTTGACTCAGGGTAGCACCGAGCTTGTCTCCTGCCTTTTTTTACCCGTGCTGGAATCACCAATAGGCACAGTGACACCGACTCCTGTACCACCTGTGAGGATGCGACAACTCTTCTTCTCCTTCCTCAAACCTAAGAATAAGTAAAGTACAAGTGTTAGGTAGTATAAAATGCTCGCTAGAATTAATAACATGCTCTTTAAAACACAAGATCACCTATCATGTATCTTCTTAGCACGAGCTCGAGTGATAGGTCATAGAGGCAACTCTATTATAATATCGTCATCATGTGCTTGTATAGGAGGAGAAGAAGATAGAGTAATAGGGATGCCCTCATTAGATGCACTGCTATAACAGATGGAAACCAACCATATGAAGCTCTGCGAGAAGATCGACAATCTTTTCGGCACGATCCGCGATATCGATCTTCAACAATGCGCACACCACTTGGTCATCACCCGGTTGGAACAAGGGCACATGGTGTCGCCTGGCGACATCGACCACGAAACCGTCACCGACGCGCGTCTCCGAGTGGCCGAGGGTGTCTTGCCAAATCAGCGCCGGTTTCCGCACGGTACTGGGATTTGGATTCTTGCCTAGTGTACAGAGAGAATTATCATTTTCTACATGGTTTCCTTCTTTAGGATACCCAACTATGTGCAGCCGCCTTAGCTTGTTAGTTGGCCCAACTCCTGCAGTACACTCGTTGACTGACTGAGGACGTCAAGTGTTTTGAGCTCTTCAAGTGATTTCATGTTACCAACTCCATCAGGCAATTTAGTGCCATCATTAACAAGAGCACACACCAAATTTCCAAGTCGAGTCATTTCCGATGGCAATCTTCTCACACTGGTTTTCTAATGTCCAGTGCATTGTTATTAAGTTGTAAAGTCGAGCCAAGTCACCATAGGACCGACTTGTCGACTTGGGCGACTAGTCGGCCGATTAATCCGTGGCCGGGCAGCAGGCAGCAGACATAGCAATATGGCCTCCAGTGTAAGTGTTGCAGCTCTCCAATTTTTGGTGGGAGCTCACTTACACCTGTATCTCTCAAGGTCAAGTACTTCAGCTGAAACAGCCTTTCTATGTTAACGAGATGTTGATTTGTTAATCCCAAGCAACCAGCTAGGTCCAACGAACGCAGAAATTTGAAATCCTGGTAGGAAGTAACCCTTGCTCCATTATTGTCCATCGTCACTTTCTCTTCCCTCCTGTCCAGAGCACTTCCTTCTGCTAATATTTCTCGAAAAACTGTCTGCTGAAATGGCATGCAGCTCTGCACAGCATGAGTATGTGTTCATCTTCAGATAGTCAACAAGCAAGTTTCAGCTAGCAAACAGATGCCAAAAGATACTACCTCACTTCCCTTCTGCTAATATTTCTCGAAAAACTGTCTGCTGAAATGGCATGCAGCTCTGCACAGCATGAATATTTGTTCATAATCAATGGTCAAAGTTGTGTATTGGATACCGTGACGCTGTTCAAAATGGGGAGTACGAAAAAACAGAGATTATTAAAAGATAAACAACTTGGTACCAATGCTTGAGTCAATAAATGTGTCAGAATTCTTTGTCTTCCTCGCCAAATACTGCAGATCTAACGATAACAACATGATTGCTAATGAATACGACAATGGGAAATGAATAGTCAAGGATAAGGACTAGGGCGTAAACGGAACGGATAGTTTCCGACCGACCGAATAAATGTGACCAAAATTTGGATTTTTTCTCGGATATCGGGATGTTTTTCGGATCCGGGTAAGTTTCGATTCGGATAGTTACGTATCCGGTTTTTCAGAACTATCCAAAATAAAATCGGATGCAACCGACGAATATCCGAAATACCATCCGAATATTCACGCAGCTGATGCGGGTGCGGCGGGACATCTCCCGCCTCCCACGCCCGCATTCCCGCCGCCCCCAAAACTAAAATCCCAAATCGGCTCGGCTCAGTCTCCCTCTCCCTCTCATCTCCCAACCCTACCACACCGTCACCGCACCGCCGCCCGCCCTCCGCAGATCCCTCCTCTCCTCCTCACTTCTCGGCGGGTCCTCCCCCCCCCTCCCGTCTCTCGCCTCCCACCTCCCACGCCCTTTGCCGTCGCCTCCGCTCCTCACTCGCTTGCCGCCGCCGCCCGCCTCCCTCCTCCCTCATGATCGAAGCGCCACTCACGTTCCTCACTATAACCGCGACGGCGACTGCTTTTCTCTGCGCCAAGGACCACACCCCACCGTGCGTTGGCCGACAACGACGACCGCCTCGGCGGCCTAACGGCGCCGTCTGGTCTCGCGACGTCTCCCGCGACTCCACCGCCTCGTCACACGGCAATACGACAGCACCGCCAAGCTCGGGGCGTGCGGTCGGGCGAGAGCTCTTCACCTTCCGCTTCCTTCGAAAATCTGCTGAGGAGTCGGACAAAGAAAATGGACATCGAAGCAATTTCTTCATCGTCAAAATCTGCAGATTGGTCTCATTTCCTTCTGAGTTCCTTGATAAATCTGCTAAGGTGAAAGCAATTTCAGATGCTGATTATATATTCGAATCTGCTCGTAAATAAGACCTTTGCTATTTCTTTTAGATTTTGCAAGAGGAAATTGGTGGTGTTAAAGGCCATTTTGGACCAATTAATGCATTGGCATTTAATCCAGATGGGCGGAGGTGAGATAAATTCTTATTCTAACAGTGTTTAATCCTATGGTTCTGGGCATATGCTAAAAAACATTACATCATATTGAATGAAGGCATTCCTGCACTCTTTTTACCTGTAGTCTAGCTCTTTATCCACTCTACTCAATTAGGAATTTTACAAATGCATTGGAAATAGTACATATTTAACTTCAAGATGTCTTAGATGTGACGCAATAAGTATTTCACGCGCCTCCTGGTTCACAAAATGGAATGGAACATAGTGCCGCTGACCCGGCGAGGATGGTTCAAGAGATCGCCATTGCGGTATATCTCACAAACACTTGAAGTAATTCAATTCTGGCGACAAGGTTCTCTTTCTCGTAGCATTTTATCTTAAGTCTTTGGAATGATAGTATCTCAGATTTTTCATGAGTTCTCAATGCTTCAAGCTCGCTTTCATATTAGATAATGGGTTATACAAGATAGAATTCTTCTCTAAATGTCAAGAAAACTTTTACCAAGGGTTTCTAACTCTGATGCAAGAACAGCCTTTTCAAAAACATGAGAGGAAACTACATCCTTCAGAGAGTTTTCTGAAGCCTCTAATACTTTTATCTTCTCCCTTAGTGCATCCATTTCAGCATTTGCATCTGAAAGTGAGTTCTCTAAGAGTGAATATTCCTCAGATAGCTTCTCCACCTCTTGAACCTTTTCTGAGAGAAGTGCCTTTTCTACCTCACTCTTTGCACATGCCTCCTTCAGTTTTAAGTTCATAATCTGCACTCGCGGTACTTGTAATAGTTCTCAGCTTATATATGTTTACTAACAAAGGTTCTCAAATTATATTTAGAGATTTTAAATGATGGATATGGTTTACTGTGGAATCTTTGTGATCAACTAACTTTCATGGTATACATGATTCAAGGCCCTCTGCTGTGGAACAATTTGCTGGTTAAGTGAGGGCCGATGATGGTGGTGCAGTGGAGACACACGATCAATCGTGATTCGTGACCAAAGTGATAATGTGATACTTACATCCTGGCGCCACTTCTTTCAAATAAAACCACAGTCCACCTCTATCTCCAAAGGCAAGATGGTCGCGGATTTATCAAACTCAATTGCAGAGATGATGTCAATCAAACAAGTAACATATTTAATCAAGATACAAATTGAACTTGGTTCGACAAACAAAAAGCAGCATATTCACATATTCAGTCATTCAACACGGCCATGAAGCGAAGTGAATAGAACGACAAATATGAAATATCGGTCATCTGGATTAAAAAGAAGAGTGGTTAATCTTATGTTAATTCTAGAACAATCAAAAGTGTCCTATTAACAATTTTACACATGAACAGGTTAAGTTATATAGCACACCCATCAACAAAATTAAGGTTGATCTGCAAGAGCTAATAGACATCCACAATCCATTACCAACAAACTAACATGCTCACGAACAAAGACAGATTTCCACGTAAACAAACATTGGGATGAAGTGACTTATGCATCTGTTGCAAACTTGGGATAAACCTTGAATTGATCTCTACTACTACGCTATGTGCATAACCCGAAAATGTCAACAACTTGAATCATAACATCTGCAGATGTATGAGTATTGAAATGAAGATCGAAAGTAGTGAAATATAGATAAACTAATGAAGAAACAATCAACGATAGGAGTAGGACTACAACACCGGAAAACAAGTCTAAATTTATCATAAGCTTATAAAGATAATTACATTAGAACACTATTAGTAGCAAAAACGCCGGAGCATAATACTCCATATCCGAAAGGTGTTTGGCTTTGGTAGTACCATATAACGATAATGTAGACATATTCATCATGAAGTACCTTAAATCTGGATATCAAGAACATGCAAATTGCTAGGAAAAAAGTACACACTATCATGCGCTTATTGTTGATCTTTTATTTTTCGATTGTCCAAAGATGAAGTGGAAAGGATAAAAAAGTGTATAGCAATGAATCTAAAAACTAACCATTTCTAGTGCTCCCTAATAACTCCACTTAACACATTGCAATCTTCAAGGCCTTGGCAAGTATCGTGAAGCTCGACAAAGTCTACAAGAGGATTATCCTCCAATACAAAGTCGCAACTTGTACCCTCAAGATCCCAATTGGTTACTGATTGCAATCACACCCAAGAACATTTTGAATCCAAGCTGTTTTAAAAGGAAAAAAGTAAAATGTTAGACCATAAAGATAGGAACAAAACAGAGGGAGATTGCAATTTGCAAGTGCAAAAACATTAGATAGCCAATAGGTTTGATATGTTCTAGGAAACAAATGATAGTAATAAACTAATTGGAAATATGGTAATTAGTAATGGGATCTTGAGCTTAACCAACAAGATAAGGTATATGAAAATGGGTTTTATATGTTCACAATCTGCAGATGGAATGAAGGCATGCCATGCCACCGAATGGTGTATGACTACAATGTAGACTTCAATTTTGAGCAAGGACCTCATATGCATTGGTTATATATAAAAAGAATATTCATGAGTTCAGATATTTAGCACACATAAAATGTACCAACAAGTCTAGGAATTAAGAGATATGCATAAGGGCTCAAAGAACTATGTAATATTGTGGATGAATTATGTTTACGCTAAACTTGAAGCAAACAATAGCAAGTTTAACTAAAAACCTTTGCAATAACATCAGCAGTCTCCTTGAAGTCAACACACCTTGATACATTTGACTTGGCTAAGAACTAACTGCAAATAAGTAAAAAGTAAAAAGAACAAACGTTTGAATGCTTCACATGAAAAAATGCTGGAATATTAGTGGAAAGGTTCACATGAAGTGAGAGGGGGGAGTTGCCTTGGAATTAAAAGGAAAAAAATTCATGAGTTTTTGAGTAAATGTTTGATTTCCTTCTAGGAAAGAGGAGATTCCTATAGGATTTTGGGGAGCCATTCCTTTGCTCCAAAGGGACATATAGGAAAGATTCCTATAGGATTGGAAACCTACAAGATTACACCATTTTTCCTTTGTTCCAAATGGGGCATTAGAATTCTTTATATATGTGTCCTATTAAAAAAATCTGGATATCTTCGTAAATAAATTTGATATTAAAGCCAAGCTATCTAGGCTAACGGTTAAAATTTGTGATATGTTGCTACTAGTATTTCTTTAAAATGGAGTGAATGCCTTAGGACTCAGGTTTGTACTTTTGGTTGAAATGTTGTTTTAACTTTTAACTTCCAAGTAAAGTTGCTTCTAAACAGTGACCTATAGTATGAGCAAGATAGCACAGGCATTAACATCTAACATGGTATTAATATATAAATTCATATGAGATGGAAAAGTAGAGTTGAACCTGAGCGACAGTTGCAACTTGAAAGTAACAGGGAGCTCAATAAGCCGTTCATTTGGAGGAACCACGAAATCGCCATGCCAAAGACCATGAAAGAAGACACTCCATTGTGAGGGCCCCACGTCCAATGAATATGATACCAAATGTTTTAGGATAGACGGAATGGCGAGGCTCCCCACTATTGATGCGCCTGTCAAGAATTTTGTGAAGCTCGCCTAACTGCAAAGCGAGAACCACGTAATACATGCACATCAATTCACTTTACAATATAAGAAAAAGAATTTAAGGGATGCAAGCACCCAAAGTGAAACAAGGTAGGCTTTTGTAAGTGGTCTCTCTCACACAAGTAACAAGCAACATATGTGAGTGTGAAAGTAAACATTCATGCGTATAATACTTAACCAAAGAAACTGCTCCACAAATAGAGGGCCTTGAATCATGTATACCATGAAAGTTAGTTGATCACAAAGATTCCACAATAAACCATATCCATCATTTAAAATCTCTAAATATAATTTGAGAACCTTTGTTAGTAAACATATATAAGCCGAGAATCTATTACAAGTACATGAAAGTGCATTATGAACTTAAAAGCTGAAGGAGGCATGTGCAAAGAGTGAGGTAGAAAAGGCACTTCTCTCGAAAAAGGTTCAAGAGGTGGAGAAGCTATCGAGGAATATTCACTCTTAGAGAACTCACTTTCAGATGCAAATGCTGAAATGGATGCACTAAGGGAGAAGATAAAAGTATTAGAGGCTTCAGAAAACTCTCTGAAGGATGTAGTTTCCTCTCATGTTTTTGAAAAGGCTGTTCTTGCATCAGAGTTAGAAACCCTTGGTAAAAGTTTTGCTGACATTTCAGAGAAGAATTCTAACTTGTATAACCCATTATCTAATATGAAAGCAGAGCTTGAAGCATTGAGAACTCATGAAAAATACAGATACTATCATTCCAGCAGCTTAAGATAAAATGCTACGAGAAAGAGAACCTTGTCACCAGGAATTGAATTACTTCAAGTGTTTGTGAGATATACCGCAATGGCTATCTCTCGAACCATCCTCGCCGGGTCAGCCGGCACTATGTTCCATTCCATTTTGTGAACCAGAGGCGTGAAATACTTATTAGTCCACATCTAAGACATCTTGAAGTTAAATATGTACTATTTCCAATGCATTTGTAAAATTCCTAATTGAGTAGAGTGGATAAAGAGCTAGACTACGGTAAAAAGAGTGCGAGAATGCCTTCATTCAATATGATGTAATGTTTTTAGCATATGCCCGTAACCATAGGATTAAACACTTTGTTAGAATAAGAATTTATCTCACCTCCGCCCATCTGGATTAAATGCCAATGCATTAATTGGTCCAAAATGGCCTTTAACACCACCAATTTCCTCTTGCAAAATCTAAAAGAAATAGCGATGTCTTATTTACGAGCAGCTTGTAATATATAATCAGATCATGAAATTGCTTTCACCTTAGCAGATTTATCAAGGAACTCAGAAGGAAATGAGACCAATCTGCAGATTTAACGATGAAGAAATTGCTTTCGATGTCCATTTTCTTTGTCCGACTCCTTGGCAGCTTTTCGATGGAAGCGGAAGGTGAAGAGTTCCGGCCCGACCGCACGCCCCGAGCTTGGCGGTGCAGTGGGCCACCGGTGACGAGGCAGTGGAGTCATGGAGACGTCGCGAGACCAGACGGCGCCGTTAGGGTCGCCGAGGCGGCGTCGTTGTCGGCCAACCAGACGGTGGGAGTGTGGTCCTGGCGCAGAGAAGAGCAGTCGCCGTCGCGGTTAGAAGTGAGGAACGTGAGCGGAGCTCGCCAGGCGATCACTGCGAGGAGAGGAGGCGGCGGCCGGGCGGGCGGCGAGTGAGGAGGGAGGCGACGGCAGTGGCGAGGGAGGTGGGAGGCGGAGCCGCGGACGGGGAGGGCACGGGTGGGGGGAGGACCGGCTGAGGAAGTGAGGAGGAGAGGAGGGACCGCGGGAGGGGCGGCGGCGGCGGTGCGGTGACCGGTGTGGTAGGGTTGGGAGATGAGAGGGAGAGGGAGACTGAGCCGAGCCGATTTGGGATTTTAGTTTTGGGGGCGGCGGGACTGCGGGCGTGGGAGGCGGGAGATGTCCCGCCGCACCCGCATCAGCTGCGTGAATATTCGGATAGTATTTCGGATATTCGTCGGTTGCATCCGATTTTATTTTCGGATAGTTCTGAAAAAACCGGATACGTAACTATCCGAATCCGAAACTTACCCGGATCCGAAAAAACATCCCGATATCCGAGAAAAAATCCAAATTTTGGTCACATTTATTCGGTCGGTCGGAAACTATCCGTTCCGTTTACGCCCTAGTCCTTATCCTTGACTATTCATTTCCCATTGTCGTATTCATTAGCAATCATGTTGTTATCGTTAGATCTGCAGTATTTGGCGAGGAAGACAAAGAATTCTGACACATTTATTGACTCAAGCATTGGTACCAAGTTGTTTATCTTTTAATAATCTCTCTGTTTTTTTCGTACTCCCCATTTTGAACAGCGTCACGGTATCCAATACACAACTTTGACCATTGATTATGAACAAATATTCATGCTGTGCAGAGCTGCATGCCATTTCAGCAGACAGTTTTTCGAGAAATATTAGCAGAAGGGAAGTGAGGTAGTATCTTTTGGCATCTGTTTGCTAGCTGAAACTTGCTTGTTGACTATCTGAAGATGAACACATACTCATGCTGTGCAGAGCTGCATGCCATTTCAGCAGACAGTTTTTCGAGAAATATTAGCAGAAGGGAAGTGCTCTGGACAGGAGGGGAAGAGAAAGTGACGATGGACAATAATGGAGCAAGGGTTACTTCCTACCAGGATTTCAAATTTCTGCGTTCGTTGGACCTAGCTGGTTGCTTGGGATTAACAAATCAACATCTCGTTAACATAGAAAGGCTGTTTCAGCTGAAGTACTTGACCTTGAGAGATACAGGTGTAAGTGAGCTCCCACCAAAAATTGGAGAGCTGCAACACTTACACTGGAGGCCATATTGCTATGTCTGCTGCCTGCTGCCCGGCCACGGATTAATCGGCCGACTAGTCGCCCAAGTCGACAAGTCGGTCCTATGGTGACTTGGCTCGACTTTACAACTTAATAACAATGCACTGGACATTAGAAAAACCAGTGTGAGAAGATTGCCATCGGAAATGACTCGACTTGGAAATTTGGTGTGTGCTCTTGTTAATGATGGCACTAAATTGCCTGATGGAGTTGGTAACATGAAATCACTTGAAGAGCTCAAAACACTTGACGTCCTCAGTCAGTCAACGAGTGTACTGCAGGAGTTGGGCCAACTAACAAGCTAAGGCGGCTGCACATAGTTGGGTATCCTAAAGAAGGAAACCATGTAGAGAAAATGATAATTCTCTCTGTACACTAGGCAAGAATCCAAATCCCAGTACCGTGCGGAAACCGGCGCTGATTTGGCAAGACACCCTCGGCCACTCGGAGACGCGCGTCGGTGACGGTTTCGTGGTCGATGTCGCCAGGCGACACCATGTGCCCTTGTTCCAACCGGGTGATGACCAAGTGGTGTGCGCATTGTTGAAGATCGATATCGCGGATCGTGCCGAAAAGATTGTCGATCTTCTCGCAGAGCTTCATATGGTTGGTTTCCATCTGTTATAGCAGTGCATCTAATGAGGGCATCCCTATTACTCTATCTTCTTCTCCTCCTATACAAGCACATGATGACGATATTATAATAGAGTTGCCTCTATGACCTATCACTCGAGCTCGTGCTAAGAAGATACATGATAGGTGATCTTGTGTTTTAAAGAGCATGTTATTAATTCTAGCGAGCATTTTATACTACCTAACACTTGTACTTTACTTATTCTTAGGTTTGAGGAAGGAGAAGAAGAGTTGTCGCATCCTCACAGGTGGTACAGGAGTCGGTGTCACTGTGCCTATTGGTGATTCCAGCACGGGTAAAAAAAGGCAGGAGACAAGCTCGGTGCTACCCTGAATCAACACGTCGAGATCATCAAAAGGAAGCATCCAGCCTAATCATGTTCTCGCCAACGCCAAAAGGTAAGCATGTACGTGACTTGGAGCCATATCCTGTTCACATATCCAGCCATACGTGACTTGCTCTAATCCATGTTGATTCGGTTGTACACATTAGGTATGTTTTTATTTTTAGCAATTATTAGCAAGGAATTGGAAACACAACTGGCTCTGTCAATCAGCCGAGAGTATTTGTCTTGTTCAGCCCTGGCAATCGGGAGCTAGCAATTGCCTTGGTCTGTTAAAATAACTAGTGCATGGAATGCTACAGATGAGAGACCACTTTTATGCATTTCAATTGAACACAAAGCTATTGCTTGTTCTTTTGTACAAGAATTTCATACGAAAATTTCTGAGAGAGAATTAGGTGATCCGTTGTTTGTTCTGTAAGTCAAGATCAAATTTACTTTTCCGCCGGAATTGAGGGCTTGGCGATCTCCGCTCGGCGGCGATCATTCCGGTGCGTGTCGGCGAATATTCATAAAGTTGTAAGTCCGTGCACTGACGCGTGGTGTACAACTGAGCGTTGTTCGTCGCCAAACACAAATTACCCACGGTTCTACTCGAGAAGATCAGGCCTCCTTGTATCATCGTGATATCAGATTTCAGGCCACTCGATAGAATCTCTTTTTACCCGTAATTTAGTATATTGTTTTTCCGTCCTATACACCCAAAAAGCCAGAAAAAATATTGTCTTCATTGTAGTTTAATTCAGTATTTTTAGTGCAATTTGTTAGGTTTTAATCCACTCGTTCATTGTGTTTAGTTGCTGGTCGTGTTCCGTTCGCGTCACTTGATCGTTTGTGTTCGTAGTACATCCCCTTGTCACGTGCAATTTTACTTCACTTATATTAACTCGATTGCATGATAGTTATACGTTAGTGAGCTCCACATCTTTGCGATATTTTTTTCCTCTTGAGACTAGCTGTAGATTTGCTCGAGAGACTGCTTGTTGTAGGTTGTGCGCCACAAGTTTGTTTCATTCAGTTGTTCATCACCATTTTGTATTTGTCGTGCGTGAGTTAGTAGTGCTTGCATGAGTTCAACAAAAACAACAGCCTTGCGTGAGTTGCTTGGTCGTGAGTTCAAAAAAAGAAAAAGAAAAGAACAACTGAACAAAATAACAAAAAAAAGAAGTGGTTTCAACCCTAGTTGTATATTATCATTTTTTTGTTTCTGCTGTTTTGCGCACGTAGTTGAGCAATCTTGTGCCCTCTTATTTCATATTTGAGCAATAGCCAGCGTCTCTCCTTGAATTGTTGCAATACGAGCTTCGACGACACTCTCATTTTTTTTATATAGCTCATTCTTTTGTTTGCAATAGTCTCATTATCGTTGTGCGTGTGTTGCTGTCTACTCCTCACCTATATTTATCAATCAGCAATTACACATTGTTTGTCTCATTTGGATTACTACCTAGCTCGGCAATCTTTAAATTATGAATGTGCTAGGTTGTTTTTCCTCACCTAGCTCCACCTAAAATATCTGTGTCAAGTATTGGCTGTCGTTCTTTGTATTCGCTTGTACAATCTTGGTTGGCCGTTTGTTGCTACGAGCGTAAGTTTTTGCCACTCTTAATTACTTCGGAATGGTACAACTTGCTTTGTTTCAGAACAGTAGTTGAGAGATTCCCATTTATTATACATATATATTTTCATTTGGTATTTTTGCTACGAGAAAAGCTAAAAAACACTATAGCGTTGGAAGCCGATCCAATGGGATAGCAATCTACCGTTGGATCTGATTCGCATCGAGTGCGCTGGGATTTCTTGCGTCGAGTGAGCGCGGTTGGTGGCTGTTCTCACTCCAACCAACCAACCGGCAAATTTTGAAGCTCTCACAGGTCGTAGCTCACTTCAATTGATTGATTCGCGGTTGTTCTCTTGCGTATACATGGCTATTGGAGGAGGAGTGTGTATGACGTCAACGTCGTCCTCATCGGCGCCGGCAGTGGAGCTACTGGCGGTGGGGGCTATGATCGAGCACGAGGCACAAAAGGCAATCGGTCTTGTTGCATGGTAGGGCGAGGCGGC
The DNA here is from genome assembly GCA_036346405.1 of Phyllostachys edulis. Classification (NCBI taxonomy): domain Eukaryota; kingdom Viridiplantae; phylum Streptophyta; class Magnoliopsida; order Poales; family Poaceae; genus Phyllostachys; species Phyllostachys edulis. Next base: position 31,556,001 of record CM070563.1, read on the forward strand.
GGTGGGCTGGCCGAGGATCACTAATGGACGACCGAGGTCATTGTTTAGCGCCACCAGGGGCAAGGTCAAGAAGGCCTTCCGCCAGCTCACTCTTGTTTTCAACTTGTATGTATGCATGTTCTACTTGAATGATTATTTTTCGTTAGAGGTAGTTATTCCTAGTAGATGCATGAGCTGTAGCAAATGTTTATCCCTGCCACTAACCCTAAGTTATTATTCCCGCTGATGTTAGTGCTCGGCGGATGTTATATGGTCTACTTATGTTTATGTGATGTCATGCTTAGCAATGCTTAGAACGATAGAATGGGGATCATCGTCTCGGCGATGATCATTACATCATCACTTTAAACTACTTGGGTCAGGGTACCCATGTATGTATTGTATTTGGGAAACTAAAACTAAAAATAAAATGTTTTGGACTTGGGCTCATTGGTTTGATGGTGTGGTTACCGGGTGTGTGCTTGGTGCCCCAAGTCAACAAGGACCGAACATCTTGTGTCACACTATCCAAGCATTTTTGCGTGCAACCACATGAGGGGGATATGGGACCCCTCTTGACTTAGTACTTTGGGGGCTGTTAATTAATGAGTCACTGGTGGTAGTTGTAGAGAAAAATATTTGTTGTTGGGAAATGAGGGGAGCATCCGCAACGGCTTGAGCTGGGCCGATGTATCCTACTCTTCGTATGGGTCCTTAGTGGGAGCCGGGATGGCGATTCACTAAGGGTTAACCCCTATACGTGCGACTCTTAATTAGCACAATCCATTGGAAGGCGTCTCATAGGACTTAGCCGTGCCGGCATACCAAAGGAAGTGTGCTTAATCATGTGGCAAAAAAGCGGTCTGACATGTGGATAAAGTTGTACACCCCTGCAGGATTTAATCTATTCGAATAGCCTTGTCCTAGGTTATGGACACGCTTGGTTAGGTTTTGCAAGAGTTAGACTATAACATTTTCGATAAAACTTGAAATCGGGTGGTACGAATGGGTAATTCGTGCTATGTTGTGGTGGCTATTGGGAAGTCACCTCCAGGATGTTATTTATGTTTATAAATGTTGTCTTGTTATTATTTAATCAAATAAAAACAGATTTGTCAAACTGCCTTCAATCTATTACTCTATTGCAAAGGAAAAATTGCTTTATACTGAAAACTGCTTAGTGTAGTAGTCTTCCTTTGACACAAGAATGCATCTATATATTCTTTTGCTTGTAAGTCTTGCGAGTACAACTTTGTACTTAGCTGCATTGATTTAATTGTTGCAGAGGAGGTTGATCCCCAAGGGATCGACTATTGTGAGACCGACTTCGTGCAGGACGACTAGCTTGGCGGCTCAGTCGGTTGCCTTGTGGGTAATGGCAAACCGTTTGACTTTTTTTATCGCCATCTTATGGCTTATGTTTCTGCTGCTACTTTGGTTATTTACCTTGTCATTTGGCCGGTCGACCCTACTTTTGTAATGTGAACTTGTATGTCCTTTAAGTTGTACGCTTGTAATGACTTGTGTATGGAATGGATGCTTAATTTTTGTATGGGGTATGTATACTACAATTCTGGGAAGTACATATGCGTCGATAATTGGGATATTTGATTTGTAATGCTAGGGCCAATTGGATGGTTAAGTATTACGAGTTAAATACCCCGGGTTCTCATAGATGTACACCATGATGAATCAGATGCAAAACATAAACAACAACTAGGCTAACAACAATGCAGCACCAGTTGTTTATGGTCACCCTGGATAGTCTAAGCTAGTAGAGTTCGTGAGGACTTGCTCGCCGACCTTTTTCGAAAGCGTTTTGCCAGTGGATGCTAACGATTGGCTTGATTTGCATCTGCTGCCACCGCAGTGAGTATGGTACCCTTGTACCTCCCGGTAAGGAAAGTGTCATCCATTGTGAGCGCGGGACAACAGAACTTGAAGCCATCTATGGCTTGACCGAATGCCCAAAACACACGGTCCAATATCTAGCAGTTTGGGTCCCCATGAGGATCTATTATGTCTAGCTTGTTTATGTATGTGTCAAGGTTTGCTTCTACAATATGATAAATCATCCTTGGCGCAAGGTTGTATGCCTCCTCATATGTCCCATACATGGACTCGATCACCTTCTACTTGGTTCGTTGAACTTTGTTGTAGTTGACTGGATAACCAACCAGATTGGCAACATCTAACATTAGCATCTTAGGGGAGACGAACACACCATACACAACTAGGTGGCTCATGAGGCTTGCCACATATGCGGCAGTGACATTCCTATGCTACTACAGTGGCTCACCCAGCTCGTAAGTGTGGTTGATCAGCACCGTGATCGTGAAATCCGTACCATGGCCCTTCGCCTTCTGCGCACAAATCCTGTGAGGGCAGCCTTCCACTAAGCACTTTACTATGTAATGAGCTAGGTTTAACCTGTGCACCTGGTACAAACGACTAATGGACACGACGTACCGTGTTATAGCTTGTGGTACAACCACCTTGTTTAGGAAGTGTGCTTCCCAACTAACATCGTATCATCATCAAACCCCCATTGGGACTCGTGGTTTTGTGGCAATACAAGTGATCACAGTGCAAGTTCATCTAGTCTTGATGAAACATAAGCCACCTCTGTTGACACAATTTCGCCCATCGGACCATCACCCTGTAACATCCCAAATCTGGGTATGTGTTTCAACTGTAAGAAAATGAGAAGAAATTAAAACTTTTCTTGCATCTTGTTGTTTTTGAACTTTTCTGTAATTCTTGTAAAGGAATTGTGGAAATCAAAAACCCAAATCTCCTATTGACTAAAGTCATGCCCCCTCTTTCAATCCTTGTTAAGAATATTGTGATCAACCCCTAGAAATATTTTTCCTTAGTTCTAGGGATGCTGTGTGACTCCTCTAAAAAAATTCATAATTTTTAGAAATTATTTGATAATTTTTAAGAGGCAGTCAAACTAGTTTGACTGTTGGTCAAACCCTAGAACAATCCTTGAAGAATTTCTGGAGAAAAATGTATTACATAAAAACCTCTGGAAAATTTATACAAGGTTGATCCTAGAGTTAGGAACCTCCAGTCAAAATTTCAGAATTTTTAGAGTTAGTTTGCTACCTCTAATAATTCCTCCAAGTTTTAGCTTCAAATTCAAACCCTAGTCAACTCCTTGTTGGGTCTGAGTCGGGCTCGGGCTCAAACCCCCCTTTTTCTAGTTGAACCCAACCATCCTCGAGCCCTGTTAAACGCGCGTGCGTGTTGGATCGTTGGATCTCCATCAGGCGGCCCTCGTCGTTGTGCCTTTCGGACCCCTGATTGCGCAATCCTTTTCTAGCCGTTGGATTTTAATCCAACCGTCAAAGGTTCCGACCCGAGCCACTTTGGCTCTCTGTCTCTGACTCGTGGGGCCCGCACCGCACCTGTTCTTCCCTTTCCTCCGGTCAAGCTTGCGCACTGGAGCGCCATGGCCAGCGCATGAGCATGGGAGAGGCTTTGCAGTGCATTGTCACCTCCTTGGAATCCTTCAACGGCTCTTTGCTGCTAGCATTAAATGGGTGCCAGTGCTTTCGCCCCCAAAGTCGCCGTTCTCTGCTACACCCGTCGCTCAGCTTGTCCATGGCAGGGGCATAGACCAAGCTCACAGTGGAGCTTTGCCCTAGCTCAGTCCCTTGCTCTCCGGCTATAAAAAGCCCTTGAGCCCTCCTTGGATCCTTTTTCCAGCTTAACCAAGCTTCCCCTCTGCTTGTTTGAGCTCAATCACCACCCTAAAATCGCCATTGACGGCCGACAAGCAAGCTTCTTCGTCGCTGGTGCTCCAGTGGTTCTTTTGCAAAGTCTTTTGCGTCACTTTGCGCCTCTCTTCATCTTAAGCATTTCCCCTAACTTAATTTTGTTTGGCATTCACAGAGATTGTCAAATTTGGGGTTTGTTCAAATTCGGCCGAAGTGCACTCCTTTCTTCCTCAACTCCGGTAAGGGTCTCTATTCTTCAATTATTTGCTCATAGGCCTTCTCTGAGCTATATTGAAGCTATCTTGACCACGCGGGCTTGTTCTTTTTGCTCAGGCTTCCTTCCCCGCGTTGTCTTCTTCGTCGCCGGCACTGTGCTTCGTCGCCGAAGCAACTCCGGCCATCTCCTAGCCCCTACAGCACTAAGGTAGCTCCCTTGTAGTCTTTAGAAGCTTGGGCACCTGCTTCTCAGAACAATGCGGAGCTTAGTCGCTGTTTTCGTTTTGGCCGTGCTTTTCACCGCCGTTCATCTCCGGCTCGCCGCCGTTCTAGGCCATCGCCGCCGTCGAGGTTACCTCCAGTGGGTGTGCAATGTTATTGCGAACCCATTCTTGCCTTTGGTTTCTTATTTAGTGGCCGAGTCGCCGTGACAAGCCATTCTTCTTCGCCGGTTTTTGTCGGACGAAAACGTACTATGGCGTTGTCACTAGGACATTGATTCTGCTCATTAATTGCTAATCATTGATTAATCCTTTGCTTAACAATTAATGGCTGTCCTTAAGGGCATTAGATGTCACTGACGTGTGGCCCCGTGCGTTTAAAACACTGTGTGTGGCTTAACTGCCACTTACAAGTAGGCCCGCGCTCTTTAAAAGCCCCGCCGGCGGCGCTGTAACGAAATCAAGTTTGATCGTCGATCTAGATCCAACGATCCAGATTGGTTGGGCCGTTCGACCATCGAACCTCCATCGTCGATTTAGATCCAACGATCTAAATCGGCGTGAACGCTCGGATCACCGAACCTCACCGTCCATTTGAGATCTCGGTTGAGATCGTGGGACTTTCGCACCCCGCACCTCCCGTAGCTTTGGCCGCCCATTTCTAGAGCGTGGCTCGATTCGTTGGAACGTTCGGACCATCCGAACGTTACCTTCGCTCTGAGCCGTCCATCTTTAGATCTGCGCTCGAGATCGTGTGGGACATTCGACCGTCCAACACCTCCTCGGCCAGGGCGTTAGATTCTAATCCAACGGTTGACTCGGTTAAAATTTGTCTTGCGTCCGATCGTCCAAGCGCGCTTGGGCCGTTAGATTTGATCTCAACGGCCTAGGTTTTTCCGAATTAGGTTAGTAATGAGAAACTCCAGTTGTGCTTTATTTGTTAACCGTTAATTGTGTTAAACTTCAAAATTGCTTAACTAATTCATTTTAACTCCTTTTCGGTTGATTCAAATTTTGTTAGTTCTGGTTTTAACTAAGCTTTAATCTAAAAATGGTTGTAAGTTTGGTTCTGTTCCAGAAAAATTTGTTAGTAGATTTATGATAGGTTTAGCTTTATTGTTGCATTAAAAATTCATTTAACTTGAAAAATGCATAAGTGATTCTCTGTAGCTCCTTTTTGAGTGAAACTAAGTTTGTTAGTTTCCTCTGTTAGTGTGCTTATTTGTAGAGTAGGTTTTAGGCATGCTACTACTCTTAAGTTTTCTGTGGTTACATTTGTTTTGTGCTCTTTTTCTTGTCTTTGAAAAATCAGAGAAAATGCATCCTAGCTCCAAATGAGGTGAATCAAATTGTGTTGTTCATCTCATGAGGTGCTTTGTTTACCATAAAAATTTGAGGTGCACCACCTTTCTAGAAATTTGTGCCAAAAATTTAATTTCGGATGAATAGTAACCGAAATGGATTTTTCAGCCTTTTTCCAACAGACCAATCTTGTTTTGGCTATAACTTTAGCATTGAGTATCCAAATCAATTGGTTCTTATTGCTAAATTCCTTAAAAATCATGCTCTACCTACTGTAAAAATTTCGTGGCTTTTGGTTAAAGTTGGTTTTTGAGTCTTTTCGGTGTTCTTCGTTCTTATCGGTTCTTATCGTTCTTTCGTTAGGTGCCGACGAGTTCGTTGATTACGAGAGTGATCCTCTATAGCAGGTTGAGCATCTCCAGCAAGGCAAGCAGTTTGATCATATTGATCTCATTACTTTCAAAGTCTAAATATCTTGTTTACAAAGTGTATGTATGCATTGCACTATTTTGTTGTCAAACTATCAATCGATTAGTTGATCCTCTAGATGCATAATCTATAGGTAAATGTTTATCCTCTACTACTGAGCCTAGGATTATCTTGCTGTGGTTAGAGCTCGCTGGATGAGCTCTTGTCACTTAGTAGTTTACGTGTTGATGTTGCTTAGTCATGCTTAGCTACCGGTAGAATTAGGCGGTTATCGACTTAGTTGATAACTTTGATCACACAAAATCTTATTATTCCATTATGTCCAGAACTTTGTGCTTTGTTAATTTGTAAAGTCAAAACTGAAAACAAATTGTTATAGACTTGGGCACAATGGATGATGGTGTGATCTGTTGGGTGTGACTGGAATGGTGCCTAAGTCCACAAGGACCGAGTTACTTGTGTCACTAAGCCAAGCGATTATTGCGTGCTAACCACACGAGGGGGATATGGGACCTCTCTTGACTAAGTACTTTGGGGGGTGTTAATTAATGAGTCGCTAGTGGTAGTTGTAGAGAAAAATGTTCGTTGTTGGGAAATGAGGGGAGCATCCGCAATTGCTTAGGCTGGACCGGTGCATCCTACTCTTCATATGGGTCCTTAGTGGGATCCCATAACGGCGGTTCACTAAGGGTCAACCCCCATACGTGCGATTCTTAATTAGCACATTCCATTGGAAAGTGTCTCGTAGGACTTAGCCGTGCCGGCATACCAAAGGAAGTGTGCTTAATCATGTGGCAAAAAGGCGGTCTGACGTGTGGGTACATTGGTACACCCCTGCAGGGTTCAAACTATTCGAATAGCCTCGTCCTAGGTTATGGACATGCTTGGTAAGGTCATGCAAGAACTAGACTATAACCTTTTAATTAAAACTTGTTGTGGGTGGTACGAATGGGGAATTCGTGCTATTTGTTGTGGTGGCTATTGGGTTAGTTACCTTCAGGTTGTAATTATGTTATTATGTATTGTCTCGCTGTTATTTGAACAATTAAAAATAGATTGTTAAATGGCTTTAAATCTATTACCTCATTGCAAATGAAAACTTGCGTTAGGCTGAAAATGAACCTAGAGCCTTCTCCTTTGATTAAGCTTGCATGTAGCTATGTATAGGCTGTTACTTGTAAGTCTTGAGAGTACATTTTTGTACTCATTTGCATTGCTTAAATTGTTGCAGAGGAGGTTGATCCCTAAGGGATCGACTATCGTGAGACGGACTTCGACTTTGATGACTAGCTAGCGGTCCGGTCGGTTGCCTTGTGGGCTTAAGGCAAACCGTATGGCTTTTTTTTATCGCCATCTTATGGCTTTTGCTTCCGCTGTTTATTTAGCTCTTTAGCTTGTTATTTGGCTGGTCGGCCCCTTTTGTAAGAACTCTATTATGTATGTCCTTTGTATTGTTTAGTTCTTGCTTCGGTTTTGTGCTTGTATGGAATTGATGCATGATTTTGTAAAAGGGTGTATGTACAGCAATTCTGGGAGGTACACATTGTCCCGAGGCATGGGATATTTTGTTTGTGATGCTAGGGTCAATTGGAAGACTAAGCATTACAAGCTAAATACCCTGGGGTCTCACAAAGTTTGGTATCAGAGCCATACTGGCCGTACAAACCCTTCGCTTGGTCGTCTTTAGGATGTTTTGAAAAACTTAGTTTTAAAATATCAAATGGTTTATGAAAGCTTAAGTAAGTTCTCAGATTTTACTCCTTACCTATCTTAGATTGCTCATCTCATCTTGCTCTTAATTGAGTTTAAAAAGTTGTTTTCCTCTCTTTCTTTCAAAAGATAGCTGTTATCGGTTAATTCGGTTTTGGGGGAACCAATGAGAGTTGTAAATTTGAAGTGTTGGCTGCCTTTTTTTTTTTGAAGAATAGAAGCATGTGGAGCTTGGATTCAAATCTGGACAGCAAGCATAGGTTTCTGGACAGCAAGCTATTAGTTAGTAAATGAGGTAGATAATGAGAGGTTAATTCAACTAAAACTTGTGGGAATAAAAGGGTAAGATGTGAACTTGTGAGCCGCTTAGCAAGTACTATCCGTTGCTTGTACTAAGTAAGAGAACATCTTGCAAGGGGGACTTATATCAATAGGAGTTTCTTGCTAAAAACGACTGTATCTCGATTCTCCTCGGCTGGCATACCTAAGGAAGTGTGTCATTGTTCGAAGGCATCCGGAGGCTTACGGGCTAGTCGAGTCGTGTGGGTAAAGTAGTACACCTCTGTAGAGATAAATCTATTCGAATAGCTGCGTCCATGGTGTTAGAAATATGCCCTAGAGGCAATCATAGAGATGATTATATTTCGTTATGTTCATAACATTGGATAATATGTTATCTTGTTTCTTGAATAATATCGATAATATTTATTATCAAGTATGCGACTTGATTGTGAAACTCTATATTTTTGCGATGATTATTCTTAAACGTTCTCTGGTCAGAAACATATGAGAACACATATGAATAGACTAGCATATGTGTTGGTTGATGACTATGTTTCACAGGTCATAGATATGGAGATATCAAACCAATAATATGGACACATGTTAGAGAACATGGTGTTGGATAAGACCCACCTTGAGACACTATTGAGATTGTTATGATTTCATGTGTCATCAGTTGGTCTTAAGCAATGATGATGTGTAATCCTTAGACATGAGATCAATATGGTTTCCTACATGTGTAATAGCACTCTTAGGGGTTGCCAAACGCTACTCGTAACCGGGTAGTTATAAAGGTAACTTTCGGGTATGCTATGAAACGTGCAGAGGGATGTGATTGGTCAGATATGAGATTTGTCCATCCTAACATAACAGGAGAGATGTCTCTGGGCCCCTCGTTGTAGTCAAATAAAGAAAGTGCATGGACATTCCACTAGTGGTCAAAGTGTCGACCACATGAAGTTATTCGATAGTTGATTGAGAAAGTATTGAACAGTCCATAGATGACGAATAATCTCACCTGGAGTTCAACTAGATGTCGTGAGGCAACGGGATAACACACAAACAGGTCGCTCAGTTAGACTAGATAGTGCGGCTAATATCCTTTCTCCACGTGTAGAGATAACCGCTTTCTAGGACCTCCTCTGTCTAGGACCTCCTCTGTCTAGGATCTCCTCTGCCTAGAGTGGCCCTGGAGTGGTCCAGGAGTGGTCCTAGAGTGATCTTAGAGTGGTCCTGGAGAAACCTATCGAGGAGGTCCAATAGGACGTCTTGAAGCTGGTCGATGACTGGTCATGTGGAGATACGAGCAAGTCGTAGACTGGTCGGAGCTAGTTGTAGACTGGTCGAACGTAATCACTAACTGGTCGTAAGGAGTTATGAATTGGTCATGACTAGATACAAGCTGGTCATAAGTGATAAAGACCTGGTTGTAGATCATATTGCATTAAGTTTCATCCGATATATTCTATGTGTGTTCGGAAAAGAGTTTCCAAGTCATAACCGATTACACATGAACCTATAGGGTCACACACTTAAAGGGCTAGGATTTGATTTGGATAGTGATCCGAATTCTTGTAGGCCACGAGTTCCTAATGGACCTCAAGTTCAAGACCCATTATGGATGCCTATATATAAAGGAGCAGTGGCATGGGGTGAGAGGATCAAGCTTTGGAAGACTTCCCGAAACCCTAATAGCCACGCCTATCTCAACCATGCTGCCGGCGCTAGCACTCCAGCGTATGGTGTCCCTGCCCCGTATGTGTGGATACCTTGGAGGTGTTGTTGCGAAGCATCAGCACTAGGACGATCCGCAACTAGTGATGACCACACAGAGGAGAAGACGCGCAGCGAGTATGACCACTACTGCATCAACTCGCTACATCGACTCTACTTCTGCTACGAGTCGACGCGTCTAGTGGTAATTTCGTGATCTAATACTATTAGAGGTTCCTTGGTTGCACGGTAGAAAATTTTGTTTTGTGCTATCGTAGCCTACCCATGACCTAACACACGGTTACAGATGATCGCTTGAATTCGGGAGTCACTATTGTTAGACTGTGAATTAAAATCTATGGGTACAACTTGGTATTCGGCCTGAACGGGTGTTCATGCATGTTAGTGTATCAAAGTGGGCTGCCACTTTGGTTTTTGTTTGATTCATTTGTTTATCAATGTATTACTTTATCACATATTTTACTCTTACTTCAAATCTAATTTTGAAATGGCAAATTGAAGAACTAGTATGTATATGTTGAAAATTGTTGTGTTTTATGCAAAACTAAGCCACTATTGCCATCCTTTGTTAACTTCTAAGCATAAATATTAGTGTCGATTTAGGTGACACTAACGACTAGTGCTATTATTTAACTCCCAGTCGGTTGCCATGGGTTATGGGGCATACCATTGCTGGACTTTTGGTTTATTTATATCGTTTCCGTTGCCACTCTAAGTGTTTAATTGAATTTGGCCGGTCAGCCCTTTTGTAATCGATGTAGACTTGAACTATTATGATGTATGTCTTTCTTTATGTCTTTGTATGATTGTTGTATGGATGTGATCAACGTTGAATGAGAGTATGAGCGTGTTGGTTGCTGATCTTAGGAGCCAACATGATCTCATACTCGTTGTTGATGAATTCCCTTTTTGTAGGGATACGGGTAGGCTACGATAGCAACAAATCAAAATTTCTACTACGTAAAATAGGAAGCCAAGCAAGTATATGATCATAGATCATTACCACCAGACGCGCAAAGCAGTGGAAGAAGAGTTAGAGCAGTCTGGTCCAACGTAGAGCGCGTCGATGTAGTGGTTGTAGTCAATCATCCAACGTCCTCGCGAGTCGATCGTCTCCTCCAGCAACTTCTGCAGTTCCTTATGAAGATCGCGGATCATCCTCAAACGCAACAGCAACCGCAGTAGCGCTTCTACGGTATCCACACGTCCAGGGAAGGAACAACCATGCACCGGTGTGCTAGCACCAAGTCGCACGGCAGAGCTCTCAGGAAGATGGCGGCTAGGGTTTCGGTGGAACAACTCAACTCATGACTTTCGTATGTCTTGTCTGTTCCTTTAACACCCCCCCAGCAGCCTCATGCACCTCCTTATATAGTGTCCATGACGGATCCTATCCGAACATATTTTGTTCCAACCCGTTAAGTGTGTGACCCTATAGGTTCATGCGTAATCAGTTGTGACTCAGAAACCCTTTCCGATCACGAGTCATTAGCGGTTCCTAGCAGGACATAACGATTCCTGAATACACACAAATTATATCGGACGAACCTTAATGCAATATGATCTACGACCAGGTCCTCATCACTTATGACTAGGTCCTATCTCTATATGACCAGTTCGTATTTGGCTACGATCAGTTCGTAACTCCTTACGACCAGGTTACAATCACTCTGTGATTACGTTCGATCAGTCTACGACCAGTCTGTAAGTGATCGAACTAAGCAACCTACTCATGTATTCTCCCTTTGCCTCACGATATCTGGTTGAACTCCAGGTGAGATGTTGTGTCATCCATGGACTGTTCAATACTTTCTTGATCGAGTGTCGGAAAACTTCACATGGTCGAACACTTCGACCACTAGTGGCATAGCCATACACTTTCTTTATCCGACCACAACGAGGGGCCCAGAGACATCTCTTCTGTTATGTCAGGAGGGGCAAATCTCATATCCGACCAGTCACATTCCTCTGCATGTTTCATAGCATACCCGAAAGTTACCTTTATAACTACCCAGTTACGAGTAGCGATTGACAACCCCTAAGAGTGCTATTAAACATGTAGAAACCATGCTGATCTCAGGTCTAAGGATTATGTATCATCATTGCTTGAGACCAACTAACGACACATAGAATCATAACAATCTCAATAGTGTCTCAAGGTGGGTCATATCCAACATCATGTTCTCTAACATGTGTCAATATTATTAGTTTGATATCTCCATATCCATGACCTGTAAAACATAGCCATCAACCAATACATATGCTGGTCTATTCATATGTGTTCACATATGTTTCCGACCAGAGAACATTTAAGAATAATCATCGCAGTAATATAGAGTTTCACAATCAAGTCACATACTTGATAATAAATATTAACGATATTATTCTAGGAACAAGATAACATATTATCCACTATTATGAACATAACGAAATATAATCATATCTATGATTGCCTCTAAGGCATATTTCTAACACTTTTAACTCATTAAGTGTAGTCTTGAACTGTTTAGAGAACCGATTACCATGTAGTGCTTGCAGAGGAGTAGTATGTATGATCATCGGACCTCTAGTTCGGGCAAGACCTCTCACTTAGATAGAGTTAAATTGGAATCCATTTATGTGAGGCCCAAAGTTATTTCCATAAGATCGAAAAGGTCTCGGTCTTACGGAAATAACCTAGGGGTCCTCACATACCAAGTTAACCAATTATTACAATAAGAGTTTCTAATTGAATGAAGGTGATATATGTATTATTTAAGTGATAGAATGCGCAACAAGGTGAAATGCATCCTGCGAGCTACTTCCGCCCAATGCATGTCATCCTCAACGATCACCTAAAACAATAAATGGCAAGTGTAAGTTCACGACTCAACAAGTACAAATGAACAACGTATGAAACATTGAATCGATGACAGTTCATTCTCAATAAATATCAATCACATACGTAAATGCTATGAACATAGTGCAAAACATGCATATGACTCTACTTCTCTTCTGTATATACCGGTATAGCCAGTGTAACACCCGTCGGTGTTCACTCATGCCCGCATTCTCAAAATGCGGGGATCCATTGCCCGTATAAAGAATCTTTCATACGGAGATCTAGTTTCTCATATTGAAAATATGGGGATCTCAATATCCACTCCCGTGGGTTAAGCATGAATGCTTTAAATGAATTGAAAGGAATACTTCGATACTTTCAAATTGATATCAACAATAAACGGAAGTATGTAACAATGGAAAATATTTATACTTCATAAGATTAACTATATCATAATAATTTAATCAATTTGTACAATCAAACATCCAATATGACTCTAAATGTATTTGCCTTTCGCGTTGCGGCAATTTGGAATGTTGTGAAGGCGAAACCAAATCCAAGGTAACTCCGCCTATAATAAATATTTTACTCAAAACAAGCTTTGACAAAATAGAACAACGTTTAATCACGACGCTCTTAACCGCACCCCAAAACTTAACATTTCATAAATTTATCCTACTCAAACAAAATGACGAACTAGTAATAACTCAATACTGGACAACAACATTATAAAATCCATATCTCCCATTTTGCTTATCAACAAAATGCATTCTCAGTCTCTCTGGAAAACTTACGACATTGTCTACAATAGTTAAGTTGGCGAGATCTTCTAATTCCGCCTTTATCTAATTTTAACATACCGATTAAAAACCACGCTCGGCCAGCGATGCATTTCAGACGAGAGACTTAAAATAGCTATAACTTTCATTCGACTGATCCAAAAATTGTGTTCTTTAACATTATGGAAAGATAAAGAATTATCTACACAATTCATGTTGGTCCATAACCTTGATTCGGCCGTTATCTATTTTTAATCTATCAATTACTACGACTGCTATAACCTGACAGAGATTCTAAACAGCAGTATTGTAAAGACCATAACTCGAAAACTATACCGCAAATAATGCAAACTAAGATTCTACGGAAAACTAATGAAATTGCCCAGGAGATGATCAAACCTTTCGCAGTTACAGACTTCAAATCTACAGTACAATCTTCAGCGGGAAAAACCCGATCTACAACCCGAATTCAACTATGTAGGAAAGAATTAAGCAAAAACAATAAGGAATTGAGGAACACCCTTGAAGACACGATGAACACCGCTACAAAACCCGCAAGAACTTCCTATCCCCTTCCTTCTCCCTCTTCCTCGCCCTTTCTCCTTGGCCGGCAATAATAGGCAGCAAGAGGGCGACATGGTTTGGCCAAGGAGGGCGGCATGGAGGGGGAGGGCGTGCTATAGTAACGGCAACTTGTACCACCTTACATTGGCATCTTGACATGTCCAACTAGGGGTGGAAAAAAAGCTTAAAGCTCATGAGCTGACTCAAGACGACTCGGCTCGTTAAGGGCTCAGTTCAACTCAACTTGAACCTGTGCCATAAATGAGCCAAGCCGAGTAGCCATTTTTGCTCGTTTGCTTAACGAGCCGAACCCGAGCCAGCTCGTGAGTTGCTCGCTAGGCTCAAAGATCTGAATTTTCTGCTGATTCTCCCACATGCATGAGTTGGCTGCAGCCGTAGGAAGACTACATAGAGCTACACCAGAGGTGCCACGCTCCCCATCCTCTTTGGACTCTGCCCGACGCCCTCCCCCTTCACGTCCGACCTCTGCTCGATGCCCTCCCCCTCTAGCATCTACTCGGCACCCTCCCCTTCCGCGTCCATCCTCCTCCTGGTACCCTCCCCCTTCGCTCTAGCCTCTGCTCTGTGCCCTCCCTCTCCCCTCCACATCTAGCTTCCGCCCAGCCTCGACTCGGCGCCCTCCCCCTCCACGTTCGGCCTCTGCTCGGCTCCCTCCATCTCCTCACCCGTCCTCCGCCCAGTGCCCTCCCCTCCTCCCGTGGTCCTGAGCCAAACAAGCCAAATGAGCCAGTTCATGAGTTTAGCCCTAGCTGAGCCGAGCTGACATTTTTGCTCGTTTGTTAACGAGCCAAGCCGAGCCGTGTTCACTAACAAGTTTGACCAAGTCGAGCTGAGCCGAGCCGAGCCGAGCCGAGTTGGCTCGTTATCCACCCCTATATCCAACCCATTTGGCCCACCCCGTACGACACCGTCACCAAAAAACACAAGCAAGTCTTGCATGTTGGACATTACCTATGACAAAAAAACTCAATACACATAATATCCATGTTTCCAGTAATTCTCCCTTTTTAGTACCTATGAATTAAACCTACTACCAAGCAATTCACATATTTTTCCTACATAGCCAATAACCTTGCTAAACACATTCACAACATTTACCAGTTTTTTTCGTACATAGTGTACACAATATGTGCTAAATAATTTATTTATAGACAATCACCTTAATAGTTTGGACTACTTAATCTACATTTTCCTACATCGCCAAAGCAACTAAACTTTGTTAATCCTAACCTAATTACGTTACCTAATCGGTGGCTATTTTACATACTAGGAAATTAATGACCACTATTTTCATAATCACACGCGTCAAAAATACCATAACCATCAACGACCTTGTTTAAATTTTTTTGACATAGCCAATAATCTTCCTAAATACATTCGCAACATTTACCCAATTTTTTTAACATACACAACATACCATTATTTGTACAGAATATGTGCTAAACATTTTATTTGTAGACAATCATCTAAATAGTTTTGCACTAGTTAATATACATTTTCCTACATCGTCAAAGCAACTAAACTTTGCTAATCCTTACCTAATCAATGGCTAATTAACATACTATTAAATTAATGACGAATATTTTCCTAATCACGTCCGACCAAAAATGCTATAACCATCAATGACCATGTTTAAATATTTTTCCTACATAGCCAATAATCATGCTAAACACATTCGCAATATTTACCAGATTTTTTTGACGCATCACATTTGTACACAAGTCCTAAACATTTTATTTTAGACATTCACCAAAATAATTTATACTATTTAATCTACATTTTCCTACACCGCAAAAGCAACTACACTGATAATCCTGATCTGATTACTATACCTAATCAGTGGCTAATTAACATATTGGTAAATTAATGACGACTAATTTCCTAATTACGCCCATCCAAAAATGCTATAACCATCAATGACCATATTTAAATATTTTTCCTACATAGCCAATAATCATGCTAAACACATTCGCAACATTTGCCATTTTTTTCCAGACGCACCATATTTGTACACAATATTGGCTAAACATTTTATTTTTAGACATTCACCAAAATAATTTGCACTGCTTAATCTACATTTTCTTACAGCGCAAAAGCAGCTACACTTTACTAATCCTTATCTAATTACTTTAGCTAATTAGTGGCTAATTAACATACTAGTAAATTAATGACGACTATCTTTCTAATCATGCAAGTTAAAAATGCCATAACCATCAATGACCATGTTTAAGAAACCATAATATTACCAAATAGCTAATCAAACACTAATCACACAATTAATATACAACATGCATGCAAAAAAAAACATCTTCTCGAAGATCTTCACTTGATCTAGAACTTTTTGAACTATGTGGGGGACGGTGATGTGACGGGCGACTGGACCGGGCGTGCGGCACACGAGGTAGCCCGGGTCTAGTGCTTCGGATGCACGGCAGTCCCTTCTCGCCGAGTCTTGGCAAAAAAGGGCCGAGGCGGTTCAGTCTTGTGACACGTTACTGTAGTGGTTTCGTTCGGTAGGAAGCTGCAGTGGTTCGGGGGCATGGAATAGGACACATGTCGCGGGTCTAACCTACTGTGGTGCTATTTTTGTTATTTGAACAACAATGATGCTAGATTTGCTAAATCCTAAAAGAAATATAGGTGAAACGAGCCAAACACTAGAGGCTCCACTAATGGTCATGGCGCATAGCAACACAAAGGCCAGTTCGAGGCCCGGTCGGCCCAGCACAGCCCAAGAATGGCATGGCCCGACATATGGTAGGCCGGGCTGGCACGGCACGAACGGCAGGAGTGGCCGATAGGCCGTGGGGTCACTCAAATGTCCATCAGTCCATGCGTGTTGTGACTTTTCGGTTCAGCCAGCAAGAGAGAGACTGAGATTGAGAGAGGGAATCAGGGAAAAGAGAGAGGAAAGTTAGATAGAGGGAGACAGGGAGTGACCGTTGTACGGGTACATGCATGGACTGAGAGAGGGAATCAGGGAAAAGAGACCAGACAACGGTCATTAGCAACGTTCGGGAGGTGCAGACAACGGTTATTAGCAACGTTCGGGAGCAACAGCCTTCTTCCCGATGGATGGCTGTAAAATCAACTCATCCATTATGCTGCCATCCACTCTCGGCTCTCCTCATTTATTCACAATCCACTCTCATTTATTCACCATCCATCCACTCTCGGCTCTCCTCATTTATTCACCAGCCATTCTCATTTATTCACTATCCATCCACTCTCGGCTCTCTTCATTTCTTTATCATCCATCCACTCTCCCTATTTCTTCAACATCCATCTACTCTCCCTATTTATTCACCATCTATCCATCCATTATGATACCAAGGAGTCGGAGCACCAAGGAGCTCCCGAGCGGTATGCTACCGAGGAGTCGTAGCACGAAAAGGGTAGTAGGGCGACTTAGTGTAAACTCTCGCCACCGCTCCCCTAGTCCTCCTCCGGCTCCGACTCCTATTGATGCTCATCGATCAGTTCTCGCCAAGCATGGTAGATTACGACATGGATTACCATCATATGGACAGTACGGAGGGCTACGAGGAGTACCAGAGCGGTCTGGAGCCAATAGGGACACTAGAGTTCTCTCCCGCGTCCACGGACGACAACATTGGTGGGTTTGGACGAAGGGCGAATTGCTGGAAGCACATGACCTGGAGCCAGGAAATCCAAGACAACCAAACGGTAGATATCGCAACCTGTAGTTATTGCCAAGCTAAATTAACTGCTCGTTCAGCAGCAGGGACAGGGCACTTGAACCGGCATTACAAAGCATACTTGCGCAAGATCGGGGTGCAGAGCCGAGGGGTAGGAGTACAAACGCAGCTAAACTTCGAGGCTGATGGCTCTGTAAGTACTTGGGTATACAACCCGCTTTCTGCTCGTGAGGAAATTGCTAGATATATTGTTGCGGAAGATCAACTGGTTAGGATGGGTGAAAGTCGTGCGTTTGAAAGAATGGTCCAACGCGGCTTTTGCCTACAGTACCAACATGTTAGTAGGAGAACTACTACATCTGATATTTTACGGATGTATCATAAGGAACTAGCAAAGCTAAAAGAACTATTCCTACAAGTTTAGTTCTCTTTTGCTACAACTTTATATATTTGGACATCATCACACCAGAGAAGTGCCTACCTTAATGTTGTAGCATATTATTTAGATGACAATTACAAGCTAAACAAGAGAGTCATAGGGTTTAAGGTAATTAACGAATCACACACGGGAGAGGCCATTGCCGAGCGTATACCACACGTACTTGATGATTTTAAGATAGATAATAAGATTACTTTTATAACTCTTGATAATGCATCAGCGAACACGACTGCTATGAACATCCTCACCCCAAGATTGCAGACGTATATTGGTGATTATGTTCTCTACCAGAGATGCGTATGCTATATCTTGAACCTTGTTGTTCAAGACGGTATGTAAGCGATTGACGGATATTTGAATAGTGTCAGCGACGCCATTCGCTACCTCAGAAATTCCCCACAAGTGGCAGCTAGGTTCGCGGAGTACTGCGCAGCCAATGGGAAGGAGCCAATAAAATTTGGTCTTGACATGAAGGTGAGGTGGAACTCGACATACATCATGTTAAAGAAGTTACAAGGGTACGAACATGTTATATTCGTTTTTGTCAATGCTAACTCTCAAAACAATGAATTGGTAGTTACTAATTTAGATTGCAGATTATTAGTCATTTTCGAGAGTTTTTAAGACCTTTTTATAAAGCAACAAAGATTCTATCTAGTGTTCATTACCCTACCTCTTCCTTAGTTATAGAATTTATTTGGTTAATTGTAGACAAGATTGCCAAATCTAGGGAGGATCCCCTTTTAGGTCATGCTGTCGCACCAATGGAGAAAAAATTATTAAATATTTCGGTTCTATTTCACACGTGTATTACTTTGCTATCATTTTTATCCTATGAAAAAGTTGCCAGGTTTGCAGATCGGTATGGAGGAAATAGTTGAATGCCTCGGTCTTGATTACTTGGAAGCTTTCGCACATGTCAAAGAAGAGCTTTTTCATGTTTTCGCATGTATCATGACAAATTCGGCAACAACGCGAGATCGGAGGCCTCACAGCAGACACAACAAGGAAAGACAAGCTTGACATCCCACTTGTGGAAGAAGCTAAAGGGCAAGTCCAGTTCTTCGTCCTCTTAGTCTCAAACAGCCTTCAAGTGGAATTCTGTCTCAGAGCTAAACCACTACCTAGAGCATGATTTTGCAAACATCGATTCTGATCTTTTTAGTGGAAAGATAGACTTGCTCGAGTGGTGGAAGAACAACAAGCTGATATTTCCTATGCTGTCACATTTCGCCTGGGATGTTCTGCTGGTGCCGGTGTCCACTGTCTCTTTAGAAACAACGTTTAGCATGGTAGGAAGAATAATTGAAGAAATAAGATCATCCCTCACGCCTAGGATGGTGAGGCAATCATATGCGCCAAGGTCTAGGAATTGGCTAAAGAGTGGCAACAGCATCAACTGGAGGATCTTGAGATCATGCAGGCGTACGCATGAATGATCTCGGCATTGATGAGTGGTTAGTATGTACGCATATTGTTACTGTATTCTTTTCCTTACTCAGGGAACCCCACTCTGGGACGTAAGGTTTTTAACGAGACAATAACATTGTAATTGTAAAATATCAAGAAAATTCCACTTTTCCCCCGAAATATTTATGTGCACATGTTTTTATGCAATTAATTCAATTTTAACTATGTTTTTAACGAGACGGGCACAAGTGGAATAAAGATGGCGGTTGCCGCCGCCTCCGCCATCTACAGTTACTTTGGGCTGATTTTGAGCCAGCACGACACGACCTCACTTACAATGAGCTTTGGGACAGTGCTCGGGCTCGACTAGAGGCGAGGCGGGCCAAGACGCACGACGCAGCAGTGGTGGTCGACCGAGCTGGCTCGGCACGACACGGCCCGAAGCACGACGGGCTGTGCTGTGCCAACAGCCCCCTAGCTCTAGCTACGCTTAACACCTCCCAAACGAACCCTGCATCTAAATATCCAATAAAAAAAGGGAAATTTCAATAAATGCCACTGCTAACTAGCCTTATCAGAGAAATGCCACCGCTCATTTCAAAATTCGTAGGATGCCACTGGAAAGCTTGGAACATCCTAGAAATGCCATTACAGAGCCTTTTTCCTATTTTTCCTCAAATAAATCACCGTGCTTGCCTTGGTATTTTCGTATAGACGCATATGTACTTGCTTCGCGTGACATAGAGAAGCTCCCGACCAATACCGATCCAGATCGATCGTCTTCTACCTTCTTCTCCTCCTCCCCCCGAGTGGCTCCCGTCCTTCTCCTCCTCCCAGCCTCCGCCGTCCACACACCGTCCTCCCCTCCTCCTCCCCCGAGCCACCCATCCACTTCTCCTCGCCTCGCCTCCCCTCTCCACTGCCAGGCCCCAGCCCAGCAACCCGCCGCCTCGCGCTCCAAGAAGCACCACTCCTCGGACCCCAGCGGCTCCAACCCATCCAAGAAGCCCCGCCTGACGCTGTCTGTCCTGGGCCGCCCCCTCTCCACCAACGGCGAGGTAGCCGCCACCTCTGTGCCATTGCCCCGCCGCCACATCACATCGACGCCCACGAGCCCCGCCTTCCACCACCAAGACCGCCCATTCCACTCCTCGTCCGATCCATCCTCTACCAGCATCTCGCCTTCAAGGCCGCCGCCTCCTTCTACTCCTGCTTCCTCTCGCTCCCCGGCGGCGAGCCCAATGTGCTCCCGGACGTCGTCCTCACGCTCACTCGGCAGGAGCTCTGTCAGATCGGCATCTCCCCGCGTAAGGCTCATTGAGTCCAAGCGCCACACCGCACCGACTATCCTGTTGGGCTACCCTTTGCTGGCTTGGTGAGGAGCTCATGCTCCAAAGAAAAGAAGAACAACATCGGCTGAAGAACAAAGTGTCATCCAAATGATCGATTCACTTCAGATGCTTCCAGGGATGGGGTGAATTCGATATCAATTCTGCAGTTATGCTCATTAGTTCTTGATATTAGATGGATGGTTACTCCATGAATCTTTTGCTTGCTTTGTGTATCGTTGTTTTGTATTGGTGGTGTTGGCGGAGAAGGCAGGATGGTAGCATTGGAAATGAGGATCTGGGGGAAACTATTTAATCAATCAATTGGCTTTGTGTCGTTCATCTGTGTTCAGAGTCTGTGGAGATCGGAGGCGGGCCATTCTTTATGTCACGCGAAGCAAGGGCATATGCGTCTATACGAAAATATTAGGGCAAGCACAATGATTTATTTGAGGGAAAATGAGAAATAGGCTCTGTAATGACATTTATATCCTAGCTTTGCAGTGATATCTTTCAAATTTTGAAATAGACGGTAGTATTTCGCTGATAAGACCGGTGAAGAGTGACGTTTATCAAAATTTTCCAAAAAAAACTATTCGAAAAGCTAATCTCAAAAACACGCACATGGACGCCGCCCAGCCGGATTCAAAAATCAAAACACGCACGCACGCAACGCAGCAACGCGCCGCCCCGTGAGTTTTGCCTTTTGCAGTTCGCAGCGTCCCAAGGACACCACTCGCGCTCGCTCGAGAGCCCAGTACACGCTCCGTACTCAGAGGCCGATGCACGCCCTCCTCGGCCCCGGGCCTCTTCCCACCAAAAGCACCTTATCATTTATCAATCCAACCCCTGCTTTAGTGGGTATTTGCAGAAGGCAGCCAGACTTCTGTTGTAGAGTACCATGCGAGAGGTTCAGCCGTTCAGTGTAGTACGTAGTAGTAGCATTTTTACTTGCCTGTGTTGAATCCTAATTTTTAATCTTCAGCCGTTAGCGATTAGTGGTTACGTGTGGATATATCTGATGAACTTGGATAGATCATTTGTGTACAAAGCAGAATTACAAAATTACATAAGAACCCCTGGCAAGACCAAGTAATCTCAATGCAGCACCTGAAACTCCCCAAAAGAGTTTTCAACTTTGCACAATACGAGTACGTCCCATACCTGCGTCCGGCCATGGTCACAACTCCCGAGACCAGTCTTTTGTCTCTCTCTCCGAAAAGGCTGAGCTGCCCGCCTGCGCACTGGTAGTACTCCCCTACTAGCACTACTACCAGTCTACCACCACCACACAGTACAGTACAAAGCAGAGGAGCTAGCTGCTAGCCTCAAAAGAATCCTACCGCCATTAATGGCACTCCCTGCTCCCTGGCTCCCTGCCTTCCTTTTGCTTTGACCCAGGACCAAGAAACCCTCCCTCGCTCCCTTGCGTTGCGTGTGTGGCTGTGGCCGTGTAGTCACCTCAGGGACTTGAAGGTTGAAGCTGCTGCTGCCACTGTTACTGCGCGCAGCCACTTGTGTATCCATCTATCTTGCTTGGTTGCAGGGTGGTGAGAGAGAGAGGAGAGAGACGGAGAGGGGGATGGAGTTCTTGGCGCTGTTCCTCGTCTTCTCCAGCTCCCTCCTGCTCCCTTACTTGGGTCTTGCTGGTAATGCTGGTATTTGCCAAGAACGTTTTGGTTCTTTTGTTAGCTTTCGTGTAGGATTGACTTCTTGTTTCAGGAATAAAATGTCTGGGAGATTTTCTGTCATTATTCTGGTTTTTGTTTCTTCCGTTCACATTTCTGTTGGTAATGTTGGTGTATTGCTTTCTGGCTTGAATCAGGAAATTATTCCTAGAGCCACATTTTCTAATCAGGGTTTCCTTAGTTTTTGTTGATTCTCATGGTTAGGTTTTCATTCTTTTACTACCTCTGCATTTCCGGTACATAGTTTCCTTATTCTTTTTGTTGTTTTTTTTTATGATTTGGTGATTTTTTACAAACAATGCAGTAGCAATACCAGTAACTGGCAGATGTATTTGTTTTTCTTTTTGCCACAACTTTGCCTCGGACAGAAATTTATTTCTGTAGCTGAGCCGCCCCTATACATTTTTGCTTATGTTTTTTTTTTACATTTTTTTCTTGGTTACATTAGTTCTCTTACGTTTCTTTTAGCACCGAAAGTTAAAAAACATTAGCAAGAAGGGTATTGTGGAATCTGCTTCTTCTGTAATTAGCTCTGAAAGTTCAAAAACATTAGCGACTTGCTTCTTCTGTCATTTGCAAATTTCTGTTATCTTAGTTGTTTCTTTGTTTCAGCAAATACTCAGTTGTTTCTGCATCTCTCTGTCGATTTGCTCAACATGTGGGTTCCGGGGGCTAATGTGACAAATCATAAATTGCATGTCTACTGGCTTGACATCTTCCATTTTGTTTGTCTTCCAAAGTTGCTTTCGCAAATGGATTAATCCACCTCCATGATTCTTTCACAGTTTCAGGTCAAGAAGCATATGAGCTGGTTCACCTCCATGAGCCACCTCTGGCAGGTGTACATGTATCAGTCGCTCACACAGAGCTCCCCATGGTGGCCGCCTCTGTTCTTGGGGCAGAGTCCTGGCTCAGGGCTCATGTCCTGGCACACTACCCCTCCAAGCACATCACCGCCATTGTTGTAGGCCATGGCATCACCTGCAGCCATGGCCAAGAACTACTCTTGCTTCGGCTCTCACACGCCGTCAAGAACCTGCATCACTCTCTTGTGCGCTGGGGTCTTGTCAAGGACATCAACATCACCACTGCCTCCACTCTGTGTGTGAGGGACAGAGGGGTTCTGAAGAGGAGGCTCTACGGTAGGCACCACTTGCCGCCGGCGATGACATCTCCCCCGCCGCAGCCGCCTGCATTGACATATCCGCCACCACCGCCCAGTGTGCCGTTGTCCTTTGCGCCGAATTCCCCACCTGAAGCTGTCCCGTCGGTCTCGCCCGCCGCGGCCCCAGCAAGCACGCCTGTTGCCGTGCCTGTGCCAGCAAGCCCACCCACTGCGGTATCCGCTAGTCCACCTGCCACCATGCCAGCCAGCCCTTCCCCTGCAATACTTGCTAGTCCGCCTGAGGCGACTGGCGGCATTGCCCCGGCTGCAATGCCGCCGCCATGCTTGGCTCCACCAGCAGCGGCAATATCCCCGCCACCGTTGTCTGGTGAGGAAGGGAATGACGGCGGTTTGTGGTGTGTGGCCAAGCCAACTGCGCCAGAGGACAGACTGCAGGAGGCAATGGACTATGCCTGCGGCCAGGATGGAGTGGATTGCCAGGAGATGGCGGCTGGTGGTAGCTGCTTTTATCCAGACAGCATTGTGGCGCACGCGTCGTATGCGTTCAATAGCTATTGGCAGAAGATGAAGCATATCGGTGGGAGCTGCAGCTTCGGTGGTACTGCTGTGCTAATCAATTCTGACCCAAGTATAACCTTAACATATGCTCTAGCTCAATGTTCATGAGTTGACTACCTATATTTGCATTTTGTATCCAGCTGTCCTTTTTGGGTGACTTGTGATGCTTTTTGTTACTTGCCCTTATTATCTGATAGCCCAATGTTAGCGATCCTTAAACTTATTTCATGGTGTTATTGATTTAGCAGCCAATTGAATATTATAGGTGTGCAGCACAATAAGATTAGTATTTTTTTGTGTGGAAAATCTAGCCTACAGAGTCAATTAGTCTCCTATTTGTAATATCACCTGCATTGCCAGAAATGATTTATCTTCTCTATTGTTAGTCTATATATGTTGCAATAGCTTTTCACATGTCATAGGCATTGAATCAACCAACCATATCATATGATAGTTGAGCTAAAGTTTCCTTTTTTTTGATGATTGGTCTTTTGTTCGGAACTTTGGATTGTCAAGGTTCTAATGGTTTATCTGCACTGCACCTGATGTATGCTGTTTGCATCTATGGAATGAACGTTGACTTGTCTGAAAATTTCACCTGAAAGTGTTTGAAGCTTGATTGCTATTTTTAACAAGCAAATGTAGTTCAAGTGAAATTATGAACACTTTCAATTGTTTGACAATAAAGATGGTCGAAAGTATTTTTGTATCTATCCTATTAGTGGCACATGGGATGTTCATTGTGTTCAATGCCTTTGCTAAACAGTATTTGAGTTTGTCATTGGAATTCGTGGATACAGATGTGGGTATGAATACAAATAGCATATCTTGTTTACCTGATTTATCCTTCTTGTAGTGCCAACACCCCACCCCACCTTCCCCTTTTTTGCCCTTCATCAAATGATACATAGGCGATCCCATGAATAGTTTAGCCTAGTGAAATTCTGTACATTTTTTGGCTGATTGATATTTAGTCAGAGTCAGTAGGTAAATACACTAGATACAGTATGCAGCATACCAAATTTTTGGTGGTTGATCCATATTTCTGTAGTGTACAGTGTACCTTTTTGAAAGCTAAAAGCTACGTCCAATTGTCCAGACTTGGGTAAAATTCCACAATGCGTCTTGTCAGTAGGTACTATATGCGATTTCTAAAATTTATGTTTGTCAATGCATGTTTCCATAAGTCCTGCAATAACGAACTGAGAGCTGAGATATAGGTTGTATGGCAAATACCAAAGTGGTCGATTTTTTTCATGCTCTCATGTTCATTATGCAACAGACTGCATCATACAATCATCACAATACACTACTATTCCTTATTTCCTTTCCGGAGGTTAGATATCTGCCTCTAACAGGACCCTTCATATTTGCAGGTTATCTCCAGTGTCGCTTCATGCTGAGTTGAAAAAGGCTGTACGAGGATCTTCCGTTCTGGTTAGTACTCTCCTGATGAAAAAATGCTCCCAGAGAATTCCTAATTTGCATGTGCGTTCTTATGATCAAAATAACTTCTTGATTTGAGTAAACATGACTTTTTGTTTATCTGTCTGCAGTGCTAGTTCTTCCCTAAAGTAGTCAATAAAATACTTTTGAACGGGAAAAAACCAGAACAGGCAGTCAATAGAAGGCCAATTTTGGCACTGCATAACACAAAGAACAAGTAGTAGCAGTTTTTCATTATCCAAAATGTTTGTGCGTGTGTTTCTATGCTTGCTATTATGTCTGAAGTTGAACTGTTAAGAGCTTGTGGTCAACCACAAAGCTGTTAAACATTTTACAAAATTTATCAAGTGTCAGTTCTTTTTTTTTTCTTTTAAAAAATTACGGTAATCTCAGATTTCATGTGCAAATAGCTAGAGAACTTCTGATATCTTTTCAAATGGGCACAAATGTAAACCTTCTGATATAGGAAAATAAAATTCATTTTGTTGATGTAAAAAAGTCCCCCTTATGATCTAGTCATCCTGTTGTAATCGAATATGCTGATCTAGTTATTATTACATGCCATCCGAGGTATCTGTGTTAAAGACGAACATTTGATAAGAATGGATAGAGCTGAAACTTGGCACCGTTACACAAAGACTTGTGCGACCTCCTGTTCTCGTTACGTTTAATATTACCTGTATATTATGTAATCATTCCATATTAGACAGCGTTCTCTTTTCAAAGAGGTCCAGGCATTGCATAATTATTTGCAATTCTCTAGTTAATTATTGTTTTCCGCATTTTTTTGGGGTCACAGTTTCATTTCTCACCATTGCCAACCTGTTCTGTAGGTTTTATTTTTGCGAAGCGAAGTTGTGGATCTCAATGATATGGCTCGCTGCTATGCATCAGTGCCGTAATGTTTGTTGGTTCATTCGCGTCCTTCGTTAGGACATCATGTTGTATGCTCGCTATATGTCTGATCTAGTTTGCTGCATAGCTCTTGCAGAATTGCTTTGCATGGCTCTTTGGTCCTCAGCATCTTGCTGTCAGCCAGGATTGTTCTGTAATGCAAAAATGAGACTTGGATTGGAACTTTCATGCTGTGTTACGTCCAGTTCATTTTCAAGTATGTGTTTGTCGTTGATTAGATTATAAAATTGCGTAAGAAAGAAAAATGGGGTATCGTATGCCTAACTGAATAAGTGTAGCTGTCGGCGATGATTTGGCTGCCATAAGTCGGCAGGAAACGGGATAAAAAAGACGTCGGAAGCCTAACTGAGTTAATTATCAGAGCCAGGTTTCGATCCTGGGACCTGTGGGTTATGGGCCCACCACGCTTCCGCTGCGCCACTCTGATTTTGACGTTGTAAGGGTTCTATTCATACTATCTACGATATATATTTAGATTGATTACTACTGCTTTTCAAGACAACATTTGCTGGCAGCCCATACCTGATTTTTTTAATTAAAAAAGCCAACAACTATCTGCAAAACCGGTGGTGATTGTTCGGTAAACAGGAACCGGCCGGGGTCCTGTTTTCAGCAACCGGTATTCTAATGCTGTTTCCAATAGACAGTATCGTAGTGTAGTTTTTTTAAGTGTATGAGGAGTGTTATGATACTATTTTATCAATGTATGGTTTCTTATGGTGTAGTATCTTAGGCTGTTTCATTTAATTACATGCATGATCTTTAATAGTATTTGAGCATTGTGGCCTATTTGTGGTATGTACTAAAGCAATATATGCATGATCTTCCAATGCACGAGATCGATCATAATAAATTTTATGCGTTGGATTTCGAGATAGAACAGATATCTAGATTAGATACTAGAGTACCCTCTCTCTTCATTAACTATGATGTCATATTATTATTTTGTCTACATGGTAGACTTAAGATACCAGTCAGGGTAGAGCACTGGGAGCAGCCTAATACCCGGTTCACTCCCCGAACTTCTTTATCTTTTCTCATTAACTGTACCAAAATGCTTCTAATTTATATTCCAACCTCAAATCGGCAAAATCAAAATATTCAAATAAAAACTAAAAAGGAAAACCAGCTGGTTTTTCCGGTAAACCGCTACTAGATCCCCTCCGGTTTTCCCCCCAAAACCAAAAAGTAAAACCGTAACTCTAGTCACACGATC
The DNA here is from genome assembly GCA_036346405.1 of Phyllostachys edulis. Taxonomy (NCBI): domain Eukaryota; kingdom Viridiplantae; phylum Streptophyta; class Magnoliopsida; order Poales; family Poaceae; genus Phyllostachys; species Phyllostachys edulis. The sequence goes on from CM070563.1 coordinate 31,583,569, forward strand.
TTTCCTATTGTCCGGTTTTAGATTGGTGACTCCATCTTTGTATATTCTGAGCTTTGTTGAGCCTACGGCACCTAAGAAAATGCCTGAAATTTGACCTAATTTGAGCATACCTAATGTATTGAATCGATTGAAGTTTAAACACATGCCACGCAAACAAAGGTAATACAGTTCAAGGATTGGGGTCTAATAGTGTATATCATTACTCCTAGGGTGACGATAGTAGTGTCCAAATTCAAAGATTGGGTTCTCATAGCTCAATTATCGTTAAGGTATTAACTACGAGCTAAGACAATATAATTGTAATGAAGCATAGCAATACAAATTTCATAATTTAAAACAATATAACTTGCATTCAAGTGTAGATGTAAAATGATTAAAGTGTTGACTCGCCTTCCTCAATGTCTTGGTGGTCTGGGTCTTGCTCAATTTGCTGTTCTTCCAGAGCTTCAATATCTATATACGCGAATAACGACCAAGTTCGAATAAACGCTAATGAATTGCATTCAAAATTCCAAATGAACTCCAAAATTCATGTTTTCGGTTTTGTTAGGCAGAGTTTGAATTTAGATAAATTTAGGAACAAGAGTCGTTGAATTTGGATTTAAAACGAGGGAGAACGAGTTCTCCAAAGTTTTAAATTCAAAACAATTCTTAAAATTATTAAAGGGGAGAGAATACTGTCATTAACAGGTGGGGTCCACCGAATTTTATTTTATTTTTGATTTATTTATTAATTAGAAAATCCTACTGTAACTGACAGGTGGGACCCTAACATTTAATTTCTTTTTTGAATTATTTTTAGGATTAAAAGAACTATGGGGTCACTGTTTGTACGGGCTCGGTCCATGGAAACGGTGCATGGACCGAGAGCCCATGTGTCACTGACAGAGGTCTACAGACCGAGTCCAAACAATATAGTTTAGAAGGTAGGGTCCACATGTTAGAACTAATTTTCGGTTTTAATTATGTTTCACTAATAGATTTGGGCCCACATGTCATACGAACATTATCCCCTAATTAATCCTTACCTAATGGCGTCATTAATCCCTAATGATTCAGCTACCGGGTGCTACAGTCTCCTGTCCTAATTCACACCGGAGCAGGGGAGGGCGCCGAGAGCGTGTTTGGGCTGCACTCAACGCTGGTGAGCCAGGTTTCGGGGGTGACCTGAGAGGCCCAAAATGGGACCCCGTGTCCTCACCGACCCCGACGGTGCTGACGGCGAGGACAATGGTGGCCCGTGGCAGTTGCGCGAGGCGGCGGTTGCGTTTTGGCCTATGGCGGAACAGCCTAGCTGGTGGCCAATCCTGCCAGGTGGCGTGCGCATCAGCACCTACTTCCCGAGGAGGTTCTAGGCATACCACCCGCACGGCGCGAGGAGCTCCGTGCGAGCCCGTCCACGATGACCGACGCTGTGGACGAAGGAGCGACGGTGTAGCGTCGTTGCGCTGCTCTTTGGCCCTAATAGACTGGCGTGCTAGCTACTCCTACCCCTAGAACCTAAAGTGACGCTGTGACTTACGTTGGGGCGGCCGGGGTGACGGAGTTGGGTGGTGGAGGAGGGAGGAGGCGCAGCTCGGGGTCGACACCGCCGAGGAAGAAGACGAAGTTGCTCCAAGTGTTCCTACGAGAGAGAGAGAGAGAAGAAGAAGGAGAAGATGAGCATTCGACAGAGGAGGCCAAGGCGATGTTAGAGGTCAAGGCGCCATGGCCGAAGCTCACCCGAGGGGTTGGCGCGGCGTGAAGAAGTGGGGCGGTGCGGCTGGCTTTATTGACAGAGAGGAGGAAGACGGAGTGAGCGACGGTGAGTATGTAGAGAAAAATACAAGTGGAGGTGAGCACAAGGTAGGGGGGAGTGCTGCGGGCCTGAAGCACCGAACCAGAGCGGCGGGGACTCACCCGAGCGGCAAAACGGGCGTGGCGGCGGCGATGGCTGCCGAAGCAGAGTGCGAGGCTTCATCGCTTGTTCTTGCCCTCTGGTGCGCAAAGGAGAAGAAGAAGGCTAGGAGAAAGAAATGGGGGCGTAGGCGAGCTCGGTGCACAACTTAAATAGACGCGGGAGTAGGGGAGAAGGAGCAGGCGGCCAAGTCTTGTGCGACAGGCGACGGGACGACGATAGGTAGAGCAGTGGCCAACATGGGAGGAAATAGCGACGCGGACGCGACGCCATCGTGGCTTGAGCGACGGGAGCTGGCAGCCAACTCCCTGACGCTGTGGTGGTCATGACGCTGACGATCGACACAACAACGGTGACACAAGACTTGCCATGGCGTTAGTGGGCCGGGGTTGCGCGTCAACTCGAGACGAGGAGGGAGAAGGAGTTGGTGGTGTGTTGGTGTGGGTTGGCGCTGCCAAGCGGTGACGTGGGCCGCGATCGAGCCGAGAAGGAAGGAGGGAGGAGCAGGTTAGCCAATTCGCAAGGGAAGGGAAAAACAAAGAGGAAGGGAGAAAAGAAAAGAGAAAAAAAAGGAAAGGTGGGCTGGGTTTCGGTCCAAGCTAAAGTTGGGGTTTTGTGATTCTCTTTTGATTTCTCCTATTTTTAAATTCAAATTCAGATTTGATTTTTTGATTTTGGGTTTCTTGTAATTACACTATGCATTTAACTTGTTTTTAATTCATTATTTTAGCCCAAATGTACTTTAATAATTGCTCTTGGAAATTTCAAAATACAAATAAACTTCAAATAACTTTTCAAAACCCAAAGGAGACAAATAAGTAATCCATACATGACAAATTTTAAAATCCCACATTTTCATCCTTGGGATTTTTGGCTACAATTTTTTGGATGCTACAATTATTATGCCAATGCCACATATACAAAACCGAGGTTAGATGATTGGTTACTAGTATATTATTCACACTATAGAGGTAGCTTGACACTATTCATACTTTACGGGTAAAACTTGTCTATTGTTGCCGCCCAGCAGAATGCTGGTGATTTAGGTAAAATAAAGCTGAGGGTGATGGTGCGGACCTCGTGAAGCGTGTAAGGACCGAAACCTTGTGTCAGGAGAAAAACATAGTTACCGCCCATCCACAGGACTGTGTCATCGGATTTAGTTGGTACAACACTCTTGCCAAGTGAATGTCTGCATGGAATAGGTCTTATCATCAGGCATGCCTTGAGCGCCTGGGTGATCCCTAATGTGAGACGGAAGTAGACCAAGAGTCACTTGCCGGGCGTCACAACAGTAGTTCCCTTGCAGCATCGGACGGCAAGATTCACGAGCGTGGGTCCCCGATTGTTGCTAAGGACGGCAGAACAACGGAGCAGACACAAGCAAACTATAGCAGAAATACAACTGTGTTATCCTGACTCCGATCAACGATCAAGTTGCGGATATCTTATGAGTAAAGCCCAGCAAACTCTGTAGTCGATACGCCGTGCTTTTAGTTAATGAAGTTGTGTCATAAGTAGTTTTCCTTTAATCGGTGAATTGGTGTTTGTGGTGAACATCAATCTCTCATTACACCACTATGTTAATTCCAACCTTTAAAATTGTACTCCTGCAAGAACTTACTTTTCAGTCGAACAAAATAACGATATGCTAAATAGCACAACTTAGAGCCTTGATCCATTTGAATTCCTTGCATGTTATAAATGCATTTTCCATTGTGGCTTGCGAAGTACAGTTGTGCTCATTTTTGCTTAAATCCTCAGAAGAAGGAACGGAAGAAGATGTGTCCTTGACAGACATGATTACGAGTTTGAGCGTCGTCCTACGCTCAGGCGCTGTATGTGGAGTTTAGAGTTTATTCTGATCTTTTGGTAATGTATAAGAACTAATTGGCCTGACGGCCCACTTCTACGTAAAACAATGGTCGAAATGCCGCAATTTGGTATTGTAATGCTTTTACTGTTCCCTATGTAATCTAAAGCACGTGCAACATACTATTATGTGTGTAACTGAAATCCTAGGCAGTTGTCGGAACACGACGCCACCAAAATTTTTGGAGATGTCCCTAGACGATCGGTCCTTCAACATATCAGTAGTGCACGACATAAACATGAACCAAGTGTTGCTTGCTAAACAGTTTTTTTTTCTTTTCAAAATAAACCTTTTTTTAATTATTTTACACAAATAAATCCTAGCTTATTTTTTATTTATAGAAATAGCGTATTGGACTTGGGAGTAACACCTCCAGATCCTTTGTGTATTCTACACTAGTTCTAGGATAGCTAGTGTACATAACAAATAAAGATGGTAACAACCACATCTCGTATAATTTTATTAATAAATATAAGAGTTTATTAGAAGAAATGCTTACAAGCTAATAATAAAGAACACAACGGAAGACGAAGAAGAAGTAGTAGAACCCAACAAATCTGTCAAAGGCAATTGACTAGGGTAGCGGCTTAGTCGTCGAGATCTACACCGGTAGTGAAGTCCTTCTCTTCTAAACAACATTTTATTAAGCAAGGGTGAGTACAAAAATGTACTCCGTAAGTTACACCTATTAATAAATTATAATGCATGCATGGATATATCAAAAGAAGGCTTATATGGTTATTTGTGCAAAAGCAATGTTTGGCATTTTAAATACATTTACTAAGTTCCAAAGCAGTTATACTATATCTAAAATTCTTTGATTTTAAACTGTCAAGTCAGTGAAAGATGCGCTTTTGGTGAAGGACTAACCCCCTTACACTAAGGCTTTTTGCCCAATTTCCCACATGGGATAAACATTCATCAAATCATTTTTAAAATAAAATCATAGTCTAATCAGCGAAAGGCTTTGCTCAGCATGTCCGTGACAATGGACACGACTATTCAAATAGTTTTATACTCTGCAGAGGTTGTATAACTTTACCCACAGGGGATAATCAACTTATAGTGTGTATCTGACACACTTCTGTAGGTGTGCGACTAAGTGACTACACAAGGCCTTTACAATGCGCTATCCCAAAGTAGTCATACCCGTTAAGGTTTCGCTGCTGTAAGGTTTCACGCCAAACGGAAGCCCCATCTTGCGCCATGTGAAATAATAAAAAGTATGTCATTCTAACACCCACACAATCGGATGGCACACCTACAGTGAAATGTTGCAAATTAGTTAGCCAGGTCTGTCCCACTCCAAACTTGTGGTAGTATGGAAGGACTTTACAATCCACAGCTCGTAGACTGGTCCTTGACTGACCGGACGACTTCCAAAAGTAACCCCTGTGCCTCGACCATTCACTGAGACAAGCCCGTGCATAAACTTGCACCCACCAACTATCTATTTCGCCCAAGTATAAACTAATTTTTAATTTAATTTTATTTTTTAAATCATTTGTAAACTTCCATGGTACTCCAATGCTATAGATACAATTTAAACAACATTTGATTTTTGGCTGTAAATTTCCAAATAAAATATTTTAGTTATAAACATGACTAAGCTAAATTTTTCTTCCAAAATGTTCCAGTTCATAATATTGTACCAATTGGATTTTATCTATGGTGACAAGGTATGGATATTCAAATATCAAAATTTGGTCATACAAATGTATTGGGATTAACTACAATTTCAAAACAGGTGTTTTAATTACAATGAATAGAAATAAGCATGCAATAATAATTTAAAATAGAATTTAAATGATTTAGATGTTAGGATCAAGCATGATTAAATATGTAACTTGCCTTGCTCAATTAATTGTTGTTCTAAAACGGCATCGAAATCTAGCTCTCCGAAGTCGTCGAAATTTATACGCAAAATGAGCCAAATTCAAACAAAATTCAAATAAATTCAAAAGTAAATAATTTAGGTTCTAGGAGATATAAATTGAATTTAGATTATTTGTAAATTTGAATCACTTGAATCAGAGCTCGAACGAAGGAGAACGGGCTCTCGGAAGATTGAAATTCACATGAAATGATATAATTGGATTTTCAGAATTTACAAAATTGTTTTTCTAAATGAAAACAGTATACTGCGTCAGCGAGAGGATAAATGAATTTTAGCCAAATTATTTTTCTAAAGAAAAAGGAAAATACTTGCTAACATGTCCATAGACCAGGTCCACAGTTGTGCCTGGTCCACGGTGGACCGAGTGCATAGCACAGTGGTTGTGCCACGTATTCATGACACACGGGCAGCCACGTAAGCAAGGGTGCTGAGGTGGCTTGTGCGGTGGCGTACAGGTCAGCGTGACGGCGGCGGTGGCTCGGGGACCAACGGTTGCCGGCGCGGCGGCCGGTGGCGAGGGTGGCAAAAGAGAGAGGGGAGGATGGGGAGCACGATGCTCACCTCGGTGGCAGCTAGGTGTGTAGGGATCACTGGCAGCGAGGGCAATGGCGGCAGCGCGATGCGGCTTGTAGTACATGGTGACGGTGTTCCAGCGATGCTCCGACGGTGAGGGTGCACGCAGGCGTAGAATGCAGTGCGACGAAGCCTTTAGTGGTGATGAAGGCGGCAGAGCTCCATGGGAGGTGGCACTAATGGCAGCAGTGGGGCTTGCGGCCGGTGGCGAGGAAACTTGAATTTCGGCGAGGAAAGGAGGGGAGAGGGGCTGATATTAGGGTAAAGGGATGAGTGGGTTGAGGGGCACCTCATGCTCCCTTTTATAGGGGCAGAGGAGGAGCGGGGGAGGAGATCGTGGGCGGCGGTTACATGCCGGCGCAGGCGGCGGTACAAATGCATTTTAACACAAATAAAAGAAGGGAAAATGACCGAAATGAGGTGTGGGGTGGTTGGGGTGTTAAGGTCTTGAATTCACAAGAAAAGAGGAAGAAACAAACCGTGTTTAAGAGCTTCACGGGTGTGCTCTTAGCGGACAGCGTGGGGAAGGAGGAAGAAGGAAGAAGGGGTGGGGTGGCTGCTAGGCGGGCCCGGGATGGCAGCGAGAGAGAGAGAGAGAGAGGAAGAGAGAGAGAGAGAGAGAGAGAGAGAGAGGAAGAGAGAGAAAGAGAGACGGGGCTAACGGGTAGGGCCCAGCTGTCAGGGAGAGAGAAGGGAAGGGGAGGTGGGCTGGTGGGCCGCGTGGGAGGAATGGGCCGAGGGGGAGAGAGGAGGCAAACGGGCCGGGGGTAAAAAAATTGGTCCGTTAGGAAATTCTGGATTTTTAAAGCCTTTTGATTTACATAAATTTCAAGAAAACCAAAAGGCTTTTAGAAACTAGCAAATAGAGTTAAAAAATTATGGACAAATTCACAGAAATTTCTGAATTATTTTGAACTTAATAAAATTATTTCCAACTTAAAGTTGGTTTTTATTTTGCACATAAATTATTTTTCATTTCTAGAAAATAGGAAAACGTTTTTAAAAACAAAAAAATTAATTTGTTTCTTTTTCACTTTAAATCCAAGAAAAACCTAGAAAACTCAATAAATTTTCTTTTTGACTTTTAAAATCCAGGAAACTCAAGAAAATCATGAAAACTCTTTTAAAACTCAAAAAAATCCAATAAAATAATAACTTTATTAATTTTAATTTTGGTAATAGAACTTTGGGATGTTACATAACCCACAATCACCGAGCCACCGCGTGACTAGGCCCAATCGCTCGGTGGGCCTAGCTATTAGCTAACGTGGGAGGACTAGTCGCGCGATGGAAACGTGACTAAGGCCTTGATCTGCCACGTGGCTCAATCGCGACCTACTAAGGCCTTGATCTGCCAGGTGACTCAGTCGTGACCTGGTGGTGCGATGAGGCCCGTGTAGTCACTGGGCCACAACACAACCGAGGCTAGTCATAGATTAGGCCAACGATTGAGCCTAGTTGCGTTCTGGCCTAGAGGCGACAGTAGTCTATTTTTTTAAGAAATAATTTAAATAAACTTAACTTTAATTTTTAAAATTAAATAGTTGAAAGAGTTGTTTGTGAATAATTGTCAGTGATAAAAAAGTTGGAGTTTGCTGACTGCGATTATTTGTAAATCGTTTTACGTGGATGTTCACCCTTTTAAGTTTTTACACAAATAACCCTAAATTTGGCAAAGATTCGGTTTGAGCGAGATGAGAATGTACAAAGATGAGATTGCAAGCCCAACATAACACTTGGCCATGAAGCTTTGAATTACATGGCGCGTAGGATCTGGTTAGGTGTATATATTTGTGTGGCTATTCGTACGGTACAAATGGCTACACGCACGAACCTTGGACCCAAACTACAACTATGATACAAACACACCTTTTGGAAAGGAAATTACTTGACGAATGAAAATCAAGTCAGCCTTGTAGACATACGTCCTCTCCCCCTTACGGGCGTGGGCCTTCGCGCGGGCCACCCAATACTTGGTCCGAAGGTCTTTTTTTCGGACTGTCCTTGTCTAGAATAATCTTCGGTGCAACAGGAGCATCAGGGACCATCGGTGCCTTTCCCTTGTCTTTCTCCGACTGGGAAGTGGCTTCATGTATTAGCAACCAACCATTCCTTGATGTCAAGTCCAATTACCTATCGATGACATCCAGGTAATTGTATGTCCACGCGCTCTCCTGGTAGCCATGTTTCTTGAACTTGCAGGCTCGATGAGGTTGCCCGTGGCTGCTATCTCATCCTCCTCACGACCCCCCGAAAGTGGCTGTGGACTACAAATAATATATAAAAATATATATATGAAGCCGGTTTTAAGGCACAAGCAGCCACTGCTTGGAGACTTTATAGAGAAGAGATCAGGAATAGAATGGTAGGATGTATACGTACCTGGGACGCAAGGGAGGAGAACTTGACCAGCATGAACACGGTTACACAGACAAAGGTAAAATGAATGGCGAGAGACAGGTGAAGAGGTGTTGCAGTAGTTTTTGACTCATTTGGTCTTGTTTTCAAATAGAATACACACCAATTAATAAATAATTTTTATGTTAATTGTAGCTTTACAAATTAGCCTAACCTTTACAAATCTAAAAAGTTAATTACAGCCAAGCCCCATCTAAACCACATCCCATGTAAGCCAACCAAGCACAAAGAACCGGCATCCATAACCCTCAGTATCCATCAGAGAGCATTAACCAAACCCACCATTTTTCCCCATTCATTTTTGTCAATTTGAACTTACATCATGAACTAAGCAAGATGTACAGAATGCACATACACCAATAGCCCTCAGTTTACATAACAGAGCAAGGGGACTATTAATATGAACTAATTATCAATTCAATTTCAACATAAGACTATTAACATCATTACATCACAGAGCAAGGGGACTATTAATATGAACTAATTATCAATTCAATTTTAGCATAAGACTATTAACATCATTGAGCAGTTCAACAGTAAGACAACAAGACCAAGGGTGTCCAAACCCACCACACCAGTAGTAGCCCTCGGCATCCATCGTAGAGCACTAGCCATTTTCATCACAGAGCAGGGGGGTAGAGACAGAGAGGGAGTAAGGGAGGGTGATACCTCAGTACAACACAACCACGGTGGCGACCCCACCACCAGCACAACTCTCATCCATATCCTTCACCTTGCATAAATGACACAAACATCAGGACACAACTTAAGGCTCAAGCATAAAAATCAAACTCAACAAAAGACATTAAGCTAACAGAGAGGAGAATAGAGGGAGAATGGGGAAGCAAAGCCGGGGGGCTAGGGCCCGAGTGCAGGAGGTTGAGTAGGCGCGGGTTGCGCTAGAGAACCAAGCCATGGACACGTGCAGGCAGTAGGTGCAGGTGGCGGTGCAGGCGACACGCGGGGCCAAGTCCAGTGGATTGGGTGGCGGCGTCACCGTAGTTGTGGCACGAACCTGACACTACATAAGATACTCCTATCGTATGAGTGTCTTGTGCAGTGCAGAGTGGTGTCACAACCGTCGGCGATGGGAAGAAGGGCGGCGTCGGCGACGGGGTCGGGCGGTGGCATCGAGGTGGGGAGGGGAACGGACGAGAGTAAGTGCGCTAGGGAGTGACGAATTAGGGCGGGCACAAACCCTAGCGGCCGGGCTCCTACTAATAAAGAGACTTATCATAGACGGTTCTATTATGGAACCGTCAGTGATAGTTATCACTGACGGTTCCATAATAGAACCGTCCGTGATATGGGACATATCACAGATAGTTCCATAATAGAATCGTCCGTAATACGAGACATATCACAGACGGTTCTATTATGGAACCATCTGTGATATGGTTGTTCTCAAGTTCTATGTTTTGAGCATATTATCATGTATATACACTTACATGACATGAAGAAATTACATGTTTATATGTCAAATTTGTCATTTAAATATTGCTGAAAATTTGCTTTAACAATATATGATACATACATACATACATACATATATATATATATATATATATATATATATATATATATATATAGTAACAATTCAACATATCTTCACCTCCAAACTAGATTTTTTTTTTCATTTTGGAATTTTCATATGGCCAAACAGCGTGGCCAGTCGCTTCTTACAAAGATTAAAAAAAGTAGAAACCTATAAATAAACAAAGTTTTTCTAGTGGTGGAGGTATGTTGTTATCTCTGTCTTCAAAACTTCGTAGGCGGTGGCGTCGGCGTCGCACGGTTCGTGATCGAACGAAGCCTGAAATGCATCCACCTGCTAACGCGCTTGTTCGAGTGTCTCCCGAAGACACTCGGACTGTTGAATCAAGAAGAATTGAGCCCATAGGCTCTCTTCCCTTGCTTGAGGGGTCTCGGCCCGGTCGACTCGGTCGCCCGTCGCCTCGATTAAGCAGTCCAAGTGACGGCAAGCCTCCTAGAGACGTGCAATGTCGTTATGGAGGAGCACGTCGATGACGCGGTAAACTCGCCGAAAGTGGGAGATCACCCGAAGACAAGGCGGAGGAGGATATCAAGATGGTGGAAGGTGGTCACACCGCCCGACAAATCCTCAGACAGAGGAGTGAAGACATTGTTGAAATAGTGTTCTTCTGCAGCATCCGCTAACGTACAGCCGGAGAGGTGCTCGTACAGTACGACCAGGTAGGCCATCAATGCCGGCGACAAGGAAACAGAAGAGACAGTCATTTCTGCTTTTTTAGATGTAGTAGAGTACTAGAGTTATATGTGGCGGCGTCACCGTAGTTGTGGCACGAACCTGACACTACATAAGATACTCCTATCGTATGAGTGTCTTGTGCAGTGCAGAGTGGTGTCACAACCGTCGGCGATGGGAAGAAGGGCGGCGTCGGCGACGGGGTCGGGCGGTGGCATCGAGGTGGGGAGGGGAACGGACGAGAGTAAGTGCGCTAGGGAGTGACGAATTAGGGCGGGCACAAACCCTAGCGGCCGGGCTCCTACTAATAAAGAGACTTATCATAGACGGTTCTATTATGGAACCGTCGGTGATAGTTATCATGACGGTTCCATAATAGAACCGTCCGTGATATGGGACATATCACAGATAGTTCCATAATAGAATCGTCGTGTCTGAGACATATCACAGACGGTTCTATTATGGAACCATCTGTGATATGGTTGTTCTCAAGTTCTATGTTTTGAGCATATTATCATGTATATACACTTACATGACATGAAGAAATTACATGTTTATATGTCAAATTTGTCATTTAAATATTCTTTGAAAATTTGCTTTAACAATATATGATACATACATACATACATACATACATACATACATACATACATACATACATACATACATACATATATATATATATATATATATATATATATATATATATATATATATATATATATATATATATATATATATAGTAACAATTCAACATATCTTCACCTCCAAACTAGATTTTTTTTTCATTTTGGAATTTTCATATGGCCAAACAGTGGCGTTACGCTTCTTACAAAGATTAAAAAAGTAGAAACCTATAAATAAACAAAGTTTTTCTAGTGGTGGAGGTATGTTGTTATCTCTGTCTTCAAAACTTCGTAGGCGGTGGCGTCGGCGTCGCACGGTTCGTGATCGAACGAAGCCTGAAATGCATCCACCTGCTAACGCGCTCGTTCGAGTGTCTCCCGAAGACACTCGGACTGTTGAATCAAGAAGAATTGAGCCCATAGGCTCTCTTCCCTTGCTTGAGGGGTCTCGGCCCGGTCGACTCGGTCGCCCGTCGCCTCGATTAAGCAGTCCAAGTGACGGCAAGCCTCCTAGAGACGTGCAATGTCGTTATGGAGGAGCACGTCGATGACGCGGTAAACTCGCCGAAAGTGGGAGATCACCCGGAAGACAAGGCGGAGGAGGATATCAAGATGGTGGAAGGTGGCTGTCACCTGCCCCGACAAATCCTCAGACAGAGGAGTGAAGACATTGTTGAAATAGTGTTCTTCTGCAGCATCCGCTAACGTACAGCCGGAGAGGTGCTCGTACAATACGACCAGGTAGGCCATCAATGCCGGCGACAAGGAAACAGAAGAGACAGTCATTTCTGCTTTTTTAGATGTAGTAGAGTACTAGAGTTATATGTGGGGATGATCATCTTCGATGGCGGATGATCCTTTTTATAAAACAAGGAATAAATTCGGAGCGTGAGATGAAGAGACGCATCGGGGAGCTGAAGCGGCATTGACGCAACGAAGAGACACATCGGCGACGAAGAAACTCATCGGGCTTCAACAGGGAGCTGTAGCGATATTATCGCAGACGGTTATAATTAAAAACCGTCTATGATATGTAGTAATATTACAGACGGTTATTGTTAAGACCCATATGTGAGGTATCACAGACGGTTAGTTGTTGTAAACCATCTGTGATATGTATAATTATCACATACGGTTATTGTTAAGAACCGTTTGTGACACTTCACAGATGGTTTTTATTATGAACTGTCTGTGATATTACCTCTTCACAGATAGTTTTTAGTGCAGCCATTAATACATGCGGTCTCTAAACCAAAACCGTCTGTGATTGCATGTAATACAGACGGTTTTGGTCAACCGTCTGTGATGAGGCATCTAGTATTAGCCTTTTTGTAGTAGTGTAAGCACGTGTGGTGGTACTAGGATGTGTAGATTGAATGATCTGGGCGGTACTACTTGATGTAACCCTAAAAATGTCGATCTACTGCTACTACCACTAATCTTTGTGTATCGTTGCTAACCTACCGTGTTTTTATCGAAATGAACAATAAACTACATGAGCACAAGATATTCATTGAATAACAAAGAACGCGGGGAGAGTCTCCTCCTCTGCCACCCCTTCTACTCTCCATTCCTCTCTTCTCCTCTCCTCCCCTCTCTTTTCTTCTCTTCTCCTCCCCTCCCCTCTCTTTTCTTCTCTTCGCCTATCCCCTCTCTTCTCTTTTCCCTGGTTGGAATGGCATCTGGATCGGCTGGTCGGGCATATAATCGCACTCAATCATGCCTTTGTACCACGACTAGCCACAATCACGCCACGTGTATGCGACTAGGTGGTCAGTCACGCGACCGGACAACGATAGGCGATGTGGTTCTTTGTCATCCATTCATTGCATGATGATAGTGTTGGAGGGCCTCAGTCACGTTTCCGTAGTGCGACTGGGCCTACCATGTCAGCCAATCGCTAGGCTACCGAGCGATTGTGCCTAATTGCATTGTAGCACAATGATTGTGGGTTATTTTTGTAAAAATAAAATAAAACATGGATTTTTTTTTTGTGTAAAATGATTTTAAAAAATGGTTTATTTTTTTTAAATATGATAAAATGAGGATCTCTTGCAATTCTCGCAGGCTTCTATGGAAGGGTGGACAAGAAAGTAACAATACAACTTTAGGATGAACGACTCTGGAATCTAAGCTCTCTTGAATAAAATCCCTGCCACCTCTTTTTCTTTTCCACTATTCTCTATTGGTGATATGCCCTAGAGGCAATCATGGAGATGATTGTGTTACATCTATGTTTATGAGTTACATTATGTTCCTTGGATGAATTATCATTTAAAAAGATTAACAACTATGTGACTTGTTGGTAATGCTCTTTGTTAGTTGTATGATGTCATTCTAAAAGTATCCCTGGTCGGATGTCAATGGTCGAGACACTATTGACTAATCGACCAACATATGTATTGATTGATGACTATGTTTTACCGGTTATAGATATAGGGATATCGAATCAATAATGTGAGCACATGTTAGAGAACATGGTGTTGGATTGACCCACCCCTTGAGATACTATTGAGATTGTTATGATTTTATGTGTCATCAGTTGGTCTCAAGCAATGATGATGTATGATCCTTAGATCTGAGATCAGCATAGTTTCCTACATGTGTAATAGTACACTTAGGGGTTGCCAAACGCTATTCCATAACTGGATAGTCATAAAGGTAGCTTTAGTGAAGCCCATCCATAAACTGCAGCAGAAGGAAATGGAATAACTTCAGTGAAGCCCATCCATATGCCCACAGGCAATCGACTGGGGTAGCGCGACGTAGTTCTCCACGACCCTTGAAGTTGACCTTGTGGACCAACGATAAACTGATGTAGTCTTGATCAACGGAACAACATTGTTTATAGCAAGGGTGAGTACATGGAGTACTCAACAAGTTGAACCACAAATTGCAATTATAGATGATGGCTTATTCCAAAGGATATGGCATCTATGGTTATTTTGCTAAAAGCAAACCGTTGCAGTTGAATATGAATAATAGATTGAAAACAAATAGTAATAATAATTTAACAAGTATTTCCACAAAGCTCACATAGCCTAATCAATTCTTTCACACATATGTCCCTCCCAATTTGTTTATAAAGTCTACCCCTCGTGTGAAATCCCCGAGCATGTCCATGAATGCGGACGCAGCTATTTGAATAGATTATTAACACTCTGCAGAGGTTGTACATTTTACCTACATAACACGATCTTTTCATATGGCCACACGATAAACACATTTCCTTTGGTGTGCTGCAAAGAGATTATGACAAAACCTTTATGAAACTTCATCTTGACAATCGATTCTCCTGATGTGTATACAACCACCCCAAACCTCATAGAGCTCGTTGGTCCGACGCACACCGTTGGACCTGGAGACGCCGAATCACCCATAAATATGACCCTACCAAGTAGTCCACACCTCCACCCATCACGAAGCGCTTAACCTACCCCCCCGAGTAGCCTATGTTGAGACTCCACAACTTACTAAGTTAGGCCTGTCCCATATCAGGCATGTGGTCGTACATCAAGGCTCAGTTCAATGATGCATAAAATTAAGTCCTTAATTGACCGAGGCGAGATTGCCAATTTCAAACTAAGTTACCAAGATTCATATTTCCCAATTACAGAGTCCACCATATCACAATTCTTTCCACTCGCCTCAGTCTAAAACTTTTCCCACCATGTTGATTATGTGCAACACACGCCATCGATCAGCAGGTGACAACATACCACACACAGTTTTTCACAAAGACATTTCATAATCACTTAGTTAAGTATAGATTTGCAATTTAAAATGATATCAATGACCGTTGCATGGCTAAGCATACTAATCGTGTCTAACTAACCCACGTTGGTGCTATGATAATACCAACTAGTAATTAACCAAGCTAGAGTGACAAATTACCATGGCAACACAATTATCAAGGTGGACATAATCAAATAGGTTGCACAGCTAATCCCAAGATAGTAAAACATTTAATAATTGAATTAGCATGCAATACTTTAAAACAAAGTAATTTTTAGAAAACGGGTTGCAATATGATCAAACCACAACTTGCCTTGCTATAGCAATTGTGATGTTCTTTATCTTTGATCTTCAACTTCCTTGACCTTTAGCTCCTTTAGACGATTTCGGAACGTCAACGTCTAACGAGAGAAAAGCATAAAACAAACAAAATTAAAAAATACAAATCAAATAAACTATAAATTAAAATTGAATGGTATTGGAAGGTAGGGCTTGATTTTTGTAACATCCCAAAGTTATGTTACCAAACTAAAATTAATAAAGTTATTATTTTATTGGATTTTCTCGAGAGTTAAAAGAGTCTTATTGCTTTTTTTGAATTTCTCAAATTTTAAAAGTCAAAAATAAAATTTATTGAGTTTGCTGTGTTTTTTATTGGATTTAAAGTTAAAAGGAAAATATAATTAATTTTCGGATTTTAAAAGGCTTTTCCTATTTTCCGAAATTAAAAATAATTTATTTGCAAAAATAAAAGCCAAATTTAAGTTGGAAATAATTTGATTAAGTTCAAAATAATTCACAAAATTTCTATGAATTTTTCTAGAATTTTAGAACTCTTTTTGCTATTTTCTAAAAGCTATTTTAATTTGTTCCATTTTTTGAAATTTGAAAATCATTAAAAATCCGCTTTTCCTTTTTGGGCCAAAACCCATATTTCGGCCCATTCCCTTTCTTCCCCGCCGGCCCAACTCACCCCAGCACCTTCTTTCCCCTCTCTCTCACCGCCAACTGGGCCCCACTTGTCAGTGCGCCCCTCCTCTATCTGTCGTGTGGGCCCTGCTGGTCAACCGCTTCCCCTTTCTCCTTCCTCTTTCTTTCTCCTTCCTCACGTGTCCGCCATTGTTGTGATTCGCAAATCACAACCACCGCCATTTTTCTTCCGTTTTTTCCCGCGCCCGCGTGTGCAACGCCTCCCCCTTATCTCGCCACACCCGTTCCTCCCTTATCCCCTCTCTCTCGCTGCGTCGTTCGCCGGATTCCCCACGCACCCCATCTCCTCCCCTTGGCCTCCTCCAGACCTATAAAAGGAAGCCCCGTGCGCCCCTCTTCCACCGCATCCCAGCCCCACAATTCACTTCTCCTCCCTCGCTTCCACCTTGCCGGAATCGGCTATAACACCCCAGCCCAACGTGAGCCTGGAATATTACTAAACAATATGATAGCAAAAAGAGAGTCTAAGACATTATCCTAAAATTCGGCAGAGTCTCATTTGAATATTTAACCATACAAGGGATTCTAACATCTAACAATAACATAAACAATTATATCAAGTATCCAATTTAAATCATAACCACAGGAACTTCCATGAAACACTAGTCGACTCTATTACAAAGTGATAGTTGCATAAAGTCAAAACCATAAATATCATCTTATAACAGTTTGCTCAATTATTAAGTCATATTTCAAAAATTAGCATTCATGGAGTTGTTCATGATAGAGTGCATCAATCCTTATTATTAGCCCTTCCCATGCATGATGTCCGTGTAAAAGGTACCTAAAAGATACACGAAACAACAAGCGTGAGTCCACGACTCAGCAAAGTACAAATAAGACAGTAACCCACAATTCATCTCTAACACAAACTTCCATTCACAATATCTCACATCAAATCAGCTCTTATGATCATGTAATGCAAATGCCACAAATGTACCTTTTCTTTACTCTTTGCATTTACCGGTAATGCAGAGTATGCATCCGTCGAGGCATACCCATGCCTGTGCCTTCTAGCACAGGGACCTTAAGCCCACACTCCATGATTGTGGGGACCTCATGCCCATCTAATACATGATGGGGACCTCAAATATCAATACTTGGCCACCATAGAGCCAAGACTCAAGGATAATGACATGATGCAAATGAACCTATCTATGCATTCATCATGGGAACATAACGACCAGCAGCCAAAAGTGTGAGTAAAGATCATAATCATAATTCAAAACATTCATATAAATCCTCTTTAGGTTCTACCCACTAATTGCACTTGCCTCAACCGTGTGAAGCTTGACAATGCGAAGAGGGTACTGCCCCCCGGATTCACACCACAACCTGAACATTTAATAAATATTCTAAGAGGACATTTCATAGCATAGAACATTATATAAAAATTTATATAATTATTTACGCTCCCTAGTGCAACCCAAAACTTTGTTTCCCATGAGTAGCATTCTGTCCCAAAATAGGGCAGTCCTCTTCTAAAAATCATATCTTTTCTTCTGTTTACTCAAAAATGGTGTTCTTTGATTTTATAGAATGCATATTAAATTACCCACATTAATCTAGTTGGTAAAATTCTCTCATTTTGTCATTCATTATCACTACTAAACAAATTATTAAAACTTCTAGAACCTGGCAGATGTTCTGGACAGCAGAACTAAAACATGCATAACTTTCAGTACATTCATCCAAAAATTGCGTTCTTTAGCTCTTTGGAAACCTTATTAAATCACCTAAAATTTTCATGTTGGTGATATCCTCTAATTATGTTGTTAACTAATTTCTATTATCAAGTTAATACAACCTACCAGAATCCTGACAGAGCCTTTGGACAGCAGCATTGTAAAATCCATAACTAATGATCCATTCATCCAAACGACTTGATCCAGGATTATACGGAAAGTGAAAGACATTACCCATAAATCTCTAGGAGATGGACAGATCAAATTTCGCAGTTAACAACCCTAAAACTACAGCGTAGTACAGACTGCCAGTACTCGATCTATTACCCGATATCGCCAAATAACAAAACTAAAAGACTAAGCAAACAGAATCTGAGAGTTACCCTTGAAGAATACGCTGATGGTTGCAAGAACAACCACGAGATCTACCTCCCTTCTTCCTTCTCCTACTTATTCTCCCTTTCTTCCTTGGCTAGCAACATCCAAAGGAGGTTTTCCCCACACTTCTTCTTCTTGGACAGCAGCAAAGGGGCTGCAGGGAAGGGGTACTATAGTACCATGTGCTACAATGCCTGGGTGGTGCTACAGTAGCATAGAGGTGCTAGGGGTTTAACTATCCCCCTAGCCCAAATGCCGTGGGCCAAGAGCCCGCGGCCTAGGTTGTTCTAATTTTTTTCTGGTTTCCCCTTTCTACATTCTGAATTTCTCTTTTAATTCCATCTATTTCCTTTCTAATTAATTTAATTTTCCAAAGTTTAAACGAGATATTACATCGGCATTTTCCTCACCACCGACCGCAAGTACTTCGCCGCTAATTGCGCCTCCGTACATGAGTCTCCGTCGACGTTGTCCTCACCACCAGATTCGCCGCATCACGTTCTACCTCGTGGTCAGGTTTCCCTCGCTGGAGCACCGTCGGACCTTCACACCGCTGTCGAGCTGCGCCGTCCTGCTGCTTTTCTCCTCATCGCCGACGTTCCTCTTGCGCCCTACCATAACCGTGGTAAGCATAGCGCTCGCCATCACCTCCTCTCTTCGCCCATGCCCTCGCCGGACCTTGCTGTGGCGCGTAGTGCCATCGAGCTCCACGCCTGAGCCACCGTCGGTTTTTGCCGACGTGGCACCGCAACGTCACCTCCACATCACTGCTTTTGCCCATGTGTCTGCCCTATCACGCCTACATGGCAGCATGTATGTCACGTATATGTGGCAATGCCACTATGCTACGCGCCCGGTCCACCATGGACCAGCGCAAAACTCGTGGACCTAGTCCACCGACTTGGGGCCCACATGTCAATGGCTCAAGCCATTTTTCTTTAGAAAAATAATTTCGGCCGAAAATCCGAAAATCCTGGCTGATGTCATGCTATTGCAGTAAAGTATTTTCCTTTAGAAAAATAAATCAGTAAATTCCAGGAAATCCAATTTCATCATTTCTTGAGATTTTGAATCTTCTGAGAGCCTGTTCTCCTTTGTTCGAGCTCCGATTCAAGTGATTTAAATTTCTAAATTAATATAAAAATCAAGATATAGCTATCTAAACCAAAATTATTTGAATTTTGTTTTAATTTTGTTTGAATTTGGCTTATTTTCGCGTATAGATTTTGACGACTTTGGAGAGCCAGATTTCAATGCCACTTGAGAACAACTAATTGAGAAAGGAAAGTTACATCCTTTGATCATGTTTGATACCATTACTTGAAATTATTAAAATTTTATTTTAAATTATTATTGCATGCTTATTTATATTCAAGTTAATTTAAAATTCTGTTTTAAATTTATAGCTATCCCCGATTCCATTTGTATGGCCAATCTTGAGATTGAAATACGCATACCTTTTCACCTTAGATAGAATCTAATTGATGCAATAGTATGAAGTAGAACATATTGGGAAAAATTATGCTTAGCCATGCTTAGACCTGAAATATTTGATTTGGGAATTTTCAGCCAAAAATCAAATATGGTTTAAATTATGTCCATAGCATTGGTGTGCCATGGAAGTTTATAAATGACTTTGAAAAATAAAAGAAAATAAAACTAGTTTGGACTTAGGCGAAATGGATAGTTGGTGGTTGCAGGTTTATGCACAGGCTCAATGTAGCGATTGGTTGAGGCCCAGGGATTGTTTTGGAAGTCGTCCAATCAATTAAGGACCGATCTATGAGTTGCGGATTGTAAATCCATTCTGTACTACCATAAGTCTGGTATAGGATAGACCAGGCTAATTAATTTGTAAAGTTCCACTATTAGTTATGCCATGTTGATGTGTGGGTGTCGTGAAGACTTATTTTTAATACCCACATGGTGCGAGAGGGGGTTGTCATTTGGTGAGAAGCCTACGACAACGAAACCTTAGTGAGCATAACTACTTTGGGATGACGCATTGTAAAGCCTTGTGATAATCACTTAGTCGCACACCTCTAGAAGTGTGTTAGATAGACATTAAAAGTTGATTATCTCTTGTGGGTTAAGTTGTATAATCTCTACAGAGTGTCAATCTATTCAAATAGCTGTGTCCACAGTCATGGACATGCTGAGCAAAGCCTTCACGGATTAGACTTTATTTTTGTTTTTAAAATATTTATAAAACAGTTTATGCCATGGATGGGTGTCCATGAGAAAAGTTGCGGGTTGAAGCCCCGGGGTGGTGCCCGTGTTTAACTTAGTGATTGTTTGGTGCCTACACTAGCTTTATTAATTCAGTTAAAACTCAATTTTTAGATATTGTAAAGCTTGAGCTTTTGAACTTAGTATTGTATTTAAAATGTCAGATATTGGTTTGCACAAATAACCCTATAAGCCTTCCTTTGATAATATCCATGCGTGCATTATCTTTGTTATGGGTGTAACTTGCGGAGTACATTTTTGTGCTCTCCCTTGCTTAATAAAATGTTGTTCAGAGGAGAATGACTTCGCACCGGTGTGGATCTTGACGACGAGGCCGCTACCCCAGTCGATTGCATGTGGTAGATCAGCTGGACTCTACTACTTCTTTTTCGTCTTCTGCTGTGTTCTTTATTGTTGGCTTGTAAGCCTTTCTTGTAATTAAACTCTGATATTTATTAATAAAGTTGTGCGAATTATGGATGTTACCATTTTGTTTACTATGTGAACTAGCTACTGATCTTGGGACTGATTTAGAATACACAGAGGATTTAGGGGTGTTACTCCCGTGTCCGACAATTTTAGATGAATTTAGAAACTTGAATGAGTTTAATTGGAGTTCTTATGAGGAAGAACGAGCTCTTCGAAGTTTAATCAGGAAAGAAAATGCTAAAAAAGAAAAGGGAGAGAGAATATGTGTCACTGACATGTGGGGCTAAGGGAATATTCCTAGAATCTTTAATTTCATGAATTTTGTTAAAAGGATGAGAGAATGACATGTGGGACCCACGGAATGAAAATGATTTTCAGGAATTAAAAGAATTCCAGAAAAAGACGAGAGAATGACATGTGGGGCCACTGGTCTACGGACCAGGTCCACGGAAACGTGCTAGTCCACGGTGGACCAAGCTCACGGAGAGGGGTTTGACCAAGGGTTGACCTGGCATGCAGGACCCACATGTAAGTGAGAAAGGAAATAGGGTTAGGTTTGGTGGCTGACACATGGGCGACAACAAGGCAGATGGAGCTAAGGTGGCAGGTAACGTGGCTGATGACAAGGCAATGATGTGGCTTTGATGAGTGCGATCCAAACGTCAGAGGGAGAGAAAGGCAAAGGGATTTGGTCTGCCGCGTGGGCATTAACTAGGTGAGGATGGCACTGATGTGGCTGCAAGGTGGCATGGGGTGGTGACAACAGAGGACGGAGAGGTGACGTGGCGGCGGCATGGCGGCGACATGTCACTGGTGAGGTGGCAGCGCACGGGTCCGAAGAGGTCGCCAATGCTAGGGGCCACAGTGGAGGAGAAGGAGGGGGAAAACGGGGAGAGGAGGTGGAGGGAAATGCGATGATGCGTGTGCGGAGTCCAACAGTCATCAGAGATGTTGACGGCGAGCTCAAGGCAGTGGCAACGACAGCGAGGGGAAGTGCTTTGGCCAAAATGAAGGTGAGCACCATGTAGAAAACGGAGCGGGGAAGGTGAAGGTGGGATTGATGGTCGACAAAGCTCACCGGAGTGACGGGGAATGAGTGGCGAATGGTAGCAGCCAGAGAAAGAGAGAAATAAGAGATCTTGGCACACGATGGAAAGAAATTTGGAATCAAGTGTGGGAAAAGATAGATTGGGGGCTATAACATGGGATGACACAGTTAGATTGGAGGAAAGCTCACTCGGGCAACGAGGAATGCGAAGGAAGCATTTTCGGGTGGCCGAGCGAAGCTGGAGGCAGGGAAGAAGAAGATGGCACTGACGGTGTGATGCTTGGTAGCTCCGTCCGGTGGGCGCAAATGGTAGAAAACGTTGAGGCGACACCGGTGACACGGACAAGACTTCCTGAGGAGCGGCAATGATGGAGAATGGGCGACGCGGGGCGTTGCTGGACTCGAGGAAGACTACCGGGGTGGTGGAGCGCGAGGTGTCCCAAGCGGCGACGACTAGGGCATCGGAGGCGACAGGTTCCAAAGCGCGTGGCATGAGGATCCCTTGGGCTATTTATGGCCATGGGATACATGCCCGACATGAACACTGGGGCGGCGACGGTGGCTGTTGGGCCGAGGCGAAGCCCACTAGGATTTCGGTGGTGGGAGTTGGGCCGGTGCAGCTTGGGCTGGGTGGCTAGGCGTGGAAAGTTGCGGGGAGGTGGGGTGGCTAGTGGGGATGGGCCGGGCAAACAAGCTGGGCCGACAGAGAGAGAAGTGAGTGGGCCGAGCGGATTCGGTGCACGAAGGAAAAAACAAAAATGAATTGATTTCCAAATTTAGGAAAAGGCAGGAAATTCAAAAGAGCTCAAATAAATACCAAATAAACTCAGAAAAAATCCAAGAAAATTCCTTGGAATACAAGGAACCAAACTAACACTATTTTTGATTTAATTGAAGTTTACATTAATCAAATTAAATTGTTTTAATTTCAGACTTTCCCAATTAAGCTTTATTAAGCCAAGGAAAATTAGTGAATAGGAGAATACACAAAAGATTTTCGAAAACCTGAATTTTGGGATGTTACAAGTTTAACTAGATATCGTGAGGCAATAGGAGAATACACAAGCTGTGCGTTCAGTTCAACCAGGTAAGAACTGGTCATATCGAGATACGATCAAATTGTGAGCTGGTCGTACATGATCACTAACTGGTCGGCAAATGTTATGGACTGATCTTGATTAGATGCGAACTGATCATGTGGAGATACGAGGTGGTTGTAAGTGATAAGGACCTGGTCGCAGATTATATTGCATAAGATTTGCCTGATATAATTTTTATGTGTATTTAGAGTTGTCATGTCTTGCTAGGAACCACTACCGACTGGTGATCGGAAAGGAACCACTACCGATTGCTGACTAGATGCGAACTGGTCGTATGGGGATATGAGATGGTCATAAGTGATAGGGACCTGGTCATAGATCGTATTGTATAAGATTCGTCCGATGTAATTTTTATGTGTATTCGGAGTTGTTATGTCCAGCTAGGCATTGGTACTGACTGGTGATCGGAAAGGAGTTTTCAAGTCACAACTGATTACACATGAGCATAAAGGGTCACATACTTAATGAGTTGGAACAAACTAATTCAGATAGGATTCGTTATGGGATATTTATATGGGGATGCATGGGGCTATTGGGGGATAAGAGTTACACCACCAAAACCCTAGCCACCATCTCCCCGAAGGTCCTACCGTGCGCGCTGGTGCTAGCACACCAGCATACAACATTTCACCCCTAGACGTGTGGATACCGTAGAGGCGTTGCTGCGATTGCTGCTGCATTGACCGATGACGGTCCGCGTTCTACGCAATGAATTTGATAGGCTGCTAGAGGAGATGATAGGTGCCGAGGACGTTGGACGATTGACTATGATCACTACATAGACACGCTCGATGTTAGATTAGGAAACTCCAACTCTTCTTCCGCTACACTGCATATCTAGTGGTTACGATCTATGATATTTTACTTGCATGGCTTTCTGGTTTACATGGTAGAATTTTAAAATGCATGCTAGTGTAGCCTACCCATAACCCATCAGTGGTATTAGAGCCATCTTCTGTAGTATTTGATTTAGATTGGTCACATATACTAGATATGTGGTAGTAGTAGATTGGATCTATTTCTATTTTTATGTGGTAACCTAGACTGGTTCATACAGATAGATAGGTTTAGGCACTGGTTGATGAAACCAATTAGTTTCGGCGTTAATAGATAGGTTCGAGGGAGGTATGAGTTGATAGCACCAGATGATTATCTGCACTTGTTCATGGTCGCATTGCATGATATTCCTACCGGTCAGAATTCCACCATCGGGGTATATCGTGACGTGTAGCCGTATGGACGCTCTGACCAGATTGGTTAGAAATTAGGTTAATGAGATTAATCAAATGTGTTTCAAGCTTGGATATGTGAATTAGATTCATGTTCCAAAAAATTTACCAAGGGTGCTGCCCTTAGACCCGCGAGGGGCTCTACTCCTTCCAATCCCGCCCTTGCTAGGTAATCGTTGACGCATTATATAGCATTATGTGTTCATATCACCCGATAGAATTGGATTCTATGCATAACACCGTTTTGCTGGGATTGATGTGAATAGTATTGCCCATTGTGTATGTGATGCATGTGTGAATTTTCGTGGCCTGCCAGTCATGTTGATTTATAGGCATGGGGCTACATATTATTGTATAAAGGTTTGCATGCCAACATATGATGCTTTATATTATCATATGTAATTCTTTGCTAGCTTTTATGTGTAATTGCTTAGTAGATGAATATGATGATTTCAAGCATGATGGCTCGGTGATCAGGAAGTGTGGTGATGGAGATTGCCATGTTAATGGACATACTATTTCACAGTTTAATGTGATTATCTGTGAATATTTATTTTTGTTACTGTTATGGTACTGATCATGTTATTTATCATGAGATGTTTTGACATGTTAGAATAGTATCCCTCAAGAAAAATTAAGTAAAATTGATGTCATTCCAATTGCCGCGTATGTCATGATTTTGATAGTTAATCGGTAGGTCTACCAAAGTAGGGTGCCATTTACTATCTTAATAAGATGGGGTGGGTGTCGGACACCTGCATACATAGTATTGGTTTAACTTGATAAGGCTATCAAAATGGTTTTGGGCCTTGGGGCATAGTGTTGGTAGCCATGGCATAATGATGCCACCCAACAAACAAGAGTCATATGAGATATGATTGGCAAAGGGTTGCTTATCTAAGTCATTAGGTTTCTAGCTGTAACATCCCAATTTTTGGAATTTCAAAACCTTTTTGAGTAGTTTAGTCCCTTGGAAAATTTCACCAATTAATTCCAAAATTATCATGAGTTATTTGTGCTTCGAGTAGCTTAAATGGGACTTTTCAAAGTCAAAACAATTTAACATGATTAATCTGAAATAAATTAATTTCAAAATTATTTTATTTGAGTTATTTGTGCTTGGAAGTATTTTCCAGATTTTTCTGGAATTTTTCGAGTTCAATTGCTATTTTTAAATTGCCAATTGAATTTTTTTGGTATTTTCTAAAAATAAAAAGGTAATTAAAATCGCTGGAAGGCTTTTGGGCTGAAACCCAACTCCCGGCCCATTCCCCCCCCCTCTCTCCATCTCGGTTCCGCGCGCAAGCCAGCTCAGTTCCCGCACCTCATTGCTTCCGCATGAGCCGTTGGTGAGCTCTAGCCCCTGTCATCACCACCACCAAGATCGCAATGACTGGATCTACACTGCCGCTACCTCGAAGTTGTCGGACCGCCAACGTACCTGTAACATCCTAATTTTCGGAGTCTTTTTGAGGTCTTAAAAATAAAAGGAACCATTTGCATTTTATTGAATTAATTTAAAGCTTAAATTAAAATATTAGAATTTAAAGCATTTTAAATGATTAAAATAAACTTCAATTTAATTCAAATTTTTTTTAGTCAATCTATTTAGGTTCCAAGGGTTTTTGTGGAATTTTCTTGAATTTTCCAAAATTTATTTTATTTTTGGACTTTCTTTTCTTTTTCTCCTTTTCTTTCTTTTCTCTTTTTCTTCTTTCTTTTTCTTCCTGGTTCTCTGCCCCTGTTCTTCTTCTCGGTTGTGTAGTCTATCACCTTGCACTCTGCCGCCGCTTCCTCTTTCTTCTCCAAAACCAGCCACGACCACGTCCTCGTCGATCTCCCTCTTCGGTCAAGCTTTTGCCTCCCTAGCTACGTCATCTCGTGTTCCTGAAGCTCCTCTTCCAATCCCCCACCTCAATTTCGGAATCCTATCGCTGATTTCGCTGGATTTCGCCGATTTCGTTGGATTTCACTGAAGACCTCTCCTCGGCCGAAGCTTCTTCTTCACGTGTTCCATCACCATTGGTGATCCCCAGCTAGCATCGTCTACTCCGTTAAGTTTGCCTCATCGTGTTTTTCGCGGTGCTCCCTCCCTCGTCGCTCAAAGACAGTCGATTCGCCGTTGCCCCGTGCACCCCACCGCCGCCGCCGTGCGCCATTTGCACGCCACCGCCGCCACCGGCCATCTCTCGCTGCGTCGCCTCCTCCCCTGCCTTCCTAGGGCCTGGGCTGACCCATTTTGCCAATCCCCAACCACCGTCGCCTTGCCGCTCACCAGCGCCGCTGCCTACCCCGTGCGCCTCCCTTGCTCCCAGCTCTTGCTCTGTTCTACTACTTTCTTCTCCTTCTTCTTTGCTCTTGGGTCACTTACAAGTGGGGTCCAAGTGTAAGACTCCCTTCCTCTCTTTCTTTCACTAGAAAGTGGGTCCCCCAAAGTCAATAATTCTTTTAATCCTTATTCTTGAAAAGGAATATTCTCCAGAATATTCCTTCCTTTTCTTTTTCTATAATTTCATGTGATTGCAATCTTCTGGATGTTCATTCTCCCTCATACGAACTACAATTTCGTCGATTCTTGTTTCTCATTTCATCTAAATTCAACACCTTTCGTTTGGTTCTAATTTTATAATTTTTGGATTTTATTTGGATTTATTGTATTTATTCGCCTCATTTTATGTGTATAGATTCCGACGTTTCCGAAGCTTTCCTGGACCCTTCTGTCAAAGCAACTCAAGCCTTCAACGAAGGCAAGTCGTAGACCTTTGATCATGTCATACTCATTTTTATAAAATTATATTATTTTATATCAATATGCATTGCTAAGTTTATATCAATTATTTTTGGGAATAGTTAAATACATATTTGACATTATGACTCCTTGAATAATTGTGAATAGCATGTACCCATCGACATCGTAGGTTGGGTTCTTTTTTATTGGACATAATTTATTACCAACATGGGTATCATATTATGCTTAGTCATGCTTAGTTGTGATGAGATTCATGATCACATGCTCAAAAAAGGAAATATTGACTACATGATATATGGAATTGTGGTGTGGCCACTGTTATTAAAATTGTTGTGCCATGGCAATGGTTGTCGTTTGGTCAGGTTGAAAAAAATAATAATTTCATACTCAGGCGAATGATCGTGCAGTAAAGAGGATGATTTTGGATGTGGTTGCCTCGCCTGAGTAGTCACTAAGGACTTAACTTTGTGCGTCATTGATCTAGGCCATATCGTACAACCACATGTCCAGGATGGGGTGGACTTGGCTAATTAATTAGCAATGCTTTGATTTGGTTCTGTTTGGCTTGTTGAATTGGTGCAAGAGGGGGCTGGATATAGGCGAAACCTTAGCGAGCAAAACTGAGGCAAAACAGAGCTTTGTAAAAGACTTGTGATAATTACTTAGTCGCACACCTATGGAAGCATGTCATGGCCGACATTATAAGTTGATTATGTCTTGTGGGTCAAGCTGTACAACCTATACAGAGTGTTAAAAACTATTCGAATAGCCGTGTCCCCAGTTATGGACAATGCCTGGTGATTTCACAACAGGGGTAGATTTTCTTAAAAATGTTGGAATGGTTGTTGGTTGTGAAGTGAACGGGTAGTTCATTGGTTGTTGGTTGGGAAGAGAGTAGGTAGTTCACTAGTTGATTCAAAGTACTTGTTTACTTATGTATTTAATCGTTTAAAGTGTGCTTTCCAATCTATTTACTGTATTTACTGTCAATACTGCTTTCTACAAAATAGTCATAAATCTATCCTTGTTCAAGCCTTGCATGAATACTATTTGCTTACGTTTCTCTATGATTTGCTGAGTACTTTATGTAATCACGACTTTACACCATTGTTGATTGGTCACCGATGAAAAACCAGGAAACACAGAGTTCTACGAGGAGTAGTACTTCGAGGACTACGCGAACTAGGCCGCGTTCTCCACTTGATGGCCTGTGGGCATGTCGGATGGCTACCACAAGTTGTTTTATTTCGCTGCAAGTTTACTCTTTTGTCTTAAGCCCTGCATGACAAACTCTATAAACCTTGACCATAAGGTCCGTTGCTACTAAGTAATATTAATTTGTCCGCTTCTTAGATATTTTTGTTGCATGGATATGATTTTATCAATGTTGCCACTGTGTGAACTAGCTAATGATCATGGGACTAGTTCAGAATAGACAGAGGGCTTGATTCAAAAATTTGGGGTCCCGACAGTACCACGCCGTCGTTAAAACCCATAGAACCTCCGCCGGTCACCTCCGTCCACCTTTGGCTACCGCATGTACCCCATCGGGTTCACTGTCGCCTCAGCTACCAGCCACAACCTTTTGCGTCCACCACTGTGGCCCCAAACGCCGATGACCACGGGTTCTCGAGCCGCCGCTGTCGTCGAGCTGATGTGTCAGCTATGTGTCACCATGTGTCCGTCGTGTCACCGCCATTTCATCCCTAGTGCCACGTGTCAGCCACATCAATGCCGTGTCAGCCCACCTTTGCACCACACCCGATCCAATCCCACGTGGACTTTGTCCACAGTAGACCAAGGCACTGATATGTGGACCCCGAATGTTACAGCCCTAGTACATAAACCCATGAGCCATAGACCCGTTGTAACATCTCAAAATTTGGTTTGTTTCTGAAGCTTTAAAAGTAAAATTAACCATTTGAATTTTCTTGTTAAAGTCAAAGCTTAATTTGAATTTTTAGAAATAAAAAAGATTTAATGTGAATAATATAAACTTAAATTAAATTAAAAGTTATTTTATTTGAGTTCCTGCTGTTCTAGAGAATTTTTTGGAATTTTCTAGGAATTTTTGGAATTTAATTGCTATTTAATTGAGCTCAGTTTTATTTATCTCAATTTCCTAAATCCAGAAATCATTGAAATTTGGATTTCCTTTCTCGGGCTCAATTCCTTTCTTCGGCCCAGTCCATTTCTCTTTTCTCGGTCCGCTCCCTTTCTCTTCTTTCCCGTCGGCCTGGCCCGCCATTTCTTTTCCCTCGGCCCAACTCCTTTGGCCCGCTCCCGCTTTCCTTTTTCCGCGCAAGGCCAGCCCAGCCCGAGCCTCTCCTTTTCCTTTCTCTCTCTCTCGTTTCATAGCCTTGTGGCCCTATGCTGTTAGCCTCTCTCATCTACCTTCTTCTTCCCGAGTTGGAGTCCTGTTCCCGTACGCGAAGTCGTGCTGTGCTCATCTGGGATCCTCCCTTCCAACCCTATATAAGGAGCACCACCTGCGTCCTTTTCATCGTGCCGAGTTCCCCTGTTGTTTCCCCAAAGAATCTTCATCGATTTCGATCTCATTGCGTCGGATTTCATCATCAAGCCGTCGTCCACCGAAGCTTTTCCTTGTCGGAATTCTTCATTGTCCGTCGTCCTCCGACCGTGTAGTCTTCACCATCGGAGTCGCCTCGCTACGTTCTTCAATGTGCTCGCACCATCTACCTCGGAGCATCATCAAGGTGCCATTGCCTTCATCTACCTCAAATCTGGCCACCGCCTCTCCACGCTGATCTGCTCACCGTTGAGCCCTCGTAACTATCCAAGCACATAACTAATAAGGACAGCAACCCTAAGGATGCAACCACTACTTCGACTCGCTGCACTGCATCCTCTACTTCAACTGCATCTTCTCCGATAGGACTTTCGGATACTGCACTGCCATATTCCCTAGTTGGACTGAGCTACGTCTACTCATACGAGCCGAGCTTCGTTTACATGCCATGGTGCTACGTCTACATGCCATGGTGCTGCGTCACCAATTGTTGGCCCATGGGCTTTGTAATAAATGAGCTGATTTGGTCCATATGGCCGGCCACCTAGGGTTTTTGGTACTGTTCATGTGGCACTATTCACATGTGAACAGTACCCGTGTCTTCCCTTCTCCTATATATAGTGGCCGCCACCCCTCTAGTTCTTTGGGTTTTGTTGATTGAAGTTTAGCTTTGCTACTTTATACTTTGTCCTCTTGTTCGGCGAGATTAACTACGACATTGTTCTTCAGAACCCCACTTATCAATACAGTTTTAATTCCTATTCACATTTTCAGATTGCTATTTTCTTGGTTCTTGCGTGCTTCTTCAGTGTATGCAGGAATTGATCATCGTGATCAGGTCTTCCGGGTATTCGTGCATGGTTGATAACGACTTGTCGAGCAGTTTAGCGATTGCATGGTTTCGAGCCTTACGAGTTCGTAGCCAGGATCGTGAGAGTTGAGCAACTTCTACTGAATTTATCTTCTCATCAAAAGATCGAGCCAAAACAGGACCTTCGTGGTTCATTAATCACTTTGCGCTCTATGCTCTACTTGTCCGATCCCTACCTTTATCCCTCTCTCTTCATCGCTAGGCTGTCGTTGCCACCTCTCTTCTCCATCTTTGGTTAACCTCGTGATGCCACCATCCTCGTCGCTCTCCAGCCATTCCCTTTGTCTCTGTGTGTTCCCCGCATCATTGCTGAGCCGGTGCTCACATGTTTTAGCTCCAGGCACCATTGCTTCACCATCGCCATCGTACCCGAAGACCTCACCACCGCTAATGTCACCGCCGCCGACATTTAGCCGCCGCTCTCGATGAACCATCACCACCCAAGGATCGTCTGTTCCCTGGCATCCCGTTTTTGCCTTCGGTTGCCGTCGCCTCGCCGCTGTAATACTTCGATTTATTCTATAAAAAAAGCGTTCAAAAGAGAAATTAGGAATAAGAAAAAGTAGATTTCTGCAGTTTTTCGGCAACCTGGGCCTTGGGCCTTGGCCCAGGAGGCCCATGAGGGGCTGGCCACCAATAAAAGGAGGGGGAAAAACCCTAGCTGCTACAGTGCCACCGTCTCTGGTACTATAGCGCCGCACTGTAGCAATTTCCCTCCCTACTGCTATGCCAAGAGGAGAAAGGGAGGAGAGGAAGGAAGAAGAAGAAAGGAAAAGGGAGAGAGGAGAAGAAGAAGAGAGGAGAACCTCGTGGAGAAATTCAGCGGGCACATTGTCTTCAAGGGTAACAAACGATTCTTCGCTGTATGATTCGTAATAGATGCGAATTCGATTAGGTTTGTTGGATCGAATTCCTACTGCTAGTAGATCGGTTCTGTTTAGTATGTTGTGTGGCCGATTTCATATTCTTAGAGGCCAAATTTGAGATTTCCATCTCTTAGAGTTTTATGGGAATTGTTTTTTGCTTTCCGTAGCCATCAAGAACACTCAATTCCGAATTACGGTTCAAAAGATATGATAGATTCATTCCTGCTGTTCTGAATATCTGACGTGATTTAACTGCCATTTTGTCTATTAAGTTATGATTAAGTTAAGGGCAATTTCAGGGTTTCCACCTAGCTAGATTGTTGCAGAATTTTTGTTAACCTTTTCAGATTGATAAAGAACACTCAATTTGGATTTGTAGAACAAAAGATATGACTATTTCTCTACTGCTATGTGGTTCTGTTAGACAGCTTAGATGTTCGACTTTCGTAGGATTGTTAACTTAGATTTTTTGCCGAATTGGGAGATTTCTCCAACTAGAATTTTGTGGATATTTTCGTTATGTTTCCTTAGGATTTGAGCTCACTCCGTTTCGAGTCTCAAATCAAAAGTTATGATTTGTTTAGTACCGCTGTCCAGATTGTTGTCCTGCTAGACCGTCGGTTTAATTGAGTAGATCGACTTTATGAACCTTGGGTTTAGGATGCTGCAATTAAGCATTTCGATTTACATCTTGTTCACGTGGTTCCTTATTCAAGTATTTAATTTGTGTAGGAGGGGGGATTCGAGTGTAACGACATCCGTTTTGCCTCATAACGCTTCGAAGAGCGGAAGGCAAGTACCTTGTAATTTTTATTGTTGGTGAATGCTGAGTGCTTGTTGTTCATACTGCTATTTCTATGATCCATGAGTAGATCCAATGCTTCATGTTCTTTTTACATTCGTTAATCCATGTTTAATGAGATGATGTCTTTCATTATTCATAATTCATTCCATTCATTCATTGTTCATGTTTCTTCCACGGGAGTGGAAAGTAAAGACCCATCAATTCCAGTATGGGCACGTAAGACCCACCATTCCAATGTGGGTAGATTTGGATCCTCGTATGAAACGTTCTTCATACGAGCCTTGGATCCCCGCATTTTGTTAAATGCGGGCCTAAGTGAACACTAATGGGTATGTCACTGGCTATACCGGTATAAGCAGAAGTGTAGTCCATTCATTCATATGTTTCTTTCAGTTCTATGTTCATATTCTTTAATGATACTGTCTTGTTCATATTCGTTGTAGTTCATATTATTCCTTGTACTTGCTGAGTCTTGGACTCATTCTTGCCTGTGTTTGTTTATTCTAGGTGATCACTGATGATGGCATTCATGGGAGGGAGTAGGCACACATAATACATTCACTTCACAATATTCAATTTTCAATATTATGAATTTGTCCTTGTCTTTCATTTGTTAAGTGATAAATTGTAATAAATAGAGTTTGATGGTGGATGATATCTTTCTCTATACTAAGGTTGAATAAATAACTACTTGTGATCCTTGATTACTCTTTTGATAGAATTATCTTAGTGGATTCAGTAGACTTGAATAATTGGAATCTTTGAACTGTTGTTGGATTCAGATTATATTCCTGCATTTGTTCTAATAGATGTTGATCTTTTTACACTAATAGATGAGATATTGTTGAAATTTCTTCCGTATTGTTGTTGTATGTAGTCTTTTAGGTAACATCTTGGCTTTCGAATAGCCAGGGTGTTACAGCCGCCTTGCGCCATTGCCGCCAGCAGTACCTCTCCGTTCTTTGCTCTCTCCTTGGTTTTCTCTCTATGCCACCGTGGCAGCCACATTATCATCCACATCATCTTCTTGGCCCATGTGGCATCCTCATCACCACCATGTCAGCTACCATGTGGCAAGCCTGAGATCAAAGCCATGGACTTGGTTCACCTTGGACCATGTCAATGTCAAGTGGGACCCACATGTCAGTTTAATTTCCTTTATTTTCTTTTTGGCTAAAAAACCTTGATGATGTCATGCTGATGTCATAATCTAAAATTTTCTTTTGAAAGGAAATTATGAAAATCAGAACATTGTTTTCTCTCAAAATTTCTTTTCCGGCAAATCTTCCGAGAGTCCGTTCTCCTTCATACGAACTCTGATTCAGTCCATTCATATTCCTAAATTCATCTAAAATTGAGATATTTATTTTAGAATTGGTTTTACCGTTTTTGGATTTTATTTGAATTTATTTGTGCTTTGCTTGTTGTTTTCTTTCTCGTTAGACGATCTGTTTTGTGGAACAGGAGCAGAAGCAAATCTTGAAGATCCAAGTGTGGTAACTGAGCAAAGCCAAAGCCAAGGCAAGTCGTAGTACTTTAATCATATTGAACCTATGATTTCAAACATATATTGTTTTACACCAGTTGCATGCTATCTTTATATCAATTATTTTGGGATTAGTTACAAGCTGTTGTCATTATGCCTCCATTGAATATTTGAATGCGCTGAATCATTTGTCACCCTAGCATGGATAATTTTAGTTGAATATATTTGTATCACTAACATGGGTATCATATAGATGCTTAGTAAAGCTTAATTGCGATGTGTTCATTATCACATGTACAAGTAATGTTGAATTTGACTTAATGAAATATGGAATTGCAGTGGTTAGCCATTGTTGTTAACATTTTTATACCATGACAGGGTATGTCATTGGTCTTGGTTAAACAAAAAAAATGATTTTTGCTCGGGCGAGCGGTTATGAAGTGAGGGTGTGGATTTAACACGTTGTGGTTTTATGGTAGACTCGCCTGAGTAACTTATCAAGGACTTAATCTTGTGTACCATTGAACTGGGCCTTAACCGTACAATCACATGGCCGGTATGGGAAAGACCTGGCTAACTAATTAGCAATGTCTTAATTTCAGTTCTTTCTTTTAAGCGTGCATTACGAGATAGACGTATACTCACGATGGCTCAAGAGGGGGGCCCTGTTTGGTTAGTGAGACAGTCAGTGTTAAAACCTTAGTGGGCAGAACTGGATTAAGAAGGAACTTTGTAAAGACCTTGTGATAATCACTTAGTCGCACACCTAAGAAAGTGTGGTCAGACACTTTAAGTTGATTTATCTCTTGTGGGAAAATCTGTACAACCTCTGTAGAGTTAAAAACTGTTTAAACAGTCATATCCACGGTCATGGACGTGCTCGGGGATTTCACACGAGACGTAGAGTTTCTTCGTAAGATGTGTCAGAGTGTGAATGGGAAGTTCACTTGATGAATATAATGTACGTTTGGTGAATGGGTAATTCACTTGGTGGTTTGTGTTGGGAAGTGAATGGAGAATTCACTGGTTGTTTCAAAGTAATTGTTTATTTATTTATTATCCTTTTCAATTACGCATTTCAATCTATTATTTGTATTTATCATCAATACTACTTTCTGCAAAAGAACCATACAACTAACCTTTGTTCCAGCCTTGCATGAATATTAATTGCATACTATTTCAATATGACTTGCTGAGTACTTTATGTGCTCACGACTTCAAATTCTGCTGCTCAGTTGAAGATTATGAAGCTGCTCAAGAATTCTTTGAGTATGAGTACTATGAAGACTTCACGGATTAGGATGCGTTCTCCACTCGATTGCCTGTGGGCATGTTGATTGGGCTTTCCAAGTTTTCCTGTTCCGCTGCAAAAGTTTATTTGTTTCTTTAGCCCTGTGTGGCAAGTTAAGTAAGCATTGACCATAAGGTCCAGTTATTATTACTATTTGTTATTTTGAGATCTTTTTAGTTAAATTGAATAAATCGATGATATTTCATTGATGTTTCCTATGTGAACTAGCTACTGATATGGGACTAGTTCAGAATACACGGAGGGTTCCTGAATTGCATTTTTGGGTCCCGACACTCGTTGACCAAAATCCATGGACCCGGTCTATAGACCGTGGGTCCCTGTAATACTCCAATTTATTCTAATGAAGAAAGCAGTCAAAAGAGAAATTAGACTTTAGAGGAGGGGAAATCCACAATTCTTCGGCAACCTGGGCCTCGGGCCTTGGCCCAGGAGGCCCATGAGGGGCCGGCCGCTAATAAAAGGAGAGGGAAACCCTAGCCCACACTGTAGCATGCACTGCTACAGTGCCCCCGCCGCCGCTACAGTACTGCTACAGTATATGCCCTCCTCCTTGCACTCCGTTGCTCTCTTTTGGTGGTGCTCTCCCATCGCTGTCGGCCAAGGAGAAAGGTGGAGGGAGAGAGGAGAAGAAGAGGAGAGGAGCACTTCATAGGGGGACTCAGCGAGCTCGTGTGTCTTCAAGGGTAACATTTGATTCCCCGCTGGTTAGATCGATTTAGATTCGTTTTGCCATCAAGTAGGGGATCATAGTACTGCTGTGTAGATCGGTTGAATCTGTCTTTCTGATGACACGCGGTTTTGAGTTAGATCCGAGCAGATTCAGGGATTAGTGTCTTCTTAAGAAAGATTGGAATTTTCGTTAGATTTCCAGAAAGTGTTAATTCATAAATTTTGGCTAAACGGTTAATTAGTTATGAATTTTGCAAGACAGGGTGCTAAATCAGTCTCAGGACTTGTGCAGTGAACATAGATCTATAGATTTGATCTTGGATACGGCCGAATTAGGTCAGTTAGTCTCCTTGAGATTTGTAGGTATTTTCATTATGTTTCCAGAAAGTTAAATTTCCTAATTTTTGGATTTCTAGATCAAAAGATATGAATTTTAGAAGCTAAGGCTGTAATCTGTCTCTCTGTTGTGGACAGAAGAGTTTTACTTAACTGTTTGCAACCTTTGTTACACAGAGAACATATTTGAGATAGTTTTATTGAGATATCTGGTTTCCTTCAGTTTCCATAAAGTATTAGAACAATGTGTTTGGTTGAGCCAAATAAAAGTTATGAAATTCACAAGTTAGTAGTACCGGAGATGACAGATCGGTCTTCGGGATTAAAAAAAGCTTAGATGAACTAGTTTGATCTTTCGGTCACTTGAGAAGTTGTAGCTAGGATTGTTTAGGTTCTAGGAAAATTGGATTCATGGCTTTTGGAGTTTTGACTCAAAAGTTATGAATTTTTCCTTAATCACTGTCTGTTTGGATAGATTTGGGAATTTGAGAGTGTATTGATTAAATGTTCGGGTTGCGGTTAGGGACGCTTGTTCTCGTTTTGTTCAATTGCTATGCTGTACACTGTTGGTTAGTGTACTTAGTATATTGTTTTATGGCTGCTAGGTGGTGGTGAACCCCGGGGCTAGAACTTTCCATCGTTGTCTTCCGTCTCACGGTTGAGGCAAGTACAACTGAATTGTCTTGTTTGTT
Organism: Phyllostachys edulis; assembly: GCA_036346405.1. Classification (NCBI taxonomy): domain Eukaryota; kingdom Viridiplantae; phylum Streptophyta; class Magnoliopsida; order Poales; family Poaceae; genus Phyllostachys; species Phyllostachys edulis. Next base: position 31,620,219 of record CM070563.1, read on the forward strand.
GTTTGTTCCATTTGATTGTTGAATATGCAAATGGGTAATTTTGGTATTTCTTGTTTCCCTTCATAATTGATATGCCATGATTCTTCGATAATATGTTTACATTCAGTATATTCATTCGTTCCTTCTTTCATGTTCACCACGGAAGTGGGTAGTGAAGTCCCGTCATTCCAATATGGGCAAGTACCTTGTGATTCTTATTGTTGGTGAATGCTGAGTGCTTATTGTTCATACTGTTATTTCTATGATCCATGAGTAGATTTAATGCTTCATGTTCTTTTCACGTTCGTTAATCCATGTTTAAAGAGATGATGTCTTTCATTATTCATAATTCATTCTATTCATTCATTGTTCATGTTTCATCCATGGGAGTGGAATGTAAAGACCCATCAATTCCAGTATGGGCACGTAAGACCCACCATTCCAATGTGGGCAGATTTGGATCACCGTATGAAACGTTCTTCATACGGGCCTTGGATCCCACATTTTGTTAAATGCGGGCCTAAGTGAACACCGACGGGTGTGTCACTGGCTATACCGGTATAAGCAGAAGTGGAGTTCATGCATTTCATTCATTCATATGTTTTCTGCCATTCTACCTTCATATTCTTTAGTGTGATGTTATGTTCTTATTCCTCCATTCCACATTCGAATTCTATTCTGTTATATAATGATATTATTCATCCGTTCTACATTCGTATTATATTCTGTGATTGTTATGTTCCTATTTAGTACTGTTCGTATTGTTCTGTTGTACTTGCTGAGTCGTGGACTCATTCTTGCCGTGTTTATTTGTTTTAGGTAAACATTGAAGACGGCATGCATGGGAGGGTATAGTCGCGTGGATCACTTCATCCACTTCACAATCTTTCTTTCACTTCACAATATTCACTCATAAATTAGATGAACTTGTCATTACCTTTTCTTTGATAAAAATTGGGTTGTAATAAAAAGAGGTTGATGGTTGATATTACCATTCTTTATGATATGGTTGTATTGGTATTGGTTTATGATCTTAGTATAGACTTCTGATAGTTGCATCATAATTGATTCAATATGATTAGATGAAAGAGTTTGATATGTTATTGAATTCTGATTCAATTCTTATATTCATTCTATCAGTTGTTGATTCTTACACGTTGTTAGTTGATAGATTGCTGAAATTATTTCATATTGTTGATGAATGTTAGACTTCTAGGTGATATCTTGGCTTCCGTGATAGCCGTGGTGTTACAGCTTGGTATCGAGCGGGCTTTAGGTCCGTGGTAAATGAATATTAAACTGACACACTGTGCACAGTAGGTGGGGTTTGGGTAATCCATTGCATCCGCATTTCTAGTGGTATGTTTCACCATGTTGAACTGATCTTGAATTGCTTTTGTACTATCATTCTTGTTGTTAGTCTATGATCTGCTATGATCTTCAGAAGTTGAGGTCGTGGTTTTTGTCATGGGTTATGCCAGGCTACACCACCGTTCGTGGTATGGGAATAGAGAAGTACTTACCCCCGTTCCATAGTTATGTGTTGAGCATGAGTCCTTTGATGAAACTGTTGTCTTCCTTGAGCTCTTATTTGGTCTTCTAGTTGTAGTTTCTTGCAGTTGATGAATTTCCTTTGAATGGTGGTTATAATGAAGTGGGCAAGTTTCAATTGGTCTCTATTTGTTCTTTGAAACAAATATTGTTCTTCCGACTAGTGTGATACTTCTGCTACTTATGAACGTGGTTAATTTGCAAGATTGGTCCTTTCACTGAAGTTCTGTTTTTATTCTCTATTGGAAAACGTAACCCATTTGTTCACTTGGTATTTGGGGCAAAGGAAGCTTTCTTTTGCAAGTTCATATTATGTGGAAGCTTTGACCTTGCGTATTTCTTTTAGATTAATACAAGGGTTGAAGTTTAATGCCTTTCTTTTATGAAAGAGTATGTTAAAACCCTTTAGTGATGTATTGTCATGCTAAACCAAGAGGTTTTAATTAAATGAATTAATTGGAATGTTATGAGTTATCAGGTTGGGTTTTTAGCTTGTTGCAAACCTGTAATATCCCAAAAATTCATTTAAGAGAGAAAAGAGTTTTAGGGCGAAGGATCGAATTAGAATTTGGTTTAATCTTTAGTTCGCGGGGTTTTCTACTGAAAAAAAACAGCGAATCTGGCCGTGGGCCAAAAGCCCACAGCTCCTGGCCCAATTGGGGCAACCGGCCATAGCATTTGGTTGGCACCAAACCCTAGCTTTTGAGGAGCCACCCCCATCTTTTCCCTTGGCCGCCGCCCAGCAATTCCTGGTCGCTACCTCCCCCCCGAGTCGGCCATGCCTCCCATGGCGATTGAAGCCGCTTGCCTCTTCCCGTTCCTCGTCGCAGCCGCCACGGCGTCTCCTGGTCGCCTAGCCTCCAAGACGGCCCAACGCCGCCACGACGCCTGCGTTCTTCCTCACTACCGCCTCCGTGTGTTTACGCTTTCGCGGTTTGGCCCGTGTCTATGGCGGCTCGGCTGCTCTTGTGCCTACGCACCCTCCTTCCTGCATTGGCTGCTGCCACCCCGCTTGGATCTCACTGCATCTCCATGTCTCCCCCGCCGCACCATTTCCTCAGGCACCTTGCGTGCGCCGCCAAGCCCGCGAGCCCCACCCCCGCTCTCGCCTCCGCCGCGCTGATCCTCGGTGACGTGGGCGCAGCCTCCGCGTTCGTAGTCGCCACGCAGCGAAAGCTGCAGGCCGACGAGCTCGCCACCGTGCGCCTCTTCCAGGAGAACACGCCCTCCGTCGTCTACATCGCCAACCCCGCCGTGAGGCAGGATGCCGTCGCTAGGCGCCACCTCGACGAGGGTGCTGCCTCCATCGCCACTGACGCCATTGCTCGCCACGAGATCAGGGTGAGGATGAAGCCGATCGAGTCTCAAGGGAAGTGTTTGGTCATGGAATTTGAGAAGCTTTTTGCTGCCTAGGACATGCAAAGTATCTAACCGTATTGGAAGAAGACGAGGTCTATTCTGTGGCAAGACTTTTGGGTGATTTGGTTGCATATCGTGCTTCTCGGACAGGTCATTTGGAACTCTTAGCAGGGCTTGCTCTATTGCAGAAGCATGGGACTTTGCCTGATTTGCATACTGACCTTGTGGAGGCACCTCATAAGCTTATGAAGGAATCTGCTATCTTCCATCCATCTGCTGAGGCATGTTTCACTGTTGAGGCAAGTGCAAGTATTATTACTGAGTTGTTATATTACTGATACGACACGGGGTCCCGATCTTCACGATGTAGGATGATCACCAAATAACTAGCTTCAAAGAAGCCAATATAACTTGCTGCAAGCAGCGATAACTAGTGCAACCTGACAAATAAAACTCGAAGCCAACCACCGTCTTTAACAAGCAACTTTGAATCGAGGATTCGCCCAACCACACTCTCAAGGAACCAACCAACACAGCCTACAATCAATCGAGAAACCTCGGGGGTAGGAGCACCAATTGGGAGCGGATGAAGCCGCCATTCTTTGTAATCCCGCCAAGGAAATCACAAGAGCAAAGGGTAGAGATCAACTCTCAAAGGTTTGTTAGCACACAATTTGAACAAAGGGGTTCGATTTCGTTTATCAAAAGTGTCCTGTTGCTAAGAGGCAATGAGGTATTTATACTAGGAACATCCCTCCTAGATAGGTGTAAACACGAAATGAAAAAGATAAGATAGACTATATGAAAGGGCCTCCACGAAATGGGCTCGAGTTGTTCCCGCGTGGCTGTTGGTATTCTGCGCAGTCTTGGTGTTTTGTCAATAACTCCACCTTGGAAAGTCCAAAAGATGTGCCGTCAGTTGCGTTGGAAAGTTAACTTGGTAAGCTTTCACACCATGTGCAGCATGCACCACGAAATAATGTAGAATGGTACAGTTTTGCATGGGAAGTTGAACGTCTGGCGATGTTGACCTTCCGACCAGTCTTCACTAAAGCTGGTCGGCTATGGAAATTCCAAACAGCTCGGCTCTGGTGGCATTGAAAACTAGACTTAATAAGCTTTCCAAAATGTCCTCATGGACCTCCATAGCCTTTGGAAATCAAGAGTTATGACTGTTTCTTTCGAACTGTTCACTGGACCGGTCTGGTTCGAGTGTGGTCCTTCTCTGTAGTCATCTCTTTGTATGTTCTGTCATCCTTCTTGGTGAACCTAAGCAATAGCAATGTACACGACTTAGGCAAGATATAATTCTCATTGATGTTAAAATGATTCTCACAAAGTAGCGCGCTCACCTCTTGTTGTAGCTTCTTTGCTCGACCACGTAATCGGTCCATCAATGACTTGGGCTGGTGTCGATGTAGGTGAGACTTGAGTTGGTGTAGCTTGATTTGGATGTTGTAACATCTTGCTTGATAGCGTGGTCATATCATCCTCTCCCCTTGAAAAGGAGTCGCCCTCGACTCAAGTGTCTTCACTTGTGAATGGTAAGAGGTCGACAACATTGAAGGTGTTGCTCAAACCATAACTTGTTTGGAAGATCTATTTTGTATGCATTATCATTGATCTTCTCGAGAACACGAAATGGACCATCTCCTCGTGGCAACAATTTTGATTTGCGCTGATGAGGAAAACGATCCTTGCGCAAGTGTATCCACACCAAGTCCCCGGGCTCGAATAACACTTCCTTCCTATGTTTGTTCATACTTGCAGCCTTGCGTCTTGCCTTGAGTTCAATTACTTCCTTGGTCTTTTCATGTATCTTCTTTACATATGCAGCACGCTTGGAAGCTTCCATGTTGGTCCTCTCCTGCAATGGAAGGGGCAACAAATCTATCGGAGCAATAGGTTTGAAACCATATACAATTTCAAAAGGACATAAGTTAGTGGTAGAGTGTACTGCCCTGTTATAAGTAAACTCCACATGTGGTAAGCATTCCTCCCAAATCTTCAAGTTCTTTTTCACCATTGTTTGCAAAGAACATTGATAATGTTCGATTCACCACTTCAGTTTGTCCATCGGTTTGAGGGTGACAAGTGGTGGAGAATAGGAGCTTGGTTCCAAGTTTGGCCCATAATGTTTTCCAAAAATAGCTCACGAACTTGACATCTCGATCAGACACAATTGTCCTGGGCATCCCATGTAGCCTCACAATTTCCCTGAAAAATAAATTAGCAATATGTGAAGCATCGTCGGTCTTGTTGCAAGGGACAAAATGAGCCATCTTTGAAAATCTATCAACCACAACAAAAATAGAATCCTTTCCTTTCGAGTTCTAGGTAATCCCAAAATAAAGTCCATGCTTATGTCTTCTCAAGGGATATTAGAAACAGGTAAAGGAGTGTATAAGCCATGAGGGTTCAGTTTTGACTTAGCTTTGTGACAGTGGCGATCGCTCCACAAATCGGATGACATCTCTCCTCATCTTGGGCCAATAGAAATGATCACCTAGCAGTTCGTAAGTTTTCTTTTGTCCAAAATGACCGTTAGTCCACCTCCATGTGATTCTTGTAACAAAAGCAATCTAACCAAGAATTTGGAACACAAAGCTTGTTATCTCTAAACAAAATCCATCATGTATGTGATATTTTTCCCAACCTTTTCCATCTTTACAATGATTATATGGTTCTGAAAATTCAGGATCATTATTATACATACCTTTCAAACTTTCAAGACCCAAAACCTTTACCTCGAGTTGGTTCAACAACACACTCTTTCGAGACAAAGCATCGGCAACAACATTGTCCTTCCCTTTCTTATATTTCACAATGTATGGAAATGTTTCGATGAACTCAACCCATTTGGCATGGCGACGGTTCAGCTTAGCTTGACCTTTCAAGTACTTCAAAGCTTCATGATCGGAATGAATAACAAACTCTTTTGGCCATAAATAGTGCTGCCAGGTTTCAAGCACACGCACCAAAGCATACAATTCTTTGTCATACACAGAATAATTCAATTGAGCACCTCCCAGTTTTTCACTAAAATATGCTACTGGTTTTCCTTGTTGCATTAAAACTCCTCCTATCCCAATTCCACTAGCATCACATTCTACTTCAAAAGTTTTAGTGAAATCAGGAAGAACAAGTACGGGTGCTTCAGTCAAACGTTTCTTTAATTCTTGAAAAGCATTTTCCTGTGAGTTTCCCCACTTAAAATCAACCCCCTTCTTGGTCAATTCATTCAAAGGAGCAGCAATGGTACTGAAATCTCTCACAAACCTTCTATAAAAACCAGCAAGGCCATGAAAACTTCTTACTTGACTTACATTCGTTGGAGTTGGCCAATCCTTGATGGCTTTCACCTTAGTTTCATCCACTTCGATTCCTTTTCCTGAAACAACAAAACCAAGAAACACAACGTGGTCTGTACAAAAACTGCACTTCTCAAGATTAGCAAATAATTTCTCCTTTCGAAGCTCATCCAAAACTTGATTTAATGTGATTCACATGCTCATCAAAAGACTTGCTGTAAATTAAGATATCATCAAAGTAGACAACAACAAATTTTCCAATGAAAGCTCTCAAGACATGGTTCATTAATCTCATGAAAGTACTAGGAGCATTAGTCAAACCAAATGGCATAACTAACCATTCATACAACCCAAATTTTGTTTTAAATGCGTTTTCCATTCATCCCCGTTTTCATTCTTATTTGATGGTAACCACTTCTCAAATCAATTTTAGTAAAAATTATAGAACCAGTCAATTCATCAAGCATGTCATCTAACCGTGGAATAGGATGACGATAGCGAACAGTGATATTATTTATAGCTCTACAGTCAACACACATCCTCCAAGAACCATCTTTCTTAGGTACTAAGATCACAGGAACAGCACAAGGACTTAAGCTTTCACGAACAAAACCTTTGTCAAGAAGTTCTTGTACTTGCCTTTGTATCTCCTTGGTTTCTTCTGGATTGGTTCGGTATGGTGGACGGTTAGGGAGTGCAGCCCCTGGAATGAGATCAATTTGATGCTCAATCCCACGAATTGGAGGTAGTCCGGCTGGTGTTTCTTTTGGAAAAACATCTTCATAGTCCTGTAAAAGATGAGACACAACACTAGGAAGAGAGGTGATATCGTTAGGTGAAATTAAAACGTCTTTGCACACAAGTACAAAGAGCACTTGATCTAGGTTGTTCCTCACTTCTCTCAGTTCAGATTTTGTGGCTAGCATAACTAGATGCTCTCGCTCTCCTCTTTTTTTTTCTCTCAAATTTGGCTTGTGGCTCTCACTCTCCGAGTTGTGGATGGCACTCATTTTCTTTTGCTCTGCTCCTCCTATAATCACTGGACCAATTTCAGATTTCTTTTGTAAGTGCTCAACCATGATTTGTTGGGGTGTCATAGGCTTGAGTACAAACTTCTTCCCTTTCAAATCTAGTGTGTACTGATTTGTTCTCCCACAATGCTGAGTATATCGATCATACTGCCAAGGCCTTCCAAGTAACATGTGACACACAGACATAGGTGCCACATCGCACTCAACGGTGTCAACATATTCACCAATCTTGAATGGAACTTTCACCTTATATCCAATCTTAATATCTCCTAATCATTCAGCCATTGGACATGATATGGATGAGGATGTCATTGTAGTTTCAAACCAAGCTTGTCAACCATCTCACGACTAGCAAGATTATGGCAGCTTCCGCCATCAATGATCACCTTCACCACTTTATCTTGCACCTTGGCTCTGGTTTGAAAAAGATTATGTCGCTGCCCAATTTCAGCTTCTTTCATTTGAACACTCAAGATTTGAGCCACTACAAGAGCAGCACCGTGCTCAAATTCACATCCAGTATGTTTCTCATCTTCATGGGCTTCATCAACATTCTCTTCCTCAACTTCCTCTTCACTAGTGAATCATATTCTCCATTGTCATTCACAATGATCACACGATTATTTGGACACTCCTTGATTACATGCCCACGGCCTCCACATTTGAAGCATTGAATCCCACTACTCTTGGATGTAGAACCCACTGAAGTAGTGGTGGATGCTGCTGGTTTAGAACTCATGCTTGGGGCAGCAGTGTTCTTCCCACTATAAACACCTTGAACATTAGAACAGAGGCCTCCACTTGAGCTCTTTGCCATTGATGGTGCAGTGAGAAAACTTAGAGATTGACTTGCTTCCTCTAGACGCAGTACTCGTACCATATGACAAGGTCTTGCTACTCTTGGCATCTTGCTGTAGTTGGCATTCAGCTTTGGTTGCTTGATGTACCAAATCAATAAGATGATGATGCAATTTGAAACTCAACAATCTTACCGGATATTGCGATGTAACCCAGCCATAAAACGTGCAATAGTTTGCTCTTCATCTTCATACACATTGGCTCTAATCATAGCCTTCTCCATCTCCTTATAATACTCCTCAACAGAGAAAATTCCTTGCTTCAGATTCTGCAGTTTATCGAAAAGATCACGGCGATAGTGCTTCGGCACAAAACGAGTTCTCATTTCTCTCTTCATTTCTTCCCAAGTGGCAATAGGATTTTCTCCATCTTCTTCACGATCATGGAGAAGTTGCTCCCACCAAATCAGAGCATATCCTTCAAACTCCAGAGATGCCATTGCCAACTTCTTCTCCTCTGCATAATTATGCAGGCGAAAGATCTTGTCCACCTTCAACTCCCAAGTGAAATAAGCTTCAGGATCAGACCCTCCATCAAATTTTGGCATGGTAAACTTCAGTTTTCCAAACCTCTCCTCATGGTTGTCTCCTCTACGATGTCGGCGACCAAAACGATATTGAGGATGATTGTCATCATCCTCATCTTCAGATTCATCATTGTCTTCATTTCTTCAACCTCGAGCTCTTCCTCTACCATGTGCAGCACCTTGGTTCCTCCTTTCTTGTTCTCTTGCTCTTCTAGCAGCAACTCTTCCATCACTATCTCCTCCATCTTCACCATGGTTGCTTGCACCGTCATGAGGTTGGCGACGTCCTCTGATTTCAGCCATAAAGGCCTGAAGATCTTGCGTCAACCGATCTTGCTTATCTTCCAAGCTTTGCTTTAGTTCATTGAATTGTGCCATAGTAACACAATCTTCTAGCTCCACTCCACCCATCTTCCTGTAAAGTTAGCTAAATACGAACAATAGGTATTTGTGGAATATAAAAAAATTTTGGTGGTTCTCACAACTCACCTCTCTTACCAACCGAAGCTCTTATGAATTCCTTGCTGCGGATTACAGAGAAACAAATGTGTGGTGGTAATAAGAAAGTGATGGAGAGGCGAATACAAGACCAGAGTACCGATTACGATGGATTTTTATGTAGAGCTTGGTGGGGAGTGATACACAAGGAATGCAATCTGAATTCTAGTTGTTGTAAAGTTAAATAACAATCCAAACTAGAAGTTCCCTGCCTAGTGCTGATCACAAGATATGGGAGATATAAATCAATCACACACACACGCAAAGAAATTTCAGAGTTGATGTAAACAAGGAGTATGATTGGAATGCAAGTGTTGCGATCAGATCCAACCAAAATTTTGCACCAAACACAAATAGCAAACTGGTTGCTCCACTTGGCGTGACAAACTTTCAGCACTTGTGCACTTTAACTACTGATCTTCAACCTTTCTTTCTCAATTTTTCTCAACTCTTTTTTTTTTTACACTTTTCTTTTTAATAGAACTTAACACAACGACCAGAGATAACACTAGCACACTTATGATAGAAAAAAAACAACCAGCAGCTATAGTTTGATAGGATCAAAGTTAACGCGAAGGATGATATAGGCTATAGATTTTTTTTTGTGTGGGGATTTTCATATATATAAAAGAGGCTCAAAGGACACGCAAAGGAAAATGATCAGCAACTAAAACAAAGACTCTAATGGACTGAAACTTAACAAAACTCACTGAAATAACAGATTGAAACAAAGGGCTACAGCAATTTTTTTATAGGCTTTTTGGTGGATAGGACGAAACAAATATATATGTAGCTAAAAGGTAAAGAATCCTACCGTGGTAACGAAGGCTCGATACGGATGATACGACACGGGTCCCGATCTTCACGATGTAGGATGATCACCAAATAACTAGCTTCAAAGAAGCTAAGATAACTTGCTGCAAGCAGCGATAACTAGTGCAACCTGACAAATAAAACTCGAAGCCAACCACCGTCTTTAACCGGCAACCTGAATCGAGGATTCGCCCAACCACACTCTCAAGGAACCAACCAACACAGCCTACAATCAATCGAGAAACCTCGAAGGGAGTAGGAGCACCAATTGGGAGCGGATGAAGCCGCCATGCTTTGTAATCCCGCCAAGGAAATCACAAGAGCAAAGGGTAGAGATCAACTCTCAAAGGTTTGTTAGCACACAATGAACAAAGGGGTTACAGATTTCGTTTATCAAAAGTGTCCTGTTGCTAAGAGGCAATGAGGTATTTATACTAGGAACATCCCTCCTAGATAGGTGTAAACACGAAATGAAAAAGATAAGATAGACTATGTGAAAGGGCCTCCACGAAATGGGCTCTGAGTTGTTCCCGCGTGGCTGTTGGTATTCTGCGCAGTCTTCGGTGTTTTGTCAATAACTCCACCTTGGAAAGTCCAAAAGATGTGCCGTCAGTTGCGTTGGAAAGTTAACTTGGTAAGCTTTCACACCATGTGCAGCATGCACCACGAAATAATGTAGAATGGTACAGTTTTGCATGGGAAGTTGAACGTCTGGCGGTCGTTGACCTTGACCAGTCTTCACTAAAGCTGGTCGGCTATGGAAATTCCAAACAGCTTGGCTCTGGTGGCATTGAAAACTAGACTTAATAAGCTTTCCAAAATGTCCTCATGGACCTCCATAGCCTTTGGAAATCAAGAGTTATGACTGTTTCTTTCGAACTGTTCTGCTGGACTGGTCTGGTTCGAGTGTGGTCCTTCTCTGTAGTCATCTCTTTGTATGTTCCTGTCATCCTTCTTGGTGAACCTAAGCAATAGCAATGTACACGACTTAGGCAGTATATAATTCTCATTGATGTTAAAATGATTCTCACAAAGTAGCGCGTTCACCTCTTGTTGTAGCTTCTTTGCTCGACTACGTGTAATCGGTCCATCAATGACTTGGGCTGGTGTCGATGTAGGTGAGACTTGAGTTGGTGTAGCTTGATTTGGAGGTTGTAACATCTTGCTTGATAGCGTGGTCATATCAATTACCTACTTGATGAATACCATAGTTAAATGATGTTGCTTACTGCTTGGTAATGTTGATGAACATGAGTGCCATAGTTTAATGATAATGTTTTTTATGACGTTGCTTATGTGATGAAGCTTACATGGAAATGTTTACATGACGACGCGTGCTAATATTTACATGATGACGCTTATATGGTGGTGTTTACATGAGAATGCTTTCATGGCAATGTTTAAATGATGGTGTTTACATGCTAGTGGTGTCATGATTGATGGCATTGATGATGGGACAAGGTGAGCGATGAGACTACCTTGCTAATAATGACAATGATGAATCATGATAATGACAATGGACATGTGCATTTGCATCATGGCAAGTACCTTAGTGTTTCTATGATTATGACATGTTGTATGCTTGTGGTTGGTATTGTATTTCTAAGTACCATGTTAATATTTACTAGTTCGTATTCAATCCATTTGTGTTACTTCCATGAATGGAGAGCATGTAATTTCAATGTTCATATGTCATACCATGCATCCATAATACATGTTTCAATCCACGGAGTGGATCATTATATAAGACCCATCAATTCCAAAGATGGGCACGTAAGACCCACCATTCCAATGTGGGCGGTTTGGGACACCCGTCATTTAAACGTTCTTCGTACGGGGCTTGGATCCCCGCATTTTGTTAAATGCGGGCTTAGGTGAACACCGACGGGTGTGTCACCAGCAATACCGGTATTTGCATGTGTGTAGTCCCTTCATTTCGTACAAATCATTCATTCCATTCATTCAAGTGTTCGTTCTGTGCTTATTTCATACACTTAAATGCTGTTGTTCATGATGTGATTGTTTAATCCCTTTGACTACTTATGTTGGTATGTTTGATTTACTATTGCACTTTGCTGAGTCATGGACTCACTCTTGCTGTTGGTTGTGGTTTTAGGTACCCCCTTACAAGAACGGCATGCATGGGAGGGAATAGATTTAAGTCTGGTTGCACCTTGGCACAAACAATTCACGGATGAATAATTTGGATGATGATTTAATATTTGAGAGTACTGCTTAATAGATTATTATGACTTATGCTTGGTATAATTTGTAATAGAGTTGATAGAAGATTATGGATGCCCTTTTGATTATGTTTTAGTTGTTTAGCATATTTTGGATGTCGTTGATGATTAGAGTATTGAATTGATGTTATATAAAATTGTTTGAACCTTTGGTATAGCCATCTATACAAAGGAGGTTCTGTCGAAATTCAGTAAATAGACTTAGTTTGTTTGATACTCTATTATTTTAGTAGTATTCCAGGCTCATGTTGGGCTGGAGTGTTACAGTTGGTATCAGAGCGGGCTTTAGGTCCATGGTAGTTGATATATTAAACAATCTTGCTAGTTTTAAGTCGCCTGGAAGTTTCTTAAGTTTAAGTCACTTGTTGTGACCATTGGATTTGTGTAGAGATTGGTGTGCTACATGATTGGATATTGATCCAATGGATAAAAGAGGTGACCTATGCTTAAGAAAAATTTCAGTTACCTTATGAATAGACAGTCTCAATGTTAAAATTGACACTGTGCACAGTAAGATGGGAATGGGTCAAGCATTGCGTATGCGTTTTCGTTTTGTCGCTTTGAGCATTGCTATTATAAAATAATTATGAATACTTATGTTATGCCCATAGGGTTACTATATGTTATAATGGTAGATGACGAGAGGTTCAGTTCGTGGTTGTAGTGCTGGGTTGCCAGGTTGCACCACCATTCGGGGTATGAGTCTCTTTGGGAAGATTTTTTTGTCTTCCTTGAGCTTGGAATGGTTGTTCTTGTTTAGATGCGGTGGATGAGTCTTCTTGGATTAGTGGTTCTATGCTGTTGAGAGGAGTTCATCGGTCTTTGTTGGTTTTCGTGAAGCAAACCTTTGGTCTCCTGAATGACGAGTTGCTTTGCTGATTGTAAACATAGTTGATTTATGAGAATGTTCTTTTTCATGAAAGTCCTACCTTTCTTGTTGAAAAAAAAAGTGATCCGGTGATTCGTTTGGTATTTTGGATAATGGAAATTATCGTTTACAAACTTCATTGAAGAAAGTTTTGACTCTACTCACTTCTTTTGGAGTAGTGGGAGTGTTGGAGTTTAGAACCTTTCCTTTGAAAATAAAAGATGTCAAAACCTTTTGCAAAGTTTTGTGGTGTTAAGTGAGGAGTTGTAAGTAAAGAGGATAATTGATAATGTTTATGACGTCAAGTTGGGTCTTTGGCATGATGCATGATTAATCTTAACTGATGTCCTCGGTAGCGTAGCCGGTTAATTTATTGCTATCTTGTAATGATTACTTGACGAGATGTGATTTAGAATACATTTATTCCTAATTAGAATCAACAGGATTATAAGGAGAGTGAATTTTAATAAGCAGCAAACTCGTAAACATCTATTTGATGATCTTACATAAACGCTAGATTTACCAAATTCCTGTCATGCTAAAATTGTTGAAACATGTATAATAGACTAGATGGATGATGATGTATCAATTTGTGAAACCTTGTTTTATGAAAATTATGTTAGTAAATCTTTAATCGTGTTTTGAACTCATTTCCGAACATAAGGAGAAATGTTGAATATATGTTTATAAGTGGTTATGTGTTTGCCAATAGAATTAGCATCCTAGTTACACATATGATTAATACAATGATCAAATGGTTGTGAGGGCTGAAGTTGGTGTTGAGCGCACCAACCGTTGGGTAGATGAAATTTGTAGGTGGTCTCTGATAGCGTGCCTTATGAAATTTGCTATTGCATAGTATGATCTTGTTAGAATAAATTTGTTCCAACCTTGTGGCTTGTGTTTCTCTGGGAAAGCTTTAGAGTGGGGTAATAAAGTTTGATGATTCCTGGCACTAATGTGATATCGCTGCTATTAAAATTGTCACAATGTGAGATTGATGTTAATTCTCGCAGTAAATTTGATCACCTATGATGATATTGCTTAAATGAGAATATTTCAAGGTTTGCTTTTCGTGTTATCCCGTAAACGAAAAAAAAAATGTTTCGATTTTTTTACGGCCGAGATTATTTGGATCTCATGTTTTATGTGGTAGTTGAACAGTTCCGAGTAAAATGACATGCTAAAAGATTTTATTAGTTCTTAAGTGGTTCTTGTAGTTTGGTCTTAAGAACTTATCTTGTTCAAGATGGCAGAGAATTGCTGTAGTCAAGGGACTATCTGTAGTGTTAAAGGAAAGATTGTAGTAGGAGTAGTTGCAGATGGGAGTCAAGTTTTGTAACTTGTGGTTATTTGAATCGTGCCTAAACTTTCTGCTCTGTCTGCACAAGAGTTGCCGAGTTCAATCGCAATGTCCTTATCTTATTGGTCGTTATTTGCTATTCCCTTTCTGAGGGATGTGTGTCCTCAACTGTGAACTCAGCTTTCATTTTCCAAGATCATTGTTACCAGATTATTTCTTTTGGTTTCATACTCACTGTGAGGAGCAACATTTTCTGGTGTGTCGGAACTTGTCCTTGTTCGTCTTTTCTTTTGAGAAATGATCAACCCTTTTGTGTTGCAAAGTTTTACAAATTGTAAATTGGCAGCGGTTTGGTGGTGGTTAAGTAATTGTAGTGGTGAGATTTTGCTATCAAGCTATTGGAGTAGTAGTAGAAGGTGAATTGGTCTTGATTTGTATCTCTTGGAGGAAATTTGATTCAAATGATATGATTGTCGCTGAAGTGCAATTGATTGGCATCGCGACCGAGTAGAACCTGTGGTATAGTGTAATTCTAGAACCTTAGTTCATGTTGAAATGTTGGGAAATTATCAGAGGTATGGAAACCTTGATCAATCTTATAGAGTAACGCGATTGGATTGTATTGTGAGATTTTGTGGGTGACTCCTGATGATGTCAATGAGTGATTATGTTGGAGTTGTGGGAATGTTAGAAATTTAATCTGATGGTTTCCCTATCTGTCATAAGAGAAGTTCATTGTGGAGGTCCTGGAGGTTAAATTTGGGCTTTGCATTTTTTTTATGCTAGAACTTTCGTCGCTCAATGATTGTGCGTAGAGAAAATAGAAATATGGAGTATTCCGAGCAGTGGAATGATCATTGATAGAACCCTTCTGATGAAGTACATGAGCGTGTGTACTGAGGATTCTGAGTTGTTAATCGTGAAAATTGGAGATAATGTGATGGCGGGAGAACTATTTCGGGGTGCGTTCTGTCAAATTAGTTTCATTAGTTGAAGGAGTTGTCTAGAGTGTTTTGGTGGGGTCAATAGAGCTTTTCTACAAAGGTGTGGATGATGAGTTTTGGATTGAGCATATTTTTGAGGATGCTAAATTAAGAGATTGGAACTCGCGTAGTACGCGATAAATTCGAATTCCAAGGTTTGAGAGGAACTTTATTCCTAAAAGAGAAACTGAGAAAAAGAATGTTTCCTCGGGTAGTGAAGAGTTTTCTTGATTCTCGTTTGAGCTTTGTGTTGTTGACGAATGTCTTTTACAATTTGAGCTTGGCTTTATGTTGGCACGTGTGGTCCTTAACAGTTCAGAAAGAAGAAAGAAGTATTTGATTTGGTGTTTGAGCGGGTGCTCTTTCGGCTTATGTGGTGTTTATTTGTAAATTGTCTTTTTGGAAAGCGGAAGGGATTTCATGATGAATCTTCGCTTTTGAGTTTGAACCTTGTGGGTGTAATGTTGCCGTTTCTTAGTTGCGATGAGAATCTGTTATTTTCATTTTGGTTCTGGTTACCAAAGAGTTCTTTAAAGCGAATTCTGTTGTGTGTTTTGTACCAAGGGAGAAGTTGTCCCGAGGTACATTGGGTGGGTTTCGGCAGTTGTGGGAATTCAAAAGTTAGCGTATCGCTGGGATCGTCTCGGGTCCAAACGCGATGTATGCAACATGTGGTATGTTCTTGTGCTAAGTGAGTTCTGAGAGATCCGAAGTTTGAGGCTTCGTGGGAGCCACTGACCCTTGAGTTGCACCTTGTGCTTACTCTTGAGAGGTCAAAGCGAGTGCTGAGGCACAAGTCTTTGAAATTTGTCAAGGTGTTTTGTGCGCTTACGCGCGTGAGAGGGGCTACTGGGGAGCTGGAGTCTCGCATGCGCGAGCAATATCCGGGTATGTTCACGTTGGATATGTATTCCCTGTTGTTAAATTTCGGTTGTGGTTGTTCTTTCGCGCAGAGCGGTGAGTAGAATTCGAGGTCGAATTCTGTTTAAGGGGGGTAGAATGTAATATCCCAAAAATTCATTTAAGAGAGAAAAGAGTTTTAGGGCGAAGGATCGAATTAGAATTTGGTTTGATCTTTAGTTCGCGGGGTTTTCTACTGAAAAAAAACAGCGAATCTGGCCGTGGGCCAAAAGCCCACAGCTCCTGGCCCAATTGGGGCAACCGGCCATAGCATTTGGTCGGCACCAAACCCTAGCTTTTGAGGAGCCGCCCCCATCTTTTCCCTTGGCCGCCGCCCAGCAATTCCTGGTCGCCACCTCCCACCCGAGTCGGCCATGCCTCCCATGGCGATTGAAGCCGCTTGCCTCTTCCTGTTCCTCGTCGCGGTGGCCACGGCTCTCCTGGTCGCCTAGCCTCCAAGACGCCCAACGTCGCCACGGCCCCTGCCCCCAGTTCATCTTGCTGCCGCCTCGTGATGTTTGCGCTTTCGCCGGTTTGGCCCGTGTCTATGGCGGCTCGGCTGCTCTCGTGCCTGCGCACCCTCCTTCCTGCATTGGCTGCTGCCGCCCCGCCTGGATCTCACTGCATCTCCACGTCTCCCCCGCCGCACCATTTCCTCAGGCACCTTGCGTGCGCCGCCAAGCCCGCGAGCCCCACCCCCGCTCTTGCCTCCGCCGCGCTGATCCTCGGTGACGTGGCGCGACCTCGCGTTCAGTAGTCGCCACGCGAGCGAAAGGCGACGCCGACGAAGCTCGCCACCGCGTGCGCCTCTTCGAGAGAACACGCCCTCGCCGTCTACATCGCCAACCCCGCCGTGAGGCAGATGCCGTCGCTAAGCGCCACCTCGGCGAGTCTGTGCCTACATCGCCATCGACGCCATTGCTCGCCACGAGATCGGGGTGAGGATGAAGCCGTCGAGTCTCAAGGGAAGTGTTTGGTCATGGAATTTGAGAAGCTTTTTGCTGCCTAGGACATGCAAAGTATCTAACCAGTATTGGAAGAAGACGAGGTCTATTCGTGGCAAGACTTTTGGGTGATTT
This sequence comes from Phyllostachys edulis, assembly GCA_036346405.1. NCBI lineage: Eukaryota > Viridiplantae > Streptophyta > Magnoliopsida > Poales > Poaceae > Phyllostachys > Phyllostachys edulis. The sequence continues at coordinate 31,637,521 of CM070563.1, forward strand.
GGTTGCATATCGTGCTTCTCGGACGGGTCATTTGGAACTCTTAGCAGGGCTTGCTCTATTGCAGAAGCATGGGACTTTGCCTGATTTGCATACTGACCTTGTGGAGGCACCTCATAAGCTTATGAAGGAATCTGCTATCTTCCATCCATCTGCTGAGGCATGTTTCACTGTTGAGGCAAGTGCAAGTATTATTACTGAGTTGTTATATTACCTACTTGATGAATACCATAGTTAAATGATGTTGCTTACTACTTTGTGGGGATTGGTGCTGGCAGTATGCACAACAGGAGGGTCAATTGTTGAGATGAATTTTCGAAAATGTTTTGTTATAATTGGTGTTGGCTACACTGGTTATATCATGCGGGTAAAGTGTACAACCTTTGTAGAGTGTTAATCAATCTATTCGAATAGCCGCATCTGTGATCATGGATATGCTCAGGGATTTCACACAAGGGGTAAATTTTCATAAAACAATTGGGAGGGACAGCTATGTGGTTAAACTCATGTGATTGTGTGAAAGAAATTGATTAGGCTTTGTGAGCTTTGTGAAAATACTTGTTATATTATTATTGGTTAATTGTTTTAAATCACACTTTCAATCTATTATTTGTATTCAAATGCAAGTGTTGCTCTTGCAAAATAACCATAGAAACCATTTTCTTTGAAATAAGCCATCATCTATAATTGCATTCTATGGTACAACTTGTTGAGAACTTAGAGTACTCATTCTTACTGCAATTATTCAGTTGAAGTGGTGGAGTCTTCACCTACTTTCAAGGAGTTTTATGAGGAGGTTGTGCAACATCCCAATTTTTGGGCCTTTTTGAAATTTTCAAAATAAAAATAACCACTTGATTTTTCCTAAATTGTTAAAGCTTAACTTGAAATTTCATAAATTAAAAACAATTTAATGTGAGTAAATCAAACTCCAATTAAATAAAAATTGTTTTATTTGATTTTCTGGTTTTATGTTGGATTTCCTTTTCCAAGACCTTATTGTTATTTCCTTGGAGTTCTCTTTTATTTCTTTTCAGTTTTCCCAAATTTTGGAGTCTTTTTGAAGCTTTAAAAATTAAAATAAACTATTTGAATTTTATTGGATTAATTTAAAGCTTAAATTGAAATTTTAGAATTCTAAACATTTTAAATGTTTAAAATAAACTTCAATTAAATCCAAAATTATTTTATTCGATCTATTCAAGTTCGAAGGAATTTTATGAAAATTTCTTGGATTTTTTGAATTTATTTTATTTTCTTTATTTTCTCTTTTTCTCTGTCTTCCTCTACGTGGTGCTCCCCTCCTCTCACTGGCGCCACCACCGGAGCATCGTCGCCCTCTAGCGCCACCGCCACTCAAGCGCTTCTCTCGCTGTCACCGCCGTTGCCGGCCACCTCTCGCCGCGCCACCACCCCCTTCGGCTTCCTCTCGACGCTGGTGTTCCATTTTGGTACATGCCCCTCGCCGCAGCCACTCCCCTCACTGGCAACGCCTCCATGTCCAAGCTTTTGGAAGCTCTACTCTCCTATCTTCTTCTCCCTTCTATTTCTTTCTTTGAGAGTCTTCCTTGTGGGTCCTCTAGTCTTGCACAGGGCCTCCCTCTCTTCCCCTTGTTCTTTCACTAGCATGTGGGCCATGGATGGCATTCTCCCAATGTTTGCTTTGCTCTGTAAAGAAAGAAAACAGACATCATTTCCAGAGAATATTCCTTCCCTTTTCTTTTTCCTATCATTTCATGTGATTGAAAACTTCCGGACGTTCATTCTCCCTCATATGAACTCCGATTCCTGTCGATTCTTGTTTATAAACTCATCTAAATTCAACCCCTTTCTTTTAGTCCTAATTTGATAATTTTTGGAATTTATTTGGAATTGTTGTATTTATTTGGCTCTTTTCGCACGTATAGATTCCGGCGTTTTCGAAAAATTCCTAGACCCGTCAGCCGAAGCAACTCAAACCATCAACAAAGGCAAGTCGTAGACCTTTGATCATGTCGTACCTATTTTATAAAATTATATTGTTTTATATCAACATGCATTGCTAGTTTGATAATAACTGCTTTCGGGAATAGTTAAAGTTCTATTCGACATTATGCGACCTTGAATGATTGATATTGACATGTATCCTTGGACACCATAGTTGGTTAATTTTTAGTTGGGCATATTTTGTAATATCCCAAATTCAAATTAAAAAGATTTGCGTTCGGGAGAGGGATTTTAATCGAAAATTCAACTTTGGGGGAAATATTCGGGTCATGGGCCTCCAGCCCAGGATTTGGGCATCCTGTTGGCCGGCCCTGTATGGGCCAAAAGTGGGTGGAAGGGCGCCCATGTTGGGCCAACCCAAGCCGCCCCCACCTCCTCCTCTAACCCTAACCCCCAAGCCGCCCTCCCTTTCTGAATGTTCAAATTCGGCCCTAATAAAGAATAAGGTCTTTGTTCATAGCATCACTGTTCATTTTGGCAAATTAGGCAACATGTTACAATTTATTTTTCCCAAATTTCTAATTACAAACTCCAGCTTGATCAAAACTTCAAAAAGGAATACCACTCAATGTTGGTATTAAGACTGGGGGATATTTTATTTGAAAGCCGTATGAATTATTATGGCCAAAAATAATTTTTGTTGAATTTTTAGAAATTAATTGATTTTTAGAAAAATAATTGTCTTTAAATAAAACCTATTCGGTCTAAATGAATTATTTATGTGGTTATAAAGAAGAAACAATGGTTTAAAAATTTAGTTGGGGAATATATCATCCCAGTAGCAATTCTGCAAAATTTCCTAATTTTACAAATTTATTTGATATTTTTAAAGGACCGGTCAAACCTTTTGAAAGTCTAAACTGGGTTGGTCAACCCTCTCGGCCTAAACCCAACCTGGCACTGTAGCGACCGGAGCTGGGTTCGAACCATGCAACTGGACCTCCCCGACACGTTCCGCGCGCGTCCTCAACTTCCCGTGAGCGATCGCCGTCTATTTTCTCACGAACGGGCCAGATGTAATGGGCCGTTCGGACCGCTCCAATCCACCCTCCCATTTTGACCGTTGGATCAAAAACGTGCGGCGCGCGATCCCCAGGCAAAGCCATCCTTAAATAGCAGAAATTGAAAAGCGCGTGGGCCGTTGAATCCTCAACGTGCGGGCCAGATCTAATGGGTTGTTCGGACCATCCTAACGCCCATGTGATCTCCACCGTTGGATCATAATCCTACGGCATCACATCTTATCTCAATCTTTAAAATCCTCTTCAAATTCGGCCATCGTTGGATCTGCAATGGACCGCTCTGATCTACTGTGCCGTTCGGACCGCCCGGACCTCCCGTCAATCCTGACCGCTGAATCTAAATCCAACGGTGACTTCCTTTTGGGCCGAAGCTCACCAGTGCGCCTGAGATCTTGGGCCGTTGAAGTTTGATCGGACGGCTCTTCTAAGCTGTGACGTTCGGACCACTCCGGACCCCCCCTCGATCTTAGCCGTCCATTGGAAATCGCACGGCCCATGTTGCTTGGTACCGGTTCAGTGTGTTTTGGCCACCGCATCACAGCCGCTCAGTTAGAATCGGACGGCTGTTGTTCTTTGGAGCTCGCTGTGGACTGGACGTGGCTGAGAATGCCTCTGGGACCCATTTGTCAACGACGGTTGTTCCTCCTTTGCTTGCTGTGCGCCGTTGTAGCCATTCTCGCCGGAGTGGTGGTGGTGCATAGTGAAAATAAGGATATTTCTCTTGATGTTTATCCTTAGATGCCACCTCATTAGCTCTGGATTTTTCTCAGTTGCTCTAGTGGCTCCAACACTATATAAACCCTAGCTTTCTACTCTCTGCCATTGTTGACCAAGAAGAGCTCCATTCGTTGTCTCCCTTCCCAGTGAAGCCTTCTTGTTCTCACCCTTGTTCAACTTTGGAGCATGCCTAAATCTCATGCTAATATGGTTTTGGGCATCTCTTGTAGGGTTGGACTTAGAGTTTCTTCTCTGTTGACTTGAGCCAGTAGAACACCACTTGGGTGCAACCTCATCCTGGTAAGTTAGGCTCCATCCTTTCCCTATCAAGAACGTGCCTATTGGTCTTTAGAGCTTAAATTCCATTACTTTCATTTTGTCAGCCCAAAGAAAAGGACTTGGATCTTTACTGTTGACCAAGAACTTGCCTTTTCTTCTCCAACCCTAGATGGTAAGTTTAGACCTTCCTTCCTGTTAGTTTAAGCTCTCTAAGGACATCACTAACTCTCATGCATCACTCACTTGCTCATGTGATGTTCCAAACTTCTTTAAACTGAAAAGTTGTTGATATACCTTTTCGGTCTTTCATATCGTTTTCAAAACTCAAGGTCTCTCTTACCAGTGTATTAGCTAATTTAGGTCCTAGGGAAAACCTAGCAGCACCCGTGATCTTTCTTCAAGGTCTTAAAGTCACCAGTTCCTTTGTTGTTGCAATCCCCTCTCTGTTAGTTTTTGTCGGTTAAAACCGACAAATAGTTAATCTTCTGTTTCTTTCTCCAAACTGGACGGTTAGGGTTAGCATTAATGGGTTGTGGTATTAAATACTTCCCAGACAGCTCTAACTCCCATTTAAGGTCTTCGCTTTGTGTATTTCTTCTAGATAGCCAAAATCTAGAAAGGAATTCCTTGCTGTTTTTGATCAAACCGACAAAAGTTCACTTTTTCTTTTCTTTCCTTGAACCGAGTACTTAAGAATTAGCAATAATAGGTAGTGGTATTAAGTACCTCCCCTGATAGCTTTAACTCCACCTTAAAGTCCTGGTATTGTGTAGTTTTCCAGGCCAACCGAGATGAGTAAGAGGACTCTTGCTGTTTTTGGTTGTTGTCCAAACCGACAACACAGGCAGCAAAGAGTCCAAAGTCTTAAATTGCCATTAATATCACTAAATGATTAGTTAGGGCACAGCACTAGCTTTAATACACTTAGCTACCGTGCATTATTTCATTTATATGGGGTTGAGCTAGATAATTAAATTAATTGTAAGTCATCTGTTCGGTTTCAAAATTTGTAATCAGTAGCTATAAGCTAAACTTAAATCTGGGTAATAAGTGTCATTAGATGGTAAATATGGGTTATTATATCTAATAAGTTAGATATAGCTTAAGCATATTATTAACCATGCATTACCATCTTGATCATACATTCTTTTTCATTATTTTGTCCTCTGTCGGTTCTTGTGTTTATTGGTTCTTTACGGTTTTGAATCTTTGGTTCTTCTCGAGATTGTTGAGTCTTTTGTTGAGCCACAAGAACACGAGCAAGAGGTTATATATTACTACCAAGGCAAGCAACCTCTCTGCACCATATTGATCCTACTCTTTTGAGCTGTAGAATTACAAAATACAAGTGATAACTGTTGCATGCTAATTCCTTAAAAATTTACTTATGACATGTGTAGTATCTAGTTACGACCTATAACTTGTGGCTTATCTTAAATGTGATCATACACTCAACCTAAGGTAGTTTGTGGTATTATAATAATTGGTTTTTAACTTTTGCTTAGGCATGCAGTCCATAGAACGGTAGTGTTTGGCAAGCTTATCTTGTCAAACCTAGGAACAACAAATAAATTTTATTTATTTTGATTCTTTGTTCAGTTTATTTTAAACCTGAAATGACTCTAAATCTTGTTGTTAAACTTGTTTCAAATCTGGACAAGTGGATGCTAGTGATGGTGCCTTTGTGCACGAGAATTGGGAAATGTGGGCGTCTTATGCAGGTTGATTAAGACCTAACTCGACAAATTCAGTTCAAGCCCCAGCGCACTTCCACACGCGGTGTATGGGCCTTTGTTTGGTTAAGTAAAGGGTTAATGCTATTGAGTTGGAAACAGAGAGTAAGGACATGTGTATTGATTTCATATGGCATAGATGCTTAAGTCTTGGGCCGTGTCATATGCCATGTGGAGTTTATATCGATATCGGATGTTCTTAGAAGGGTGAGGCGTAGATGTGTTCCATCGCATGTACGCACCTTGAGGCCCCGATTGCGGTCTAATATGTGTGGCTAACACGAGTTTGCATTTAATTGATTGGGTCACATTCGGCACAACATGTGGGCCCGGTTGAGCGAGATGCTATCGATCGTTGTTTAAGCGGGATCGGTCCCACATGGGTCGTCTAACTCAATAGTGTCAACTTGTTGAAAAATACTAAATCTTAGTCTCTCGGTAAGCACACCAAAGGTAGTGTGCTATTATTAGGAGGCTTCACGGGCTAACTAAGCCGTGTGGGTAAAGATGTACACCCTGCGAGGTTAAAAACTATTCGAATAGCCGTGTCCACGGTTATGGGCGATACTTGAATTGGTGTCACTGTATAGATTTTGTTCTAAGTTTGGTTTGGGAATTATTTGGCATAATGGTTGTCATGCACGCTTAATTGTGAGCTATGACTTACTATTGCTCTTGTTTATGTTTATGATTCCAATTACTCCTTTGTTTTGGTCCAAACTGGTTTATTAAACTTGCCTTGTCAAAACTTAGCAACTGTAGGTTAAGATGTATCGCTTTTTGCAAATTGAGCCATTATAATCCTTCTATTGTTGGCCTTATGCATGTAAAATTTCTATTGCTTTGTATAGGGTCTATCAAACACTTTCTTTTATTAGTTTGTGTAAGTCTTGCTGAGTACCTTCCGTACTCAAGGTTTATGACCTCTTGTTCCAGGTGAGGATGGCTATTTGTATGAGATGCCCGTTAGCGTCGATCTGGGTGACGCTAACGAGTAATGCTAGTTCTAGTCTCCACGCAATAGCCTCATGGATGGGGCCATTGGTGGTTTTGGTTGTTTCTTTTTGCTTCATTGTTGAAATTTTTGTGATGACCAAAGTCATCATTCTTATCGTAACAAATTCGATTCTTTGTAGCAATCGAACCCAAACTTGTGTCTGTAATGTATAATTATGTGAATGTATGACTTGTATGTGGATGGTGCCATGTTGTTTAAGGATGTATGCTAATAGTCACTAATCACAGGAACTATTGCATGACATATATCCGGAACTGAATGTTGGAATTGTTACTTGTTATCATTATGCTTCTAGTATGATTTTTAATAAAGGAATTGCCTTTGCTCCTTAATTAAGAATTATGCTACGATATAATTTTAATTCGCACATTCAATATTTGAGGGTCTTACAGCGTTGGTATCAGAGCATACGTTTGCCTGTAGGTTAGAATTAGCATGGTCGTTATCCTTAGTGCGTCTCTGTGACCTTATTTTAACATAATTAATTTTTAAAGATCTAAGTATGCTCTCTTTTACTTCTTATCTTCCTTAGTATCAATTCTTATCTAACTTTCGTTGTTTTTCCAAGACCGGTTTCTTACTTACCTTACCTTTTGTCTCAGAGATGAGTGGTCGGTATTTGATTAAGGAGACTCGAGCGAAGTTGTGGGCGGGTTTCGCCCCGCTTGAGATATGATGTGGCGGGCCAATTTCACTTATCAGCCAGAGTATGCCATATATCGTCGAGACCGAGGCCCTGGTATGGAAGAGTACCAAGCTATCATTAATGTGATCGCCAGACAGGTGGTGGGTAGTGTTCCATACTGCATCCATGTGCGTGCCACCTCTGAAGCTATGGCTGTTCAGGAAGCTGCACGCAGGATGATGAGTCTCCTTCGTCATGATTTGACGGAGCTGTCTCAGCCACCCTATGTGCACTTCCTGAAACAAGGCCCTAGAGCGGATGGGAGTACGTTCGATGAGATTCAGTTTGGAGAAGACCCATACGTACGCGAGTTAGCGAGGTTGGTCCGTATCATGGACCAAGTCCATCACTGTCTCGTGTATGAGTTATGGGAAACCCGCCGTCGTCTGCACGAGGCACAGGAGTATTTGAGGCTTGGTGTTGCCACAAACCGCGTTCCTCGTAACGTGCTCTATGGCAACAATGAGACCCCTCCAGCTGCCACTACACCGCAGGGTTTCCGTCTTCCAGAAGTGCCTGGGCTAGTTCCTATCCTTGGGCAATGTCGTCAAGCCCAGATGTCCGCCGGTTTTCCTCGCACCCAGCGACCTACACATTCTGAGGGACATCATTTGCTGTTGGGCTCTCCTACCCGTCTCATCAGCCCTAGGGATCCCATAGATACGGGTTCACCTGAAGCTCATATGTTAAATGAGTTTCCGGTGAATTTTAACCGTAATGATTACACTTAGGGGCTGAATGATGGGTTCGGCATGAGCTGTGTAATAGGCTAGCAGTTGTCCATTACGTATTGTGTAATAGAATAGCCTATGTTTTGTAAAAATTCTGGTTGCCGACTTGTGCATTTTGGACTTGATGTGTGGTCAGCCGATATACAATAAAGTGGAGGCTGTACCTTTTGTTGTACCGTGTGCTATTGTTTTTGGTGTTATTTGGCTACATGTCATAGCATGGTGCATAATTAAGTTTAGTATTTCTTCCTTTGCTATCTCATAATCTTGTATGTGTTCGCTCGAGTATATCCTTGTGATTTTGTTAACCATTATATGGCAACAGGATGACAGGACCCACCACTCGTTCGCGAACACAACAAGAGGAGAGGTTCTCCACCCCTGTTCCCTATACTCAGGGGGAACAGGCTGACCCTTCCGGATCTCATGGTCCGCAAGGTGGTCGTCAGGAAGAGGAGCTTCCTCCACCACCTACTATGGCGGATGTGCTCATGCAAATTGAGCGCAACCGCATGGACCAGACGCGCATATTGGAGCAAATTGCGCGCAATACTTCTTCCACCACCCCACCAGCTGGTCGAGCAGGAGTTCAGCATGGGCAGGGAAGTCTTGCTGACTTTCAGCGGACTAACCCGCCAGTGTTCTCCAGCTCCCAGGATCCAATGGAAGCAGAGGATTGGCTTCGGGAAATTGAAAAGAAGCTGTCCATTGCCCAGTGTTCTGAAAGGGAGAAAGTCCTGTATGCTAGCTACCAGCTGACTGGGCCGGCTAGCAATTGGTGGGATAATTATCTGGCCATTCAGCCCACAGGACATACCCCTACTTGGCTTGAGTTCATGGAGGCCTTTCGCGAGGCCCATATTCCTGAAGGAGTGATGATGCTCAAGCAGCAAGAATTTCTCGCTCTCAAGCAAGGGCGAAAGTCAGTGACAGAGTATCTTCATGAGTTCAATTTCCTTGCTCGGTATGCCCCTGACGATGTTTCGACTGACACTCGTCGTCGGAACCGTTTTATGAATGGTCTATCCGAAGAGCTGCAGTTGGCTTTGGCGAAGACAAGATTTGAAATTTTCAACATCTTGTGGACAAAGCCATCATTGTCAAACTAAAGCAAGGCTTTAGAGGAGTCACAGGCGGCAAAAGATTACCCACTTTGCATCTAGTAGCGTTCGATGAAGACCGCGTCATGGCGACCTCGATCTTTAAACCGCCGACTCAATTCCACCTAGGGCGCCAGTGTTTGCATTTCGTCCACCTCCTCCCAACGGGCAGTCCGACCTAGTGGAAACATGCCACCTACTACTATCAATGTCAGGCCGGGTGTGATTTGCTACCATTGTGGACGCCCGGGACATTTTGCAAACCAATGCTTTGCTAAGGCACGTGGGTTGCCACTGCTCACCTTCTCCAATTGCTTTGTGCGCGCACCATCTCCAAAGGCGGTTGTCAAGCTCGATCCAGATTCGATCATGTCGTGTAAATCAACTAACTGCTGAAGAAGCGGCCGAGGCACCTGAGGTTATCCTTGGTATGCTCCTAGTTAATTTCAGTTCAGCTACTGTTTTATTTGACTCTGGAGCATCCCATTCTTTGTTAGTAGGCGCTTGCTACTCAACATCAGCTAGTTATGCATCATCTTTATCCACCCCATGTTATTCACTCACCAGTGCATCTTCATGACCGATCAAATCTGCCTTAATGTCAATATCATTATTGAAGGGTAGATTTTTAGGCGACCTGATTGTGATAAACTCCAAGGGGATAGATGTCATTTTGGGAATGGATTGGTTGTCTAAGAATTTCGGCCAAATTAATTGTGCTCAACGGACTATATCCGTTACTAATAAAAACGGCATTTCAGTCGTCTTTTAATCTAGAACAGTTTATTCTCATCTTGGTGCATTACAAATTGATGCCGCCCCTACCTTGGAGTCAGTACCGGTAGTATGCGAATATCCGGACGTCTTTCCCGAAGACCTTCCCGGTATGCCACCAGATCGGGAAGTGGAGTTCGTGATCGAACTAGTTCCTGGTACTGCTCCTATATCAAGAAGACCTTATCGTATGCCTTCTAATGAGCTATTTGAATTGAAGAAACAGCTTGGAGAATTACTTGACAAGGGATTTATTCGACCGAGTTCCTCACCTTGGGGATGCCCGGCCATCTTTGTCAAAAAGAAAGACAAGACTTTACGGATGTGTGTGGATTACCGTCCGTTAAATGAAGTCACTATCAAAAATAAGTATCCTTTGCCCCCGAATTGATGATCTATTTGACCAGTTGACTGGAGCCCGGGTCTTTTCTAAAATTGATTTACGATTGGGCTATCATCAGATCAAGGTTAGAGTTGAGGACATTCCTAAAATAATATTTTCTACTCGTTACGGATTGTATGAGTATACGGTTATGTCCTTTGGTCTAACAAATGCTCCTGCTTATTTCATGAATCTTATGAATTCAGTATTCATGGATTTCTTGGATAAGTTTGTTGTTGTGTTCATTGACGACATTCTTATCTACTCCAAGTCTGCCGAAGAGCATGAACAGCATCTGAGATTTGTGCTGGATACACTTCGCAAACATCAGCAGTATGCTAAATTTAGCAAGTGTGCTTTCTGGCTCAAGCAAGTTGCATTCTTGGGACATGTTTTATCCGAAGGAGGTATTACTGTTGATCCCAGCAAGGTACAAGATGTACTAGACTGGAAGCAGCCTCAGAATGTTCCTGAAGTTCGAAGTTTCTTTGGACTCGCGGGGTATTACCGTAGGTTCATTGAAAACTTCTCCAAAATTTCTAGGCCCCTGACTCAGCTTTTAAGGAAGGAGAACAAATTCTTTTGGTCAGCCGAGTGTGAAAACAGTTTTCAGCTCTTGAGAAGGCTCCTGACCGAAGCTCCTGTTCTCACTCTTCCAGATATTCATAAGGCTTTTGATATCTATTGTGATGCATCTCACCATGGACTTGGCTGTGTGCTTATGCAAGAGGGCCGAGTTGTGGCATATGCATCCAGGCAATTGCGACCTCATGAAGTAAATTATCCTACTCATGATTTGGAGTTGGCAGCAGTAGTCCATGCATTAAAGATTTGGCGACATTACCTTCTTGGTAATCGTTGTGAAATCTATACGGATCATAAGAGCCTGAAATATATATTCACTCAAGTTGATCTGAATATGAGACAAAGAAGATGGCTTGAATTGATCAAGGACTACGATATGGGTATTCATTACCATCCTGGCAAAGCCAATGTTGTGGCTGATGCTTTAAGCAGAAAGTCACAATGCAATTGTTTATCGACTGTATCTCGGACTAAGAGCTTATGTGCTGATTTTCAGCGCTTAAGTCTCGAAATGGTAGCAAATAGATTTCTTGCTGCCTTGGAAGTGAAGCCAACACTCGAAGATCAGATTCTGGAGGCCCAGAAAACCGATGCTGAGGTAGCGGAAATCAAAGAAAATTTGAAGGCGGGTAAAACCAATGAATTTTCTGAAGATGCCCGTGGTACCCTTCGATATCGCAATCGTTTAGTAGTACCCTCAGATCCACAGCTGAGAGAGCTGATCCTTAAAGAGGCTCATAATTCCAAGTTTTCATTGCATCCTGGAAGCACTAAGATGTACCAGGATTTAAAGAAGATATTTTGGTGGAGCAAGATGAAAAGATAAATTGCTCAGTATGTTGCTGAATGCGACATTTGTCAAAGGGTTAAAGCCGAGCACTTGAAACCTACTGGTACCCTTCAGCCTTTACCTATTCCACAATGGAAATGGGAAGAAGTCGGTATGGATTTTGTTACTGGACTTCCAAAAACTCAGAATGGATTTGATGCCATCTGGGTGATAATTGATCGTCTGACAAAAGTGGCTCATTTCATCCCTGTCAGAACCACTTTCAATGGCAGGCAATTGGCAGAGCTATATATTGCCAAGATTGTTTGTCTCCACGGTGTTCCGAAAGTCATTGTTTCAGACCGTGGATCTCAGTTCACTTCCCATTTTTGGGATTGCCTTCATCAAGCAATGGGAACTGAACTCTCCTTCAGCACTACTTATCATCCTCAAACCAGTGGTCAAACTGAAAGGGTGAATCAGGTGATGGAGGATCTTCTTAGGGCCTATGTGCTATCATATGGCAAGAATTGGGAAAAATCTTTGCCGTATGTGGAGTTTTCCTACAATAACAGCTATCAAGCAAGTATTCAAATGTCACCTTTTGAAGCCTTGTATGGAAGAGCTTGTAGGACTCCATTGAATTGGTCGGAGTCTGGTGAAAGGCCATTCTTTGGTCCAGACTTGGTGATGGAAGCTGAAGAGCAAGTTCGTCTGATTCGAGACCGCTTGAAAACTACCCAGTCTCGTCAGAAGAGCTCTGCTGATCATCGACGTCGTGAGCTAAGCTTTGAGATAGATGATTACGTCTATCTTAAAGTGTCACCAATGAAAGGCACTCATCGCTTTCAAATAAAAGGGAAGCTAGCACCTCGTTATATCGGACCTTTCTGAATTATTGCGAAACGAGGGGCTGTGGCATATCAATTGGAACTTCCCAACACTCTTTCGGCAGTTCATGATACCTTTCATGTTTCTCAATTAAAGAAATGCCTTCGTGTTCCAACCGAGGCTGCTACTCATGAGAATCTTGATCTTCAACCGGATCTTTCCTATCAAGAACGACCCGTGCGTATCCTCGACGAAACGGAACGTAGGACAAGAAATCGCACTGTCAAGTTCTTGAAAATTCAGTGGGCTAATCATTCAGAGGATGAAGCCACATGGGAGCGCGAAGATCTAATGAGGATTGAGCACCCCCACCTTTTTGCTGTTTAAAAATAGCCTTTGAATCAAGAAAGGCAAGGTTAAACAAAGCAATGTAAAAGAAGATGTAATAACATCATTATGTTGTTATGTAAAATCCTTCTTTTCTATCTTTGAAAGAAATAAAGACAACTGATGTTATGTTTCTAAAAGCATCATTTCACTTCCTCATTGTCCAACTTCGATTCACGGAAATCTCGGACGAGATTTTCTTAAGGAGGTAGGTTTGTAACGACCTCAAATTTCTAATAAACAGTAATAAGGTCTTGTTCATAGCATCACTGCTCATTTTGGCAAATTAGGCAACATGTTACAATTTATTTTTCCCAAATTTCTAATTACAAACTCCACTTGATCAAAACTTCAAAAGGAATACCACTCAATGTTGGTATTAAGACTGGGGGATATTTTATTTGAAAGCCGTATGAATTATTATGGCCAAAAATAATTTTTGTTGAATTTTTAGAAATTAATTGATTTTCAAAAAAATAATTGTCTTTAAATAAAACCTATTCGGTCTAAATGAATTATTTATGTGGTCATAAAGAAGAAACAGTGGTTTAAAAATTTATTTGGGGAATATATCATCCCAGTAGCAATTCTGCAAAATTTCCTAATTTTACAAATTTATTTGATATTTTTGAAGGCCCGGTCAAACCTTTTGAAAGTCTAAACTGGGTTGGTCAACCCTCTCGGCCTAAATCCAACCTGGCACTGTAGCGACCGGAGCTGGGTTCGAACCATGCAACTGGACCTCCCCGACACGTTCCGCTTGCGTCCTCAACCTCCCGTGAGCGATCGCCGTCTATTTTCTCATGAACGGGCCAGATGTAATGGGCCGTTCGGACCGTTCCAATCCACCCTCCCATTTTGACCGTTGGATCAAAAACGTGCAGCGCGCGATCCCCAGGCAAAGCCATCCTTAAATAGCAGAAATTGAAAAGCGCGTGGGCCGTTGGATCCTCAACATGCGGGCCAGATCTAATGGGTTGTTTGGACCATCCTAACGCCCATGTGATCTCCACCGTTGGATCATAATCCTACGGCATCACATCTTATCTCAATCTTTAAAATCCTCTTCAAATTCGGCCATCGTTGGATCTGCAATGGACCGCTCTGATCTACTGTGCCGTTCGGACCGCCCGGACCTCCCGTCAATCCTGACCGTTGAATCTAAATCCAACGGTGACTTCCTTTTGGGCCGATGCTCACCAGTGCGCCTGAGATCTTGGGCCGTTGAAGTTTGATCGGACGGCTCTTATAAGCGGTGACATTTGGGCCACTCCGGACCCCCCCTCGATCTTAGCCGTCCATTGGAAATCGCACGGCCCATGTTGCTTGGTACCGGTTCAGTGTGTTTTATTATCGCATCACAACCCTTCGATTAGAATCGGACGGTTGTTGTTCTTGGAGCTCGTTGGGGTCGGACGTGGTGAGACGCCTCTGGGACCCATTTGTCGTGACGGTTGTTCCTCCTTTGCTTGCTGTGCGCCGTTGTAGCCATTCTCGCCGGAGTGGTGGTGGTGCACAGTGAAAATAAGGATATTTCTCTTGATGTTTATCCTTAGATGCCACCTCATTAGCTCTGGATTGTTCTCGGTTGCTCTAGTGGCTCCAACACTATATAAACCCTAGCTTTCTACTCTCGCCATTGTTGACCAAGAAGAGCTCCATTCATTGTCTCCTTCCCAAAGAAGCCTTCTTGTTCTCACCCTTGTTCAACTTTGGAGCATGCCTAAATCTCATGCTAATATGGTTTTGGGCATCTCTTGTAGGGTTGGACTTAGAGTTTCTTCTCTGTTGACTTGAGCCAGTAGAACACCACTTGGGTGCAACCTCATCCTGGTAAGTTAGGCTCCATCCTTTCCCTATCAAGAACGTGCCTATTGGTCTTTAGAGCTTAAATTCCATTACTTTCATTTTGTCAGCCCAAAGAAAAGGACTTGGATCTTTACTGTTGACCAAGACATTGCCTTTTCTTGTCCAACCCTAGCTGGTAAGTTTAGACCTTGCTTCCTGTTAGTTTAAGCTCTCTAAGGACATCACTAACTCTCATGCATCACTCACTTGCTCATGTGATGTTCCAAACTTCTTTAAACTGAAAAGTTGTTGTTATACCTTTTCGGTCTTTCATATCGTTTTCAAAACTCAAGGTTTCTCTTACCAGTGTATTAGCTTATTTAGGTCCTAGGGAAAACCTAGCAGCACCCGTGATCTTTCTTCAAGGTCTTAAAGTCACCAGTTCCTTTGTTGTTGCAATCCCCTCTCTGTTAGTTTTTGTCGGTTAAAACCGACAAATAGTTAATCTTCTGTTTCTTTCTCCAAACTGGATGGTTAGGGTTAGCATTAATGGGTTGTGGTATTAAATACTTCCCAGACAGCTCTAACTCCCATTTAAGGTCTTCGCTTTGTGTATTTCTTCTAGATAGCCAAAATCTGGAAAGGAATTCCTTGCTGTTTTTGATCAAACCGACAAAAGTTCACTTTTTCTTTTCTTTCCTTGAACCGAGTACTTAAGAATTAGCAATAATAGGTAGTGGTATTAAGTACCTCCCCTGATAGCTTTAACTCCACCTTAAAGTCCTGGTATTGTGTAGTTTTCCAGGCCAACCGAGATGAGTAAGAGGACTCTTGCTGTTTTTGGTTGTTGTCCAAACCGACAACACAGCAAAGAAAGAGTCCAAAGTCTTAAATTGCCATTAATATCACTAAATGATTAGTTAGGGCACAGCACTAGCTTTAATACACTTAGCTACCGTGCAAGATTTCATTTATATGGGGTTGAGCTAGATAATTAAATTAATTGTAAGTCATCTGTTCGGCTTCAAAATTTGTAACTGTAGCTATAAGCTAAACTTAAATCTGGGTAATAAGTGTCATTAGATGGTAAATATGGGTTATTATATCTAATAAGTTAGATATAGCTTAAGCATATTATTAACCATGCATTACCATCTTGATCATACATTCTTTTTCATTATTTTGTCCTCTGTCAGTTCTTGTGTTTATTGGTTCTTTCTGGTTTTAGATACTGGTTCTTCTGAGATTGTTGAGTCTTTTGTTGAGCCACAAGAACCTGAGCAAGAGGTTATATATTACTACCAAGGCAAGCTACCTCTCTGCACCATATTGATCCTACTCTTTTGAACTGTAGAATTACAAAATACAGTGATAACTGTTGCATGCTAATTCCTTAAAAATTTACTTATGACATGTGTAGTATCTAGTTACGACCTATAACTTGTGGCTTACCTTAAATGTGATCATACACTCAACCTAAGGTAGTTTGTGGTATTATAATAATTGGTTTTTAACTTTTGCTTAGCCATGCAGTCCATAGAACGGTAGTGTTTGGCAAGCTTATCTTGTCAAACCTAGGAACAACAAATAAATTTTATTTATTTTGATTCTTTGTTCAGTTTATTTTAAACCTGAAATGACTCTAAATCTTGTTGTTAAACTTGTTTCAAATCTGGACAAGTGGATGCTAGTGATGGTGCCTTTGTGCACGAGAATTGGGAAATGTGGACGTCTTGTCTGGGTTGATTAAGACTGAACTCTGACAGCCCAGTTCAAGCCCCAACGTACTTCCACACGCGGTGTATGGGCACTATTTGGTTAAGTAAAGGGTTAATGCTATTGAGTTGGAAACAGGAGAGTAAGGACATGTGTATTGATTTCATATGGCATAGATGCTTAAGTCTTCGGGCCGTGTCATATGCCATGTGGAGTTTATATCGATATCGATGTTCTTAGAAGGGTGAGGGCGAGATGTGTTCCATCGCATGTACGCACCTTCAGGCCCCGATCGCGGTCTAATATGTGTGGCTAACACGAGTTTGCATTTAATTGATTGGGTCGGCATTCCCGGCACAACATGTGGGCCCCGGTTGAGCAGATGCTATCAGTCGTTGTTTAAGCGGGATCAGTCCCACATGGGTCGTCCAACTCAATAGTGTCAACTTGTTGAAAAATACTAAATCTTAGTCTCCCCGGCCGGCACACCAAAGGCAGTGTGCTATTATTCCGGAGGCTTACGGGCTAACTAAGCCGTGTGGGTAAAGATGTACACCCCTGCAGGGTTAAAAACTATTCGAATAGCCGTGTCCACGGTTATGGACGATACTTGAATTGGTGTCACCTGTATAGATTTTGTTCTAAGTTTGGTTTGGGAATTATTTCGGCATAATGGTTGTCATGCACGGTTAATTGTGAGCTATGACTTACTATTGCTACTGTTTATGTTTATGATTCCAATTACTCACTGTTTTGGTCCAAACTGGTTTATTAAACTTGCCTTGTCAAAACTTAGCAACTGTAGGTTAAGATGTATCGCTTTCTGCAAATTGAGCCATTATAATCCTTCTATTGTTGGCCTTATGCATGTAAAATTTCTATTCCTTTGTATAGGGTCTATCAAACACTTTCTTTTATTAGTTTGTGTAAGTCTTGCTGAGTACCTTCCGTACTCAAGGTTTATGACCTCTTGTTGCAGGTGAGGATGGCTATTTGTATGAGATGCCCGTTAGCGCCGATCTGGGTGACGCTAACGAGTAATGCTAGTTCTAGTCTCCATGCAATAGCCTGCGGGATGGGGCCATTGGTGGTTTTGGTTGTTTCTTTTGCTTCATTGTTGAAATTTTGTGATGACCAAAGTCATCTGTTATCGTAGCAAATTCGTTCTTCAGAGCAATCGAACCCAAACTTGTAATCAGAATGTATAATTATGTGAATGTATGACTTGTATGTGGATGGTGCCATGTTGTTTAAGGATGTATGCGCAATAGTCACTAATCCTGGGAACTATTGCATGACATATATCCGGGAACCTGAATGTTGGAATTGTTACTTGTTATCATTATGCTTCTAGTATGATTTTTAATAAAGGAATTGCACTATTCCTTAATTAAGAATTATGCTACCAGTATAATTTTAATTCGGCACATTCCAATATTTGAGGGTCTTACACTTTCCCACTTCAAGCCACCACAAACCTCTCCCCCTTGGCCGCCGCCCCCTGGCTCCTCCCCCTTGGCTGCCACCCCTCCTGCCCATCTCCCGCCATTGGCGCCTCCACCTCCACCTCCTACATTGCTGCCACCTTGGAGGGGACCTGCTGCTGGCCGGCCACAAGGAGGAGAAGAGAAGGGAGAAAAAGGGGAGAAAGGAGGAGAAAGGAGGAGAAGAGAGGAGAAGAGAAGGGATCTTCTTCGTGGGAAATGTTCAGCATCTTCCTAAGGTTCTTCAAGGGTAACGGATGTCATTCTTCATTGTTTGATTAGTAGTAGATGCGAATTCGATTAGAATTAATTGGATCGAATTCTTTCTATTGTAGTTCAGTTCTGTCTAGTAGATTGCGTGGTCAATATCGGGTTCTTAGAGGCCTAATTGGAGTCTTATCTTTCCGTAGCCGCTAAGAACACCTAATTCCGACATACGGATCAAAATTTATGATAGTTTCATTCCTGCTGTTCAGAATTCTGACGTGATTGATCTATCAAGTTGTCTTTTAAATTATGATTAAGTTAATGGTAGATTCAGGGTTTTCACCTAACTAAGTTATAGTATAAAATTTTATAAACTTTTCAGAATGATAAAGAACGCCCTAATCAGAGTTGTAGATCAAAAGTTGTGATCTGTTCTTTACTGCTGTCCGTTTCGTCTAGACAGAATCTGTCTTGTACTTTCATCTGCCTGTTAGCATTTCATTTTGGCCGAATTGGGATATCTCGCCAACTAGGATTTTGTAGATATGTTCGTTAAGTTTTCGTAGGATCTGGGCTCACCTCGTTCTGAATCCCAGATCAATAGTTATGAGTTATTCCATGCTGCTGTCCAGATGCGTTTTTGTGATGGTGTTGTCTGTTTTCAGAATAGGTCTAGTGGTTAATTCTTGGGTTGTCGGGAAGGTGTTGTAGAACATTGTTGGTAGTGTCCTGTACAATGTTGTTCTTAATTCGAGTACTTACTTGTGTAGGCGGAGAGGCTTCGGGTTTAGGGGCACCTTCGTTGCCTACTAACGCGTCACAACGCAGAAGGCAAGTACTTTAATGTTCTTAAGATTTGTGAATGCTGAATGCTTAATGTTCGTACTGTGTTTTTCAATGATCCATGAGAAGATTAAATGTGTATGTTCCTTTCATATGTGTTATTTCTATGTTTAGAGATGATGTCTTTCATAATTCATAGTTCATTACATGCATCCATTGTCATGTTCCGTCCACAGGCGTGGATTATAAAGACCCATCAATTCCTGTATAGGCACGTAAGACCCACCATTCTAATGTGGACAGATTTGGACACCCGTATGAAACGTTCTTCATACGGGATTTGGATCCCCGTATTTTGTTAAATGCGGGCTTAGGTGAACACCGATGGGTGTGTCACTAGCTATACCGGTATAAGCATGTGTCCATTCATTCCATTCATTCATATATTTATTCGGTGTTATGTTCATATTCTTTAAAAATGTTGCCTTGCTCATATTTGTTGTATGTCCAATTATTCACTATATTTGCTGAGTCTCGGACTCATTCTTGCTTTGTTTGTTTATTTTAGGTGATCATTGATGATGGCTCTTTTGGGAGGGTGTAGACACGCACTAATTATTCATCTCACCATACTCCAGTTTCAATAATAGGACTTGGTTCTGTCTTTCATTCGTTAATTGATGAACTGTAATAAATAAAGTTAGATGTGGTTGATATCTCTCTCCATGTTATGGTTGATTAAGTTCTGCTTGTGATCCTTGATCACCCCTTTGATATACTTATTTGGATTCAGACTATATTCCTGCCATTGTTCTATTAAATATTGATCTCTTTATGTTATTAGATGAGTTATTATTTAAATTCTTCTGCATTATGGTTGTATGTTAGATAATTTATGTGACATCTTGGGCTTTCGAATAGCCAGGGTGTTACATATTTTTCGTACCAACATGGGTATCTAGTTATGCTTAGCCATGCTTAGTCACGATGGGATTCACGATCACATGTTCATAAATGATTAATCTTGACTTAATGATATATGAAATTGTGGCGAAAGCCATTATCATTAAAATTTGTTGTGTGATGGCAAGGGTTGCCATTTGGCTAGGTCGAACAAAAATGATTTATGCTTGGACGGGTGATCGTGCAGTAAAGGGGGTACGCGAAGCACAGTGCGGGAAGTACTTTGTAGGGTGCGAGAAGCACATAGGTGCACGAAGCACATGTGATGAGGTAGTCTCGCCTGAGCAATCACTAAGGACTTAACTTTGTGCGCCATTGATCTGGGCCTTACCGCACAACCACAAGTCTATTTATGTGGTGGATCTGGCCAACTAATTAGCAATGTTTTAATTCGATTCTGTTTTGGTTTACGATTTGGCGCAAGAGGGGTTTTGGAATGGTGGAACCTTAGCAAGCAGAACTGGGTCAAAACAGAGCTTTATAAAAGCCTTGTGATAATCGTTTAGTCGCACATCTTCGGAAGTGTGTCAGACGAACATTATAAACTGATTATCTCTTGTGGGTCAAGCTGTACAACATCTGCAGAGTGTTAAAAACTATTCGAATAGCTGTGTCCCTCGATATGGACAATGCCTGGTGATTTCACACAAGGGGTAGGTTTTCTCAAAATTGTTGGAATGGTTTGGATGGGATTTGAAGAGTTAGTTTCGGTTGTTGGTTGGGAAGCGAGCGGGAAGTTTATTGGTTGTTTTAAAGCAATTGTCTTTTTATTTATTATTCTTTGCAATTATGATTTTTAATCTATTTACTGTATTTACCGTCAATACTGCTTTATACAAAATAGCCATAAAGCTATCCTTGTTCAAGCATTGCACGAATACTATTTGCATACATTTCCTTATGACTTGCTGAGTACTTTATGTACTCACGACTTTGCACTATTATTGATCAGTCACCGAGGAAGAACAAGGGAACACCGAGTAAGAAGTGTTGGAGACATGCCCTAGAGGAAATAATAGAGATGATTATATTTCATTATGTTCATAATTTATTGGATAATATGTTATCTTGTTCCTAGAACAATATCGTTAATATTTATTATCAAGTATGTGACTTGATTGTGAAACTCTATATTTCTGTGATGATTATTCTTAAATGTTCCCTAGTCGGAAACATATGAGGACACATATGAATAGACTAGCATATGTATTGGTTGATGACCATGTTTCACAGGTCATAGATATGGAGATATCAAACCAATAATATGGACACATGTTAGCGAACATGGGGATGGAACGACCCACCATGAGACACTGCGAGAACATTTTTTTCTTACATGTCATCAGTTGGTCTCATTTACAATGCGTATGCTATGTCCTTATACTTGAGGTTGTCGCATGTACTCGATATGCGACTTGAGGTCGTTGCACGTACTCGAGATGTGTAATGGCTCACTTAGGGGTTGCTAAATGCTACTCCGTAACTGGGTAGTTATAAAGGTATCTTTCAGGTTTTGTCATGATGCATGCAATGAGACATGGTCGATCACGATTGGATTTGCCCCTCCATGCAATGGGAGAGATATCTCTAGGCCTCTCGAGTGATTGGATTCCAGTAATGCATGGCCATGCTACTCACGGTTAAAGAGTTAACAGTAGTCGGGAAATTTGAGTCACGTGATCGAGAAAGAGTGGCCAAGCTAACCAACAAGGATGTCACGTACTTGCCTTGAGCTTAATCGATATCGTGAGGCAAAAGGAAATGCATATAAGTTTTGTTGAGGTTTGTCTGATATGATCTTTACATATACTTGCGAGTCGGCATGTCTTGCTAGGGGCCGCTACCGATTAGTGGACAAGTAGGAGTACTCGGGCTATGTCCAAGCATACGTGAACCTGTAGGGTCGCACACTTAAAGGGCTAGGATTTAATTTGGATGGTGATCCGAATTCTTATAGGCCACGAGTTCCTAATGGGCCTCAAAGTTCGAGACCGATCATGGATGCATATATATAGAGGGGCGGTGGCATAGGGTTAAAGTGAATTTTGGAATTCCCGAAACCCTAGCAGCCATACCTTCCTCATCAAATACCACGCCGTCAGCGCTAGCACTCCAGCGCGTGGTGTCCCTGCCCCGTTCGCGTGGATACCTTGGAGGTGTTGATGAGAAGCATCAGCACTAGGACGATCCACAACTCGTGATGATCACAAGGAGGAGGAGGAGACATGTGGCTTGTACGACTACCACCGCACCAACAGGCTACATCGACTCTACTTCCACTACGAGTTTGCGCGTCTAGTGGTAATCCCGTGATCTATTACTAGCAGAGGTTCCTTGTTTATGCGGTAGTTTTTTGAATTTGTGCTAGCAATTTTGGATTCGGATTAGATGCATATTATTATATGTGGGAGTCATAGATGTGATCTATTACTGTTTCTGTTGGTCATTCTATATGACAGATTGATTTTTTGGAGATGGTCGATATGATCGTCCATGCACGGTGGTCTCAAGATGGGTTCATGATCGTTATTTCGTGATCATATTTTCAGGTCGAATCATGACTTGCCTCTACCGGTCAGTTTACGCCATCGGGGCAGACAGTGAAGGTGTAAATCTATGGAGCACGTGAAGATCAATCTAGTTGATCGAATCAGAGTTGCGATCGGAAAGGGTTAATGTGATTAATCCAATACGATTTACATGGACGGAACCGCCGAACAGGACCTTGGTATATGGACTAGGATCCCCGCCCCTGCCGCCCCTATGGACTAGGATCATAACTTGGTATATGGTATTGTTTTTTCACACCATCCGTTAGATAGAATGCGATTCTATGCATATTTGTTTTTGCAAGATTGTAGTGAATAGTATGGACCATTATGCATGTGAATAATGTATGAGATGCATATATGTATGTAATATTCATGGCCTGCGTGTCATGCTTATTGCAGCCCAAGGCTGTCTATAATTGTATAACGACCTGCGTGTCGACTTGTGATGCTTCTTCACTCCTTGTAATTCTTACTAGTGTGTGCTATGGTGTTATGGCTTAGTGGGAGTACTTGGAGGTTTTGGCCACTTGGAGACATGGTGAACAGGAAGTACAGTGATAGAGATCACCATGTGGAAGGGCCATACTATATCACGATGCAATGTGATTGTCTGTGAATGCCTTTACATTTTTGTTCATTTATTTCTATGCATGTTATTTAATTGCTTCGAATGCTTTTAACAAGGTAGAAATAAAATCCCCTCACATAATATTAAGCTGAATTGATGCCCTCCCAAATTAGTTGTACTATCAAAAGTCATGTATTTTAATGGTAGGTCTTGCTAAAGTAGAGTGCCATTATTTTTCCTTAACTAGATGGGTTTGTGTCGGACACTTACACGTATAGCATTGGTTTAACTTGACAAGGTCATCATAATGATTATGAACCTTGGGGCATAGGGTTGGGTGCCGGAGCATAGAGATGCTGCCCAACAACAAGAGTTATATAGATATATGAGTAGCAAAGGGTTGCTTACCAAATTTACTAATCTTCTAGCAGTGATGCCAAAACACACTAGTAGATAAATGGATTATGGGTCTTGAGTCACTAAATGTCATGAGAGGGATATGGTATTTAGTGGGAGTATCCTTATTAAATTGTTTAATAGAAGTTACTTTTCTTGAACATATGTCTTAGTTTTGCATATTTTATGTTGTAGATCATGGCACCAATTGCTGTACCCACCTACAGTTTTGCTTTACGTTCGATACTTGATAAAGAAAAATTGAATGGCACAAATTTTGCGGATTGGTCTTGCAACCTAAGAATTGTTCTTCGGCAATATAAAAAGGAACATGTTCTAGAGGAACCAATTCCAGAAGTGCTTGCTGAAAATGCTACTGCAACTCTTAAAAACACAAATAAAAAGGCATGTGATGAGTCTCTTGATGTTAGCTGTCTCATGCTTGCTTTCATGAACTCAGACCTTCAGAAGTAGTTTGAGAACATAGAGGTCTATGATATGATCATGGCACTCAAAGGTATGTTTGAGACACAAGCAAGAACTGAGAGATATGAGATCTCAAAGAAATTGTTTGGGTGTAAGCTAGCTGAGGGCAGTCCAGTAAGCCCTCATGTGATCAAGATGGTTGGTTACGCACAAAGCTTGGAAAAACTTAGTTTTCCCCTTAGCCAAGAGTTGGCTACTGACTTGATTCTTGCTTCGCTTCCTACAAACTATGGGCAATTTATTATGAACTTCCATATGAATGGCTTAGACAAGAATCTCACCGAGCTGCATATGATGCTCAAGATTGCAGAGGAGAATGTTAATAAAAGCAACAGTCATGTGATGATGGTACAAAAGAGGACAAGCTTCAAGAAGAAGGCTAGACTTGGGTCAAAGGAAAAGGCAAGGCTAAAGCTATGGATGAGATCCATACTAACAAGCCTAAGCCCAAGACTAAGTCCGGCCCGAGTCCAGAGAATGAATGCTTTTACTGCAAAGAGTGAGGCCATTGGAAGAGGAACTGCAAGAAATACCTGGTTGATCTGAAAAAGAATGGTGGGACTAAGCCTTCCAGTTCAGGTATTAATATTATAGATGTTTTTCTTGTTGATTCTTCTATTAACTCTTGGATATTTGATACCGTATCGGTTGCTCATATTTGCAATTCGATGCAGAGTCTAACAAGGAGTTGGAACGTTGCAAGAGGCGAGATGGATCTTCGCGTCGGGAATAAAGCAAGGGTTGCTGCATTAGCCATCAGGACCTTGCCATTACATTTGCCTTCAAGATTTATTATGGAATTAAATAATTGTTATTGTGTTCTAGCCATGAGTAGAAACATTATCTCTGCCTCATGTTTGTTGGTAGAGGGTTGTAAATTTATTATTGAGAACAATGGTTGTTCTATATTTTTGAATAAAATATTTTATGGCTATGCTCCTATTATGAATTGGTTGTTTATTTTAAATCTTGATGATGCAATCGTCTATAAAATTAATGCGAAGAGGCTTCGGCCTCATGATATGAATTCCACTTTTATTTGGCATTGTTGGTTGGGTCACATAACTGAGAAACGTATGAAGAAGCTCCGTGATGATGGACTTCTAAACTCATTTGATTTGGAATCATTTGAAACGTGGGAATCTTGTCTACTTAGAAAGATAACCAAGGCGCCTTTCATTGGACGAACTGAGAGGGTGTCTAACTTGCTGGCACTCGTACATACAGATGTGTGTGGGCCAATGAGAATGACAGCTAGAGGTGGTTTTCAGTACTTCATTACTTTCACCGATGACTTTAGTAGATATGGATATGTCTACTTAATGAGGCACAAGTCGAAATCCTTTGAAAGTTCAAGGAGTTCCAGAGTGAGGTACGAAATCAACTTGGCAAGATAATCAAATTTTTACGATCTGATCGTGGAGGTGAATATTTGAGCCATGAATTTGGTGATCATTTGAAGCAATATTGAATTGTTCCACAGCTTACACCACCGGGCACTCTACAGTGGAATAGGGTGTCCGAGCGACGTAATCGGACCTTGTTGGATATGGTTCAGTCGATGATGAGCCAATTGGATCTGCCATTGTCTTTTTGGGGTTACACTCTAGAAACTGCCGCTTTCACTTTAAATAGGGTACCATCTAAATCAGTGGATAAGAGACCATATGAGATGTGGACTGGGAAGAGTCGTTTGTCTTTTCTAAAGATTTGGGGATGTTATGTCTATGTTAAACATTTGATGTTTGATAAACTCAAACCCAAGTTAGATAAATGCTTCGTTATAGGATATCCTAGGGAAACCAAAGGATATTACTTCTACAATCGAGAAGAGGGCAAAGTATTTGTCGCTCGAAACGATGTCTTTCTAGAGAAATAGTTTCTCTCGAAAAGGGTGAGTAGGAGAACCGTGCAACTCGAAGAGGTTTGAGAAACTCCACTTGGGGAGGACCTGGCCATAGACACCCCTATAAGGGAAAATGTAGTTGGGGAACCCGCAATCGGAGATATCCTAGTTGGGGAAGCACCAAATCTACGAAGGTCAGACAGGATGCGCAAAGTACCTGCTCGGTATCAGCGTGATATATTATTATTGGATAGCGATGAGCCTGTGACTTATAAGGAAGCGATGATGGTCCCAGACTATGAGAAATGGCTTGGAGCCATGAAATCCGAGATAGACTCCATGGGAGACAACCAGGTTTGGAATCTAGTCGATCCGCCTGATGGTGTTAAAACCATTGAGTGCAAATGGGTCTATAAAAAAAGATTGACATGGTTGGAAATGTTTACATTCATAAAACTCGACTAGTTGCAAAAGGGTTTTGACAAGTTCATGGAGTTGACTACGATGAGACTTTCTGTAACATCCCGGCCCAACACGAAGCCCAGAATGCCACTAACTGTAGTAACTATCAATTTTATCAACAATTAATAATGAATTTCAACAAGCAATTCAACAATAAAACCCGTCCACGGGTCACAATAACACAAGCATAATGATATGACAATCATAGATAATTTAATCTTAGGAGCATAGCAAGGTAATAAGCCAGGATTAACGCAAACCAAGCATCTAAGGTTATTCAATACCAACATGTCCTAGATATAAATCATCATGTTATACTAAAGGTTTCTCATGTCCAATGAATCAAGTAATTGGGAGTAGTGTATGATTCCAAGTGCGCTAGCCCTTCTCGAGTGAAACGTCATCAACAGTCACCTAAAAACAACAATAGAGCAAGAATGAGTCCAAGACTCAGCAAATACATAATAAAGCTATAAACAACAGTTTATCAACCATATTCAAAGCTATCATCATCATCTATCTATTTAGTGCCATTCTCATACTCAAACAATCAAGCCATATTCCATATAGGTAAAGTTGCATATCTTAACAATTTACTCATAGATGCGAATAAACCATCATGCTCATGCTCATATGCATCTCATCAGCTGATACCGGTATAGCGGAGTGTTCACCCGTCGATGACACACTCTATCCTTCACTCCCGTGAAGTCCCCACCGAAGTAGGATTTTATCTAGAGCACTCCGGACTAGTCATGTATCTTTCTCACCGATCTCACCGGAATAGTTACATGACTTTCTCACCGACTTGGCTCTTGCAACTCCTGACATGATGAATGTAAATGATGCAACATCTTTAATTATTCATCAACATAATCCATCTCATTGACTCAATATCTCATCCTCATTATCTCAATATCATAATCTCATTCACTCAATGTCATCAATATAATGTGTAATAATAAGCTTAACGAAAGCATAATAAATAGCATGATAAGTAATATCAACGATAATGGTGAACAACCCGTTGTTCACCACTCTACCATGTACTTGCCTCTTTATCCCATTGGAGCTGGATAGCTAGTCGGCGGAATTGCTATAGAGACCACACTCCCTGAACAAACAAGTCAAAACAAATCTCAAAACTACATCATCACAGTACCAAAACCTTACACTAATCGCCCTCACATGTTTACGCCAAGACGACATAATCAAACCAATTCTACCGGACGCACTACCCGCTGTCCCAGTAGTAAAATGATCATAACTTATGTTCTACTCGCCCAAAAAAATTATGTTCTTGTGCTCTCTGGAATGCTTAAGAAATTATCTACGTTTTTCATGGAGAGCAAATACACTAATTATCTCATTTACTATTTTTAATTTACAGATTAACACGTACTACCGAAAGATGATAGCTCCTACGGACAGCAGGCTTACAAAAATTCTTAACTTGCAATCTAATCATCCGATCAACATGATTAAATATTCTACAGAATGCTACCAAAATTCTCTACAATTATCTAGTAGAAGACATCCTCAGATTACGCCTCTACGGTACCCGAAATAATTGTACAACAATACAACAAATTAAACCAATATATTGAACAATTTCTACCTATTGCTAAATAGAAAAAGAAGTATTAGAATCATCACCCTTGGAGATCAAGATGATGAACGCGACAACCCAGCGATCCACCTCTCCTTTCTCTCCTGCCTTTCCTCTTTCTTTTCTTTCTCTTCCTTCTTTTTCTTATTGTTTCTTCCTTTCCTTGTTGGTTTTCCTTGGCTACACAGAAGATCGGCAGTAGTACTAGTCGTTGCATGCAGCCATGCAACATCCCTCTTTTCTCTCTCTTTGCTTTTCTTGTCAGTAGCAACCAATAGATACACGCAAATGATGCATGCAGAAACTAACAAGCAAAGACTAAACAACAACATGCAAAGCAGCAGCACGTAGCGACAAGGGTATGTCGAAGCGGCAAGCCATGCAACAAGCACACAATGAGCAGGCTCAGGCGCAATAGCCTACGCACAAAGAAGACGACAACCACGTCCGCACCGTGGCCGTCCTCTCGGCAATGATAACGACAAAGATCAAGCACATCGGCGGCATCCCGGTGGCACGGTAGCGGCTTCAACAACTTGGGACAGCGGCGACACCAGGCGTGGTACTACGGTGGCGGTGGCAAAAGGCATGCAGTCTTTGGCAAGAGAAGACATCGGGGCACAACAGGAGGAAGATGGCAAAGGCGGCCGTATGGAGGCCAAGAAGCAAGAGATGGTGGTCGCTAGGGTTGTGGTTGGCTCCCACCCCTCTTTCTTACGTGGGTGGCTGACCCCCTTGGGCCATGGGCCGACGGCCCATTTTCTTTTACCCTAACCCTCCTAATTTCAGAAAACTATATTTTTGTCTAATTTGTTAATTACTTATTTAATTAGGCTGGGTATTACACTTTCTCGCTGGTAGCAATGCTTAAATTTGTACGAATCATTCTTGCTATTGCTGCATATTTCGATTATGAGATATGAAAAATGGATATCAAAATGGCTTTCCTTAATGGAAACCTAAGTGAGGATGTGTACATGACACAGCCTGAGGGTTTTGTCGATCCATAGAATCCAAGTAAAGTGTACAAACTTTAGAAATCCTTTTATGGGTTGAAGCAAGCATCTCGGAGTTGGAATATACATTTTGATGAGGAGATCAAAAGGTTTGGTTTCGTCAAGAACAAAGAAGAATCTTGTGTTTACATGAAGGTTAGTAGGAATGCACTTGTAATCCTAATCTTATATGTGGATGACATATTATTGATTGGGAATGACATTCCTATGCTGGAATCTGTTAATGCCTCATTGAAAAATAGTTTTCCTATGAAGGACCTAGGAGAGGCAGCATATATCTTAGGGATAAAGATCTATAGAGATAGATCGAAAAGTCTAATTGGATTAAGCCAAAGTACTTATATTGACAAGGTACTGAAACGGTTCAAGATTCTGGAAGCCAAGAAGGGGTTTTTACTTATGTCACTTGGCATAAGTCTTAGCAAGAGTCAGTGTTCTTCGACAACTGATGAGCGAGACCGAATGAATGGTATTCCATATGCTTATGCTATTGGATCTATCATGTATGCCATGATATGTACTCGACTAGATATATCATATGCTCTAAGTGTTACAAGTAGATACGAAGCTGATCCCAGTGAAGGCTATTGGATAGCTGTGAAAAACATTCGTAAGTACTTGAGAAGGACTAAGGATGCGTTCCTAGTTTATGGCGGTGATGAAGAGCTCGTTGTAAATGGTTATACCGATTCAAGCTTCCAAACCGACAAAGATGATTATCGTTCGCAATCTGGTTTTCTATTCATTTTGAATAGAGGAGCAGTGAGCTGGAAAAGTTCTAAGCAAGAGATGGTTACTGATTCTACGACGAAGGCCGAGTACATTGCGGCTTCTGAAGCTACGAAGGAAGGTGTTTGGATAAGGAATTTCATTGCTGAGTTGGGTATGGTCCTGAGTGCCTCGAGCCTAATGGATCTCTATTGTGATAATAATGGAGTCATTGCACATGCTAAGGAGCTTAGATCCCATCAGAAGTCCAAGCATATACTCAGGCGCTTTCATCTTATTCGTGATATTGTGGATAGAGGAGATGTAAAAAATATGCAAAGTTCACACGGATTTAATTGTTGCTGATCCGTTGACAAAGCCTCTCACACAACCAAAGCATGAGACGCACGCAAGAGCTATTGGTATTAGATACTTAAATGATTGACTCTAGTGCAATTGGGAGACTGTTGGAGATTTTCCCTAGAGGCAATCATACTGTTGGAGATTTTCCCTAGAGGCAATCATACATATGATTATATTTTGTAATATTCATAATTTATTGGATAATATGTTATCTTGTTCCTAGAATAATATCATTAATATTAATTATCAAGTATGTGACTTGATTGTGAAACTCTATATTTCTGTGATGATTATTCTTAAACGTTCCCTAGTCGAAAATATATGAGGACACATATGAATAGACTAGCATATGTATTGGTTGATGACCATGTTTCACGGGTCATAGATATGGAGATATCAAACCAATAATATGGACATATGTTAGCGAACATGGGGTTGGAACGACCCACCATGAGACACTACGAGAACGGTGTTTTCTTACATGTCATCAGTTGGTCTCATTTACAATGCGTATGCTATGTCCTTAGACTTGAGGTCGTCGCACGTACTCTAGATGCGTAATGGCTCACTTAGGGGTTGCCAAACGTTACTCCATAACTGGGTAGTTATAAAGGTAGCTTTCAGGTTTTGTCATGATGCATGCAACGAGACATGGTCGATCAAGATAGGATTTGCCCCTCCATGCAACGAGAGAGTTATCTCTAGGCCTCTCGAGTGGTTGGATTCCAGAAATGCATGGCTATGCTACTCGCGGTTAAAGAGTTAACCGTAGTCGAGGAATTTGAGTCACATGATCGAGAAAGAGTGGCCAAGCTAACCAACAAGGTTGGCACGTACTCGCCTTGAGCTTGACCGATATGGTGAGGCAAAAGGAAATGCATATAAGTTTTGTTGAGGTTCATCTGATATGATCTTTACGTATACTTGGGAGTTGGCATGTCTTGCTAGGGGCCGCTACCGATTAGTGGACGAGTAGGAGTACTCGGGCCATGTCGAAGTGTACGTGAACCTATAGGGTCGCAAGCTTAAAGGGTTAGGAGTTAATTTGGATGGTGATCTGAATTCTTATGGGCCATGAGTTGCAAATGGCCTCAAAGTTCGAGACCGATCATGGATGCCTATATATAGAGGGGCGGTGGCATAGGGTTAAAGTGATTTTCGAAATTCCCGAAACCCTAGCAGCCACACCTTCCTCATCAAATACCACGCCACCGGCGCAAGCACTCCATCGCGTGGTGTCCCTGCCCCGTACGTGTGGATACCTTGGAGGTGTTGATGCAAAGCATTAGCACTAGGACGATCCACAACTCATGATGATCACACGGAGAAGGAGGAGGAGACGTGCGGCTTGTACGACTACCACCGCACCAACACGCTGCATCGACTCTACTTCCACTATGACTCTGCGCATCTAGTGGTAATCCCGTGGTCTATTACTAGCGGAGTTTCGTTGTTTACACGGTAGTTTTTTGAATTTGTGCTAGCGTAGCCTACCCGTGTTTTAACAAGAAGTACTTGGTAGAGATAAAAAAGAACAAAGGAAGTAAGATTTTCAGTACTTGGCTAAGAGACTTCGACCCAATGAATTGAATCCCACTTTTATTTGGCATTGTCGTCTAGGTCATATAAAATAGAAGCGCATGATAAAGCTCCATAAAGATGGTCTTCGAAACTCATTTGATTTTGAATCAATTGAAACGTGTGAATCTTGTTTACTTGGCAAGATGACAAGAGCACCTTTCACGACCAGAGGTGAGAGGGCGAGTGACCTATTGGCCCTTGTTCATACGAATGTATGTGGTCCGATGAGCACTCCGACCAGAGGTGGTTTTCAGTATGTCATAACCTTTACCGATGACTTTAGTAGATATGGATATATCTACTTGATGAGGCACAAGTTGGAATCCTTTGGAAAGTTCAAAGAATTTCAGTATGAGGTACAAAATCAACTTGGCAAGATAATCAAATGTCTACGATCTGATCGTGGAGGTGAATATTTGAGCCATGAGTTTGGTGATCATCTAAAGAAGTGTGGAATTGTTCCACAACTTACTCCGCCGGGAACACCTCAATGGAATGTGGTGTCTGAACGATGAAATCGAACTTTGTTAGACATGGTTCGGTCAATGATGAGCCAATTTGATCTTCTATTGTATTTCTGGGGATACACTCTAGAAATAGCGACTTTCACTTTAAATAGGGTTCCATCAAAAACTGTAGAGAAGACACCATATGAGATATGGACCGTGAAGTGTCATGGATTGTCTTTTCTTAGGATTTGGGGTTGTGAGGCATATGTAAAACGTTTGATGTCTGACAAACTCACACCCAAGTTGGATAAGTGCTTCTTTGTGGGGGTATCCTAAGGAAACTAAAGGATATTACTTTTATAATCGGGTTGATAACAAAGTGTTTGTTGCCCGAAATGATGTCTTCTTGGAGAAAGAGTTTCTTTCCAAAGGTGCAACTCGAAGAAATTCGGGAAATATCTAAAAATGTTTCAGCTCCTACTGAACCTCTATAGGATGAACAAAAATATTATAGAACATGTAGATGAGACATCAGCCCCACGTAGATCTAAAAGGTCACGTCAATTATCTATAAGGTATGGGATTGACGTTTTATTATTGAATAATGATGAGCCTAAGACTTATGAAGAAGCGATGATGGACCCAGACTCTAAGTCATGGCTTGAAGTTGCGAGATCCGAGATAAAATCAATGTAAGTCAATCAAGTATGGAACTTAGTTGATCCACCTGATGGTGTTAAAACCATTGAGCACAAATGGATTTTTAAGAAAAAGATATCTATAGATGGCAATGTTCACATTCATAAGGCATGACTGGTGGCAAAGGGTTTCAAACAAATTCAAGGTATTGATTATGATGAAACCTTCTCGCCTATCGCTATGCTTAAGTTTATTCAGATCATTCTAGCTATTGCTGCATATTTCGATTATGAGATATGACAAATGGATGTCAAAACGGCTTTCCTAAACAGAGACCTAAGTGAAGATGTGTACATGACACAGTCTGAGGGTTTTGTCGATCCAAAGGAAGCTAGAAAGGTATGCAAGCTTAAGAAATCATAGAGATGATTGTATGACGTCTATGTTTATGTGTTATAGAATAAATGTTATTATGTTCCTTGAATGAATTATCAGTTATAAAGATTAACAAGTATGTGACTTGTTAGTGAAGCTCTTTAACTTATATGATGTCATTCTAAATGTATCCCTGGTCGAATGTCACTAGTCGGAACAAGCTCCATTGGAAGGTCTTGATGTGCAAGAAGATCTGACCTACCGTGAGCATCCTATTCGCATCCTTGAAGAAGTTGAATAGAAGACGAGGAATCATGCCATCA
The DNA here is from genome assembly GCA_036346405.1 of Phyllostachys edulis. Taxonomy (NCBI): domain Eukaryota; kingdom Viridiplantae; phylum Streptophyta; class Magnoliopsida; order Poales; family Poaceae; genus Phyllostachys; species Phyllostachys edulis. Next base: position 31,670,831 of record CM070563.1, read on the forward strand.
AATTCCATAAAGTTTAGTGGACGAATCACACCAAGGATGAAGCAGCTTGGGAACGGGAGGATCGCCTTCGTGCAGACTACCCGTCTTTCTTTTCTGAGTAGACGGAATCTCGGGATGAGATTATTGTCAGGGGGAGATCTGTAACTTCCCCAAATATGGGTTTGTGTTTCAAATGTATAAAAATGTGAAATTTTAAATTTTTGGATGCATCTTGTTGTCATTTGATTTCTCTGGATTTTCATTCAAAGGTTTTGTGGATTTTAAAACCTAAAGCATCAATTTTGGAAATACAAACCTAATGGTAAATAAAATAAAGTGGTAATAAAATCCAAACTTGTTATAAATATACTGAATATAAAATGGGAAATTTAATTCAAGCATGTTTTGGAAAATCTCCTCAAGTTAAATAAAAGTAAATGCAAACTGAAACTTGAAATAATTTTAGGGAAAAATATATGATAGATAAAACTGTAGAAATTTTACACAGTAATCTTATCTATTCCCTTAGCCTTCCCTAAAATTTTCATAATTTTTGGAGTTAAACTTCTTTATCTAAAAATTCTTTAACCCTCTCAGCCTATTTACAAAAATCAGAAAACTTAATCTCTTTTCCTTCTCTCTCTGACCTACAGGCCCCACTCGCATGCCTTCTTCTCCATGCATCCAGCGCACAGTGTGGTTTCACCGGCGCAGAGCCATGGTGCTCTCTGCCCGTTCCGCTTGTGCCAGCACGTACGCCATCTTCGCCCGCTGTTTTGCCAGCGCCCCTGCTTTGCCTCACTCTCTCGGCCGCTCCACCGCGCATTAATTGCCTCCATCGCTTACCCGTCACCTCACCCTCACTTGTGCTCCCGTCAGCGCGACAATGCCTATGTGGGTGCCCTCTCTCACGAGTTCTCTGTCCATCACCTATATAAGGCCGCTCAGAGCCTCCCTAGATCTTCATTTGCCTCCCTGAACCACTCCCCTACCTTCTCCTTTCTTCCTCCGAGCCCGAGCGCAATTAGAGCTGAAGCTCCCATTTCTGGCCGACACGTCGCCGTAGCGATTCGACCGACACAGTGGCTTCCTTCCACTTCTCCTCGCGTCACCTTGTGTTCTAGGGCACAAGAATTATTTCCCTTCATCTGATTTTAGTTTTCATCCACAAGAATCGTCGGATTTTGGTTTTCCTCATCTCTGCCCGAAAACATCCTCCTTCATTCCCATCTCTTGTCTGGTGAGACCTAGGGAAATTCCCGGTGTCAGGAGCATCGCGTGGACGTTCTAGAGCCTCCCCAAGCCTTCCCAAGCTTCATCGTTCTCCACGGCGAGCTCCCCACGTTGAGCACTCCGTCACTGCCTCATACATCATCACCGGCCAACTACCGTACCCCTTCGACCTCCCTCATCATTCTAGCGAGTTCCCTGTGCCTCGTAAGTACTCATGCACTCATACTTTAGCTCCAAGCATCGCCGTGTGGCTGTTGCCATTTTGGCCGAACACTTCTGCCACCAATCCTCACCGTGCCGCCGCCTTAGGCCACCATGGACCTCGCCGCCGGTACCAGTAGAATCGCCTTGGTGTAGGGAACCCATTTTTGCCCTTAGCCGGTGTCACCATACCCTCTACCGCTAGTGACAAGCGTGAGCCAAGAGCTCCCTGGAGCGTCTCTGCAACTGTAGCATCATCATTAGAGCAAATCACATTTGTTAGGTTAATCATTGCTTTAATGTCCGGTTTAAATGCTCTCATGTTTCGCGGACACGCGGGCCTATGAACAGAAATTGAGGTGAGTTAATAATCTAATTTTCCCTTTAAGTCACTGACATGCGGGCCCAGTGCATTAAGTGCACAGCGTGCACCCAGTAGACCCATGCACTGTGCATGTGGACCTTTGGTCCATGCACTATTCGTATGAACCAAGTCAATGACACGTGGGCCTCGTGGCCGTTAGACCGGGTCAACGTTGACCAGGTCAACGATGACCGCAGTCCCACTGGTCAGTGATCATGGCTAGCTCAAGCTGCTTATAAAAAGTATTTAATGTGATTAGAAATTCCGAAATGAATTATTTTTGCACCGGAAATAGGTTTAAACTTCAAAAATTCATAAGTAATTCATTTTAACTCCAAATGAGATGAATCCAATTTTGGTGTTCATAAAATTTTATTCTCTATCAGACCATGTAGTTTTTTTGTCTCCAACACTATCCTAGAAATTTTTGCAAAAAGATTTAATTTTGTGCTACAGTAACCGAAGTCAATTTTTCAGCATTTTCTCTCCCGACAAAATTGTTTAGGCTATAACTTTTTCATATGAACTTTGTTTTAGTTGATTCTTCTTGATAAATTCATATAAAATTATAATCTACCTTCTGTGTAATTTTCATGCATTTTGGACGAAATTGGATTTTTGGTTAAATTCAGCGTTATTCATTCTTCTCGTTCGTTTGATAGATTTTGGAGATTTGAGTGTATACGACTGTGATCCTCAGCAGCACCTGGACTATCCCCAGCAAGGAAAACAACCCCCTCATTTGATCATGTTGATCCTACTATGTTCAATACAATTATCTTGTTTTGCAACTCTATGTATGCATGCTTTATTTGATGATTAATTTTGTCGTTAGATGTAGTTAGTCCTAGTAGTTACATGAGCTGTAGGTAAATATTCATCCATTGCTATTGAGCCAAGGTTAATATTCCTGCTGGTGGATTAGAGCTTGATGGATGGGTTCTGGTCATATTATACCGTATACGAGTCAGTGTCGCTTAGCAATGCTTAGTTTCGGTAGAATGGGGATTATCGTTTCAGCGATGGTCATTATATCATCACTATAATTTCTTGGGTCAGGGTACTCCTGTAAGTATTGTATTTGGAAAATTGTATTTAGAAAATTAAAACTAAAAATAAAAGGATTTGGACTTGGGCCAATGTCGAAATGGAGTGTTTATCGGGTGCGTGGTTCGTGCCCAAGTCAACAAGGACCGAACATCTTGTGTCACACTGATCCAAGCATTATTCATGCATCCACATGAGGGTCATATGGGACCTCTCTTGACCTATTACTTTGTTATGTGTTAACTCTAAGCCGAATGTGGTAGTTGTTAGGGAGAAAAATATTCTGTTGTTAATGAAAATGTGCGGGGTGGGATCCGGGTAGGTTCCCTCGCCTAAGGAGTATCGGTAGTTGCTGAGGCTTTACCGGTGACTCCGACACAATGTATGGGTCCTCCGTGGGAGCCCCGTCTGCACACACATGGGTGGTTCACGGAGGTCTTCGCACGCATAGGGCGGCTCTTAGCTAATACATTTCATTAGAAAACGTCTCGTAGGACTTAGCTCTGCCGCCACACCTTAGGAAGTGTGCTAAATAGCTTGGCAAAGGAGCAATCTGGTGTGTGGGTAAAGTTGTACACCCCTGCAGGGTATAATCTATTCGAATAGCCAAGTTCTTGCTCATGGACACGTTGGATTAGGTTTTGCAAGAGTTAGACTCTACTTTTTCGATAAAACTTGAAATCGGGTGGTACGAATGGGCTATTCGTGCTATGTTGTGGTGGCTATGGGCAGCCACTTCTGGTTGTTAATTATGTCTATAAATGTTGTCTCGTTGTTCTTTAAGCAAATAAAAACTGATTTGGTAAATCTATTACTCTATTGCAAAGAAAACGCCTTTATGCTGAAAATTGCCTTGTGCAATAGCTTTCCTTTGATACTTGAATGCATCTACCTTATTCTGTTGTTTCTAAGTCTTACGAGTATAACTTTGTACTTAACCAGATTGTCCACTTGCTGCAGAGGAGGTTGAACCCCAATGGATTAGTCCATGTGAGATCGACTACAAACGCAACGACTAGTTCGGTGGTTTACCGGTCGATTGCCTTGTGGGTAAGGGCAGCTGGTTGGCCTTATCTTCATTGCCATCTTATGGCATGTGTTTCCTCTGTGAACTCGGTATTTTGTTGTGCTATTTGGCCAGTCGGTCCTATGTATGAAATATGAACCTTGTATGTTTATTGTGTTATAAACTATGAAGATTTCGGTGTTGTAATAAATCGTGTATGGCTTGATGTTTGTGAATGTGTATATGTACCGCTCCTGAGAGGTACATAATACACCAAGAATGAAAATTTCTCTTGTGATGCTAGGACCGTTGGGAAGGTTAAACATTACAAGCTAAATCTATGTGGCTCTCACAGACTGGCCAATAGCATTGGTATTGGCATCATCCAACTGAGTACGACTTGATGTGTTGCGAGTGTCAACCATCTGCGACGATTCTCCATAGGTTTAATTGGTAAGATAGAGAAGCAATATAGACGAGAAGGAATAGCACAATAGATGAGATATAACAGGATAGAGAAGACAGAGACAACTTAATTAGAGAAAATATATTATACTCAAGTACAAAAGACAAAGAAGACATAGCTGGAACGCTATGGAAGAACAAGAAAAATTAACTCTTCAAATTAAAGCCTTAGTGTGACTGCAACATAACACTTGACAGCAAAATTGCAGCTCCCACTTACACACAACCCAAATAAAACCTACTGCAACAACGATCTAACAACGGTACTAAAGACTCTAATCTAACGGCTCCCACTCTGGACAAGAGAATGAAGACTCTTCAGAAACAACTAGAACGAAGTGATGAAGATACTCCTAACGAATGCCAGTGATTTGACCTCTTTCTTCCGGAATGGAGATATTTATGAGGCAAGAAAGTATATTAAAATTATAAAACAAAATTCAGCAAAGATAATGAATAGGATTTCTAGAACAAGATGAGAAAAGGATAGAAAAGGATAAGAAAAGAATAGACTAACATGAGAAGAGAACAACCACTTAAGTCAAATTAAGTTGATTTGATTTAGAAAATAAGTTTTGAAGCTTTTGGTTAAGACGACCATGCTAACTGAGGTTGCATTCAACAGTCGATATGGCCCTGATACCACCTCCGTCAGGACCCGGATTTACATATCCAAAACCCTCTGTGTATTCTGAACTAGTCCCATATCAGTAGCTAGTTCACACAGGAAACATCGATGAAATATCATCCATTTATCGATTTAACTAAAAAGATCTCAAAGTAACAAATAGTAATAATAACTGGACCTTATGGTCAATGTTTACTTAACTTGCCACGCAGGGCTAAAGAAACAAATATCTCTTGCAGCGGAACGGAAAAAAAACTTGAAAAGGCTAACCGACATGCCCACAGGCAATCGAGTGGAGAACGCTTCCTAATTCGCAAAGTCTTTATAGTACTCCTTCTCGAAGAACTCTTGAGCTATTTGATACTCTTCAACTAAGCAGCAAAGTTTTAAGTCGTGAGCACATAAAGTACTCAACAAGTCGTAGGGAAACAATATGCATTTAATATTCATGCAAGGTTTGAACAAAGGATTAGCTATATGGTTCTTTTGCAGAAAGCAGTATTAATGATAAATATCAAAAATAGATTGAAATGCGAAATTTATAAGACAATAGGTAAATAAAGTAAATCGTTTCTTTGAAATCAACCAGTGAACTCCCCCATTCACTTCCCAACCAAACCACCAAGTGAAATCCCCATTCACCTTCCGATACAACCCACCAAGTGAATTACCCATTCGCCAAACGAACATTATATTCACCAAGTGAACTTCCCATTCACACTCTAACATATTTTATAAAGAAACTCTACCTCTCGTGTGAAATCCCCGAGCATGTCCATGACCGTGGACGCGGCTATTCGAATAGATTAATTAACACTCTGCAAAGGTAGTACACATTACCCACACGTTATAACTAGTGTAGCTAGCACCAATCATAACAAAACACTTCGGATGCTTCATCTCAACAATTGACTCTCCTGATGTGCATACTACTGACCCCAACCTCACCGTTGGCCCGATGCACACCATTGGACCAAGAGATGGCAAACCGCCCATAGATGTGACTTTCAAAATAGTCCACACCTCCACCTGTCAATTAACCTACAACCTGAGTAGTCAACGTCAAAACTCCACAGCTTACTAAGTTAGGCCCGTCCCATCAGGCATGTGGTTGTACGATAAGACTCAGTTCAATGGCGCACAAGATTAAGTCCTTGACAAGTTACTCAGGCGAGTCTACCACAAACCCACAACGTGTTATCCGCAAACCCACTTCACAATCGTTCGCCCGAGCATAAATCATTTTTGTTCAACCAAGACCAATGACATACACTATCACGGTGCACAAATTTTAATAGCAGTGGCTACCGACCGCAATTTCATATCTCATTAAGTCAAATTTAACATTATTGTACATGTGATCATGAACCCATCGCAACTAAGCATAACTAAGTATTTGTATGATACCCATGTTGGTGATACAAATCTGTCCAACTAAAATTAACCATGCTATTGTGACAAGTGATTCATGGTATTCAAATGTTTAATGGAGGCATGATGATAAATAGATGATTAACTAATACCAAAACAGTTGACATAAAGATAGCATGCAATTGATATAAAACAATATACTTTTGAAATCATAGGTTCAATATGATAAAATTATTACGACTTGCCTTGGCTTTAGCTTTAATCAGTTACCGCACTTGGATCTTCAAAGTTTGCTTCTCCTCCTGCTCCGTGAAATAGATCGTCTAATGAGAGATAAAACAACAGGCTAAGTACAAATAAATTCAAGAGAAATTCAAATAAAATCAAAAAAATAGTAAAACCAACTCTAAAAGAAAGATCTTGATTTTAGATGAATTTAGAAATTTGAATGGACTAAATCAGAGTTCGAACGAAGGAGAATAGACTCTCAAGAGATTTGCCAAAAAAGAAAAAGAGAGAAAAAAATATTCCAGAGAACATTTCCTTCAGATTTAGAAGAAAAAGAAAATGAAGGCGCTCGGAGGAAACCAAGAGGAGCATGAGGACGGCAATGATGGTGGAAAGGAGGCATGGGTCGTGGCAGCCATGGCAAACCAAAGGCGCTCGGAGGAACCGAGAGGAGCATGAGGACGACGAAGGCACAAGGTACACGACGACGACTTGAAGCAGTCGAAGATCGACAAAAACAGTGGTGCAACTGTGATGGCCAGAGGTGGAGAAGATGAGCATCAATGACAAGCTACTGTGACGGTGTGGCGATGAGAAGGGTAAGGATCGGAGGAGAAGAACAAGGCAAACGAGATGACGCGCATGGTCAGGCAAGGAACTCACCAAGGAGATAGATCAATCGGAGGGTGGCGCTGGCGGTTTTGGGGCAAAGGTGGAACCGGCGGCTCGATGACTCTCAGAAGAAGATGATGAGAGCACCGAGTATATCGTGGCAGCGTGAGTCCAACGACGAAGATAGCTCAGGCAGATGAGCTTCGTGGGCGTCGAATTCCGGCGAGGAAGGCCTTTGGTGGCGGTGGCTTCTTCAGTGCATTTCAACGAAGAGACGGCGCAACCGGGAATGAAACCTTGGGGCTCCGAACGAGGAGGACAGAGCAAAGATTTTGACGCGAGAGGCGTACCTTATATAGGGCCGGAACAGGAGCCTAGGAAAAATATTTCCAAGCACTATTCACAAGATTTTCTTGCATTTTAAATTCAAACCTAATTTGAATATGCAAATCCAATAAGGAACCAAATAGCCTCCAAACTTCCAGAAAAATTCAAACAAGCGTAACAGAGCATATCCAATCCAAATAAAATATTCCCAACTTTGGGTCCCACTATATTTTGAAAATAGAAATCAGTTTGTAAATATGAGCTAGAGAAAGTAAGTTTGCACATTTGAATTTTTAGAATTCTTTTTAAAGTACCTCAAGCATTCTAGGAGTCTAAAAGGTCTTACTGTTTATAATTGGAATTCCAAAATAAACATTCCCACACCTAAACCTTTTTAGTCTTGCTTCAAAATCAAATTAGACTTTTGAATGGGAGAAGGAGTATTTGGATTACTAGGTTTTCAATCTAGTATTCAAAATCAAAGGATTGTTTACATAGGGTTTTATACCCTACTCTGAACTAAGTTTTCAAACTCTTGACAAATTTTTATTTTGTTTGAAAATTTTCATTTCTAGGTTTTGGAAAACCAGGTTGTAACCTATTTGCTTTGCAGCAAAAAGTTTTAAAAAGGTCCCAAATTTCATAAATGCTTATTAGATGCCTAGCTAAAGCAACTTAGGGATTTTGGGCTGTTACAAACCTACCCCCCTTAAACAGAATCTCATCCCGAGATTCCGGTAGTTCAGAAATCGAAACGAAAGACTGAGGCAGACCTAGGTGGGTTTAGTCACGGGGTTACACTTCAGATTTTGTCGCAAACCGAACTTAAATCCGAATCAAAAGAAGGTCTTCTTAAAGTTTAGGTACTATAGAGGGAAGCTTTGTCGAAGGGTTTCTATGATCCTTCGGACAAGCATTTCCTAGGCGGTTCTTTCAACTCTAAATGAAATGCATCGTCTGCTGTCTTAATTTCCTTCAAAGATAGAGCCGGAAGATCCTGACGAAGTAGCTTGGTGTTGCTAACACATTCTTCCTTTCCATTGCTTTGTTTTAACCTTCTCTTTCTTGATTCGAAGGCACTTCTAACAGGCCGAGCTTCGTGTTGTCTTCTGGTAGTACGAAAGACTCGATTCCATTCAGTCGACCGAAAGAGGTACTGATCGATAGAATGGAAGGACTAGTTAAATGGCAATCTAACATCAACACCGGGATATTGTGCAGAGAAGAGAAGATAAAGCGAGGTTTATGGTAGTCTCGTTTAACCCTTGCTTCGCTAGTTCTATTTGCCCGGCTTGGAAAGGATTGCATCGGATGAATGCATGAAAGGATGCATATATGAATTCAACTTTATGACAAATTTAGATTGGATTAGTGAGAGTGCAAATGCTCATATGCATGCTTACATGATCCTATCAAAATGCAACAAGTCAAAATCATTTTTGTTAGGTGAGCATAAGATTCATCAAACACAAGAATCCACACTACCATAACCTGGTCCTTAATATAGAAATCAAACACTCAATTTGATAACTTGAATAAATGCTCACTAAGGCCTACTCATGCTAGTGAAATCATGTCAAATTCTACACAAGCATCAAGAAAGTTTACACTTAAACAAGCCTACTCATACTAGTATCATCATTTTAAAGTTCACTCATGCATCAAGAATGCAAGCCTGTCATCTAGTTCAAAACAAATTTGGGTTTAAATGCTACTAGTGAGCAACTAAGGTTCGTGAAAAATATTAAATCAGCTAGAAAAATTCCAGAAAAATTCTAGGATATTTATGGGACAGTAGAGATGCTAGAAAAATATACCCTACATATTAAGCTCAGGTTCTGGTTGGTACAGTATTTCAGACAAGAAAATAAGGCCTATTGTTCAAACAGTAGTGAATTTGAGTTCAAAAATTCTAGAAAAATTCTGGCACATACTTAGGTGATAATTAACACTAGAAAATTGAGTCCTAGCATTTTAAACCTTCCTATTAGTACCAGATTTAAAATCGGTCAGAACAGCCCTGCAAAGCATTTGAATTAAATTCGAGGAAAAACAAGTTCAATAAATTATGGAAAAATTATATTAGTGAACCACACACCCTCAGGTTATCATGTAAATAATTTCAAGATTTTAGGATGTACCATCTGTCAATCCGGTCAAAAATTGCACCAAACAAGGAATGGGTTTCACTTTGCATAAAGAGCAATTGACTACATAAGCAAACCTAACATGGTCTAAACACCTTCAGTTGAACAAACATAAAAATGAGCTACTCTCAGATCATATTAATAATAAGTTCACTTCTCATTAATTTAAAAGACAAGCATGTACTTTAGCTCCACACATCTAGCACATCTAGCCATAACATCCAAGACATCCCAAATTTCAGATTTATGCAAGGGTTTTATATGAGCATGGCAAGTTGTTAAATTTCCAAGTTGGTTAACAATTTTAAGACAAAGCAAACCAAGGGTAATTTCAACTTATACATCTACCTATTAGTCATTTTCATGCTTTGATCACCAAGATGAACTACTTACCATGCTTCTTGATTTATACAACTTGAGTAACCTGACATGATTGAGTTAATTTAAAAACTATATGCATGATCAAAGCATAAGAATCAAGATGCTTAACACCTAGTTTGAGGTATCTTCTACCCCCCCCCCCAAAACATTTTGGGCATAAAGGATGAGGTGAGGAAAGAATGAGTATAAGGTGAGTAAGTGAAAAAGAATGAGCATGAGGTGAGTAACTGAACCGCGGGTATGCATTTTAACCCTAGCATGTACTAATCATTCCAAAATCACCAAAATGAGATACAAATGAACCATAGTTAGTTTTCCGATATAGTTGCTATACATGTCGCCCGTAAGCGATGCGCAACTACTTGGAATAAAGAGAGCAAATGATTTCAAAATCCAGCGTCTACAAGTTAAGTAATATCATTGTGGTGTATATATTCTAAGAATAAACCCTAATTTAATCCTAATATTGCAGCAAGGCATCATCTTCTCGTCCTTTCGCCGAAGCTCTTCACCGGAGACTACTTAACCTGTCTATCTTTGGAAAAGAGATCACGAGCAATGGAGAAAAATCATTTTGGACAAATCAAATGAATGGCGAGGTAAGAATTATATGCTAGGATGGGTAAGAAAGAAAGGAATTATATTACTTGCATTTTGGCCAAATCTTTGCTAGTTTGAAAATACTCTTTTGCAAACTAAAATCCTAACAATGTCCATTGCTATGGCTTAACCTACAGTCAGTAGGGCTCTGATACCAACCTTTGTGAGACCCCGGCCGGGGTATTTAGCTCATAATGCTTAACCATCCACTTGACTCTAGCATCACAAACCAAATATCCCGCGCCTCGGTGTATTATATACCTCCTAGGAGCGGTACACATACACCATCACAAACATCAATATCAATCCATACACAAGTGCTTACAATATCAAAACTTCATAATTTATGACATATTGAACTTACAAGGTTCAGTTTCATACAAAAGGCCAACCAGCCAAATAGCAAGATAACATATCAAGTATCCAGTGGAAATCAGTAAATAAATTGAAATAAAATTAGAGGTTAACCAGAAATAAAGTCTCAATAGCTTGCCATAACCCGCAGGGCAACCGACTGGGTTCAAACCACAGCAAATCGACGTTCCTACGCATGTTTCCTTACCCAATTCGATCTCAATACCTGCTGTCCATATTAGTAAATAAAAGCAAACAATGAGTACACAAATGTACTCTGCAAGACTTACGAATAACAAACCTATACATAGCTACATGCAAGCTGAATCAAAGGAGAAAGCTATAGGGTTCATTTTCAGCACAAAGCAATATTTCAATTTAAATACAATATAGTAGATTCAAATGGCAAGTGAGCAAACATTTTTAATACTTTAAATAACAGCGATTAAGTAAATATTAAACAACATCTAACAACAACATGTGGCTACCCCGCAGCTCACAAACATAGCATGAGAACCACTCTCAATACTACCAATCAAGTTTTAAGTTAAAATTCCAAAATGTTTAGTCTAATTCTTGCACGACCTAACCAAGCATGCCCATAACCTAGGACGAGGCTATTCGAATAGTTTATACCCTGCAGGGGTGTACCAATGTACCCACACACCAGACCGCCTTTTTGCCATACAATAGAGCACACTTCCTTAGGTATGCCGGCAAGGCTAAGTCCTACAAGACATTTCCAATATTATGTATTAACTATGAGTCGCCCGTATAGATAGAAACACATACGTTGTGTCGAAGTCATCGGCAGAGAAAAAGCTTACTGATGCTCCTCGGTGTGGAGAACCTAGACAGGAACCCACCCCAGCACACCCAACAACAACAACACATTTCTTTTTACACACAACACACAACCCACCTCCTGCGACTCGGAGCTAACACACGCCAAAGTACTAAGTCAAGAGAGGTCCCATATCCCTCTCATGTGGTTGGCACGCAAAAGTGCTTGGGTCAGTGACACAAGTAATTCGGTCCTTGTTGACTTGGACACCATCCATAAACACCCGACAATCACACCATCCAACCAATGTGCCCAAGTCTAAAATATTTTATTTTCATTTTTAGCTTTCCAAATAGCACAGGGTGCTAGATATATCATAATAATAAAAATAATTTTTGTGACCAAGGTCATCGACAAAGTCGACAACCGCCCAATCTACCGAAAACTAAGCATTGCTAAGCATGACACCGAGTAAACATAATTAGACCATATAACATCCACCGGGCTCTAATTCACCAGCAGGATTATTAACTTAGGCTAGTGGCAGGGGATGAAAAATTTTAGGGAATTCATGCAATAGGATTAGCTACTTCTAATCGACAAAAGTAACTTGACAAAATAAAGCATGCATACATATAGTTGCAAAACAAGATAATAGTTTTTGAAAGTAATGGGATCAACATGATCAATGGAAAAACTGCTTGCCTTTGTTTGCTGGTACTCTGGACATTCACACGATCATCTCCGTTGCACTCCCAAATCATCGTTATCTATCGATAAGAACCGACAAAGCAAAAACACCAAATTCCAAAAGTCTCCAAGAATTATGAAATTAATACAGAAGGTAGATTATGATTTAAGATGAATTTAGAAATAAAAATTATTTGATTTGGAGTTCATATGTGAGAGTTATAGTCTTTTGAAAATCGGAAAATAAGAAAAAGCTGAAATTTAGCTCTCTGTCCGAATTTTACTGTTTTGGCGAACATTTCTAGAATAGTAGCCTAAGCGTCTGGGTCCTCACCATCTTGATAGAGGTCTTCTCCTGAATAAAGGTTATTCAGCAAGAGTGAGCACTACTACCGTGCTCACAAGTTACACCCAATATTGAATTATGATGCATGCATAAGGTAGACAAATGAGATTGGTAGGGTTTATTTGCATAAACAACATTTTCAGTTTAAATACTCATATTAATTTCCAAGGCAATTTTAGTTTAATTAAAAACAAATTCTTATTTTAATTTATCAATCTCAAGTGTAGGATAATCTTCCATACACAAATGGTGAAGGACTACCCCCTTACACTAGGCTTTCTGCCTAACATTCCCATTTGGATAAAATATCCAAAAACCATTGAGTTTGAAAACAAAACCAAAACTAATCCGCAAAAGGCTTTGCTTAGCATGTCCATGACCGCAGACGCGGCTATTCGAATAGATTAGTACTCTGTAGAGTTTGTACAGCTTTACCCACAAGAGATAGTTTGCTTAACATGTCGGCCAATACACGCTTCCGAAGGCGTGCGAATAAGCAACCATCACGAGACCTTTACCCTACATTACTTCAACATAATTATGCCTGCTAAGGTTTCGTAATCGTAGGCTTCACACCAAACGATTTCCCCGTCTTGCGCCATGTGGGAATTAACAACAAGTCTTCACGACACCCACATCTTTCTATGACATAAACATGGTGAAATAATATAGCTTAATCAGCCAAGTCTGTCCCATTCCAGACTTGTGGTGGTACGAGTTTGGCTTAACAATCCGCAACTTACAGACCGGTCCTTATATGACTGGGCGACTTCCAAACAACCCCTGAGCCTCAAACATTCACTGATTTGAGCCCGTGCATAAACATGCACCCACCAACGGTCCAATTCGCCCAAGTCTAAACCGCTTTTATTTTATTTTTCCTTGACAAAACATTTTTCAACAATCTATGGTAAAAACAATACCATAACATCATTTGAAAATCAAATTTGCATTTCGGCCAAATTCCCCAAATCAACTTTTTGGTCTAAGCAGTTGCTAAGCATAATTCTCTTAATTATTTTACTAAGGTGACAAGGGCATGGCAAACAATATTCAAATTGGCTATACCAAAGGGAATGGAATAACTAAACATTTAAACAGGGCATTAAAATAATTGATAAAAGTATGCATGCAATAATAATTTAAAAACTGAATTAAATTACTTTAAAATATTGGGATCAATATGGTCAATGGTATAACTTACCTTCGTTGAAGTCTTGGAACTCTAAGTCCTCTGAAGGATCTACCTCTCCGGAGTTGTCGACGTCTATACGCGAAAATACGATAAATTCAATTGAAATTCAAATAAATTAAAAAAGACAAATCAAACTAACTCCAAATCAAAATATTTTAGTTTAGTTAGCTAGATAATGATTTTATATGAATTTAGCAATTTGAATCACCCAATTTGGAGTTTGGATGCAAAAGATGTGGTTTTTAGAAGTTTAAATATACTAAAAACCCTAAATCGGATTTTTAGAGATTTTCCCGAATTATTTTCCTAAAGGAAATTCCAGTTTTATTACGTCAGTGTGCGATGTGCCACTGACGGGTGGGCCCGTGGTCAATGGACCACGCCCACGAACCGGTCAACGCTCACAGTGGACGCGGTCCACGTAACAGTGAACGGGAGGATGAGTGTGGTTGTGCGCGGAGTGACGTGGCACCACGTAGGATCCTACGCTGAGGTGGCAGTGACATGGCACTTACGTGGCCGTGCCACGTAGGCTCCGGTGAGCGGCGGCGCTAGGGCTTGGGTTCGCCGGCGCGTTGCGCCACGGCGAACCAAATGGAGGTGCACAAACGAACGGGGAGGCTACACTGAGCATAACGGTATACCTTGAGGCGGAGGGGCGCTAAAGAATTGCCAACGACAAGGGGTTTAGTGGTGGTGGCGCGGGGTCGTCGACAACGAAGGGGCTCCGGGGGTTCTTCGAGGAAGCGGGTGCGCGCACGGTCTTCGCGGCGGTGTGGTGGTGCCGAAGGTGTGGACGACGGGGCTAGAGCGTCACCGGTGGCGCCGAATTCGATGAAGAACCGAAGGTTCACCGCTGGTGATGAACTCCAAAATCCGGGCTCTTGAGAGGGATTGAGGAGAGGAGCTCTGGGGCGTTCGAATGAGTGTTGCAAGGCGCACCCGGGACGTCCTTTTATGGGACGAGGGTAGCACGGGTTCGCCGTATCGCCCAAGAAGGTCCGCGTGGCACGACGGCGAGAATTAGGGGATTTGGAGCGCGGGGATGGAAAGGAGAGGCCGTGTCGGAGGCGGAGAGGATCCACGAATTGAATGCCCGCGATAATTAGGGAGATGCGGCCGGATTTGCTCGGTTTTGGAAAGGTTTTGAAAAACGGTAATGGTGGACGCGGGCACGAGGAAGGAAAGCGCGAGGGAGAAGGAAAGGGGAAGGGGATGACACTGTGCATCGTGTGCCCCACTTGTTAGTGAAATAAAATGAATGGAAAGGAAAGCGACGAAGCGGTGGTCGTTGGATTAAAATCGAACGGCACACAATGAGTGGGCCGTTCGGACCGTACGGAAGTCACAATGAATCCTCGCCGTCCATTTTAGATCGGACGGCTCGCGCGCATTGGGCCGTTCGGACCATCCGAAGGTTACAACGAATCCTAGTCGTTGGTTGAAGATCCAACGGTTGATGAGCGTTGGAGTGTTTTATCGTGTGGGCGCGCGGGTGAAGGGGTGGATGACAAGTGGGACCAGGGTGAGAGAGAGAGGGTGCGCGGTGCGAGCTGGCTTGGGTTGACAAGAAGGAGGAATTGGGCCAAACAGTGAAGGTTTCGGCCCAAGGATGAGATAGGGTTTTAAATTGATTTAACAATTAAATCAGTTCAGATAATTCATTTAAGCTTTAGAAAATAGCAAATAAATTCCAAAATTTCTAGGAAAACTCACAGAAATTTCTAGAGTTATTTTGGACTTAGATAAAATATTTCCAACTATTATTTGGTAATAGATTTTGCAATTAAATTTTTTTTAGATTTAAAATAATTAAGTAAAAGCTTTTAAAATTTCAGAAAATCCACAAAAATAATTAAGTTTTAATTTTCTCTAAAATTTGAAAATTTGGGCTGTTACAGAAAATTCACATCCACTTTTGATTTTCAGATTTAGTTACTGTTGTTAGAAGATCGCTCAACGACTAAATGAATTGATACAATTTCTAACTACTTGTGTTAGAATTCCTACTGTCATCTTAGATCACCTTTTCTGTTCAGAATTTCTTCCTATGACTATACTGTTTGTGCTGCTAGTGGACGACGGCAGCTGAATAAGGGCAAAATGGGTTGCTTAAGGGCCAAGGGAGCTAGAGGTGGTCTTGGCGCGGCTCGAAAGGCACTAGGCGGGCGCGAGGTGACAAGCGGCGGCCGGCCATGGAGGTGATGACAGGGCGACGGTGTCGGAGGAGGAGAATGGACAAATTAGAGGGAGCCTGGCCATGAGTGATGTACCTGGAGCATGTAGGAGCGGCTGACGAAGGCGATGAACCTCTGAGATGGGCTGGCGGTGTGAGCCTCGGGTGGCACGGCGGCGTCACCATGGCGGGGGTCCTGGAGAGGAAGAGAGAACAGGTGAGTGATGGGGGGAGGTAAAGGGGTGTATAAGGATACTCATAGCGGAGAGAATCGAGCTCGAGCTCGCTAGAGGAGACGCGGCGGCAGTGGAGGCGGATTTGGCCAGACCTGAAGAAGAAAGGAGGCACGCGGATCCTCGGTGGCGGTAGCATCCAATTGGGTGAGGGCTTTTGCTCCTTGTGATGTTTGGCGCACTGTGACGCGGTTGTGGGCGGCCGGAGCTTACTATGGCGGCCACAAAGCTTGGAGGCGGTGCAGCGGTTCTGAGAGCGGCATTTGGAGCGTCGCTCGACCGAAGCTCAGGGAGGAGGGGAAATGGAGGGTGAGTGGTAGGTAGATGAAAAGGGCATCGACGGTAGCTCGGGCTGAACTTTATAGGTGGGAGGGGAAGGAGCCGAAGAGGAAAACGGCCAATAATGGCGATGCTCAGAAGGACTTGGTGTCAATGCTGCATGGGTAGCGCACGAAGATGCGATAGGGGCATGGGTGTGCAAGTGTAGGGCATGGGCATTGCCGGGGCATGCGAGTGAAGAGGCGCAAATCCATGGGCGAGCTTGGCAAGACCAGAGGCAGCTCGAGCGGCGTGGCGCCCATGCATGCCCGCTCAGCAGAGAAGAAACGGCGCGTGGCTGCTGCGTTGGAGAAGAAAGGCTGGCACTTGGGCCAGGCGGTCAGAGGAAGAAGGAAAGCAAGCGGGTTCGGCTGAGCCAAAAAGGCCCAACGCTCGGTCAGTCCGAACGTTTGGACTCGATCGGAGGAATAGTGAGTGAGTTAGATATAGGTTTTTCTGATTTTTGTAATAGACTGAGGTGTTTAGGTAATTTTTAGGCAGAGGAAAATAGCTCCTAAAATTACAAAATTTTTAGGGAAGGCTGGAAATATAGCAAATATTACTTTGTAATTTTCATAGGGTTTTACTTGAAGTAAATTTTCCCCTAAAATTATTTTAAGTGCATGTTCTTGATGTTTGACTTTCAAAACTCTACTTTGACCAACTGTTTTAAAATAGACAATTATTTCTATAAATTGTGAAATTTTTATGGTGAGTTTATAAGGCGTTACAGAACCTAGGAAAAATATTTCCAGGCACTGTTCACAAGATTTTCTTGCATTTTAAATTCAAACCTAATTTGAATATGCAAATCCAACAAGGAACCAAATAGCCTCCAAACTTCCAAAAAAATTCAAACAAGCATAACGGAGCATATCCAATCCAAATAAAATATTCCCAACTTTGGGTCCCACTATATTTTAAAAATAGAAATCAGTTTGTAAATATGATCTAGAGAAAGTAAGTTTACACATTTGAATTTTTAGAATTCTTTTGAAAGTACCTCAAGCATTCTAGGAGTCTAAAAGGTCTTACTATTTATAATTGGAATTCCAAAATAAATATTCCCACACCTGGAACCTTTTTAGTCTTGCTTCAAAATCAAATTAGACTTTTGAATGGGAGGAGTATTTGGATAGGTTTTCAATCTAGTATTCAAAATCAAAGGATTTTCTACAATGGGTTTTATACCCTACTCTGTACTAAGTTTTCAAACTCATGACAAGTTTTTATTTTGTTTGAAAATTTTCATTTCTAGGTGTTGGAAATTTAGGTTGTAACCTATTTGCTTTGCAGCAAAAACTTTTAAAAAGGTCCCAAATTTCATAAATGTTTATTAGATGCCTAGCTAAAGCAACTTAGGGATTTTGGGCTGTTACAGCGGCTGGGACGGTGGAAGGAAATTAGGAAAATAAAAGATTTTCCAAATTTTGAAAATTATATTAAAGAGAATTGAACGCAAAGAATATTGCAAATAAACTCCAAATATTCCTAGAAAATACTCTGGAACTCAAGGAACCCAGATAAAACAACTTTTAATTTAATTGAAATTTAAATTAATCACATTAAATTGTTTTGATTTTTGAAAGTTCAAATTAAGTTGGAATTTAAACAACAAAATCAAATGGTTTCTTTTGTCTTTAAAAGCTTCAAAAACACTCCAAAAAGTTGGGATGTTACAACCATTCAGCTTTAGTAGCTTCCATATGCCATACCCTCCCCTATTCGTGCAGGTAATCTTCTCGATGACAAGCTTCTTCGTCGCTGCCTCCGTGTCGAACTCCCTCCGAATGCAGTTCCTCAGCTCGTGAATATTCACTACATACAGGCCCTACGCTTGGACCACCTTGTACTAGAGCTGGCCAAATGGGCCGGGCCTACCGGGTCGGCTCGAAGCACGACAATCAGAGGCTCTAGCCCAAGCACGCACAACTCAAGATCGTTCATGGGTCGTCTTGCTGCCCAAGACGAGACCTCGAGCCAGGCTCGAGCTGCCCGACACAGAAACTAATAGTGTTGGGACGTGTCGTGCCCAGGAGGCACGGCTGTGGCCTATGGTTGCGGCCTACGGCTGCGGGGACCGGCGAGGCGGAGGGCCAGAGGCGGTGGCGCCAGAGCGGAGGGAGGCGGAGCGCATGGTGCTGCGTGGTCCACCAGAGCGGAGGGAGCGAGGAGGGTGTCGTCGTCGCATAGAACTTCACGGCAGCACGGGGGGAGGAGAGGAGGGAAGGAGCCTGGCCAGGCGGTGGCGCGGTGCACAGAGCCGTTGACGAGGTGGCGGGGTTGATGAGGTAGCGACGGGGTCGTTGAGGCGGCGGCGGGGCCGTGGGGAGGTGATGAAGCGGCGGGGTCGACGAGGCGGTGCTAAGGCGCCATGCAGTAGGGGCATGGGAGGCAAGGAGGCTCCGAGGCGGCGGGATTGCGTCGCGGGGAGGCTCCGAGGCGGAGGGGTCACGGCGAGGACCGAGGAGGTAGCGGAGTCGTGGCGAGGACCGAGGAGGTGGTAGGGTCGCGGGGAGGCTGGAGACGAGGAGGCGGCGGGGTCATCGACGGCGAGGAGGCGGCGGGGTCGCGGGGAGCCGGGGAGACGAGGAGGTGGCGGGGTCAGCGAGGGGGCGGCACGGGCGAGGCTGCGGCTTGGGGGGAGAAGAAGAAGGGCACAGGGGCGACCGGATCGTGTCGTGCTCGTGGGCCGTGCCCGGCACGGCACGGCCCGAAAAATTCGGTCGTAGGAGATTTTTTGACCGTTGGGGGCTTAAAAAATAGCAAATAAATTGAAAAAATTCCAAAATGTTTGCTATAAATAGGCACCATACCCCCCCTCATTCAGCACCCCTTCATTCTCTATTCTCTCCTTGAAATTGTGTTGTGCAAATTCAAATCCGTGTTGAGCTAATTTGGCAAAATTCAAAAAATTTGCGCCAAAATTTGGAAATTTCAATTTTTGTCAGCAAGTCAGCGAAAGAGGTACAATACTATTTTTGTAATACTTTTATTGTTAGTTATTGGTATGCTAAGATTAAAGTAGTAATAGTGTTATTTTCGATTTTGCAGTTTTTGTTATGGACAGTCCTTACGACAGCATTGCTCTTAGTGAGTTCGGACTTTCATTGGACGAAATTGCGTCTATGGAGGCGGCTGCGGCTGCCTCAAACCAACAGAAGGTTTCACCGGAGGAGCAAGGTAGAGTTCCATCATCAGGCTCCACGTCAGCATCAGGCTCAATGGCAACCGGAGCAAAGTGGTCGAGGCCGTCTACATCGGGAGTGTGGGAGAATTTCGACAGGACAACCAAGCAAGACGCAGTGGGAAATGAGGTACCATATGCTATTTGTAAAATTTGTCGCCATGAATTGTCTACAAAGTTTACAGGTAGAACGGGGCACTTGATTAGACATGCTACAAGGTGTCAAACCAAGCAAGGATTGGCGATGAGGCAGACGCAGCTGCAATACAACCCCGACAGTACGGTATCTAGCTGGGACTATGATCCTCAGGTAGCCCGCCAATCTCTCTATCATTTAATTGCTTCTGAGGATTTACCGTTAGGCTTTGGCGAGTCTGCTTCTTTCCAAAATTACATTAGAATCAAGCATAATCCTAGATTTACTTCCGCTTTCTAGACAGGACAACAACTAGGATCTAGTGAGATACTATAATGAACGTCGTAATAAAATAAAGGAACTATTTAGTACGTGCACATTTTCGGTGACCCTGACCTCGGACATATGGAGTGGTCGGGTTAGGGAGGATTACCTTAGTGTAGTTGCGCATTATATTAATGACAACTGGGTAAAGGAGAAAAGGATTATAGCTTTGAAATTAATTGATGTAGCACACACGGGAGAATATTATGAATCAGATATCAAAGTCGTGGAAGACTTTGGTCTTACAGACAAAATATTCGCAATTACCTTAGACAACGCCGCTTCAAACTCTAGGGCCATGGACATTCTTACTCCATTGTTGAGTACATATGCCGATTCCTTCCTGCTATATCAACGATGCGCTTGTCATATTATCAACCTTATAGTCAAATGTGGTTTGAAGAGGCTAAGTCCATATATTAAAGCTTTTTGCAATGCGATTTCTTTCTTGAATAATTCTAACGTAAGAATAGCACAAGATAAGAACTTCTACAGGGCGATGGGTGTACGTCCAAGAAAGTTCGTTTGGACATGGAGGTAAGGTGGAACTCTACTTACCTCATGCTTAAGAATCTTTTACCATAGAAGAGCACTTTTTCTGTATTTATTCAAACGCACTATCCTCCTAGCACTGACGGTACTATGCTATTAACTGAGCAACATTGGTTCGTTCTTTGAGAAGGTACTTGCCATTTTAGAAATTTTTATGAGGCAACTATTGCTTTGTCCGCCGCCTACTATCCAACATCTCCTATCATTGTGCATACTATTTTACAGATTGCTACTCAATTGAAAATGTTTGAAAATGACATAGTTTTACGCGATGCTGTTGTTTCCATGAAATTTAAATACCTTAAATATTGGAGAGAAATTCCTTACCTATATGCATTTGCATTTATTTTAGATCCTAGGGCTAAAATTGATGCATTTGGTACTGCACTTGATCTTCTTAGTGATGCTACGAGGCTAGACTATACTAACTATTTTGCAGAAGTTCGTTCTCGGTTATACGAGGTTTACCAAAGGTATGAAAATAGGTTCCGGGGAGTCCGTTTGCAACGACCTCCAGTAGCCCCCTGTAATACCTCGTTCAATCTTTAGAATTATAATTGAATTTTAAACCTTTTATCGGGATTTAAAATGGAATTTCAGAATTTCTCGAGAAGGGGGATTAAATCTTGGGCCAAAGGCGCATAGCCTTGGCCCATTAGGGGCAGCCAACAACCCTAGATGCACTGAGTAACCCCGTCATCTACAGTACCCATCTCCTCCCCTTGCTGCTATCCAAGAAGAAGGAGGGAGGAAGATGAACCGTTCGGGTGCCGCCGGCCAAGGGAAAAGAGGAAGAGAAAGGAGCAGAAAAAGGGATCTTCTTTGTGAGTATTGATCGGTGACGTCTTGTGGTTCTTCAAGGGTAACGAGTGGTTTTCCTCGCTGTTTGATTCATGTTAGATGCGTAATTGGTTACGTTTAGTAGATCGGTTCCCTGCTGAAATTAGATCAGTTCTGTCCAGAACCTTGCATGACAGTTTTCATGTGTTTAGATTACGAATTTGAGGTTCCCATCACCTAGAGTTATGTGGGAATCGTTCTTATCTTTTCGTATCCACTAAGATCATTTAATTCCGATGTACGGTTTAAAAGTTATGATAGAATCTTTCCTGCTGTACTGAAAATCTGACGAGAATTATCAGTCAAGATGTTTATTAAAATATGTTTTGGTTAGGATCAGATTCAGGATTTTTGCCCAAAACGAGTTCTGTAGATAATTTTATCATATTTCCAGATTGTTAAAGAACACTCTATTCAGATTTGTAGAATAAAAGTTATGAATATTTTAATATGACTGTCTAGATTATTTGTCGGGTTCTGATAGTAGTTTTGAACCTTGTGCCACTTTTTGTTAAAGAAAAATCTGAGCTTCATGCCAAATAGACTTTTGAAGATATTATTCTTAGCTTTCCAGAATGACCAGAATCGTGGATTTTGGTTAAACTAATCAAAAATTATCATTGTTTGTTTACTGCTGTCTATTTCTGCTAGGCAGATTCTGTATTAGACTTTCATCTAATTGTTAACCTAATATGTTTGCCGAATTAGAGGATTCACCCAAATATTTTAATGTGGGTATTTTTGTTATATTTCCATAGGATCTGAGCTCACTCCGTTTAGAGTCTCAGACCAAAAGTTATGATGTGTTTAGTACCACTGTCCAGGTTATCGTCCTGCTAAACTGTCGGGTCAATTGGATAGATCGACCATGTGAACCTTGGATTTAGGATGATGTGACTAAGTGTTTCGAGTAGTGTCCTAGTCACGTTGTTCCTTATTCAAGTAATTCAATTGTGTAGGATGAGAGGGTTCGGGATTAGTGGCTTCATCCTGGCCTCCTAACGCATCGCAGTTCGAAAGACAAGTACAATTGATTTATCTTGTTTGTTGTTTTGTTCCACTTGATTGGTGATTATGCAATGGGTAATCCTGGTATTCCTTGTTTCCCTTCATAATCGTTAAACCATGATTATTCGGTAGTATGTTTACGTTCGATATATTCATTCGTTCCTTCTTTCATGTTCATCTACGAGAGTGGGTAGGGAAGTCCCATTATTCCAATATGGGCAAGTACCTTGTGATTCTTATTGTTGGTGAGTGCTGAGTGCTTGTTACTCACACTGTTATTTCTATGATCCATGAGTAGATTCAATGCTCATGTTCTTTTCACGTTCGTTGATCCATGTTTAATGAGATGATGTCTTTCATTATTCATAATTCATTCCATTCATTCATTGTTCATGTTTCGCCCACAGGAGTGGAATGTAAAGACCCATCAATTCCAGTATGGGCACGTAAGACCCACCATTCCAATGTGGGCAGATTTGTATCCCCGTATAAAACGTTCTTCATACGGGCCTTGGATCCCCGTATTTTGATAAATGCGGGCCTAGGTGAACACCGACGGGTGTGTCTGTAACACCCTGGCTATTTGGAAGCCAAGATGTCACTTAAATACTCTAACATACAGCCACATTGCGGAAGAATCTGAATGATATAACATCTAAAGGCATAAATAAAACAACCCAACATGGAGAAGGTATCCTTCCTTCACCATTTAAATGTATTTATTACAGTTCATCGTTAAACAAGGTTCACAAGCAATAATAAATCAACCGTATCAAGGAGAAGGTATCCTTCCTTCTCCATCTAAACTTATTTACTACAGTTCGTCAATAATAAGTGAAATATAGAACTAATTTATAATCTTGAACTTGAATATGATGCTGTGAATGAGTAGTGCGTGTCTACTCCCTCCCAAATGAGCCAACATCAGTGATTACCTAAATAAATAAATAAACAAACAAGTGTGAGTCCAAGACTCAGCAAGTACAGTGAATAAATAGAACATACCACAAACATTAACAAGTCAACATCATTGAACCATATGAAGAAATCACAGAATGAGTATGTGAATGAATGGAATGAATGAAGTGACTGGAATGGAGGGACTACACACATGCATATACCGGTATTGCTAGTGATACACCCGTCGGTGTTCACTTAAGCCCGCATCTTAACAAAAATGCGGGGATCCAAGTCCCGTATGAAAAACATTTCATACGGGTGTCCCAAAACGTCCACATTGGAATAGTGGGCCCACATTAGAATGGTGGGTCTTACGTGCCCATCCTGGAATTAATAGGTCTTTTTAATCCACTCCCGTGGATGGAACATGAATAATGAATGCATGGAATGAAATATGTATATTGAAAAGACACGCTCTCTAATCATGGAGATAACACACATATGGAAGGAACATGAACTTAAATATTATCATCTCCAATCATGGATTCAACACATATGAAAGACCATAGACAATCCAACTTCTCTTGAATCATAAGAACTCACAGTATAATCATAAAAGCATTCATCAATCACAATCATTAAGATAAGCAATGTACTTGCCTCCCGCGATGTGACACGTTAGCAGGAAAAAGTGGTGCTCCTAAACCCGAAGCTTCACCTCCCTTGAAGAACCTTAGGGAGACGCTAAACGATCCCCCACGAAGAAGATCCCTCGTCCCTCCTTTCGCCAACCAATCTGCAGCCCCTCCTTCTCCTTCCTTTGCGAACACCTAAGCAATGGAAGGGCGGCTCAAGAGGCAGGGCATCAGAGCATCACCAAGACCAGCGGCGGCTACTGTAGCTACAATGCCGGCCTAGGGTTTTCCCCTTCTTTTATAGGTGGCCGGCCCCCCATGGGCCTCCTGGGCCAAGGCCCGAGGCCCAGGTTGTTGAAGAAAAGCGAAAAACTCCTCTTTCTTAATTCTATTCTTCTCTTTTGAATGATTTCTTCTTTAGAATAAATTGGGGTATTACATTATACCCCCCTTAACAGGATTCGACCCCGAATCTAAACGCCGATCTACACGAAGGGAAACTGCGAATGGAAACAAACAACAGATACCAATGTGATCAACGCTTGTTAAAACTCGCTCACGCGAGTCTCCAACTCCCAAGTGGCCTCTCTCTCGGACTGAGGACCACAACACAATGACGCGAAACAACGTCTGTTCTAACGCTCAACCCCACATTTCCAGGTACACTCATCGGAAGAGACTCGAGGGTAAGATCCTACTCGATGGTCGACGTCTTTAACAAAATCTCAAACTTTGAATGACTCAATTACTCACTCAAAGACCGAACAACCCGGACATCGCACTCTACAGATGGACCCAAGACGATTCTAGCGATACGCCAACTAGCTTAAAACAACCCAACGTATCTTAGGCTAACCTCCCCAATGGTACCGAACCACACAACAAGCGATAGATCATGGAACTCTTGTTCCACCTCTCAATCGAACTCTTCACCGCAGAAGGATCACCTCCTTTAACCGTAAACACACAATAGACTCTCTTTAAGCAAACTCTTTACCGACAAAACCCATCTGAAAATGAAAGATTCACATCGCAACTATGCGTACCATTTCAAGATTAAAGAGTCAAATCCGAAATCGAATTTCATCACGAAAACCTTTCCACCTTCCAAGTGGTACTTTGCGAATAAACGTCACGAAATCCAAAGGAGAAAAACACTTGAATGTCCAAATCAAAATTTTCTTTTATTATTTCTGAATCGATAAGAACCACACATGCCAATATAAAGTCAAACTCCAATTGCGAAAGACATCATCATAAACACATAGCTCAAACAAGAATCAAGAAAACGTGTCACCACTTGAGGAAGCATCAATTTCTCGGTTTTTTTTAGGAATAAAATCTCTCAAACCTTGGAATTCCAATTAATCGCATAACACACTAACTCATCTCTCTTAACTTGGCATTCTCAACGTTACGCTCAAGTCGAAATACATCATCCACACCTCTGTATAAAGGCTCTATCGACTCCACCAAAACTTTCTCTCAACAACTCCTCTACCGACATGATTAATTTGACAGATGACTTCCAATGCATCTCAAAATAGATCGCACACGCAATCACATCATCTCAATCTTTTAAGAATAAACAACTTGGAATTCTCAGCTCACACATTCATATACTTCATCAAAAGGGCTCTATCAATGATCATCCCACTATTCGAAATTCACCCTTAATCTACTTCCTCTACACATAATCATTGGGCGACCAAAGTCCTAGCATAAAAATGCGAAGCCCAGATTTAGATTCCAAGACTCCTAAAATGAACTTCTCATATAGAAGATAGGGGAATCCTCGGATTAAATCCCTAAAATTCTCGCAATCCAAACATACTCGTGCCTTAACATCAACACAAAAACATTTCCTCGATCCAATTATCTTTATAAAGAGTCTAACTCTTAGAGTTTTACTTACTAACTCCCAATCATTCCTGACAATAATCCAACAATCTCGGCTATCTCATTAATCGCTTTAACGATCAGATTACTTCGCTAATCTTACTCTCATTACAGCACCATCATAATTCATCTGCACAACCGTGCAGGGTACTCAATCGCGACACTCTAATACATTGATCAAGATTCCCATCCTTTCGAAAATTCTACTGTTTCACCCGAATTGAACAAAGGATCTTGGATCTCAAATCTCCATAGGTTCTAATGGTTACAACAATGCAATCAGTTTAGCCTCAAAGGCAAACATTCTGTATAATTAAAACTCTCTCCAAGAATTATACACGAAAATAGTGCATCCTCCAATGCTCCTCGAATAACTTACAACCCAAGGTTTCACAACTACAATTAATAAACACCTCAAGAGACTCCGGTGAAACGAATAGGTTGATTCTTTCTCAAAAGAAAGAGCGAATGGAAACAATTTTCATCAACTAGGAAATCATGTGCCATCCGCAGTGAACACAGGACCAAGAAAAATAGTCACTTAGGCAAAGTACTCGGAAAACATAAGGGAAAGTCAACAGTCGAGGGCTCAAGTCCTACTGAAAGCGAATACCAAACCACAAATGAGAAGAAGGTACTGCCCTTTGAAAATTGATAAACTCTTATGGAACAACTGCATAAGGTTTAAGCATACTCAAATAAAGCGCAAGATGCTAAACGTGACTTACATCTCAAATACTTATACTTCACTCCTTCTTTAACAAAGAAAGACATTTTCGTGATTACTACATCACTTTGCCGCCTTAAACAAGATAAGCTCTTAAAACCCAAATCACAGGATCCACTTAGGAACCAATAAAATCTTTCAACAGTCACCTTGCTCAAATAAACTCAATCACCACAATACTCAAGAGGTCCAAATGATCACAACCGCAGAACTCAAACACTTTTACTAAATCAAAATTATGAAAGACAATCAAATTACTTTATTTCTAAAAGAATCATCACCACACACCCAAGTCACAATCTCTTGCGATAATCTTACTAACATTAAGAATAATACACTCAACACTAATCTTTATCATCAACTATTCCATTAGAAAGCCCCAAAGTTCCACCAAATTGTTTCATACTACCTTTTCATCTCATCATCAAAACGAGAGTATACCAAAACCATACTACCTCACTACATCAACCTCTTAAGTTTAGAAGGGGTCTACTACACAAATGAAGAGGTCCTACCAAAACCCTTTCATCAAGGACACATTATCATCCGATGATTTCACAATCATGTGGACATAAGCCCCTATTATAACATATCGCTCAACTTTTAGTGATGCTCAACATCAAACTTCAACACACAACAGTTATACTCCAACCATTGTTGTTATCAACTGTCTTCATTATGAAATCTAGTTGCTACCTACTTTCCTTCCCAAATCACATGGATATTTACAAACACATATTCAACTGTTCCTCCTCACATTTGGGTTTCGCAAAGATACACCAAAACTTCGAAATCAAATCTTCTATCGATCAAAAGTCTCAACAACACTACAACCAAATTCATCGCGTCATTCTATATAGAGGAACTATATAGAACTCCTCCCATAAATTCTAGATCCACCGATATTCAATCCTTCAACCGGTTGCACACAATTCCAATAATTAATCATACTAGGGAATATGTAAATCTAGCATTTCCTCTAGTTTCCTTTCCACACATTTAAATTAATCCATTGGAACCAAAGAACCCAACAAGTTTAGCAACCTAAACAATTTTAATGACCGACTAATTCATCAATGTTCCATACTTCTTAATATCTCTTTTGACTCCAAATAGTTATGGACATACTCACAGTCACTACTCATAAAATACAGTTCATCAAGAACTAGTAGAAGACAACATCAACTTATTCAATTCCACTTCCAAGGTTACCAATTAATATTAATGATGCACCACACCAATGACTCAACTTGATACCCATACCATATCAAGTTATTTGATTACAATCTCTGACTTAACGATAACAAGGCATCACAAAAGGCTTTGAACAATTTTGTGAGACCCCGATTTATTAGGCTCATAATACTTGGTCATCCAATTGACCCTAGTATTATCAACTAAATAAACCGTGCCTCGAGATATATGTACTCCCCAAGAATGCAGTACACACAACTCATTACAAAAGAATGCATCAATTCCATTCAAACACATAGAACAGAACAAGCAACAAACCAAAAGTTAATAAACATAAAGGATAGTTATTACAAAAGAGAGGCCGACCGGCCAACTAACAACAAGTCTACAAGATAACAGCGGAAGCAAAAGTGCCATAGAGATGGCCCAAAACAAGAGCCAACCAGTGTGCCTTCACCCACAAGGCAACTGACCGGACCGCCAAGCTAGTCGCTTTCCCAACCGCCGCACAGCTCACAAAAGTAAAGCCCTTTGGACCCTACCTCCTCTGCAACAAAGTTATTAAGCAACGCAAATGAGTACAAAAATGTACTCGCAAGACTAACGTGTAATATAACAGAACTATAGTTTAACTACATGCAAGCTTTATTTAAGTGGATGAGGCTTTGGACTTATTTTAGCATAAAGCAAGTTTTCATTTGCAATATTTAAATAGATTCCAAAGCAAGGTTGCAATTCATTTTTCATTTGCAAGAAACAACGAGACAAGTAACAATTGATAGATAACATCAACAATCCTGGAAGTGGCTAACCCATTAGCCACCACAATAGCATGAACATCCATTCATACCAACCCATCAAGTTTTAATTTAAATGTTGTAGTCTAGTTCTTGCACGACCTTACCAAGCATGTCCATAACCTAGGACGAGGCTATTCAATAGTTTTAACCTCGGGGGTGTACCAATGTACCCACACGCCGACCGCCTTTTCGCCACATGATTTAGCACACTTCCTTTGGTATGCTTAAGCACGGCTAAGTCCTCGAGACATTTCCAATGGATGATGCTAATTAAGAGCCGCAACTCACGGGGATAAGGACACACTAGGTAGCCTAACCGGTCTGCTAATGCTCCTCTCCCACACCACACATACACATTTAAAACCACCCACCGGCCAGCTCATAATTAACACCTCCCAAAGTACTTAGTCAAGAGAAGTCCCATATCCCCCTCATGTGGTTAGCACGCAAGAGCGCTTGGCTTAGTGACACAAGTAACTCGGTCCTTGGGGACTTAGGCACCATTCCGATCACACCCAAAATATCACACCAACATCCATTGTGCCCAAGTCAATAACAGTTTTGTTTTCATTTTGGTTTTATTTGTTTACAAAGTAACAAGCCACAAGAAGGACAAAATGGAATAAAGATTTTAGTGTGATCAAGGTTATCGACATAATGTCGACAACCGCCCATTTCTACCGTTATCTAAGCATTGCTAAGCATTATCAACGTAAACTACTAAGCGATAAGAGTCCATCCAACGAACTCTAAATTGCAGCAAGATAATCCTAGGCTTAGTAGTAGAGAATGAACATTTACCTACAGAATATGCATCTATAGGATTACTAGCGACATTTTAACACAAAGTAGCATGCATACATATAAGTGAAACAAAGTATTAAGCTTTAAAGTAATGGACAATAAATGGATATGATAAAACTGCTTGCCTTACTGATTTTGCTCAATATATTGCTGAGGGTCACTCACGGGTTCAAAGTACTCGTCGGCACCTAACGAAAATGCGAAAAGAAACGATAAGAACGACGAAAACCACAAGACAGCACAGCAAACCAACTCCAAATGCTCTGAAATTTCTACAACAGCAAGAGGATGATTTTTAGGGAATTTAGCAACAAGAACCAATGTATTTGGATTCTCAATGCAAAAGTTATGAGCAAAACAAATCTGCTCAGCCCTAAAAATACCAAACTGCCACTATTCACTAATTTAATTAAGAGGCAACATTTTCTAGAAAGGTGGTGATACTGAGATTTTTACTGTAAAACCAGCACCTCATGAGGTGAATAACACAATTGAGTTCACCTCATTTAGAGCTATATTGCACTTTCTATAATTTTTCAAAAACAAGAACTTGAACAAAATTATAATGCACAAGAAAGTTTTCTGAAAATAGTGACATGCCTAAATCCTATTCTAACATTTAGAGCATTAATAGAGGAAACCAACAAAGTTGGATTCACTCAAAAATAATCTACAGATCAATAATTATGCATTTTACAAGTTAAAGGAATTTCTAGTATAACATTTAAAGCTAGTTTTGAAATCTATTTGTAAAACCATGTTCTGGAGCCGAACTGGGCTCATAACCATTTTTAGATTGGAGCCCAGGTCAAGCCAGAGCTAACACAATTTGAATCACCCTATTTGGATTTAAATTGAATTAGTTATGCAATTTTAAAGTTCATACCTTTTTCGTTCTTAAAATAACAGTTCCTTGGAATTTCTAAAACCATAAAGATATGGGAGGACGTGAGCCACAGATCTGAGATCTAATGGCTCAGACCTCCCAGGAGTTAACGCACACGCACGCAGCGAAGGTCCAGAGGTCATGGACCTCCTAGCAGCGTGCACGCGCGAGCAGAGGGGAGGTCGTGGCCGTTGATGGCACATCCAACGGGCCACAACACTAAAGGAGGTCCTCAACGGCCGCGATCAACACAGGAGGACATAAGCGGCTCGAGATCAACGCGGGAGGTCATAACGGCAGAGATGACCTCGAGGAGGTCCAAGCGAGGTCTTAACGCCACAGCACCTCCGGGGAGGTCCGACGGCCACGATTGCACAAGGAGGTCTTGGATGTGCAGATTTCCTCGGAGGAGGTCTCACGCCCTGCCAGCGCCCTAACGCTTTCGCGCCACAAGACGCGCTTCGGACGAGGAGTTAATGCGCCGCAGACACAAGGAGGTCCGCGACGAGAGGTCTTAAATCTTGGCGGGGGATTAAAGGCAGTTAAGACACGCCAATGATTAGCGAGATTTGAGCAATGATTATTGCATTTAACGCGGTGGATCTTTGTCCTAAAAACGACAACAGCGCTGCTGTTCTTGTCCGACAAAGATCTCGAGCTCAAGGACGTGGTCATTGCCGGCGATACAGACCTCGCCGGTGACAACCCAGGACATCACCGTGTGCGCAATAGTGTTGCACACACCATGGGCTCACTCTCGACGGCGGCGACGGCCTTGAACGCCGGCGAACCGGAGAGGACAAAGATGACCCGCACGGCCAAAAGACAAATATGAAAATATAAAGCTCCGCAACTTCATACATGCAGTGCCCAAATCTAGGGACTAACAGAGGTTACCCGGAGGTCCAGAGGAGCCGAGGAGGTCGAGGAAGGAAGGACCGGTCTTGGGAAGAAAGGTGTTCCACTACCAAAGCTCCAACTTCAAGATCCACTTTGGCCACCTCTGAAAAATGCCCAAACAAATTAAGTTAGGGTTAACTTCCAAAAGGTTTTGGGAGCACAAAGTGAGCAAGGGTTGAAAAGGAGCCACTGAACTCTTGTGCCACCGAGAAGCTCCAAGGACTTCAACAATGGCGACCACCAGAGAGGAGGTTAGTGAGGTAGGAGCTCACCAAGCACTGGCATGGCAAGCTCCAAGTGTGTAAAAGAAGCCAAAGGGGAGCTCGAGGGAACCTTATACCAATAGCACAGAGGTCCTGCACCATGGGTTAAGCTCATGGTGAGCTTAGCCCATGGGGAGGTCCATGGGAGGTCCTGGACTTGGACAAGACGGATGGGACAGAGTAGGTTAAGACAGGGCGTGGCCTAGGGGCGGAAAGGGTTGACACGCATTTAATGCTTGCAGGGCAGAGCTGTTGGATGTGACCAGGCTCTGACTTTGCCCACTGCCATGGCTCGGGCATGAGAGCCCAAGCTAGGAGAAGAACAGGACCTCAAGCTCACCGTCGGATTAAGTGAATGAGGAGGTCCTGGCCATCGGATGTTCATTTTGAACCATTATATTTTAAGTGACTGGGAGGAGGTCCCAGCCACACGATCCTGAACGGGGAGGTCGTGGCCCTACGATCTCCATAATGCGAATGCACACGTGGAAAAAGGGACAGGAGGTCCAAGGCGTTGGATCTCAATCCAATGGTGCGGACCTCCTGGGAGGACTTAACCGCATGCGACTTGAGAAAATGAGGGGGAGGTCATGGCCTTGGGATTTAAATCCAAGGGCACATAACAAATAGGGAGGTCCTGAGCTTGCGCAACGCACAAGGGAGGTCATGGCCTTTAGATTTAGATCTAAGGGCTACGACCTCACGTGCGCGGGGAGGTCTAATGCGCACGAGGCAAGGAGGAGGTCGTGACCGTGGATTTTAATCCAACGGTGCACAACATGAGATGGGGAGGTCAGATGCGCCAGATTTTGAGGGGAGGTCGTGGGCTGTTGGATCTGATCCAACGGCTACGACCTCAACAAGGTGGGAGGTCCTCGCAGTGGCGGTTTGCAGAGGAGGTCGTGGCCTTTGGATTAAATCCAACGGCTACGACCTCAACAATGGTGGGAGGTCCTCGCAGTGGCGGTTTGCAGAGGAGGTCGTGGCCTTTGGATTAAATCCAACGGCTACGACCTCAAGTGAGTGCAAAGGGAGGTCTGGGTGGTTTGAGCGCGAGGAGAGGTCATGGCCATGGATCGTTGATCCAAGGGCTGTGACCTCATGTGGGTGGGGAGGACTCAGCTGCGTTCTTTGAGGGGGAGGTCGTGGCGGTTGGATGTAAATCCAACGGCTACGACCTCATCAAGGTGGAAAGGGAGGTCAGGCTGAGGTGCAGAAATGGTTGGGCTGGACCAGCTTTGCCAAGCGGCTAGCCCAAGGAACAAAGGAGGTTTTTGAATTTGAACCTTTAAACAAATGAGACTTTGCGTAATTGTTTGGGATAGCCAAACAACTCCAAAATTTATGAAATTCAAACTGAGCTTGTTGATGGTAAGATTAACCCCACATAAATTTTCCAGAGGTTTTTATGCAATGCATTTTCTCGTGAAATTCATTAAGGTTGTTCAAAGGATTGTTTTACCTCCAAAATTTATCAAACAAGTTTTACAACTTGCGATATTTTTCAAAGGGGTCCCACATCAACTTTAGGACCAAGGAAAATTATTTTTCAAATGTTTGGCACAAGAGTGGTGACAAATGGAAAAAGGACTTGACCTTTGGTCAACAAGGACTTTGTGTTTTTGGATTACACAAATCTTGGACAATAATTACATGTGAGAAAAAGTTTTAATTTCTACACATTTAATTACATTTGAAACAAACCCTGATTATACATTTGGGATGTTACAAATTTCCATCAGAAAGGAGATGCATTAATCTTCAACACTCGGAATAATCCAAAGGAAATACATAGAGTCAAAGCTTTCTCATGCTAACAAACTTGCAACATTAAACTCTCATTACCCAAACTATCAAACGAATAAATGAGTCATTCTTTTCCAAATGAGAAAGAAGGAACAACCAAGGAATTATCAATATTGCCAACTGACGAAGATCGCAAGTAATAAAAGCAACTCAACAAATGGAAAACAATAATTGTTTCAGAGAACGATTAGAGATCTATCGGAGCTTGCCTACTTCATTATGACCCCCATTCAAAAGAAGTTCATCAACTGCAAGAATCTACAACTAGGAAACCAGATTCAAACTCGAGGAAGACAACAACTTTATCAAAGAACTCATCCTCAACGCATAACTATGTAACGGGGGTAAGTACTCCTCTATTCCCCTACCACGAACGGTGGTGTAGCCTGGTGAATCCCAGGGCAACAACCACGACTTCAACTTCTTAACATCCTTTATCATCACACATAACCAATATAATCAATTATGAATATAAGGTCATCTCATAGTAATCATAGAATAATTTCATGGATATAGAAGATCATAGCAGATCATAGATTAACAATAAGAAAGATAGTACAGAAGTAATTCAACAATTGCTCAACGAATGAAACATAGTAATAGAAATGCGGAAGCAACGAATTACCCATCCCACCTACTGTGCACAGTGTGTCATTTTAAAATATTTCTACTAACCACGGACCTAAAGCTCGCTCTGATACCAACTGTAACACTGTAACACCCCAGTCCTACGAGGGCTGGAATGCTACTAATCTAACATATTAACAAGCTAAAACAGACGACAAAATTCTAAATTTCGGCAGAACCTCCCCTGTATAGTTAGCTATACCGGAGGTTCCCACATTCATTAATATCAAGACAATAGTGAAATCAACAAACATCAGAATCATCGCAGAAGTATAATCTGATCTCAAGTAACTATAACAAAAGGATGAACTAAGTTCACACACAGTTATTAACCAATCTTAAAGGAGAAGAGTTATCAGCCACAGCCAACGATTATTATTACAGTTCATCAATAATGAATGATTAAATTGAACTAAAATGAAATCCTGAACTTGATTAAGGTGAAGTAAAAAGGTAGTGTGTGTCTATTCCCTCCCCATGGAGCCAACTTCAAAGATCACCTAAAAAAACAACAAACAAAGCAAGCGTGAGTCCGAGACTCAAAGAAGTACAGTTGATGAATAATACATAACAACCTTGATCATGTGAACATCATTAAAGTGTATGAAATAAGCACGTAATCTAACACTTGAATGAATGGAATGAATGATGTGGATGCAATGAAGGACTTCACACATGCATATATCGGGTATTCTTGGTGACACACTGTCGGTGTTCACCTAAGCCCGCACTTAACAAAGTGCGGGGACCCAAGCCCCGTCTGAAGAACGTTTAGACGGTGTCCGAATCGCCCACATTGGAATGGTGGGTCTTACGTGCCCATACTGGAATTGATGGGTCTTTTACACTGATCCACTCCCGTGGATGAAATATGAAAGATGGATGCTGAGTATGACATATGAATATTGAACAACAAGGAACATGCTTTCCATCATGAAGGTAACCACATGGATTGAATACGAACATTTAATTAATAACATGTACTTAGAAATTCAATACCAATAGCAAGCATTCAACATGTCATAATCCTAGGGATACTAAGGTACTTGCCTTTAGCGTTGTGACGCGTTAATAGGCAATTGCGGTGCTCCCAAACCTGAAGCTTCACCTCCTAACAAGCAAATAACTGAAATAAGGATGCGACGAACATGAAAATACTAGGTAAAGTTCTACAACGCTCCCCCGGCGATTCAAAATATAACTAGAGCATCTAAACTGAAAATTAACACATTCTGCCCTAAACCGCCCCTGGGCAGCAGCACGGTAAATGGCATAACTCTTGATCTGGAACTCCAAATGGGGTGAACCCAGTTTCTGTGGACTCTTAACTGACAAAACCACAATTCTCTAGTTGGCAAGATAATTTGATTCGGCCAATTTAGTTCGTTAACAGACAGGTGAACTCTCAGCACAGAAAAACTATCTATAGAATAAACAGCGGCACCAAAACGACCATAACTTTTAATCTATAACTCCGAATTGATCAATCTTTGTCAATCCGGAAAGTTTATCAAATTACCTACAATAACCTACTTGGGAGAAATCCCAGATTCTGCCAATTACCATAACTTAAGTTACAAATTAACACATCAGTTCAGTTTCGTCAGAAATCTGGACAGCGGATACTAAAACAGCCATATCTTTTGACTCGAACGTCAGAATCAAGTGAACTCAGCGGCCATAGAAAGTTAAGGACATCCTCTACATATCTCTAGGAGATCAAAACTACTGGTTCGGCCTCTAAGATCGCGAAAACGCCCACGCAACAATCTGGACAGAGTGATGTTTAAAGCAGACTGACACTGATTCAATCGAATCTATTCAATTTCTCCTCTACGACTAAACGACCAACAACAATCGAGTGACATTACCCTTGGTGTGCCGAGGATCACAAAGATCGAACCGTGGAAGAGTCCCCACTGCCTTGATCTGAATCTTGCGAAAACTCCACCAATCTGCACAGGAGACCGACAACGAGGAGATCGGCACCGGGAAAAGGTCTAGGAGAGGGGGTGCCACACTGACCTTGGGCGGCAACAATGGGGTGGAGGAGGAGCAGCACCAATGCTGGAGGTGGCGCACAAGGGGAAAGAGGGAGTGGCGGCTGCAAGGAGAGGAAAGGGGTGGAGGGTGGGAGCCTAGGGTTTTGGCCGCCCCCCCTAGGACCCCTTTGGCCGGCCCCTTGGTGGGCTTGGGCCTCACTCATGCCCCCCTTTTGGCTCCAAGGCAGCCCCCTTGGCCCATTAGGCCTCCTCTTGGGCCTGCTGGCCAAAGGCCCAGGCCCAAAACCAGAAGTATCGACGAATCTTCG
This sequence comes from Phyllostachys edulis, assembly GCA_036346405.1. NCBI lineage: Eukaryota > Viridiplantae > Streptophyta > Magnoliopsida > Poales > Poaceae > Phyllostachys > Phyllostachys edulis. The sequence goes on from CM070563.1 coordinate 31,707,315, forward strand.
GAAAAACGAATTTTCAAATTTGAATTCGAACCGAAAACTTTCTAACCGAAGCGAGGTATTACAAACACCCTGGCTATTTGGAAGCCAAGATGTCACTTAAATACTCTAACATACAGCCACATTACGGAAGAATCTAAATGATATAACATCTAAAGGCATAAATAAAACAACCCAACATGGAGAAGGTATCCTTCCTTCACCATTTAAATGTATTTATTACAGTTTATCGTTAAACAAGGTTCACAAGCAATAATAAATCAACCGTATCAAGGAGAAGGTATCCTTCCTTCTCCATCTAAATTTATTTATTACAGTTCATCAATAATAAGTGAAATATATATAGAACTAATTTATAATCTTGAACTTGAATAGGATGCTGTGAATGAGTAGTGCGTGTCTACTCCCTCCCAAATGAGCCAACATCAGTGATTACCTAAATAAATAAATAAACAAATAAGTGTGAGTCTAAGACTCAGCAAGTACAGTGAATAAATGGAACATACCACAAACATTAACAAGTCAACATCATTGAACCATATGAAGAAATCACAGAACGAGTATGTGAATGAATGGAATGAATGAAGTGAATGGAATGGAGGGACTACACACATGCATATACCGGTATTGCTAGTGACACACCCGTCGGTGTTCACTTAAGCCCGCATCTTAACAAAAATGCGGGGATCCAAGTCCCGTATGAAGAACATTTCATACGGGTGTCCCAAAACACCCACATTGGAATAGTGAGGCCCACATTGGAATGGTGGGTCTTACGTGCCCATCCTGGAATTGATGGGTCTTTTTAATCCACTCCCGTGGATGGAACATGAATAATGAATGCATAGAATGAAATATGTATATTGAAAAGACACGCTCTCTAATCATGGAGATAACACACATATGGAAGGAACATGAACTTAAATATTATCATCTCCAATCATGGATTCAACACATATAAAAGACCATAGACAATCCAACTTCTCTTGAATCATAAGAACTCACAGTATAATCATAAAAGCATTCATCAATCACAATCATTAAGATAAGCAATGTACTTGCCTCCCGCGATGTGACGCGTTAGCAGGAAAAAGTGGTGCTCCTAAACCCGAAGCTTCACCTCCCTTGAAGAACCTTAGGGAGATGCTAAACGATCCCCCACGAAGAATATCCATTGTCCCTCCTTTCGGCCAACCAATCTGCAGTCCCTCCTTCTCCTTCCTTTGCGAACACCCAAGCGGAAGGGCGGCTCAAGAGGCGGGCATCAGAGCACCGCAGCAATCGTAGTGGCGACTCATCAGTAGCTACAATGCTAGCCTAGGGTTTTCCTTCTTTTATAGGTGGTCGGCCCCCATGGGCCTCTGTGCCAAGGCCCGAGGCCCAAAGCTGTCAAGAAAAGTGAAAACTCCTCTTTCTTAATTCTATTCTTCTCTTTTGAATGATTTCTTCTTTAGAATAAATCGGGTATTCTGATGTCACCGGCTATACCCTAGATAAGGTATGGAGTTCATGCATTTCATTCATTCATATGATTTCTATTGTTCTATATTCATATTCTATAAAGTGACTGTCTTGTTCTTATTTGTCCATTTTACATTCGAAATCTATAATGTGATGAAATGTTCTTATCGTTCATTCTATTATATTCTTATTCAATATGGTACATTTTGTTCTGTTGTACTTGTTGAGTCGTGGACTCATTCTTACCATGTTTACTTGTTTTAGGTAAATATTGAAGACAACATTCTTGGGAGGGAGTAGTCACGGGTAATGCATTCACTTCACAATATTCAATTTTCAATGATATGAACTTGTCATTGTCTTTCATTTGTTAAATGTTGAATTGTAATAAACATAGTTATATGGTGGATGATATCTTTCTCTTTGATATGGTTGATTAAATAACTGCTTGTGATCCCTGATTAATCTGTTGATAGAATTATCTTAATTGATTCAGTAGACTTGGATAGTTGGAATTTGTGATATGTTGTTGGAATCAGATTATTCCTGCATTCGTTCTAATAGATGTTGTTCTTTCTATGCCATTAGTGGAGATGATGTTGAAATTATTCCGCATTGTTGTTGTATGTTAGCTTTTAGGTATCATCTTGGCTTCCACATAGCCAGGGTGTTACACCCCCACCTCAAGTGGGAAGACAAATATGTGGAGCGCGATCTTCGGTGCCTCTTCCTCCAGGTCCAGGTCCAGGGGTTCTTCTTCTTCTTCTACACCAATGCCTGCTCAGCCAAGACCCACAAGGAGCGGAGAACTATCCATCTATCTGGACAGCGATACGGTGGATTTCAACTCAGAAGGCTTCGACATCTTGCAATGGTGGCAAGCCCATAAGTTAACATATATCGTGCTATCCATACTTGCACATGATGTGTTAACTATTCCTGTCTCTATGGTTTCCTCCGAGTCTACTTTCAGTCTTTCTAGAAGGATATTGGAGGAGAGAAGAACAAGTCTCACAAGTGAGTTGGTGGAGATCCTTCTAACTGTGAAGGATTGGGAACAAGCTGATTCACGAACACAACACTTTGTGAAAAATCTAGAGTTGTCGGAGGTTTTCAAAAATCTATACTTAGACAATGACACCGACACATAGAACAAAGATGTATCATGTATGTAGAATTGTATAACTATATGATGTACTCTTTTTCCTTTGCCAAGGTTTTCTCATTTTGAGTTTTTACTTGGTGAAGGTTTTAACGAGGCAGCCAGTTGGACATTAATAAAGCTCTTTATTACATTTCCAATATGATTGTCTCATTTTAAAAATTTTATGTCTACTTCTGAATTCTACACAATTTTCTAAATTTTTTGGGTTTTTTTGGATTTTTTTGTTCGATGGGCCAAGCGGGCGGATCGCCCGACGGGCGAACAGACTCGCCTACCAAATTTAACACGCAAGACGAATGTTCGACGGGCCGTGCTCTGGCTGGCACTCACTGCCCGTGGGCCAGCCCGGTATGGCACGAATAGTACCAGAGCCAAAAAACAGTAGTGTTTAAACAGGCCGTGCCAATGCCCATCTTGCGTCTTGGGCTAGGCGGCCCATTTGGCCAGGCCTGCCTTGTACTAGCATCTTGACAGGTCCAATCCACCAGGTTCATCCCTTACGAGATCGTTGCCATAAAACATAGCCAAGTCTTGTATGTTGGACATCATCTAGAGCCACAACAACACAATGCATATCTTACTAGTAATTCACCGTTCTTTACTATACACAATCAAATAAACATGTCACACTATTTAGTCTATATTTTCCTACCTCCCCAAAATAACTACACTTCCCTACCTAACCAAAATAATGACTTTCAGGTAATCAGTGCATAATAAAAAAAACTAATAAATTAATTATGACTAACTAACCACGACTAATTAATTACGACTAAACTAATTACGATTAACTCACTACGAATAATTAAATAGGATGAGTTAATTACAACTAATTAATTTGGACTAACTAATTAAGACTAAATAAATTACAATGAGTTAATTACGACTAATTAACTATGACTAACTAACTACGACTAATTAAGCATGACAAATGAATTTGGACTAAGTAATTATGACTAATTATATAGGACTAAATTGATTACGACTAATTAATTACGACAAATTAATTATGACTAATTTAATTATGACTAATTAAATGCGACTAAATTAATTATGATTGGTTAATTATGACTGAATTATTTAAAACTAATTAATTATGGCTAAATTAATTACTCGTAATTAATTAAGGCGAAATTAATTATGACTAAATTAATTACGAATAATTAATTACCACTAATTAATTATGACTAAATTAATTATGAGTAACTAATTTGGACTAATTAATTATGACTAATTATTTATAACTAATTAATTTTGATTAAATTAATTACGAGTAATTAATTATGACTAATTAATCACCACTAATTACGGCCTAATCACGAATAATTAATTACGACTAACGAATTAGAACAAATTAATTTAACACTAATTACATAGTTAACAAACATAATGCATAGAAGAAAATTTACCTCCTCTAGAAGATCTTCACTTGATGTCAAACTTTATCGGACCCGGGAGTAACACCCCCAAATCCTCTATGTATTTCTGAACTAGTTCTATGATCAATAGCTAGTTCACACAGTAAACAAATATGGAAACATCCATAAATCGCACAACTTTATTAATAATCAACAGAGTTTATTACAAGAAAGGCTTACAAGCCAACAAGGCTTACAAGACAACAATAAACAAACACAGCGGAAGATGAAGAAGACATAGTCGAGTCCAGCTGATCTGTCACAGGCAATCGACTGGGGTAGCAGCCTAGTCGTCGCAATCCACACTGATAGCAAAGTCGTTCTCCTCTGAAATTTATTTGCATTAAGCAAGGGTGAGCACAACTTCCGTGCTCACAAGTTACATCCAATAACAGATTATAATACATGCAAGGATATATCAAAGGAAGGCTTATTAGTTGAATTTGCATAATGCAATGTCTTCTTTAAATATTTGTACTAAGTTCCAAAGCGATTATTTTATAACTAATATTCATTTTATAAATTTTCAAGTTTTATAGTAGGATAACCTCCATATGAAATATGGTGATGGATACCCTCCTATCACATTGCTAACCGCCCAATTTCCCAATTGGATAAACTATCTAAAATCATTTATCAAAATCTTTTGGAAACAAAATCGAAGTCTAACTTTGAGTGGCTTTGCTCAGCATGTCCATGACCATGGACACGGCTATTCGAATAGTTTTACACTCTGCAGATATTATACAACTTTACTTACAAGAGATGATCAACTTGTACTCTTTGCTCACACACTTCCCTGTAGGTGTGCAACTAATTGGTTATCACAAGGCCTTTACAATACGTCATTCTAATGTAGTTATGCCCCGCTAAAGTTTGGCTTCCTTTAGATTGAACCATCTGCCAGACTTAAGCCCCCTCTTGAGCCATGTGGGAATACATAAAAGTAGGTCATGTGACACCCACACAACCAGGCACAACCACGGTGAAATATTGCAAATTATTTATCCTAGTCCTCCCTACTCTGGACTTGTGGTAGTACGATGGGGCTTAGCAAGATGTGGCTTGAAGACCATTCCTTATATGACTTGGGTGACTTCCAATAAAACCCTAGCCCTCAATCTATTCCCAGATTGAGCCTGTGCATAAACCTGCACCCACCAACCATCCATTTCTCCCAAGTACAAACCAAGTTTTCCTTTTTACTTTTCAAAATCATTTGCAAAATCTTCCATGGCAAACCAATGCCATAAACTTTTAAACAATAGTTGATTATTTGGTCTAAGCATGTCTTTGCATAATATTTTCAAATGGTCCTAGTTCATACTATCGTATCAACTAGGTTTTATCTAGGGTGACAATATATTCGATTCAAATATCAACATTGGCCATACAAAGGATTTTGGCATATCTATAAATTTAAAACATGAATTTAAATAGTTGAATATAAATAAGCATGCAGCAATAATTTAAAACAGAATAAATAATTTAAAATAATAGAGTCAAACAAGGTCAAAGATATAACTTACCTTGCTTGATTAATCGTTGTTCTCAAACGACGTCGAAATCTGACTCTCCGAAGTCGTCGAAATCTATACGTGAAAATAAGACAAATTCAAACAAAATTCAAATAAAATCCAAATGAACTCCAAACTAAGAAATTTTGGTTTAGTTAGCTAGATCTTGAATTTATATGAATTTAAAATTTAGAATCACTTGAATTGAAGCTCTAACGAAGGAGAACGAGCTCTCGGAAGATTGAAAATCACATGAAATGATGAAATTGGAATTTCTGGAATTGTTTTTCTAAAGGAAAAGAATTTATTGCGTCAGCGAGCATTTTTGGATTTTCGGCCGAATTATTTTTCAAAGGAAAAAGAGGATGGGTCACTGACATGTGGGCCCGAGTCATGTGGACCAGGTCCACGAGATCGCACCTTGGTCCACGGTGGACCGGCACATGAAACAGTGCTAGCCATGCCAGCGTGACACTCAGGCAATGACAAGAGGGTCATGTTTAGGGATGGCAATGGGGCCCCATTCCCCATTCCCCGATGAGGAATTCACCTATTAGAGGGCGGGTTTGAGACTACTTCTTTCCCCACGGGGATATTAATATGAAAAAAACATTCCCCATCGGGTTTGGCGGGGACGGGGCTATTCCCCTGCTCCCCATCCCCGTTACCCGATGGGCCCCCGATAACACAATGCACAGCCCAGCCCGTAAATATAATGCTTCACTAATGCTTAATATCTTAACATATCCAGATTTGTGTATATGAGCATGTGGTACTTGTGTTAGATTCATATACGAGCTTCACTAATGCTTAATATCTTAACATATCCAGATTTATAATATTGACCCCTCCTACTAAAACTAGTAGCCAACGCCTAGCCACGGGGATGGGGATGGGGACGGGGCCCCGATAACCCGACGGGGACGGGGAACGGGGAAAAATAGTACCCGACGACAGGGATGGGGACGAGGATGGGGATTTTTTTCTTGTCACGGGGATGGGGATGGTCTACCACTCCCCACCGGGGAATGGCCCCGTTGCCATCCCTAGTCATGTTGAGTCTGATGCTCACCTCAAAAGCTCGGGGACGCGAAGAAAAGGCTGGCGGCAAGGGAGAATGGCGGCGGTGAGGTGTAGGCTACGACGGCGATGGAGCTCTAGTAGGGCTCCAGCGGCGCGGTGGAGAGCCTCGTGTAGACCGTGTTGTCGGTGCCGGGAACGTCGAAGGAAGGGCGCCTGGCCGAGAAACTTAAAATGCGAAATATGGTGATTCTAAGAGGGAAAAGGAGAGGTGAGTGACGGGGATAGGATGAGGGAGGAAGAGGGCTCCTTGGGCTCCTACTTATAGGGTTGGAGGGGGCTGGGAGAGGGCGATCGGCCAACAAGGATCACGGCGGCTGTTACACAATTCTGGCGAAGACGCGCATTAAAACGGAAGTTTTTGGCCAGAATGGGGGTGGCAGATTGAAGCAGTTTAAATGCACTTTATGGCATGAGAAATCGGGGCAAAAATGGTGGCTCTGCTGAGCTTCTGCAGCTCAGTAATGGCGGCAAAGCCGGAGGAAGAAGAAACGCGAGGAAGGAGGCGACCCTGACAGGCGGGCCCGCGTTGGTATTGAGACAATGAGGAAAAGAGAGGGTGGGGAGCGGGCTGGCGTGGAGCGGGCCGAAAACAGAAGTGGGCCAGAGAGAAAAAGAAAGGAGGATGGGCCGCGAAGGAAAAATTCGGCCCGAAGGTGATTTAAGGATTTTAATTTGATTTCCAATTTTAGAAAATACAACAAATCAAAAGGGCTTTAGAAAATACTAAATAGAGTTCAAAAATTATGTAAACATTCACAAAAATTCCCTCAATTATCTTGAACTTAATAAAATTATTTCCAACTTAAATTGGCTTTTATTTTTGTACAAAATTTATTTTATTTCTGGATAATAGGAAAAAGATTTTCAAATACCAAAAATAAATTAAAATTTTATTTTTTACTTTAAATCCAATAAAACTTGGAACTCAATAAATTTTTATTTTTGACTTTTAAAATCTAGAAAAATTCAAGAAAAGCAATTAAATCCAATAAAATAATAAATTTATAAATTTTATTTTTGGTAAAAGAACTTTGGAATGTTACAAACTTTCTCCACTAATACAACTGCTAGATACTTCTCTAAACACTCTCAAATCAGCAACGAAATCTGAACTAATTTCGGCCGATCGCGCTACCTCTCACTCGCTCGATCCTCTCTGTCTCTCTACGACGAGCACTCGGTTTTGGGGTGGCGAATGCGAGTGACACATTGGGTTTTATAGCCATGCGAATGAACAAGTTTGATTGACTGTGAAGCGACAGGATGGAATCGGATTCCCTTCGACAGACAACGTGCAGGGTTTTTTTTACACATACAGGGGACAGCGAGAATCGGTGTTATATCTATTGTTTAGTCTCAGTTGGATAAAAAGGTGAAAATCATGAAGGTATGCTTTAGACATCATATTCTTATATTTTGTTGCATTCTTCGTATCCAAAATATAGGTTGAACTCCACTAAAAGTCTGTCTTGAATATGTGCATATGTTCTTATTACACATTTGTGTATGCACACACTAAGGGGGAGTTCACTCTATGTTTATTTGGTTTCATTAGTAATGATCCGTGTTCTTTATCCAGCATATTTTAAGGATCTCTACTTTGAAACATATTCTTTGAGTATATAAAATTTGTGCAGTTTATATATACTCATATGACTTTATACTCAATTATTTGCAATTGTAGTGGTTGTCATCAATTACCAAAGAGAAAAAGATTGGAGTATCTTGACCCGCCATTATGAGTTAATGGTATGTTGTGGTAATTAATGACAATCATATTGTGGGACTAATATTTTCCATGAATTGAGTAAATAGGTTATGTTCCACAATGATGAATACTTTGGATGACATTATGAGTTGAATGTGAGTTGAATGTTATCAAGTCAAGTTTCAAGAAGAGGATACATCATGTGTTGATGCACATCAAGATCCCGAAGAGGAGATGATCATGAGTTGATCATCAAATCAAGAAGATTGTAACATCCCCAAGTTAATTAATGATAATTAGTATGCATCTTATCAGCATGCATGACATTTTGAATCTCTTGCATCATTTATTGCACTTGGAAAATCTCAAAACAAGATTTAACCTACAACTTAAATCTAAATTCCAAAAGAAAACAAGAATAAAAACTTATGATTATCATCTGGAACTTATTTATTCAAATAATAGAATAATTATCATGAATAAATATAATTTTTCCCAATTTTTGGAACTTAAATTTACCCAAAGAAAATTCAAACTCAAATCAATAACCTATTCCAAGTTTGAATTTAAATTATTCAAATTAATTATTTAATAGTGAATTTTAAGATTTTATTGAGTAAAAGGTTGTCCCAGAAACACCTCTGATTTATTTTAGAATTTTAGGAATTTTATTTCTATATTTAAAGTCTCGGTCAAACCCTCTATTTCTTAGTCAAATCTAAATTCAAAACTCGGCTTGACTAAACCAACTAGCACGTGGACCGTCCGATCTCAAGTGGACCGCCCTGATCAATTGGGCCGATCGGACCAGTCCGATCGGCAAAGCAATCCTGGCCGTCCGTTTCAAATCGTGTGGCCCAAAATCCTCATCGCGTCCGAACCGTTCCGACCCGAGCCCGACGCAACGCGGTCCGACCCAACCGTCTTCGCCCGCACCATTCGCTCTCAATCGCTGCAGGTGGGCCCACCTTCGTGCTCCTGTCTTCAACCTCGGGTAGGCTCGCGCTCAGGCCTTGAGCGCCACGCGGTCACCGCACTCTGTCGCGCCTCCGTTTGTGCGGCGAAACACCGTGAGCCACTGCCCTCGTCGACCAGTCCGGGAGCACCGCCACTTCACGCCGCTTCTTTTCCCGTCCTCTTTATCGCACAAAATGGGGGCTACCTCTCTCTCTCCCCACACTTCTCTCTTTGGCCGTGGGAGAGAAGGAGGCTTGGAGCTCTCCTCATCCTGGTAAGAGCCGCCGCAACCACGCCATTCTCCTCCTACCTCGTTGCCGTCTCCATTCCTTCTAACCCAAGCTCTTGTCGATGCTTGTAGCTCCCAGAACACGGCCGCCTCATCGTTGCTTTTGGAGCGCACCCAAGCATCGTCGTCACGCTCCGCCGCGGTAGAGGCAAGCTCATCCCAAACCACCTTGTCCTTAGTGTTCGCACCATCGCACTGAGCTCACCTTTGTTTTTAATCGCGTTTTGGTGCAGCACCAAGGGAGATCAACTCCTTCTTCTCCAGTTCTAGCCGATCGCGCCTTTCTTCCCCGAGTCCGATGCGGTGAAGCCCAGCTCGATTCACAAAGATTTGGAAGCACCGCCATGCCTAATCTTCCTTCCCCAACGCCATTGAGCTTCTACCACCCAAATGCCGCCCCAAATGCCCGAGCTGCCTCCTCCGCTCAACTTCGCATGCCAAGACCACTGCCCTCTCCACACCAAGACACCACCAGAAGGTAGCCCCTGCTATTGTAGTTCCATTTTGCCATGGTCCGGGCACCCTCCGGGCTCCCCTTGCCGCCGGCGAGCGCGACCGTGCCCTCTGCGTGTCGGATTTTCGGTGATTATCACTGTAGCATATCTTTAGCGCTAAACCATTTTCGGATTAGGTAAAGCGTTCATTAGTAACACATAAGTGTAGCTTTGTGTCTTTGATTCGTGGGCCCCCGTGAATAGGAAACAGGAGGTTTAAAATCGATTTAAGCTAAACGATTGACATGTGGGCCTTATGGCTGTTTAAGTGGATGTGTAGGTCTTGATGTATGCATTCGCTTAAGGAAAACGTATTCATAGTATGCTTAGAGCGAATTTACGTTTTCAAGATTAGGAGACGTATTCACATTTTTACGCCTTCACCATATTTCGGCCCAGACCGAGTCAAAGCTGATTAGGTCAAGCCCTCACCCTGGCCCGACACGTCATAGGCTTTGGCTAGCATAGGTCTCGGTAGAAAAAGTATTTAATCCTTAAGAAAATTCGGAATACATAATTTGCACACTGAAAATTGTATTAACTTTGGAAATGTATAACTATTTCATTTTAACTCCAAAAACAGAGAAACCAATTTTGTTATTTTTAATTTCAAATGAACTATATATGAAAATAGGTTTCAACCTTGTCGCTGTCTCAGAAAATATAGTTATTGGAGTTTGATTCAAAACCTATTTATTTATACTCTAGAAAATGCTTTTAACTTTAAATATTCATAACTATTTCGTCTTAACTCCAAAATAGATGAAACCAGTTTTGATAATTTTAATTTTAAGTGAACTTTATTTTAAAATAGGTTTCAAACATGTCTCTATAGTAGAGAATATAGTTTTGTAAAATGATCCATAACTCTATTATTTTTACAATAGAAAAAGCCTGATAACTTTGAAATGTATAACTAATTCATAAAACTCCAAATGAGATAAACTCAGTTATTTTGATCTTATAATTTTATCCTCGATTTACCTATGTAATCCTTTTTCCCGCTACTACTCTACAAATTTTGACCAAATAATTAAATTCGGTGAATAGTAACTGATTCTATTTATTTTGGATTTTCCATAAAATTGAGATTCAAACCTCCATAACTTTCACATGCTAAATCCAATTGGAATAATTATTTCACCTAAATTCATCTAAATCATGATCTACCCACTGTATAAGTTTCATGCATTTTTTAGCATTTTGAATTTTCGGCTTATTTGGTGTGAATTGCAATATCGTTCTTTCAATAGATATCTCGGCAATACAAATGTATTCATGAGTGTAAACTGAGATTGAACAAGTGGTACAGCAAAGGTGCGAGCACCCTCCTCTTGACCATATTTCTCCTACTGATTTTAAAATGTTTTGTATGGTTTTAATCTTTCAATTGCATGCTATTTTGAAAAGTATGTTCATGGGTAGAAGTAGTTAATTTCCTACTTACTGCATTAGCCCTCCTTTGAATGTTGATTACCCTTTTTACCTTAAATGATTAAGGATATATGTTATATGGGAGTGTTTGCTAATTTGTAGAACGATGCTTAGTCATACTTGTAGTTGTAGTCGATAACGGTTGATGGAGCTAGTCCATCGGCCGATGGATCGAATCAAATCTTAATGAAATTTGAGAATTATATGGATTTGATTATGTTGAATTTGAGGAAAATGTCCAGATCTTTGTATATGAATATTATGAACTTGTTGATGGGTTGTTGTTGTGTGTTGGACTTGGACGGGTGATAGGGTGATGAAGGGGTGGTCCTGGATTCGCATAGCCCCGTCTGGGTATTTGAGGACCGGTCTGTGGTGTGATGAACCAAGTCTTACGTACAACCACACGCCAGGATAATGGTGAAGGCTTGGCTTAATAATTTGTTGTGTGTTAGCTATCAAAACACAATCAGATTGATAATTGTTATTGTTATTTTTTAATTGTTCTTTTGTCAATCTGGTGGGGGCATGTATGTTGTTCTCTTATGTGCTCTTAAGGGTCTCTTATTGATAGAGACTTACTTACACAATGGGGTTCACCTGTGGTGCTAGGCGACTTTAGTCTGCTACGGAATTCTGATCCTCGGGTGGGTTGATAGTTAGGACATGACATTGTAACAGCCTCGTTATGATATCTCAGTCACACTCCTTCGGAAGAGTGCATGGTGACAGTACGAGGTATTCATATCGTGTGGGTAAAGCTGTACACCTCTACAGAGTTAACTAAATCTATTCGAATAGCTGTGTCCCCGGTTATGGACATCACTTGTGGGAAAGCATGCACAGTTAGCTTATGGAAAATTAAGTTTGGGTTATGGTTAAAAATTTTATGTCTTTATGTTAGTTTGTCCAGATCTGAAATGTTATCCCGAACGGGATGTTGGCTTGTTAATTTTGTTATGGAATGAATTATGTCACGAATGGGATGTTCGTGTGCTGATTATATTTGAAGATTATACTGTTGATGATCATTGCTTACTATTATACAATGTTTTAAAAATGGCAATTTGAATTTATACTATTTATCTAATTGCAAAACTTGCTTTATGCTGAAAATTGACTAGTGTAGTAGCCTTCCTTTGATACTTACATGTATCCTTATTTTTCTTGAAAAGTCTCGCGAGTACAACTATGTACTTAAAAATTGTCCATTTGTTCAGGTGAGAAGTCATTCAAATTAGGTAAAGTACTTCAGACGCTACGACTTTAATCCCAGTTGGTTGCTTGTGGGATTGTGGGCATGCCAACTTGGTTATTCCCGTTTTATTTTAAACTTGTCTTCCGTTGCAATTTATCATTTGATAATTACTTTTGGCCGATTGGCCCTCTTATGCAAACTTGTACATTATGTTTCTATTCAATGATGTTGTATTTACGATTCCATTATTCTTGTATATTGTGTATGGATGTGAATGCAATATTGTGTTTGGATATGTGCATGTTAGTCACTGATCCTTGGGAGCTAACATGAGACACATATCCGGGCACTCGGAATCGTTTTTGTTTCATGTTAAGTATTGTGCTCTTTCAGCATAATTACTTAGCTTGAAAGGGATCCAATCTCGAAATTACAAATACGTTGGTATCGAGCCATCTTGACCAGAGGTTAAAGCCGTAGCAATGGACGTTATTAGGATTTTGATTTGCAAAGAATATTTTCAAACTATCAAAAGTTTGGCAAAAATGCAAGTAATATAATTCCTTTCTTTCTTACCCATCCTAGCATCTATTTTCTTACCTCCCTATTCATTTGATTTAAGAAAAATCAATTTCTCTACTACTCATCTCTCTCTTCCAACCCTAGAAACGTTAAATAGTCGCCGGTAAAGAGGATTGGTGGAAGAATGAGGTTTTCGGCACATTTCTAGTCAATTTGACTCCCGCGACCATGTTGTTTGACTCTGGAGCCTCTCATTCCTTCATGTCCAGAGGTTTTGCTACCCTCCACAACATCTCACTCAGCTTGATGCCTGCACCTTTGATGATTCAATCGTCGGGTTCAGAAATGAGAAGCATTCATGAATGTCGTGAAGTCGAGATTGATATCAAAGGGGTGAAGTTTTCGGCCAATCTTATTGTGTTGAATTCAGTGGGCCTTGATGTTATTCATGGAATGAATTGGCTATCCAAGAACCATGGTCAAATTGATTGTGCCCACAAAGCTATCACTCTCACAAGTCCTCTTAGTTTTCAAGTCGAAATAGTGCCGAAATTGGAGCATCCGCATATTTATGCCCTTAGGGGCAAAGAATTACCGGAATTGAGTGAAGTTCTAGTGGTGTGTGAGTTCCCAGATGTATTTCCCGAGGAACTACCAGGCATGCCACCCTCACGAGAAGTTGAATTCGTGATCGAGCTCCAGCCCGGAACTGCTCCAATATCAAAACGTCCTTATCGAATGCCGCCAAATGAGTTGGTTGAATTGAAGAAGCAACTCGCGAAACTTCAAGAGAAGAGATTCATTAGGTCGAGCTCCTCACCTTGGGGATGCCCAGCTATATTTGTGAAGAAGAAGGACCACAACCTGCGGATGTGTGTTGACTACCACCCGTTGAATGAGGTCACCATCAAGAACAAGTATCCGCTTCCACGAATTGATGATTTGTTCGACCAAATAACCGGTGCCCGTATGTTCTCCAAAATTGACTTGAGATTGGGCTATCATCAAGTTAGGATCAGATCTGAAGGCATTCCCAAGACGGCATTCTCAACTCGTTATAGCTTGTACGAGTACACCGTCATGTTCTTCGGTTTGACAAATGCACCGACTTTGTTCATGAGTATTTGGATAAATTTGTAGTCGTCTTTATTGATGATATTCTCATATACTCTAAATCTAAAAAGGAGCATGAAGAACACCTTCGGCTTGTGTTGAGCAAGCTCCGAGAACATCGATTCTATGCAAAATTCAGCAAATGTGAATTTTGGCTAAAAGGACTCGCCTTTTTGGGTCATGTGCTATCCGAAGGAGGAGTTGCTGTGGACCCAAGCAAAGTTCAATATGTACTTAATTGGAGACAGTCCAAGTCTGTCTCCGACATTCGCAGTTTTCTCGGTCTTGTAGGTTATTACCGTCGATTCATCGAAAATTTCTCAAAAATTGCAAGACCAATGACCCAATTGTTGAAGAAAGAAAAGAAGTATGAATGGTCATTGGAATGTGAAGCAAGCTTTCAGATGTTGAAGGACCGCTTAACCACTGCACTCGTGCTAGTCCTACCGGATGTTCATAAAAACTTCTACATTTATTGCGATGCATCCCACCATGGTCTAGGTTGTGTCCTTATGCAAGAAGGCCAAGTTGTGGCGTATGCATCTAGGCAATTGAGGCCTCATGAGATGAATTATCCCACTCATGACCTTGAGTTTGCAGTAGTGGTTCATGCTTTGAAGATATGGCGACATTTCCTTATCGGCAATCGTTGCGAAGTCTACACCGATCACAAGAGTTTGAAATATATCTTCACTCAGGCCGATCTGAATCTAAGGCAAATAAGATGGCTTGAATTGATCAAAGACTATGATTTGGGACTTCATTATCATCCCGGGAAAGCCAATGTCGTTGCTGATGCATTGAGTCAAAAATTGCAATGCAACTGTATTTCGGTTCGACCCGAAATGGAAGCCCTATGCAACAAATTTCAAGGGCTCAACTTAGAGATGGTTAGCGAGGGTTTTCTCGCTGCCTTGGAAGTGAAACCTACCCTAGAGGACCAGATCAAGATGCCCCAAAAGAATGGCAAGGGTATGGAAAGAATTAATAAGAAGATGAAGCTCGGCAAAGCCAAGTGTTTCTCCGAAGACTATCAAGGTGTTTTGTGGTTCGAAAAGCGTTTGGTTGTGCCAAATGACCCGAAGCTTAAAGAATTAATCCTCCAAGAAGCCCATAACTCTCTTTTCTCCATTCATCCGAGAAGTTCAAAGATGTATCAAGACTTGAAGCAAAAATTGTGGTGGACTCGGATGAAGCGGGAGATTGCACGCTTTGTTGCGGAGTGTGACATATGTCAACAGGTGAAGGCCGAGCACCAACGGCCAGCGGGTATGCTTCAACCCCTCCCCGTTCCCGAATGGAAATGGGATGAAATTGGGATGGATTTCATCACTGGGCTTCCAAAGACTCAGCAAGGGTATGACTCCATATGGGTAATTGTCGACCGATTGTCGAAAGTTGCTCACTTCATTCCCGTCAAGACTACTTATTCGGGAAACCAATTGGCGGAGTTGTACATCTCCAGAATTGTATGTCTCCATGGTGTGCCTAAGATAATTGTTTCAGATCGAGGTACTCAATTCACCTCTCATTTTTTGAATTGCCTCCATGAAGCAATGGGAACTCAACTATCTTTTAGCACCGCCATGTGTTGGCTGGTCTGACCGGCCTCTGGTTAGCGGTATGACCACTTGTTTTCGTGTGGTATATTTTTTTTACCGAGAAGGTGTTTTTGGGAGTGTCTCTTGATCCCAAAAATGGTATGATCGCATTTGTTCCGATCTTTTGTTGGCGGTTCGTATTTTCCAGAAGAGTTGATTTTCTAGTTCTGGCCTTTTCTCTGGTGAGCGGTCTGACTGCCCCTCTAGCAGTCTGCCCGGATGAGTTCGGTCTGATAAGTCCTTGTGAGGGAGGTCGACCCAGCAGTTTATCCAACGGCTAGTTTTATAGCCAATGGAGCTTGGGCAGTTTGACCAGTCATTAGTTGGCGATCAGGCCAGTTTACCCTGGTTTGTTTGGAACTTTCCTCCAACGGCTAGTTTACCTTGTGTGGGTATAAATACCCCTTGTGGCTGGTTGTGGGGAAGGTTGCTGGTGCCATTACCATTCCTTTGAGCAAAGAGCAAGCCATCTGCTCTCTTTTGTGCATGTGTTGCACTTAGTGAGCTTAGAGAGCGAAACCCTAGTGCATGTATTGCATTAGATAGTGGATTGTGTATCCACTTGAGCTTAGACACTTGATTTGTTCAAGTGAGTGTTTTCGACTTGTTACTCTTGGTGTTTGCCGACACCTAGACAGCTTGGAGTAGTTGCGCCGATGATCTTCTCAAAGAAGGATGTGAGGAGACCCAGGTGGTTGTGAGTGGTTTGGTGATCATCATCTCCGGAGTGGAGGAAGAGTAACCCCGAGTGGATCGAGGTGTTGGTTCGAGTTGTGAACCGGTCCAATTTGGCTGGACTTACCTCAGAGGTGTTGGCTCAATTTGTGGAGCCGGTCCAATGTGCTTGGGCTTACCTCAATGTGGATTAGGTGAGACCGGCAAGTCTCCGAACACCACAATAAAACATCATTGTGTCATTGTGGTTTGCCTTCTTGTGCTTTACTCTATTGCAATTTACATTTCTAGAATTAAATTGCTTACATGTCTTTGTATGTTTGTTATCATTATCAATGATCTTATATTGTTGGTGCACTTAGTCGAGACTAGTTGTTTTAGGTTTTAATTGAGCAAAACTGAATTGATTTACAATTTCGCTTAAAATTCGGTTTTAGCCAAAAGATTTTAAAAACCGTATATTCACCCCCTCTAGTCGGCCTCCTCGATCTTACACCGATGTGACCAGCGACGGGACTGGAGGGAATTGATTCCCTTCCACGGGCGCATGACGTGGAGGGAAAGCGGGCGTGTCCGTGCCCTTGGCGCGCGGACGACACGTGGTGCCACGCCACTAGTGCACGAACCTGAGGTCCGTTCCTCTAGCACATGGACGCGAGGCGGCACTAGGCCCTGGGCGTGCTGACGCGACAGCACCAGGCCACAGGCGCTTGGACGAGGCGACTGCAGGCACCCGACGCACGGACGAGGCAACGTGTCACCCACCGGCAGCTCCATAGTGCCAGTTTTGTCTTTGATGTGGAAAGAGAGCTAGATTTCTTAACTAATAAAAGGAGGATTTTAACCCCGCGCAACGGGGCGATATCCTTTCTCTCATGCATGCGGTTGGCCTCTCCCACCTATCCCAAATTCCTCATCGAGGTGCACCAACATGTGGATCCAATCTAACAAGGACAAGGTCTCTCCCCGCCACCCCTCGTGACTCACAAATCTAACTATGCCCCCACTTCTTTTGCAACCACCCAAACCATTGTCGCCCCACTTCTTCTTCACATGCACACACCGAAATTCATTGTCATCCCACTCCTTCCTATCTTGCGCCACAACTCACCACCCACACCTGTTCGGCATTCGCTTCGTGCCTCAGAGATACCGACCCCCTTCGGCACTTAATTTGCGTGTTTCAACGGCAGCGTGCACGAAGATGAGGAGATCCGATAGCGTAGAAGGCAGCGGCGCAAGGAGGTAGCGCCGGCAACAGGAGGTAGCGGGGAGGGGAGGTGTCGTTGGGGACGGGAGAATGCAACGGGAGGGAAGAGAGGAGAGGAGGAGGTACTTTGAAGGAGAAGCGGCGACGACGCCGGGGAAGGGAAGGGAGGCAGCGACGGTGCACGAGGAAAAGACAGAGACAAAGGCATCATTTCCTTGCAATGTCATCGTCTCAAGCTCACCACACCATGTCCTCTTCATCCTAATACTCTCCTGCGCATTTAGTCGTTTCACCAAATTATGAGTCTCAATCGATAAAATGTGGTATAAAACTATTAAAGTTTTTCTGAAAAGCTTTTAAGTTGGTTCTTTCATTTGGAGTGTCGTTTCGCTCTATCCCCTTAGTTCTTCTTATTTGTCTATTCCCTATCTTTTGTCTCCTTCCCTAAACCTCTAGAATAACTGATAGATGGTGAACACTCGTCGCTCGGGAAATGGAACCAACCAAGACAACAATGATGTCCCTGGAAATGAAAGCACCCCAATTCCACCACCACCAGCAATAAATGGATCAGAATGGTAGTAGATGATGGCCAATCAAAACCATCTAATTGAACTGCTTTCTCAGTCTATCAACAACAATCAAGCTCGACAAGCTACAACTTTTCAAGCTCCACCTCCACCACCCCGAAGGACCAGCATGTCAGAATTTATGAGGATGTGTCCACCAACTTTTTCTAGCAGCATAGAGCCCATGGATGCAGATGATTGGCTCTGGGCAATTGGTAAGAAGTTGGACATTGCTCACTACACCGACCGTGAGAGGGTGTTGTTCGCTTCGCACCAGCTCATGAGGCCAGCTTCCGAATGGTAGGACAACTACAGTCTAGCTAGCAATGATGATCAAGCCATCACCTGGAATGAATTTGTGCAAGCTTTCCGCCGTGCACATATTCCTTCTGGCATGATGACCCTTAAGAAGAAGGAGTTTCGCTCACAACGCCAAGACAACCACTCAGTGAACGAGTACCTCCATAAGTTCAATCAACTAGCACGCTATGCACCGGAAGACGTTGCAAAAGATGAAGACAAGCAAGAAAGATTCCTTGAAGGACTCAATGATGATCTGTCTATACAGCTGATTTCCCAAGATTATTCTGATTTTCACCAGCTGGTTAACAAGGTGATTCATCAAGAAGGCAAGCACCATGAGATGGAGAACCGCAAGAGAAGAATGACTGCACAGAAGTTCAACCCTGGAGGCCTTCCTAAAGCTAGAGGGACTTCATCGCATCAAGTCAGATCCCAGCCGGCAACTTCAACTGAAACATCTGCAATAAACAACTTAGATAGCTTGGAGTCTTCCAAAACACCTGAGGATGGCCAGCCACCGAAGGATTCATCCTATGTTGCAGGCATCACGTGCTTCAATTGCCATGAGATAGGACATTATGCCAATAAATGTCCAAAGAAGCAGTAGGCAGCGAATCCATCTAACTCTGAAGTTCCAAAAGTCAATACTATGCAAGCAAACAGGAAGCCACATAATTCTGGAAAAAGACATATGTACAACATCACCTCTCAGGCGCCGTCCAATGAGGAGCAGGATGCAGACAACGACAACTCCAGTTGAAAACCTTGTATCCCTAGCTTTCTTTCTAGCCTCTCCAAATCTCGGGAACGAGATTCCTTTTAAGGGGGGGGGGTAGTTTGTAACATCCCAAAGTTCTGTTACCAAAATAAAAATTAATAAAGTTATTATTTTATTGGATTTCAAATTTAAAAGAGTTTTATTACTTTTTTGGAATTTCTGAAGTTTTAAAAGTCAAAAATAAAATTTATTGAAGTTTTAAAAGTTTTCTTGGATTTAAAGTGAAAAATAAAAATTTATTTAATTTCTAGAATTTTCTCGAATTTTAAAAGCTTTTCTCTAATTATTTTAAAGCCAAAATAAATTATGTGCAAAAACTATTACCAATTTTAAGTTGGAATTATTTTATTTAAATCCAAAATGTCTTAGAGAACTTCTGTGAATTTTCTTATAATTTTTAGATTTTATTTGGCATTTTCTAAGACCTAATTTGAATTAACCGATTTATTAAAATGCTAAATCTTTTAAAAATTTCGGAAAACCTAATGGGCCGAATCTCAGCCCATTCCTGTTTGCCCGTTTTCGTGGCCCACCTCAGCTCGCAAGCCACACCATTCCCTCACTATCACCGTGTCACTGCCAACGTGGGCCCACCCGTCATTCCCCCTTTATTTTTCTTTCTCACCGACAGTGGGCCCCGCGCCTTCTTCTCCCCGCTTTCTTCCTCTTCAAGCCGCAAGACCCACCGCCATTAGCACCCGGCTCAAGCTCCATCACCACCACCAATTCCTACCCCTTCTTCCGCGCCCGCGTGCGCAATGAATCCCCCTAACCTTACCGCCTCTCTTTCGGGCCGTTTCCCCTTCCCTCGCACGCGGTTTCGTCGGAACCGCACCATCTCCGTCGCGACCTCCGCACCCGATCTCCCTCTCTCAGCCTCCTCCGCCCTATAAAAGGGAGCACGAGGTGCCCCTCCCTTCGCTCATCCCATCTCCACCACTCACCCCGCCTCTCCTCACCGGATTTGGAGCTTTTCCACCGTCGACCGCCTCTCCTTCCACCGCCTCTAGCGTTGCCGTTGATGACTCCCTGGTGACTCCGACCGCACCATCGGCATCGCAGCATCAAGTCCTCTCTGGTGCGTGCCCCCTCGACACCGGAGCCTCGCCGGAACGCCGTTGCCGCCACGAGCCCAACATCGCCACCGCCTTTTGACCTCGCCGCCGGCCATTCCATCGCATCCCCGCACATTCGAGGTGAGCCCTAGACTCCTCACGATCTTCTCCACCCGTTGACGCCCTCGTCGGCTATCACCGTGACGCCGTTCGTCGGAGCCATTCAGGCCCGAGCGCCGCCGGTGCCAAGGTGACGTGGCAGCGCCACGTCACTGCCACATCACGCCAAATCAACTCCCACCATCAGCGCCTCGCCTACGTGGCATGCCCATGTGTCACTAACGTGGCAAGCGGCCCACATGTCATAGAAAGAAGAGATTTTCAGTAGAAAAACAATTCCGGCCGAAAACCATTTATCCCAGTTGCTGACGTCATCACGACGCATTAATTTGATTTTCCTTTAGAAGAATAATTCCAAAATTCTGAAAAATCCCAAATTCATCATTTCATGTGATTTCCAAACTTACAGGGGTTCGTTCTCCTTCATACGAACTCCGATTTTATTGATTCAAATTTCTAAATTCATATAAATTCAAGATCTAGCCAACTAAACCAAAATTATTTATTTTGGAGTTAATTTGAATCTTCATTTGAATTTTGTTTGAATTTGATTTATTTTCGCGTATAGATTTCGATGACTTCGGAGAGTCAGATTTCGACGCCATTTGAGAGCAACTAATTGAGCAAGGCAAGTTACATCTTTGATCATGTTTGACCCTATTATTTTAAATTATTTAAATTCTATTTTAAATTATTACTGTATGCTTATTTATAATCAGTAATTTAAATTCCTGATTTAAATTTATAGATATGCCTAAATCCTTTGTATGGCCAATATTGACATGTGAATCGAATATATTGTCACCCTAGATAAAATCTAGTTGATACAATAGTATGAACTAGGACCATTTGAAAATATTATGCAAATACATGCTTAGACCAAAAATATTTGATTTGGGGAATTTCAGCCAAAAATCAAATGTTGTTTAAATTGTATCCATAGCATTGGTGTGTTATGGAAGTTTATAAATGACTTTGAAAAATAAAATAAAATGATGGTTTGGACTTGGGCGATTGGATGGCTGGTGGGTGCAAGTTTATGCACGGGCTCAATCTGGTTAAGGTTGAGGCTCATGGGTTGTTTTGAAAGGCGCCCAAGTCAGTTAAGGACCGGTCTTCGAGTGTATTTTGCTAAGTCATACCGTACTACCACAAGTCTAGAGTGGGATGGACTTGGCCAACTAATTTACAACATTTCATCGTGGTCGTACCATCCGGTTACGTGGGTGACTATTATGACATACTTTTATGTATTCCCACTTAGCGTAAGAGGGAGCTAGAACCCAGCAGGTTTCTATCCAAAGGGGGCGAAAATTAGCGAGGCATAACAACATTGGGATGGCGCATGTAAAGGCCTCGTGATAATCACTTAGTCGCACACCTACGGAAGTGTGTAAGTCGACAGTACAAGTTGATTATCTCTTGTGGGTAAAGTTGTACAACCTTTGCAGAGTGTAAAACTATTCGAATAGCCGTGTCCACGGTCACGGACATGCCTAGCAAAGCTGCTCCAAGTTAGATCTTTGGTTTTTAGTTTTAAAAGACTTTATCAAATAGTTTATCCAAATGGGAAAATGAGCAAGAAGCCATGTGATAGGAGGGTATCCTTCACCATTCTTGTGTGAATGTTATCTGACTATAAAACTGAGAATTTATAAAATGAATTTTAGTTATAGAAAAACTGCTTTGGAACTTAGTACAACTATTTTAAAAAAAATATTGCTTTATGCAAATACAACCAATAAGCCTGCCTTTGTTATATCCTTGCATGCATTATAATCTGTTATTGGGTGTAACTTGCGAGCACAGAAGTTGTGCTCATCCTTACTTAATGCAAATAAATTTTAGAGGAGAAGGACTTTGTTACCGGTGTGGATCTCAACGACTAGGCCGCTACCCCAGTCGATTGCCTGTGGCAGATCAGCTGGACTCTACTACTTCTTCGTCTTCCACTATGTTTCTTTATTGTTGGCTTGTAAGCCTTTCTTGTAATAAACTCTGTTGATTATTAATAAAATTATGCGATTTATGGATGTTATCGTATCTGTTTATTGTGTGAACTAGCTACTGATCATGAGATTAGTTTAGAAATGCACAGAGGATTTGGGAGGGTTACTCCCGGGTCCGACAGCCGATAATAGCTAAAAATGGACAGCATATCGGGGAGGAAAGTTGGCATCAACTTCAACTTTCGAAGGTAAACAATCTATGAGCTCAAAGGTAGTAGACGGTGCAATAGACGAAGTTAATGTTTCTATTTATATGTGTACAAAAGAAAATTAATATTTATTATGCGGTTTACGATTCTATCTGCTGATATGTATCTCTTTTTTTGACATTAAGTTGTAACGCATGGTCACCTAGTGCTATTAAACGGGTCAATAGTGCTAGCCAAAAACTGAAAGGAGAGACCCACATCGCGTCACCAAACCTCAAACATCACACTGACGGTGGGGCCCGACGATAACCGTAACATCCTTTCCTCGATACGGCTTTTTAGCCCCCACCCCTCTTCACCACCCTGCTAGATTTGGTCCACAAAACCAATCGGTCCATCCCCACACCCGAGCCCACATTGTCAAACACTCCAATCGCACGAGACAACTCCATGGCACGCACGCTCGTGAGTCGCGAACCCTCACGCGAAATACACGAGCAAAACAAACGGGAAAACGAAATCAGCAAAATTCCCAAAGAAACCACACGAGTCGCCTCTCCAATCTCCACCACCCAACCAACAGCCAAGTACCAATCTATTGAGGTACCATCGCTGATGAGTCCAGTCCAAGCGATTACCTCGTAGACAAACTCAGAATCGTAAGAACAATGCAAGAATACAAGAACAAAATAGTGTTCTTGCAAAAAAAAATATAGGGGACTTCTTGCTTCTCTTTATCCTTTCATCAATCGATCAATCGTTTACAATGAATATCACCCCCTATTTGTAGGCTAGAGACTCTACTAGCGTTTAGGATGGGGAGCCCATACATGGGCCGGCTTCTAGGCCAAGCACATAGTTTCTTAACATTCCCCCTTGGGCACTCATCCTCACATATTCATGCCTCGTCAAAACTTCATAAAAACCCAGTGGAAAAAATTTGGAGAAAGAGCACATGATACAAGTTCTGTTGTGTTGCACGAATTGCCTCATTAAAAACCTTAGCCGAGAAACTTTAGGAAAACTTGTCAAGGGAAAAAGAGTACAATCCACCCAATTTTATTTAATCTATAGGATTTACTCTTTGGGTACTCGATCTTCGTAATCAAGTTTCAATAATGAGTTCGTAAAGATTCTCTCCTTCAATTCTGCACTTCTCTAAGTCTCGTCATTACAATTCCATATATGCACCTTTCAAAGCTAGATGGTAGAAGTAACTTAGTGAATAAATCTGCAATATTTTCACATGACTTAGTATGCAGTACTTTTAATTCCGTCCATCTTTTGCAATTCATGAGTATAGAAGAACTTGGGGTTGATATACTTTGTGAGATGACTCTTCACATATCCCATCAGCACTTGTGCAATACAAGCTGCATTATCTTCATGGATAATAATGGGGGTTTTCGCGGTATTCAATCCACACGACTTCTGGAAGTGGTGAATCATCCGCCGAAGCCAAGCACATTCTCATGAGGCCTTGTACGGTGCTATTATTTCCGAGTGGTTCGTCGAAGTCGATACAAGATTCTGCTTAGACGATTTCTATGGAATTGCAGTTCCACCACATAGAAATATATAACCTATTCGTGACTTGGCTGTATACGGGTTCTATAGGTACCCGTCATCTGCATAGACATTCATATTCAGATCTTAGTTCTTTCTGTAGAACAGACCAAGTTCTTTGCTTCCTTGGAGGTATCGGAAGATGTCCTTCATTTCCTGCCAATGCCTTTGGTAGGTTCTGCACTGTACCTTGCTAATAGGTTTACGGCAAATGAAATGTACATTCTAGCACAGTTTGCTAAATACATGAGTGCTCCTATTGCACTTAAGTATGGGAATTCCGGTTCCAAGACTTCCTCCCCCTCTTCTCTAGGTCTGTACGGGTCCTTGTCTTGCTACAAGGATCTCTCGACCATCGGCACTTTCGAAGGGTATGCCTTTTCAAATTCAAACGTTTCTAACACTTTTTGAGTGTAGGTTGACTGATATACTAAAATCCTTTCAGGAGCATGTTCAAGCTGCAAGCCTAGGAAATATTTGGTTTTAACCAAATCTTTCATTTTGAACTCCGACTCCAGGTAAGAGCTTGCTTTCTTAATACCTTCTAGGGTTCTAATGATATTCAGATCATTTTCATATGCTGAGATTATACAAAATCCATCATGGGATCGTTGTATAAATACACAGTGATTATTCTCATTGTTCATGTAGCCTTTCTTGCATAGAAAGTCGCTTCAAGCGATTATACCACATCCTGCCTGATTGCTTAAGTCTGTACCGTGACTTTCTGAGTTCCACACTGTACATATTTCTATTTGCTCTATTTTGGCTCGGGACAAGGATACATTTAGGTACCTTCATATAAATATCCGAATATAATTTTCCATAAAGGTATGCTGTCACCACATCCATAAATTTCACTTTTAACTTCAAGTTTACAGCCATTGAGATTAAATATCTAAAGGGTGGTTCCGCCCATGACAGGGGAATAGGTTTCTTCATAAACAACTCCTGGATGTTGAGTGAAACCTTGTGCAACAAGCCTTGTTTTACTTCATTATTTTCATTTCTCTTTCGAACAAATACACACTTATGCCCTACGGGGTGCACATGGGGAGGCGAACGGCTTACAGGCCCAAACACCTTTCTTTTATTCAGAGATAATAATTCTACTTCTATTGCCTTCTTTCAATCTTCCCAATCTGACATTTTCTTTTATTCAGCGAGCGATACAAGCTCTAGATCAAGATCGATGATTGTGGCAAATTTCTTTGCAAAATCAATGTTGACATTGGCTGTTGTCTTATTTATAGATTCTCCCGAGGTCACAAAGTTTATAGTAATTTCTTCAAGGGGCGATTCTTCTAAAGCTTCTACTTGCTCACCGCTGCTTTTAATTACGGGGGAAACTCCCTTTAGTTTTTCAACTCCAATGTGTGCGCACACATCCATACTGATATCTCCCTTCATGGGGATGTTCAATTCTAGTATGCCTTTTCTGAAGGTTTCATACTGGTGCTAGGTCTCAACTGGCTCCCCTTATGGTTCTGGGGAACTTTGGTGATTGGCTGTGTTAAGTACCTCTTATCCTTTTTCACCAGGCATCCCCAGTTACTTCGGATTCGAGGGGCCGAAGTTATTGTCCTTTAAGAGGCCTTAGGACGGGATTAGGGATACCTTCATCAGTATTTCAACCCTCTCTGGTGCATTGCGTACAAGCATATGCGACTTAGTCACACTCTTCAAATCACTAAAATGGTTAGGCAGTTGATTCGCTAATGCTTGCAAATCAATTATCTTCTGGACTTCAATTATTTTCTGGACTTCTCTATTTGCTTCACTAGTGCGTGGGTCATGTGCATGGATTTTAATTATCTTTTGGACTTCAATTTATCTTCTGGACTGCTCTTATTTTCTAGACTTCAATTATCTTCTGGACTTTAATTATTTCCCGACATTTTCATTAAAGGGTTGATTTCCTCCCCCTAATGACGGGAAACTAGCCTCATCTAATATACTATCAGCGAATCGGACAGTATGAAAATCTCTCGTCGTAGGGTCCAAATACCTGATTATGGATGCTGTCTCATAACCAACGTATATCCTAAACTTTCGGAGAATGCCCATTGTAGTTCACTGTGGTGGTGGTATAGGTACATAAATCTTGCAACAAAATCTTCAAAGATGAGAAATTTTCTGTGCTGACCCTTGCGCTAGTTGCATATGTGAATGGTTGTTATATGCCGATGGTCTAAAATTGATGAGAGTTGCTGCGAGCAGGACTGCGTGTCCCTAACATGCAGTTGGTAAATTACAATTCTTCAAGGGTGGTCGGGCACTAAATTTAATCCTTTTAATTAATACCTCTATGAGTCCATTCTGGGTGTGGACATGCGGTGTGGAATGCTCAACTTTAATTCCCATTGCCATATAATAATCATCAAATGCCTTTGAAGTAAATTCTCTGGCGGTGTCCATTCTGGTGGACTTCACATGATGATCAGGGAAATTATTTCTAATTTTAATTATCTCCGAGATTTAGCTTTGCAAAAGCGTAGTTTCTCGTAAACATACATGCAACCATTTCGAGAAAGCATCGATGAGCACCATAAAATACCTAAATGACCCTTACAGGGGTTGTATAGAACCGCAAAGAGTCTCCCTGGATACGGTCCAGGAATGTAGGGACTTCATCCTTCACTTTCAGAGCGGAAGGTTTAGCAATTAAATTCCCGATGGCACACGCGGGGCACACAAAATCTTCCTGATTCGGAAAATGATTTACATTGACATTATGTCCCTGTGAATTATTAATTATATTTCTCATCATCCTAAGACCTAGGTGGCATAATCTGTCATATCAGAGATAGAAAAGGTTCAGAGCTTCTAAATACGGTTTTCAGAGCAGTATAGATTGCAGGTGCCTTAATATTAGTGTAGTATAGTCCAGATTCATATGAAGGAAGTCGTTCTAGTACTATTTTTCTACTTTCTTCACGCTTTGTAATGAGTAGGTATTCCTTACTATATTCTTCTTCAGTCTCTACGTGGAAACCGTTAACGCGAATATCCTTGAGAGTTCTAGTCGATTCTGGGTACAACAAGCCTTCTTTAATGATCAAAGTTGTGCCCATCAGGAGTATAATTGTGGCCCTTCATGAGCCTATTATATAAGTATCGCTGCCTGCGATTGTCGTATGACTACCAGTATTCTTGCTGATCGACTGTAAAAGTTTCGTCTCTCTCAAGATGGTATTCACTATGTTGCTACCTGCTAAGTACACTTCCTCCAGAGGGTGCCCCGTACGTTCTAATATAATTTACTTTATTAATATGTAGTAGAAAGCAAGCGACACATAAATAAAATACTTCAGATATCAGAACATAACTTGCTATTATAAATACGGGGATAAGTCTTGCAAGACTTATCATAAGAATTTAATGCTTTGCTCTCCTAGAGCTTACAACCATGATTCAAAGGATAAAATAATTCAATGCTCTGCTTCTATTCCAAACTGCAAGTTTTTATAAAAGATCCAAGTGCAATGTGTGCACTAGATCGAATCAACGAAGTATTGATAAACTTCTGCCTCAATCTCCTACATGGCGATCTTCTCCTCTTATAGGCAACTACGGTTGGGGCCGCTGTGTGTCCAAAGGAGGGATAATGGGGGGCTGCTACTAGGCTGTCCACATCCATGAGCGCAACTAATGGATGTGGTTTCTCTATGCCTACAATGGCGAGGTGTGACTCATGCTGTTCTATGCCCTTCTTCTTAGACTGAAAAGCATCAATAACGTGCGACCACAAGCTTACCCTTCTTGCCCCTCTCCTTCATGAGAGGTTTTATCACCTTGTAGCTGCTAGCATTGGCTTCATGACCAATATTGTTACTAGGTGGTTGTGAGATGTAGTTCTTCCGTAGAACATCACCTTGAGCTTCCGCAACTTGCATGGTGTCAATTAATGTAGCATACTCCTTGTAGCCGTTTTGACCATAGTTGCGTGCGGATTGCACCGTATTTGGGTGAAAGGTAGAGAAAGTCTTCTCAATCTTCTGCTCATCCGTGATTACATTATCACAGAGTTGAAGACTTGTACAAATTCTAGCCATGCTGGGTTAGTTTTTCGAACTCCTAGTTCATGATGCCAGTCATTTTCTATATTCATGCAAAGAGTTCATAAGATTACTACTGGTAATTTACATAAAATGGTTGCAAAATTCTCATAATGATCTTCGAACTCCTGGTTTGTGATTCCGTATTTTTTTATGCATTTCTCATGATTTACTGCTGTTTTCAGTGATTAAAAGTAATATAAACAATCACAGATAATCAAAACAGTAAATACAATACATAAATTGCATAGAAATAATAATAACAAAGTTAAACATGCTTCAAATGCAAAAATTGATTTAAAATTTGAATTCTCGATGCCTTTTTCTGCTGGAAAATGAATTTTCGGCGAATTCTGCAATTTTCAGGGGTTAAAACGCGCAATTTCAGTTCTGAGAAAATTTGCGTGTAATTTTCAACAATGCCAAGGGCGTTTTGAAAAATTTCCTCATTCCCGTAAAAGGCCCCGGAATTTTCAGAATCCGAGGGACCTTTTTGCAAAAATTAGGATTTTCCTTTTCCCTTTTTTTTTGTTTCACCCGTCGGCCCTTTTTTTTCCCTTTTCTTGAGCTTTCATTTCTTGGCCCATTAGGCCCATGCGTGGCCGTCTTCAAAAAAGGAGCTCACGGGTAGGAAACCCTACCCCGGCTCTAATGGTGGCGGCGACACCTTCAGGGTGAGTGTGAGCCGAAGGTGAGTGGGCTCAGGAGGAAACGGTCGGAGGCGGTGTTGTGCAGCGGCAGCGCTGGCGGAGACGGCTCCTTGCGGATCGGTCGGTCCGTCGGCGACGTCACGGAGGTGGCCGTCATGGCGACGCGAGGAGGTCCGTCTGGTGACCACAGGAGCGTGGTGTGAGCGGCGATGGCTCCAAAGTTTGGCGGCCTTCTATGAAGCGCAGGCTTTAGGCGTCTTGGCGATGGCGCTCCGTCGGAATGCAGACTGAGCACGCCAGCGAGGCGGCGGGCACGGCGAGCGAGGCGGCTGTAGTGGCCACTTGCGCGACATGAGCGGTGGCTACTGCGGTCCCATGGCATGCATGGTCTTCAAGGTGTCACGATCCCCTTCTTTTCTCCTATTTTTCTTTTCTTTCTTTGAGGCGGCCATGCGGGGCTCGGTGGTGGCTATGGCGCGCACGTGGGCGGGGTGGCGGCGTGGATGGGAGCCAGTCGCGGCGCCATGGTAGGGCGGCGCTTCAAGGTGGCGGAGGAGGTGCCATGCACATGCGGCGCGGCGGCTTCAAGCCGACGGTGGTGGTCTTGCCTGTGGTCATGGAGGCTCCAAAGTGTGCCAAATTTGTTTCTCATACTGTTCATTCATTCAATGCGTACTGTTTATCCAAAAAATACTATTCATGCTACTATTGTTTATGCGCGTAATAATCGTCGTTCGCAATTATTATCACCTTTGGCTTGGCGACTTCAAGTCGGCTCGCGGTAGTTTAGAACGAATTTGTAATTTTCAATCTACAGTACAATCGACATCCAATCTTTCGTGCAATCTACCGATCGACATTGTGTCGGCGACTTCAAGTCGGCTCGCGGTAGACTAGAGTGGATTTGCACCGTAGAAAACCAATCTAGAAAGCAAATTTACAGAATTGAAAGCGATTTAGAAAGAAAAACGATTTAATCTACAAGCGTCGTTCATCGACGGTTACCTTTCGATCCGAGGAGAGTTGATCGTGCTGATAACATGTTGAGGAATCGTCGCTGGCGAGTCCAGTCTGAGCGATTATCCCGTAGACAAACTCAAAATCATAAGAACAATGCAAGAACACAAGAACAAAATAGTAGATTGATCACAGAGATATAAAGGACTTCTTGCTTCTCTTTATTCTTTCATCGATCAATCGTTTACAATGAGACTCTGCTAGGATTTAAAATAGGGAGCCTATACATGAGCTGACTTGTGGTCAAGCCCATAGTTACTTTTAACACAACCAACCAAATCCTGGTCATTATTTATTCTCGCACATTAAACTGACAGTGGGGCCATCCAACCTAGCCCGATGCCCTCCCGACACGTAAGAACTGCATACACTAGGTTCACAACGCCTTGCTTCCAAACCCGTAAGTGGGACCCTACTGTCAGTTTTACGGATCACCAAAACTCAGTCCGTGACGTACGCGCTCCACGCGAACACCACTCGCACACTACACCCCCACGCGAGCCGCGAGCTAAGCGAGCGAGAGAGAGAGCACTCCCATTTTCTTCACTGCAGCTTCGCTTTCCGATCTAAACCCTCGCCGCGCCGTCTCCCCTCCGCGCCGCTGCCTCCGGAGCAGCGAGCACGTGCGCGCGAGATGCGGGGGCTAGCGTTCGGGCGGCTTCTGCTGCCGCTGCTGGCGCTTGCCGCGGCGGCGGCGGTGGAGGCGCGGTTCGTGGTGGAGAAGAACAGCCTGATGGTGACGTCGCCGACGGCGCTGCGGGGGCGGCACGATAGCGCCATTGGCAACTTCGGCATCCCGCAGTACGGCGGGAGCATGGCCGGCGCCGTCGTCTACCCCAAGGACAATGCCGACGCCTGTGACGCCTTCGACGGCGCCAGCAAGAAGGAGCATCCCTTCCGCGCCAAGCCCGGCGCACTCCCGAGCTTCCTCCTCGTCGACCGTGGAAGTGAGTGCCACGCCGCCTCCCGATCTCGATCTCCCGCACCCTTTCTCCGCGAATTTGCGCTGTTTCGTGGTTCGGTTGCGGTTTGATAGATTCGCCGATGGATTCGGTGTCGGTGATTTATTGTAGGATTCGGCGTAGTTGATGAGTTAGGAGGCGGCGCTTTGAGCTGATTTACATAGTTAATTGTGTTGGGGTTTATTGGTGGTTTTGTCGGTGGTGAAGGAAGGTGGCGTATTTAGCTGATTCTAGTAGTCTGTGTGGTTAAGGAGTAAGGAGTGAACATAAGTGTATAGCGTGCTATAAATAGTGTAGTGAATTCAGCTTTTTCGCTATGATTTTCGTTATCGAGTAAATTGGCGGATGTACGCAATTCGCTGTGGGGTAAGTGCCCCCGCGGATAAGACAAGCAAATTGTTGCCACTTGGTGTTTTGAGCTGTTTGGGGTGGGAATTGGCTGGGAGATTTTGTCGTTGTGCAGGATGACTGGATGAGTGAATTAATGCGGTAAATGTGGGACTTAGCTACTTTTAGCTAACTTGGTGAACAGAGAGTAATGTAATGTAGGTGTCTGCGATCATTGCTTGTTGGAATGGATGAGATATTTTTAGTGGCTTTATATGTGAAAAATTGCCATTTTTTAGAGTAGTTGTGAAGACATTTAAAAGGAAAAATTGGCTTCGTACCACGCAAAGGTGACTAGTTTAGGAAAGTACCATACAATTTAATTGGTTCACTTTAATACCACTGGAAATTCTCACGGGAAATTCTCATAGTTACTCATTTTGCCATTTCCGTTCACTTATGCGCAAGGGCCGTCAGGTGTGAATCGTTTGCCCCTTTCATTTCCCTTGTCTTTTTCTCTCCTCTCACCTCTTTCATTCTGCCTTCAAAGTGCCACGTTGCCCCGATGCAAAGGATTGTGAGTGGTTCAAAGTGGCAGTGGTGAATAGGCTCTGGGGGAAGGCTTTGGAGAAAGCTGGAATGTAGGCTAGGGATGCTAAGATAGTTCATAGTTCACACTGATGAAGCTTGAACTATCCACACAACTAAACCACATCGAATCAATCAAACCAACCAAACACAAAGGTAAAAAGTGAGGGCATGTACAATGGTACAGACAGCTGCTGTCTATAGCAACTCTCTATGTCATCTGTAGACAACACTAAAGACAGCTCATACAATAGGTTGTGGTGATACAGTCGGCTAAAGGATTGTAGACAACACACAATCTTTTAATGCTTTCTTGGTTCTGGTGTGCTACAGTCGGCTACAGGATTGTAGACAACACATTTCTCTCTCTCTTTATTCTCTTTCATCCACATCAGCTTAAATCCTACGAGGCAGAGGCTATAGACAGCTGATGTAAGCCCATTGTACATAACCTGAGGGACACTACACAAACAGAAGAGGAATCAAAAAAAATAAAAGAAAGAACCGATGGAGACAGCTACCTGGCATGTCGGAGCTCACTGCGGCAGCAATCTCCTTCATGGCACCATTTGATGCCTATTCCAAAAGCTGAAGTCCATAAGATTGTGTGTGTGTTATGGTCCAATATCCACGGAAGTACTGTAGCACCACGAGCGTGTACTGTACCGTGCGCGTACTGTAGCGCCTCGAGTGACTGTAGCGTGTGGGTGTTAGGCAGGATTTGTTATTTAGGAATCTATCTGTTACTGTTAAATGTTTGGTAGTATCTATTAGTTAGATAAATTATTATTAGATTGGATTGTTAGAGATAAGTTTCCTTATAGACTACGATGCACTGCACGAGATACCCAGACGTTTATATGGGTATGTACTAAGATGCAGCGATACTAAGATTTCTCAAAAAAAAAAAAAAAGACGCTCTAAGACGCAAAAGATATATATAATAAAAATATATAATATAAAAGATAACTGATAAAACATAAATACTAGTCACTCATTTCATTAGTATATATAATGCTTTTACTCTAGTCAGCCCTTTAATCCTTGCCCTTGCGCCTGACCTCTTTACTCTGCCTCTTACTCGACTCCAGAGCACTACATCTCCCAGGCTGCACTCCTCTCTCTCTCTCTCTCTCTCTCTCTCTCTCTCTCTCTCATCACATGGAGGCACGGAGCTCATCTTCCTCCAAACTCTACTGCTTCCCTCTCATCATCCCCTCTCTTCCAATCGGCATAGCGCGCAGATGAAGCCCCCAAACAAAGGTGCCCGCAGACGGATCTGCGTCATTGTTGTTCGATCAAGCCTCCCTTTCAGTGCTTACGCCTGCCGCCCGACGGCCGCACGCTTCAGATTCATACCATCATTGCTTTGGTTGCGCCCCTATGCTCCTCGCGGCGCCGGCCGCTTTCCCCGCCTTTGCCGCGCTTCGCCACCCAGATTCACGCTGCTGTTCGAGTCATTCGTCGCTCGACACGTCCGGTATCAGATCAAGCCGCACCGAGCCAGACGGTAGTGTATCTTGCCGGTGCCGGTACGCGACCCATGAGTCGCATCTGCAGACGAGCTTATAGATTATTTCTTAAGGGTCAAGTTGGGTTGTCTCTATAAAAGGGATAGCATAGCATGTATCCATTATCAACGAAGCAAAGAAATAAACAAGTTAGTCCCTAACCGGTTGGCTAAAGATCAGAGCGTCCTTGTTCGTTGGGAAGAGTCCTGGCCGATCTTGGAGGGCGATCTCTCGCCTCCCTGGCTAATCAGGCCTTAGAGCCTCGCTACCTCGACAGAGAAGAGCCCTACTGGCGGTTAGATAAGAGCGATTGTTCTACCCTCGGTCTTTGGACCCGTACTCAACCAACGACCACAACATTTGGTATCAGAACCACTCACCATGGCTTTCGGTGCCGCACTATCTCTCTTGGAGAAGTTGAAGGCTAACAGCGAAGAACAGAAGGTCTTACTCGACAACATGGCTGCTGTCCGTTGGAGCTTCGTTAATCCTCGTCCATGTGTCGTCATCAACATACCCTCTCATCAACATGGGGGGCACCAAGGACTTCAACCGTGGCCATCACCGCAGCTCGAGGACGAGCTGCCTCACCGCGAGGGGTGTAATGTTATGGCCAAATATCGACGAAAGTACTATAGTGCGTGTGTACTGTAGCACCATGAGCGTGTACTGTACCGTGCGCGTAATGTAGCGCCTCGTGTTACTGTAGAGGCATGGGTGTTAGGCAGGAGTTATTTAGGAATCTATCCGTTAGGTGTTTGGTAGTATCTATTAGTTAGGCAAGTTATTATTAGATTGAATTGTTATAGATAAGTTTCCTTATAGATTATTTCTTAGGGGTCAAGTCGGGTCGTCCCTATAAAAGGGATAGCAAAGCATGCATCCATTATCAAGAAAGCAAAGAAATAAACAAAGTTAGTCCCTAACCGGTTGGCTAAAGATCACAGCCTCCTTGTTTGTCGAGAAGAGTCCTGGTCGAGCTTGGAGGGCGATCTCTCGCCTCCCTGGCTAATCAGGCCTTAGAGCCTCGCTACCTTGACAGGGAAGAGCCCTGCCTACTGGCGGTTAGATAAGGGCGAGTGCCCTACCCTCGGTCCTTGGACCCGTACCCAACCAATGGCCACAACAGTGTTACTGTTGTTAAAAAGTCTTGTACATTCTCTCTCTCCTCTTAGTCCATGTGGCTCATGTAGCCCATAAGGCCCATGTAATTCTCTATATATACCCTCTTATTAATGAATAAGATGCACAGTTGTGAATAGCAAAACCCTAACCTCAATTATTCTAACATGGTATCAGAGCCAATCTCCAGCCCTACCCCTATTTCCATATCCGCCGTCATTGTGTTTGCCCCTCCACTGTGAGCCGGCGAGCCCTGAGCCGCTACTCGGCGGCATCTTCCCATCTGGAGTCCCCTGCTTGTCGCTTGGAGCTCCCTCAAGCGACGAAGCATCCTCTACTTCGTCGTCGCCTGCATCTGGAGTTCCCCCGAGTGACGAAGCATTCGGATCCAACACCGCTGCCTCTGCTCCGACGTCATCCTCTGGTGCGCCTCAAGCCATCCTCGCCGCACCTCCGGATCTGTCGCCTAGAGCTCCTCCCCTGCTCCTTGTCTCCGTCCGCCTCTGCTTCGACGTTGTCCTTCATCCTCGCCACACCTCCGGATCTATCCTCCCCTGCTCTTGTGATCGTTCCTCTCTTCAAGCACCAGAGAGATGGGGTTTTCTTATGCACGTGCAGTATCTGAGCCAAGTACCTATCAGGAGGTAGCTAGTATACTTGAGTGGTAGTTGGCTATGACTGAGGAGCTTACATCATTAGAGTCTACAGGCACTTGGGATCTTGTTCTGCTTCCATCTGGAGCTAAGCCTATAGGTTTGCAAATGGGTGTACAAAGTAAAGGACAAGTCAGATAGTTCAGTGGAGCGATACAAGGCTCTCCTTGTTGCAAGAGGTTTTCAGCAGGCTTATGGTCGAGATTATGATGAGACTTTTGCTCCAGTTGCTCATATGACTACAGTTCGTACACTCATTGCTGTTGCAGCGGTACGCTCATGGACTATATCTCACATGGATGTCTTCGTGGCGATCTACATGAGGTCTATAATCTATATGCATCCACCCCTCAGTGTTGAGGCTCCTACAGGCTATGTTTGCCGTCTTAGGCGTGCTCTATATGGTCTCAAGCAGGCTCCTCGTGCTTGGTTTGAGTGTTTTAGTTCTGTGATTCGAGCTGCGGGTTTTACTTCAAGTGAGCATGACCCTGTCTTGTTTACTCACACTTCTCAGCGAAATTGTACTTTGCTTCTGCTCTATGTAGATGATATGCTGATCACAGGAGATGACATGGATTATGTGACTTTTGTCAAAAAGAAATCGAGTGAATAGTTTATGATGTCCAATTTGGGACCATTGAGCTATTTTATGGGGATTGAGGTTCATTTTGATGGTGATGGTTACTACCTCTATCAGCATCGCTACGTTCAGGATCTGATTGCTCGCTCTGGAATGACTGATACTCGCAATGCTGCCACCCCTTTGGAGCTTCACTTGCAACTTCGACCTACAGACGGTGTACCACTGACAGATCCTTCCCGCTATCTTCAGCTCGTTGGGAGCCTTGTTTATCTCACTGTCACCAGGCCAAACATTGCTCATACTGTTCATGTGTTCAGCCAATTTGTCAGTGCTCCCACATCAGTCCACTATGGTCATATTCTTCGTATGCTGAGATACTTGAGGGGGTCTGCGTTCAGATCTATGTCAGTTCGAGTCAGCTCTAGCTTCACGCTTACTCTGACTCCACTTGAGCGAGTGATCCTGCTGATTGCCGATCTATCATTGGCTACTACATCTCTCTTGATACTTCACTCATCGCCTGGAAGCCCAAGAAGCAAACTGTGGTGTCACGCTCTAGTGCAGAGGCTGAGCTTCGAGCCCTTGCTGCTACCACCTTAGAGATCATTTGGCTTTGATGGCTCTTAGCTGATCTCGGTGTCTATTGTGACCATCCTACACCTCTATTTTGTGACAATACAAGCGCCATCCAGATTGCTAGTGATCCAGTGAAGTATGAGTTAACAAAGCATATTGGTGTAGATGCATCCTTCACACAGTCTTATTGTCAGCAATCGACCATCGACCTCAAGTATGTATCCTCAGAGCTTCAAGTCGCAGATTTCCTTACTAAAGCTTAGACTTGAGAACAACATCGGCTTCATCTACTCAAACACAGTGCGTCAGATCCTCTTGATCCACCTTAAATTTGAAGGGGGTGTTAAAGAGTCTTGTACTTCTCTCTCTCTACTCTTAGCCTAGTGGCATACGTAGGACAAAAATAGAGGGGGTGCTCATAAAAGAAAGCTAATATGATAAAAACCGTACCAAACATACATAATATATTTGAATGTCTAATGTAATCGAAATTCATACATAAATAAACAAGAGAGAAACCGAGAATGTAAAATACACCTAAGGTAGTACCTGGCTAATAAATATAACAGTCTGAATGCCTATAAATACGGACGAGTAGAAATCTGTAGAACAAAAGTAGTTGAATTAGTGAGACAATCAGAAAAATTGTTATTAATTACAAATATTGACATGAAATGGAACATACCACAAAACCGCTAGCTGTGACTAATTAGTGAGACAATGGTGTCATCCGGATTAAAATCAATCTGAGGCTTCTTTGGTTGAGTTGTGCTCTTATTGGTTCGAGGAGTACTCGTATTTGGATTGCTGGAGAAATAACTACGCAAAGTTCGTTTGTCCATCTTTTATAAATCTACAACAAATTGTATATAATCTGTGACCGTGAGTACTAAATACATGTAACTAGAATAGACAAGTAGACTGTAGACAACATCACAATATCATCTCAACATTCCAATTTCCAAGTTTCTAAGTTTCTAGCTATTTGAATCATTCCAAAATCCAAATGAAACTTTACCTCAACGCAACAAATTGGAATATAGAGCTCCACGGCCACGCCTCCAGGCCCTCCACCAGTCCACCTAACTCCTGAAGCTCCTCTTCCTGACTGCCTCCTCACACAGTACTAACTCAGGCACTCAGCTCGGGCAATCGCCAGTCGCCCAGTCGGGCGTCCTGCTCCTGCGAGTGTGGGCTGCGATCCTGGGCCTCCTGGCGTCTTGCCGAGTGCATCCTAGCGCCTAGGGATGGGAAATGGTAAAGGATAATCCGTTTTATCCGATATTCGTATTCGAGAAACCGCAAATGTGGTAAGTAAAATCCGCATTCGAATAGTATTCGTATCCGTATTCAGTGTTATTCGTATTCGGAAAAAATGGATAGTATTCGTATCCGTATTCGGTGTTATTCGTATCCGAGAAAAAACAGGATAGTATCCGAAAAAACAAATACTATCCGGGAAAAACGAATACAAATACTATCTGTTTTTTCCCGGATAGGAATACGAATGCTATCCGTTTTTTTCCCGGATACGAATACGAATACTATCTGTTTTTTTTCCCAAATACGAATACAAATACTATCCGAATTTTTCTCGGAGCGTTTATGTTTCGACGGGGTCTAGATTCGGTGCCGAATATATGGCTGTTGGGTGTTGTTACGACTCGTGTAGACTGTAGATGTGTAGTCATGTTACATAAATTTGTTCTACCGAGATTTGTCGCAAAAGTTGTAGGATATTCGTATTCGACTGAATTGAGTACATATTCAATTCGAATTCGTATTCGAGAATGTTCGAATTCGTATTCGTTTTAAAAATATGGATTCATATTCATATTCGGGACTATTCGATCTGTTTCCATCCCTACCAGCGCCCCAGCCCCCGGCGACGCCGTCGGCCGAGCGCCTAGCCCCGGGCCCGAGCACCAACTGGCGTATCCATGTATTGGCTATGGCCTATGGCGGAGCCGTGGAGGCCCAACCCGTCGTTTCATCGTGTCGCCATCGGCGGCTATGCTCGCTTTGCTAACGCCAAGGCCTCCACGGCCGTGGTCAGCTCGTCGCCTCGCCAGTCGGCCACACGTGCACCAGGTGAGCTGCGCTGTTAAGGGATAGAATTAGGATTTAGATTTTGGAGAGTGGGGATTGCCGAATGGGGAATTGGATTTGGGGATTGAGTTGTTGTCTTCATGAGTATCTTTGCTTTCTTCTTCTTCAGAGCTTCTTCCCCTTCCATGGCTGCTGGCTATCACTGCCTCCTTCCTTCTTTTCTTGGTTCTTGATTGCGCCACTACCGCCGGCCGGTACTTTGTCCATGGATGGAAGGGTCGGAGTTGATGGTAGTAGGGGTTTTCCAGGGATGCGGCGGCTAGAGCCGGTGCGTACGCCCCTGCGCGCACCGGTGGTCCGTCCACCACTGTCTTAGCCCATGAGGTTTCTGTGAGATTGGGTGGTTGCTAGCTGGAGGAGCTTGTCGTGAGGGCGGTCCCCCTCATGGCATGTGCAATGCTCGCCTTCAGTGGTCATGGACTATACTAAAATGAGTAATGGTTTATACCTTTTAGTGGTATTAAAGTGAACCAACTAAATTTAGTGGTATTTTGCTAAATATAGATCTTTCAGCGGTAGATAGCCAATTTCCCCTTTAAAATAATTGCTTTAGTCCATGTGGTTGAATTTTTCTTTGTTGGTACAATTGACTTTTATAATGCTAACACAGCTGGATCAATAGTTGTGCTTTGAGTGAATTGGTAAAATATCTTATTATAAAAGTATAGATTCCTTGGCTTATTCTGATGTTAGTTCGGTGTATGTGTGCAGAAAGCTGCCAAGTTTGACCTTGTCACAGTCAGTGGTCACGGGTACTGCAGCACCATAATATGGCGTGCAATATTGTAGTGCTTTCCTTTAAAGTCGAATTAGTTTATGAAGGGATAGGATTAGTTCTTTGGTTCCCAAAATATCATGCTAGTTTCTAAGAAAAAGGTTGAGTATACTTTTTCTTTCTCCTTGAGCCCCGGGGCTTCCAACCTCTTTCTTCACGGCAGTTACCCTGTTATGATGGTCATAACAAATCTCAGCTTATCTCAGTAATTTGGTAATTACATCTGGGGGTTTGGGAGTTTTCCATAATTATCTTTTAATCCTTTATCATTATGAGTTGTAGAGTTAAGGTCTTGGTAAGAATGTTTGGTTGATGGGCATGATACTAGAGATGATACCCTTCCTTTTTCAGATGTTGCTACTAATCATGGCGATTTCTTCTATCTTAACTTAAATGCATGATGTGCATGATACTTCATTAGTTGATGTGCCACATTTGGCTATTATCTCTCACTCTCTGTCCTGTTTGACTTCTACCTTCTCCCTTTTTTACAATGCTATCCTTTTGCACTAACTAAGAAACTCCATCATTAAATTTTCTGTAGAATCTTTGGTGAATGAGGCTCTACTCCCTGTTATTTGTATGTCTTTGGCTCTTTGCCCTACCACAATTTATTTTGTGAGCTCTAGTGATGGTGGTTATCGTATTTTTATTTTTTTTACATTGAAGTTCCCGTCATTTCACTTAAATCCTATGGTTAATCGATTTCAGTTGCTAACAACCAAATAGACCAAATTTGACACCTTAAGAATGCATTATAACCTTCATCTATGTATTAACTTCTCTAGCAGCTGGGACTTAGATGCTAATTATTTTCTCTATACTTTTTTCCCCTCCAGATTGCCTATTTGCCAAGAAGGTTTGGAATGCGCAAAATGCTGGTGCCTCAGCAGTGCTTGTAGTTGATGACAAGGACGAGCCACTGATAACAATGGATTTACCTCGGGAAGATGATGAGGCTGGAAAATATATACAGAACATAACCATTCCTTCCGCACTAATCGATAAAAAATTTGGTGAACAGCTGAAAAAAGCTGTTAAAGGTGGTGAAATGGTAAATGTGAATCTTGATTGGAGGGAAGCTGTTCCACATCCAGATGATCGGGTTGAGTATGAGTTGTGGACAAATAGCAATGATGAATGTGGGCCTAAATGTGATATGCTGATGAATTTTCTGAAGGAATTGAAAGGAGCTGCCCAAGTACTTGAAAAAGGTGGTTATAGTCAGTTCACACCCCATTATATAACTTGGTACTGCCCTCAAGCATTTGTCGTCAGTAAGCAATGCAAGTCCCAGTGTATAAACCATGGAAGGTACTGTGCACCTGATCCAGAACAAGATTTTAGCACTGGCTATGAAGGAAAAGATGTTGTGGTAGAGAACCTGCGACAGCTTTGTGTGTTTAAAGTTGCAAACGAGAGCAAAAAACCATGGATCTGGTGGGATTATGTGACTGATTTTCACATAAGGTGCCCGATGAAGGACAAGAAGTATAACAAAAAATGTGCAGACACTGTCATCAAATCACTAGGTTGGGTCTTATTTTCTTTCAGAAAATCTCCTAGTTTCCTTTACCTAAGCATGTTTATAGTAATTACTTCGACTTACTTGATTGGAGGTTTTAACTTTTAAATATGCTGGTTATCTGCTTTCTGTTCCCAGTTTGTTACGACTTGAATTAGTGTGTACTTATGTACACAGTACATAGCATGACATGCTGAATTAGTATGTACTTTTGTACATAGTCCATGGCATGGTATGCCATCAGGCATGCAGTTTGTGGATAAAATGGCATCACTAATTCAGTATAGTACATGTAACAACTATAATGTTTTTACACTTCAAACAGGTTTGGATGTGAAGAAGGTTGATAAGTGCATGGGAGATCCAAATGCTGATTCTGACCACCCGTTGCTTAAAATGGAGCAGGACGCACAGGTGAAGTGACCTTGCGATGCTTAGTTTGTTGTGAAAATTCTTAGTAAAACACAGCCCTGCAGATCTTTTTTTTAACAAGCATGGC
The DNA here is from genome assembly GCA_036346405.1 of Phyllostachys edulis. Lineage (NCBI taxonomy): Eukaryota > Viridiplantae > Streptophyta > Magnoliopsida > Poales > Poaceae > Phyllostachys > Phyllostachys edulis. The sequence goes on from CM070563.1 coordinate 31,748,661, forward strand.
GGATTATTATCAACTAACATTTATCATCCTCAATGCTACTTTCATATCTCGGGGTTTCATATGAGCTGTTATGTTGTATAGATTGGGAAAGGTTCAAGAGGAGATGTTACTATATTGCCTACTCTTGTTGTGAACAATCGACAATATCGAGGTAAATGTTCCCCGAGAACTATAATAAACTTCATCCACTCTTGCTGATTTTAACCTGGAAAGAAATACAGGAAAGCTTGAGAGGAAAGCTGTCCTCAAAGCTATTTGTGCTGGCTTTGAGGAAACTACTGAGCCAAATGTTTGTCTGAGTGACGGTACAAATAAAGAAACTATTCTGTTTTTTCCCTACTCTATATTTAGTTGAATATGGATCACTAATTCTTGTGTTGTTCCAAAACAGATATAGAAACTAATGAGTGCCTGAATGACAATGGTGGTTGCTGGCAAGACAAAGCTGCTAATGTAACAGCTTGCAGGGTATGTGTGGATAAGTATAAGATTTTCACCTTGGTATCTTAACAACTCTCCAATTTTCTCACTTTCCTTTCTTTATCAGGACACTTTCCGTGGCAGAGTGTGTGAATGCCCTACATTCAATGGTGTGCAGTTCAAAGGCGATGGCTACAGCAACTGTGAACGTAATATACTTTTGTTCTCTATGCTTGTAATCTTGTATATAGGAATAGGCGTTGAAACAATTAGCTTCCTTAGTGTAATTTATGATTGCTTTTAACACCACTTGCATGAGTAAGGGACTAATAATGAGCCCATGGTTGATGAACAAATTTCCAGTTAGTGAATTCTGTTGCAGTATGTGAAAGTTAGATTGATACAAAGAAAACATGTTTAGTATAGTTTATACATATGCAAGTGTGTGTCTACACTGAGTGCAACCTATTGAAAGGGAATGTTTTATTGTGGTGATTCCTGAGATAGAACTTCGACAACAGCGAAAGTTGGTCGCTAGATTGATCGCAATAGGCAACACTGAGAATGTTCTGTTCGCTTCCTGGCTAGTCCCCACTTCCCAGTTCCCACATCTCTCTGGGTTTAAGAAGTGGGACTGAAACCGGCCGAACTTTAGCATGAAATTCTGAATGCTGCCATCCTGCCTTGCGGGATTACTAAAAACTGACAAGAAACTGTTTTCTTTGGGGTGTTAAACCATCTTTGAATGGACCATTTTAAATCTGCGAAACAGGGCTGAGATGTTATGTTACCCTTTTGTTATATTCTATGCATGTGTCATGTTGGAGGAACTGGGGAGGAGCTAGGGGTGTCAATCGAATCCGAATTATCCGTTTTATCCGGCATCCGAATTCGGTTGGTAGCGAATATGGTTTAGGTTTTTCCATCTAATGAACAATTTCTCCCCTATTCGTATTTGTATTCGTATTCATATAAAAAATATGGATACGAATATGGTATGGACTTTTGCCATCAGAAATGTTATTTGATCTACACTATTTGTATTCGATAAAACAATATAAATATTTTATTGCAGTATAGCTAATTAGTTGGATGAGTATTTTTAGTTTAATATGAATTCATGTTTTTAGGTGAAATAGATAAACTAGAATGATTAGGTGTGCTATGTATGAGGATAAAGTATCATAAATATCTTGCAATTACCTAAGTTTTGAGGATATCCGAATCCGACCGAATTCACTTGTTAGCTTCAGTTTACCAGACAGTTCATATAAATCAGCATAGTGAAGTCCATACTCGAAAAGTGGTATGAACAGTCCTAATGCCATCCAATAATATTGATATTGTATAGTGGGCAAACTGTTTGTTTTGTACTGATGATGTCTTGCTCAATCAGGCTCGTAAGCACTGAGCTGCTGAGCAGTGACAATTTCATCATTGTGATTCTTATTTGAATTAGTATTGCGAACTTACACATCTTAGGATACCATTGTCTTTCTTTTAATTAGGCATCACTGTTTGCCACAAACTGAAATATGGACAAGTTTGCTCTAATAAACAATTTATATATAGATACTTTTATATGAATAATTTATTTTATTTGCAGCTGCTGGGCCAGGAAAATGCTTGATAAACCACGGAGGATGTTGGCATGAAACCCGTAACGGCAAAACATTCTCAGCTTGTCACGTATGTTTTAGGCTTGTCACAGAAAACATGTGATACACTATTACAGTATTGCTGACTACTGATCAGTTCTCTCAATAAAAATTTTACTTTGCAGGAATCTGGAGATGGGAAATGCCAGTGTCCAGCTGGTTTCCGAGGGGATGCTTTTAAAAAATGTGAAGGTACTCTGTGATGTACCACTATAAGTTGCCATAGCCTCGCGTTAGATGCTTATTTTACATTGAACTTATTCTGTAACAAAAATGTTCTGCTAAAACCTTAATTCGTCTGGTCCAATTTACTTGTCATTTTAGCTGTGTGGACGTGCACATAGAACATGGATTAAATGCCTTCTTTTTTTACATATGTTACCCCTTTAATTGTATATCCATCTAACACCACTGCCAGCAAGCAGTTAATAGGGTATTTGGCGGAAAATGTTTGCCTACAAAAACCAAACAACTGGTATTTGCAAACCAAAACCAAGTTGCTAAAACATCTATTTTGGACTGGAGTTAGTATTAATTTAAACAGAGGGGTTACAAATTTAGTGCAATGCAGAACATACAATACATCTTAAACTGCAGCTTATTTTCCATTCACCTTTGCAGACATTGATGAGTGCAAGGAGAGAAAAGCCTGTCAGTGTCCTGAATGCAGTTGCAGAGATACATGGGGTGGCTATGAATGTTCTTGCAGTGGAGACCTTTTGTACATCAGAGAGCACGACACTTGCATAAGTAATATCTATTTGATACATCTATGTTTAATATATCACTTACATATCACTTGGATGGTTAATCTGTAGGTAAGACAGCAATTCAGGCTAAAGCAGCATGGGCTGCAGTATGGGGGATCTTGATAGTCTTGGTTGTTGTGGCAGCGGGAAGTTATGTCGTATACAAGTACAGACTAAGGGTAAGCTAGCACGCACACAGCATTATCTTCATTATTATAGCTTTCGTTATTAAACCTTGTTAAATGATGGATGAATCTGCTCTCCCCCCAACAGCTTGTTCCTTGCTTAGAAATAACTACATTTCCTTAAACAAAATTCTATTTTATGTTAACATTCCCTTTTAGGTTCTTTGATAAAATAGTCATGTGCAGGAAATGCTTGCTCTATTAATCCGGTTATATCAGCCAATCCTGGATCTGTGTTGTTACATGTTAAACTGTTAACACATTCAACCGGTTTCATTTATATGCAAAATAAGATACATTTCTGATCAATTTGAGTCTAGATGTCTTATGCTATTGCGTTACAAATGAAGATTGGTCAATAATGCATCTAAACTTAAGTAATGGAAAAAAATGCCACAAAGTAGATGTCTCATGTTGGTGCTGTTTGTGTTTATTTACTTATTACTTGGTACTTGAGATGGCAGCAGTTTTGATAAATTACACTTTACTACACTTAGCATGTACATTATAGAACAGTGAGCACTATTCTAGTAGAAGATGATCTGCGCTCTTGCTTTTCATACTCATACATCCTTAGATTATGGTTTACTGGAACGCTCGGTGGCACATTTAGCATTTATGTCTTGTGTGACCTCAATGCTCTTTTGCCTCTTGCCATGTACTATGTGTTGCTTGTTAAACCTAAAAGATTGAAACTGGTCAAGTTATCTGTCAGTTGATTAAATTTTGTCCTTGAAGAGGAAAAGGCAGAAAAGCTTATAGCCATTATTACTTTATAAATCATATATTTAGCTGATGATTACTGCATCTCTGTTTCATTATGCCTCCAGTTTAATGGGAATAGTTGTTTCGCTGTCTCTTGTCTATTTCTGGATTGAATTGGGGGCAGCTTTTGTCTATCTTAAGTATTCTTTCTTGAACTTTTACATTCTTGGTTGTGTGCATAGGGTGTTTGGATAGGTATTATGAAATGGAGGGAGTAGAAGGGTGTGCTTCTGCCATCCATTTTCAGCCACTGTTTAGTTTCTTATCCCGATCGTAGCTGTCACAGGGTGGTCATGTTTTGGCTTAGTTTGCATGCAAAATGTGGCAACTTTGTGGTGGCTGATTTTTCTTTTTGCCACATAATTTGCAATGAAAAGGCTAATGACTCATGAATGACTGCAGCTTTCGCTGTAACTTGTGTGTTTTCTAGCCAATATGCTCCAATATTTGTTAGGATGTTGCATTTTACTTCATACGTTTACTGACCAAGCTTTTTTTTTTCCTACTAATGATCTAAAGATATTGTAAAGGTGCTCCAAATACATGTTCTTTTTCTTAGATTTTGTTCATTTTGTCGCTATGAATTCCGTTTGTTGTTTCTTTCAGTCATACATGGACTCGGAGATCAGAGCTATCATGGCGCAATACATGCCACTGGACAGTCAAGGAGAGGTCCCAAATCATTCACATGAAGAAGATCATTCATAAAATGTTTGGTTTATCTGCGCGCATCATTGAATGGCGGGTCCACATGGCCCCGACTGACACTGAGGCAGACGTGATGTTTGAGAAGCGATGAGGTATACGGAGTGGATATGGAGGTGAATGATGGCTTTGATTTTAGGGTGCACATGAATCTGTCATTCTCCTACTAATTTATCCGGAGCAGTTTCAACTTACATGTAACTGTAAGCTCCATTTGTGGAACTGTACATTTTTAGGCCTTTGTTTGAGCAGTATTCATAGAATTTTTAGCCTATGGATGTGTTGCTGCTGGTCCATGTAATAGTAACTTGTCGATTTGCGACTGTAGTGACAAAAAAAGAAGAGGAGAAAAACCCCATTCAACAACGTTTGTGGAATGTAACACCTGCTCTATTACATGAGTTCCCTTGGAACTCTGGGAAATAAACAATGACCAGCAATGTATTATGATCAAGGTTTAGAAAACTGTTTCCACTCAGAAAAAATGGCACAATCCGTTTTGCTGAAAACTGGTTGGTTCTGTTGAAAATGAGGGTGATATTTTAATTCTAGATTTTAATAGAAGGCAAATATCGCAAATGACTAATGATACATAAATCATTACTAATAGCAGATAACTCATTGTACTTCATAATATATGTAGAAACAAAATGTAAACAAGTCAATCAGTCACATAAAAGACTTACAGATGGCTCCGATGAAGGACAGGAAGTAGTGCAGAAACATAGATGAATCAGCGAAGCGAGTGGTCGCGTAGATATGCGTTGCCCCCCTGCCCCCTGTGCAGGTCTTCATGACAGTAATGGCTCAGAGATATCGCTCTCCTACTTCACGGTGCACGTCGAGAAGAAGAGTCGACGAGGTTTAGACAGTGCAATACAACAGCATAGGTTTGCAGAAGAAAGAAAAGAAGAAATGGAGGCAGTGGTGTTACGTGCAATGCTCTGGACGTCTACAAGCATATATATAGAGATGCAGGCTATGAACTGGCCTGATTAAACAACTAATTACCCACTGGTAACTGATATTTAACCAGCCATTTACCCGCTGGTAATTGATATTTAACCAGCCATTTTGTCATCAACACCCAATAAAGCCTCAAATTCAAACATTTGAATCTCATTCAAACAGAGAGAGAGAACGAGAGATGCATAGTCACGCGATTTTTCACGCGGAAATACGCGAATACGCGCGGGTGCGTGCGCACGTGTGCGTGTTTAGCCAAAGCCCTCCTCGTGCCACCCTCATCCATGTGTCACATGTTTCAAAGAGTGACAAGGACTCCCCCTTATATGTTAGTCACCTCCACTTTACCTTAGCAATATGGTACTAAGCCATATATGCTTTGGAATTATAGAAAATGGGCCTCACTCATATGGGCCAATTTCCAACAATCCCCCACCAATTACAAAGCAAGAAGCAAAAAGACGTCAAAGATATTGTGCTGAAGTACTGTTAATATACCAGTCTTTTAGTGTAAGTCCCGTACGGATTGAACTTGTACCTAGAATGACAAGATTGATCTTCTCACAGCTGATGAATGGACTATACCTTGAATTCATAGCTTTTCGTGATTAGATTTCACTTGAAATCTCAACTGATATTAGACCGTCAAAGAACCGCGTCTAAATGGAGCATTATTTGGTCATGCTCCCTTATCTGCTCATGAGCTTTCTAGAGAATGCCCTGTCTCGTGAACTACGACCACACAGTTAGGCTCAAGTAGGTATATTCTTTCGAGGTATCTGCAAGCTAATACCTTTTCCTCATTTGGACAACAGAATATATTAAGGCTTTATGCCAACCTTCCATACAGTCGTGAGTAATTTGTCTATTAGGATATGGATTCAATGAATATATACTCTCTTGTTACAACATCAACTTGTTTTTCCTATTGCTATGTCACAGGATTTTCGATCAAGAAGGTATGGGTTACTATTGTGATGTAACTCAAATGGGTCTTATTCTCATGTCCATAGATGCAACTGAAATCACTTTCCGTGCTAACCCCTTTGTAAAAGGGCCAGCTAGATTTTTCTCAGTGTGAATATAATTCACAGCAATCACTCCAGAGTTTCTAAGTTTTTTAACAGATTTAAGCCTACGCTTCACATGTCTAGAGGACTTCATATTATCCTTGGTACTTGTGAGTTTAGCCAACGTTGTTTGATTATCATAGTACATCAGGATTGTCGGTATTGGTTTCTCAACCAATGACAAGTACAACAGAAGCTCTCTCAGCCATTCAGCCTCAATAGTGGTTATGTCAAGTGCTACAAGTTATGCTTCCATGGTTGACCTTGTCAATATAGTCTGTTTGCAAGACCTCCATGAAACTGCAGCACCAGCTAAAGTGAACACATAACCACTTGTAGCTTTGATCTCATCCGCATCAGAGATCCAATTGGAATCACTGTATCCTTCTAATACAGAAGGATATCCAATATAATTAATTCCAAGAGATGTTGAGTGTTGCAAGTAATGCAACACTCTTTCAAGTGCCTTCTAGTGACATCTCCTGGGTTAGATGTAAACCGACTTAATTTGCTCACCGCAAATGAAATGTCAGGTCTTGTGGCACCAGCTAAATACATGAGTGACCCAACAATTTGCAAATATCTTAATTGATCTTTTCATGGTCCTTGGTTCTTTCGAAGCTTAATGCTCGCATCATAGGACGTTAGAGAAATTTTACAATTCTCATAGCCAAAACAGCTTAATATTTTTTTCAGCATAATGGGATTGGTTCAAAGTGATCCCATCCTCATTCTTGATCAATTTAATATTCAGAATGACATCTGTCTCTTCTAAGTCTTTCATATCGAAGTATCGAGATAAGAAAGATCTGACCTCGTCAATTACAGCAGTGTTTGTTCCAAATATAAGTATGTCATCCACATACAGGCACAAATCACTCCTTGACCCCCACTGTAACGATAATATACACATTTATCAGCTTCATTCACAACAAAGCCAGCAGATGTCAAAGTTTTATCAAACTTCTCGTGCCATTGTTTAGGTACTTGCTTTAGACCATATAATGATTTCAATAATCTGCATACCTTATTTCCCTGTCCAGAAATCACAAAACCATCCGGTTGATCAATATAGATTTCTTCCTCCAACTCTCCATTAAGAAAAGTTATCTTCACATCCATTTGATGGACATGTAGACCATAGGAAGATGCTAACGCAAAGAGCACACTAATGGTGGTTAGTCTGGCAACATGAGAATAGGTATCAAAGAAATCTTTTCCCTCTTTCTGGGTGTAACCCTTGGCCACAAGTCTTGCCTTGTACTTCTCAATAGTACCTTAGACCTTAGTTTCTTTTTAAAGACCCACTTACATTCTACGGGTTTGCACCCGATAGAACGATTAGTGATCTCCCAAGTCCCATTAGCCATGATAGAGTCTAACTCGCTATGGACTGCTTCTTTCCAATACTCAGCATCAGAAGATGCATAAGCCTCTGAAAGAGTCTTTGGCACATCATCCACGAGGTATACAATAAAGTCATCACCAAAGGTTTTCTCAACCCTTTGTCTCTTGCTCCTGTGAGGAGCTTCTGTGACTAGATTGTTATCCTCCTCAGAGATATCACATATTGGTTCAGAAATGGTGGGAAGTTCAGAAGTTTGATTATTCTCACTTTCATTATTTTCAGTTTGAACATTCTCGGTTCGTGAAGTACTGCTTGCAGTTCTCGTAGGAAAATAATCCTCAAAGAATGAAGCATCTCTAGACTCCATTATTGTGTTAGCAATAATCTCAGGAGTTTCTGATTTAACTACTAAAAATCTATAGGACGTGCTATTATGAGCATATCCTAGAAAAATACAATCGATTATTTTAGATTCAAGCTCTCTCTTTTTCTACAATGGTATATTGACCTTTGCTAAACACCCCAAGTTCATAGAAAATTGACCTTAGGTTTTCTCCCCTTCTATCTCTCATATAGAGTAATCTCACTCTTTTTAGTGATTACTCTGATTAGGACGAAAGTTGTTGTCAATATAGCTTCCCCCACCATGCCTTAGGCATACCAGCACTCTCTAACATAGCATTAACCAAGTCTGTTAGTGTCCGATTTTTCCTCTCAGCTACCCCCATTTGATTGGAGTGAATATGATGGTGTAAATTTATGGACTATTTCATGCTCAGAATAGAACTAGAAAAATTCATTAGAGATGTACTCTCCTCTACAATCAGACCTCAGTCTTTTTATTTTCTTCTCTAGTTGGTTCATCCTTAGTTTTTAGAAAATACACATAGCAGTAGCGTGTTGCATCATCACTAAAAGTTAGAAAATATATTTTGCCTCCTTTTGTCAATAATCCATTCATTTCACATAAATCTGAATGAACAAGATCTAACGGTGCCAAGTTTTTTTTGTCCTCTAATCCCTTAAAGGTTTTGCGAGGTTGCTTTGCTTGCACACATGACTGGCACTTTGATCCTTTAACAATTTCACATTTTGGAATTAAATCTAATCTAGATATTCTAGCAATACTATCAAAACCAATACGACAGAAACGAGAATGCCAAATATTCGCCTCACATTTATTTAAACCAGTTACAACATTTAGATTATAACAAGAATCTAAAGTACTTAGGCACAACAAGCCTCCGCTCTCATAGCTTTTACCAACAAAATTCCTAAACTTAGACATTACAATTTTATTTGACTCAAAGACTAGCTTATAACCGTCCCTACATAGGACAGAACCACTAATGAGGTTCTTATTTATTGTAGGAGCATGCTGCACATTCTTCAAGTGGACAATCTTCTCTGAAGTAAGCTTCAGATCCACCGTGCCAACACCAAGAACAGAAGCATGAAACCCGTTTTCCATTAGGATGGAGGAAGCCCTTGCTGCCTGGTAAGAAGAAAACAAGAAAATGTCAGAACATACGTAAACATTAGCATCAGTATCAACCCACCAATCAGTGGATTGACACGCTGAAAAAACAACAGGTGAATTACCATACCCTCCTGTTGAGGCGTCACCTATGATCACGTTGACATCCTTTTTCTTTGGCTGTTCAATATCCTTACTCTTGCGGAAATGACAGTCTTTCACCATATGACCGTTTTTTCCACACACAAAGCAGGTGATGTTCTTTATGTCTTTCTTCTCGATTTTGTTCTTAAAGCTAGTTGTCTTGTTCGGTTTGTTAGATTTATACTTCTTTGCAACAATCTTTTTCTCTATAAAATTTGCATTATTCTAACCAGAAGTGCTTGGTGCATCTTTTGCTCTTGCCTTTTCTTCCACATCGAGGGCAGCAATGAGATCTTCAATGGAAATCTCTTCCCTCTTATGTTTCAAGCTAGTGGCAAAATCCCATCAAGAAACAGAAATTTTGGCAACAATGCCTGCAGCCACAAACTTAGGAGGCAACACACAGCCCAGGTGCGCAATCTCACCAACCAATAGCTGGAGATCATGAGTTTTTCCAACTATGGACTTAGCCTCATCCATGCTAAAGTCAAAGAATTGCTCACACATGTAGAGCCAGCGACCTGCCTCTGCCTCTGTATATTTGTGCTCTAGTGCATCCCACAACTCTGTAGCGGACTTATAGTCCATATACACATCGTAGAGCTGTTCTGCCAGAATAGTTAGAATGCAGCCAAGAGTAGTGTTGTTCATATTATCGAACCGCATATACCGGTCAATCGTAAATGGATACTGTGGATAGATTACCCACCACAGCCCCAAAGACATGAGCCTCTTAGGTTTGCTATCTACGAAAATTCTGACCAGAAAACCTCTCAGGTTTCATAGTATCAGAAGCACCAGCCATTGTTGTATTGCAACAAAGTTTACAATAAGGTTTCTGGAATGTTGAAAATGAGGGCGATATTTTAATTCCAGATTTTAATAGAAGGCAAATATCGCAAATGACTAATGATGCATAAATCAGTACTAATAGCAGGCAACTCATTGTACTTCATAATATATGCAAAAACAGAATGTAAACAAGTCAATCAGTCACATGAAAGACTTACAGATGGCTCCAATGAAGGACATGAAACAGCATAGACGCAAACTCGATGCAAAGTCTGAACGTAGATGAATCGGCGAAGCGGCGATCGTCTTGAGATGTGCGCTGCCCAGAAACCTTATTGCCCCCTCCCCCCGCGTGCAGGTCTTCACGGCAACAGCGGCTCGGAGATACCACTCCCCTTCTTCACGGTGCACGCCGAGAAGAAGAGTTGACGAGGTTCAGACAGCGCAATACAACATCATAGGTTTGCAGAAGGAAGAAAATAAGAAAAATGGAGATAGTGGTGTTACGCACGATTACTGGGCGTCTACTGATATATATATATATATATATATATATATATATATATATATATATATATATATATATATATATATATATATAGAGAGAGAGAGAGAGAGAGAGAGAGAGAGAGATGCATCGTGAATCGCCTCGATTAAACAACTATTTACCCATTGGCAACTATCACATTTAACCAACCATTTACCCACTGGTAACTGCTGGTCATCAACACCTAATAAAGCCTCAAATTCAAACATTTGAATCTCATTCAAACACACACACACACACACAGATGCATGGTTCAGCAAAAATAAGGTGGACTTGGTCTACCAAGTGGCGCACCACGTCATGGCATGGTCGCACGTCGCAAGTTACGTGATTTTCCACGTGAAAATACGTGAATACACGCGTGTGTGTGTGTTTAGCCAAAGCCCTCCTCGTACCTCCATCATCCATATGTCACATGTTTAAAAAGTGGCAATGACTCCACCTTATATATTGGTTACCTACACCTTGTCTTAGCAATATGGTACTAAACAATACATGTTTTGGAATTATAGAAAATGGGTCTCACTCATATGAGCCAATTTCCAACTAGTCATGATGTGAACTTCATTCCACGCCCATCTGTAAACAATATATGTAGTGGTAATACTTCGAAAAATGGGTAAAAGCTAGCTAGGATCGGTATGACCTGTTGCTGGACGGTTACAATCATTTTTTAGGGTTTAATTCCGCTGCAAGTTGAAGTGAGAAATGAAGAGCTAGCGTGATCATGCTTGAAGGATGCGAGGTAGACGAGGGTTCCATTTGATAGATTCTGAGCAAACACTAGTATTGAGTATCGACTACTAGTAAATAGGGGTGATTAAGGGGTCAGAAGTCCCTGCCTTCATGTATGTAGGCCTGCTATTGGAGGAGAAACCAATCCATATTCCAGCCTAACCCACAAAATCAAGTTCCACTTCCTTAACTCAAACCAGTCCACTTCTCATCCCCTAGGATCCAATCCAAAACAACCCATATGATACTTCAACCCACCCCAACCCAAACCATTTCTCTAAAATGGTTTCAACCCATTTTGCCAACCCGTTTCAACCCACCTGCAACCCACACAGCCACACGAGCAGGAGTTCTGGTTATGAAGCGCCACCTTCACTCTCGCATTGGCCTTGGCCTTGATGATATTGATTGGTGAGTTCGCCAGACATCCAGACCTTGCACTGTCCCCAAACTCCTCCCTCCTCCTCTGGAGATGATCATACATGTTGTAGCTAAAGCTGTGCCTACCATAATTGCTCCCCTCCAAGTCTTCTTCCTCGAGAGCACCCCTCCCAAATGGTCTTCTTGGCTGAGAAATTGGCCGGCGATTTGGTGTCAGGGTCCCTCAGAGATCCAGACCTCATGACGGCCACTAGGGCCCTCAAAATTATAATGTCCACGGAATGCCTCCTCCCTTCAAACATCTTGCAAGCCTCCAAGGAACTAGACAAACTGGTACCAGTATTGAAATTTTGCTGAGATTCTGAGTCCAAACCTGTTGAATGCTGCAATGCAGATCAGTGTTGAGGAACAATTTAGTCTTGACAACAAAAGTATATGCACTGCACGTTCAACACATTCTTGAAACATGACGCTAATTCTCTCTTCTAAAAATTCCATCATTTTCAATCTTGGGAAAATGGGAACAAGAAGCGCGGGCCATGGACCGCAAAATCTGCATAAACAAACATCCGTTGCGATTTCCCCCAACCAGCGTTGTCATGCAAACAACTTGCCAAGAAACAACGAGCAAAAAAAGGGATGGAAATTGGGTGCTTGATATTGAGCAATCAATCTTACACTAAAAAACCTTGCAAAGAAGAACGTAAAACATATTGCAAAATCCATCCAAGAGAAAGAAAACACGAAAACAAAAAAAAACATGAAAATTTGGGTTCTTCGAATCGAATGATCTCACAGCACAAAAACCTCCCGAAGAGGGAAAAAAGGAAGAAACCCAATAACCAAAGAATCCAAAATAAGAAACAAATATCAAACAGGGCCCAAGAATAGAAGAGAAATTAAGATGGGGATTAGTAGAACAAAATTGTACCACCCCCGAGGCGACGAGGAGAGAGAAAGTGCACAGCTTTTCGGCACTAACGGTGCCGCACCCCACCGCCGCGCTGCGCTGTGCTCCACTCCCTTCCTTTACCACCACCACCAGTTCATTAATAGCGAAGGAAGGGGAGAGGAGCAAAGCAGTAGGAGCTAGAAGACGGAGTGGCAGAGCCACGACTCACGCCGTTTGGCAAGCGTGGAGATGGAATTCAAAAAGCGGTTTTGAGGAAGCAAAGCAAATCTCTGTCCGTTCGTGCAGGGGATGGGAATAGCCAACGGAGCGGGGTAACTTCAAACTCGCCGCAACGGCGGAGGGTACGAAGCGGCTAAGGCCGGGCTCGCCGCCGAGTGGTGGTGCTTATGGGGGGGCATTGATGGTGGTGTGGCTCTAGTTTGGTCGCTCGTAGGCAGCAGCGTCCGAGGCCAAGGGGAAGGGAGAGGGGACTTGTAGTCTAGTAAAGTAGACGTGGGGGGACGTGACGCGGGATTCACGCGGCAGCTAGGAGCCAGCTCACCTAGGCACCTAGCCTATTCCAACCCACGGGGCTCAAACCATGGATCCAAACCATACGAACCCGAAAATTCTTAATCCAAACCAATCCGGTTTCGGTGCTAACCCAATCCAAACTAAACCATTAGTTGTCTCAAACCATTTTCATCTATCCAAAGCCAACCCGAATTGAAACCCAAACCGTTTCGTCTGTTCCAATTCAACCCATTACCAGGCTTACATGTATGTAGTGTGGCTGCTGCAGAAGAACATGTGAACACTAAGGCGCATCGAATTGTCGTGTAGGTACTATCTATGATTTTTGTATCTGTACCCGGGTGTAGCTATGCCATTGTTATACGGAGGATAGAAAGCTTCGCTCAATCCAGTCAATTTGGACAACAATTAAAAGGTGGAGGGTGTATATACAGCCTCTGCTGGTTGAGAGCTCAACATATTGCCATGATATGCTTCTTGTAGATCCATCCTATGCCTCTTAAGCATCGATAGGTAGCAAGCAGAGGTTGCACTGGGTGATTTTGGTCCTGCTGGCCACCGGTTAGATACCGACATATTAGGATTGGGAAGTATCAGGAATTTGAAACTACGACTCTACGGAGACTCGTAAGGAACCTCACATGCATGCTCACCTCCCTAGTTTTTTTTTGGTTTTATCAATGCATTTTTATGTGTTTTCATTACATAGGCGTAGGCAAAGTACATTTTGCTTGTGTTTTGCTACTATAACACATTTAAATGGGTTTCTATCAGTACTTACTCCGCAAATTAACAGTGTGTGGACGTCTCTCCTCTGGGTAAATTACTTATGCAAGAGTCGTAGGAATTACGCTATTACAGTGTGGCAAGCTAATATCAATTACACTGAAATTGTTCCTTAAAAAAAAGAAAAATGAGCTGCTTACTTTGTTTTGTCTGTCGCACAGTTGCTGTGCGACATGAATGAAAAGCACGCACAGACAGTGCGGTATGTGCGGTCATGATCATCGGTGGCCAGGGGCGGTTCGAGGAGCGTGCGGCCAGACTTAGGGCTGATGTAAAAGCTTGAAGATTGTGAGTACCAGCTCGGCTTATTACGAGCTCAACTCAAGTTTAGCGTCTAAAATTATGGGCCGAGTCGGGCTTTTTTTCTAGCCCAGTTTCTTAAAGAGACGAGCTGGCTCGCAAGTAACTCGTCAACCGGCTCGTAAGTTGCTCGTCAGTTCATTATGAGCTTGTATTGTTAACTATTTTGACTGATGTAGTTGAACTATTAAACTTGGGTGTGCGGGTGATGGCTTTTGATGTGAAAGATTTTTAATTAGTTGGATATTTAAATTATTGTATGTTCATGTAACTATGTTAGCATATGCTTGGACTAGAAATTGTTAGGATTGCTAATCGACTTCTGTCTAATTGCCTATCTTTTACTTGTGTGCTGTATAATTGGCTAAATTTTCATTTATGCCGCTCTCTTGTTGCCTGTATGTGTGCTAATAGTAGCCGCCGATGGCGCCCTGTCCCCTAGTCTGCGGTGGGCAGCAGCAGCAGGCAAGGCCGATGGTCACGCCGGCGGCGGCGGCGGGCTCTTGGTCCGACAACGGCGGGCCTCCCCCCGGCAAGGCGGCGGCGGGGCATCCACATGGGTAGGCTGGAGGGCGAGCTAGTCAGTAGGGCTGGAAAAATAGCTCAAGGCTCGTGGCTTGACTCGGGCTCGTCACGGCTCGGCTCGTGAATTTTCGAGCCGAGCCGAGCCCATCTTTGGGCTCGGTCAAATTTCGAGTCGAGCTCGAGCCGGCTCGCGAGCCAAACTTGGCTCGGCCCAGGCCCAGTCCGCCGCTGAATACATGCCCCTCCCAGCCTTCCTTTCCCCGTCTCCCTCGGCTGATCCGCCCGCCGCCTCCCTCTACTCGTCCCCATCGCGGTCGCGGCCTCGCCCAGATCCGCCCGCCGCCTTCCCTTTCCTCTCTGGCTCTCCCCCTCGCGGCCTTGACCAGCTCCGCCCGCCGCCTCCCCTTCCCTCTCTGGCTCTCCCCCTCGCCCAGATGACCAGATCCATGCCTCCACGGTGGAGGCTCCACCCACCGGCCACCACCTCCACCTCCTCCACCTGCTGCTTCCCCCTCGGCCCCCTCGCCCAGCTCCAGCCTCCACTCGCCGCCTTTAGTCTCCACCAACTCCACCTGCCGCCTCCCCCTCGCCGCCCTCGTCCAAGTCGCCGCCCTATCCATCGCGTGCGACGACCGTTGAGGACGGCCTCCGCGACGCAGAGAGAAGCGGTGGCCGCGTGGCAGCAAAGGTGGCGGACGCGATCGGTGGCTACAACCAGCTGGGCGACGACGAGGAGTGGATGTCTGCAGATACACCACCCGGGCCGCTGCGATTCAAAGATTCAGCTCTGCTGCATCTTCTTGTCCTGCTCTACTCGAGTCTCCATCAAGGGTAACCAGGCTTGACCGCCTCCAGATTCGGAAGCTCGCAACTCCGCAAGGACCGTGACCCGTCGGCGCCTCCTGAGATCTACCGTTGTTGAATATGTTGATTGAATGGATGCACATGCACTGATGTTATCGATTGATGATTTTGTTGATTGAATGTTTGAATCTGAATGGATCATGGATGCACATTGCACTCTGCTGCTGTTCCTGTTCGCGTAGCATTTGCGGGCTCGCGAGCCGCTTTCCGAGCCGAGTTCCGAGCCGAGCCGAGCTGTTCTTCTGGCTCGTTTTGAAAACGAGCCAATTCGAGCCGAGCCTACTGCAGGCTCAAGCCCGGCTCGGTTCGTTTCCAGCCCTACTAGTCAGTGTAGGGTCCGATTCTTGTAGCGTCTGTTTGGTTGCCTATATCCGACCTGGCTGGCATAAGTGGATGAAACTCTAGACCGTTTGATTATGCGCGAGCTTACACGATTTCCTCACCTCGCTGATTAGCCTGGCCAAGGACTCGTACATGTGATCTGTTAGCTCTGTGACTGTCTAATTGCATCTCTTCCAATAATAATTTGATACAGAAATAGGGCTAGGAGTGATATCTGGGGGTATCTACTAATCTGAAATTGCAATTTGCAGTTTTGCACAAATCGATCTACTAATAACGTAGTTGATCTTTGTTTTGACCGGCCTTTTTATAAGGGATAATTAGCTCAGTGACATCGTGTTCAGACATAATCGGAGGAATGACACTCCGTTTGTCACACACTGGAAAATAACGTCGCGAACACAAAAAAATATGCCGAATGATATCGCTGTCAGTTATTTCTATTTGCAGAATTTTTTAACTACATAAACTGAGCTAAAAAAATTATCAATTTTTTTTGTGGAGCCTCCTGACACAATTTAATTGCTTGTATATATTTTTAAAATTTTATACGTTCTAATTTTGTCTCTAAAATTCATTTAAGTATACTATTTGTAGGAATTTTCTAATATAGAAAATGAGGTCCAAACATTATGAAATATTTTTATGGCTCCTTACACAGTGAACTTGATTTTGTAATTTTTTCAGAATTTTTAAAATTAATTAATGCAATTTTATAATATCCACTATGTACTTAAATGAATTTAAGTGTCCTGTGTACTTAATAAAATTGCATTAATTAATTTTGTAAAATTCTGAAAAATTACACAATCAAGTCCACTGTAAGGAGGCTGAAAAAAATTCATAATGTTTAGACCCCATTTTCTATATTAGAAAATTCCTACAAACACTATACTTAAATGAATTTTAGAGAAAAAAATCACAATGTATAAAATTTTGAAAAAAATACATAAGCAATTAAACTGTGTCGGGAGGCTTCACAAAAAAATTGATAATTTTTTGAGCTCAGTTTCTATATTTAAAAAAATTTGCAAACAGGGCGATGTCATTCGGCATATTTTTTAGTTTTTGCGATGTTATTTTTCAGTGCTTGAAGAACGGAGTATCGTTCCTCCGATTACATCCGAACACGATGTCACTGAGCTAATTTTTCTTTTTATTAACAGTAAATTATTAATAATAAATAATAAATCAAGAATAAAAGAAGAAGGAAAGGAAAGCTGAAAATTACAAATATAGGAAGGACGCTATCCGGGAATACGTCCAGCTCTGGAGGCTTTGTTTAGCAGCGTCCCATTCGCTCGCTAATGACCTTCGACTAGTGTACAACTAGTGGCCTATGCGCGTAAGGCGCGCGTGGAGACGTAGAGTGAGAAAATAGCGGAAACATATGTTAGGTACTAACATTGAATAACAAAGTAACAATTGAACAAAATATATCTGACATTAAAGGAAAACAATCATAATCTGAAAATAAATGTTTATCAAATAGTGAAAACCATTCCGACAGGGGTTACTGTGTTTTATTCCTGTCATCTTGTATATCTTTCCAACTTCCAATCCAGCCATTAAACCTGAAAAACAATAACATTATTTTTGCAACGACGTCAAGTCAGGGGCATATACTAAAAGGTGTTTATATGTTTATGTCATTTTTTTTATGCTGGATATTGAAGGGTTACGGGTAAGCTATACTAACTGGCAATTTAAAAATTCTACTACGTAAACAAGACACTATGCAAGCAAGAGATCATAGATCGTTACAATTAGACGCACAGTGCAGCGGAAAAAGAGTTGGAGCAGCCTGATCCAACAAAGAGCGCGTCAATGTAGTGGTCATAGTCGATCGTCCAACGTCGAGTACGTCGATGCAATGGTCGTAGTCGATCGTCTTCTCTAGCAACCTCTGCAGTTTCTTGTGAAAATCGTAGATCGTCTTCAAGCGTAACAGCAACCGCAGTAGTGCCTCTACGGTATCCACACGTCTAGAGAAGCAACACCGTACATCGGTGTGCTAGCACCAAGTCGCACAGCAGGGATCTCTTGAGAAGACGGCGGCTAGGGTTTCGGTGAAGCAACTCACATTATCTCTCGTCTGTTCCAATAGCCTCAAGCATCTCCTTATATATTATCCATGACGGATCCTATCCAAACACGTTTGTTCCAACCTGTTAAGTGTGTGACCCGTTAGGTTCATACATAATCAGTTGTGACTCGAAAACTCCTTTCCGATCACGGGTCGTTAGCGGCTCCTAGTAGGATATAACGATTCCCGAATACACACGTATTGTATCAGACGAACCTTAATGCAATATGATCTACGACCAAATCCTTATCACTAATAACTAGCTCGTGTGTCTATACGACCAGCTTATATTTGGTCTCCACCAGTTCGTAACTCCTTACGACTAGGTTTCGACCACTTAGTTATCATGTTCGACTAGCCTACGACCAACTCGTATCTCCATACGACTAGTCCGTATCTGATCGAACTGAAAGACCTACTTATGTATTCTCCCATTGCCTCACGATATTCGGTTGAACTCCAAGTGAGATATTATGTCATTCATGGACCGTTCAATACTTTCTCGATCAAGTGTCGGATAACTTCATGTGGTCGAACACTTCGATCACTAGTAGCATGGCCATGCACTTTCTTTATCTAACCACATCGAGGGGCCTAGAGATAATCTCTCCTGTTATGTTAAGAGGGGAAAAAATCCCATATCCGACCAGTCACATTCCTCCGCATGTTTCATAGCATAGCCGAAAGCCACCTTTATAACTACCCAGTTACGGAGTAGCATTTGACAACCCCTAAGTGCACTATTACACATGTAGAAAACCATGCTGATCTTAGGTCTAAAGATTATACATCATTATTACTTGAGACCAACTGACGATACATAAAATCATAACAATCTCAATAGTGTCTCAAGGTGGGTCAATTCAACCTCCATATTCTCTAACATGTGTTCACATTATTGATTCGATATCACTATATCCATGACTGGTGAAACATGGTCATCAATCAATACATGTGTTAGTCGATAAATCACTAGTGTTCCGACCAGTGACATCCAACCAGGGATACTTTTAGAATAACATCATACAAGTTAAAAAAAGCTTCACCAACAAGGCACATACTTGATAATCATTATAACCATCATTCATTCAAGGAACAGAATAACATTTATTCAATAACTTATAAACATAGCCGTGACAACAGTCTCCCACTTGCACTAGAGTCAATCATATAGGTATCTTATTCCTGTTGCTCTTGTATGCGCCTCATGCTTAGCTTGCGGGAGAGACTTTGTTAACAGATTAGAAATATTCAAATTTGTGTGCACTTTGCATATCTTCACATCATCTCTTTCAATGATCTCATGAATAATGTGATATCGTTGAAGTATGTGCTTGGACTTTTGATGTGATCTAAGCTCCTTAGCTTGTGCAATGACTCCACTATTATCACAATAGAGATCCATTGGACTGGAAGCACTAGAAACCACACCCAGTTCATAAATGAACTTCCTTATCCAAATGGCCTCTTTTACAGCTTTCGAAGCCGTAATATACTCAGCCTCTGTTGTAGAATCAGCAATCGTTCCTTGCTTAGAACTTTTCCAGCTTACTGCTTCTCCATTAAGACAAAACAGAAACTCAGATTGCAATCTGAAATCATCCTTGTTAGTTTGAAAGCTAGCATCGGTGTAACCATTTACGACCAGCTCTTCCTCACCTCCATAAACAAGGAATGCATCCTTAGTCCTTCTCAAGTACTTAAGAATATTCTTGACTACTATCCAGTGACCTTCACCTGGATCCGACTGATATCTTCTCGTAACACTTAGAGCATACGACACATCTGGTCGTGTATATAGCATGACATACATGACAAATCCAATAGCCGAAGCATATGGAATTTTACTAATTTTGTCTCGCTCATCAGTGGTCGTAGTACACTGACTCTTGCTAAGATTAATGCTATGTGCCATGTACATATCCTAGCTTAATTCAATTAGCCTTTTAGATCTATCTCTATATATCCTTATACCAAGAATATATGCTGCATCTACTAAATCTTTCAATGAGAAAGTATTTCTTAATAAAGTTTTAACAGATTCAAGCACTAGAATATCATTTTCGACCAGCAGTATGTCATCCACATACAAGATCAGAAACACAAGCTTGCTCCCACTAACTTTCTTGTAAACACAAGGTTCTTCTTCGTTCCTGATGAAGTCAAACCGTTTGACCACTTCATTAAAATGAATGTTCCAACTCTGAGATGCTTGCTTTAGTCCATAGATGGATTTCTGAAGCTTGCATACCCTTCTAGCTTCCCTTGGATCGACAAAAGCTTTACGCTGTATCATGTACACATCCTCACTTAGGTATCTATTTAGGAAAGTTATTTTGACATCCATTTGCTATATCTTACAATCGAAATATGCAGCAATATCTAGAATGATTTGGATAGACTTAAGCATCACGACAGAAGAGAAGGTTTCATCATAACCAACACTTTGAATTTGTCTGAAACCCTTCGCAACTAGTCGTGCCTTATGAATGTGAACATTTCTATCCATATCTATCTTTTTCTTAAAAATCCATTTGCACTCAATGGTTTTAACACCATCAGGTGCATCAACCAAGTTCCAAACTTGATTATCATGTATGGACTTTATTTCAGATCTCATGGCCTCAAGCCATGACTCAGAGTCTGGGTCTACCATCGGTTCCGCATAAGTTTTAGTGTAATATCCTGTATTGCGAATGTGTAATTCATGAATTAATAGTAATAATAATTAGAATCTAGTGGGCATTGGGGATTAATGTTTGGCCTTTTGGCCCATGTCCCAAGAGGGCAAAGACCTCACACCTATTTAAGGGGGGAGAGAGACCAACAGAACCCTAATTCTCCCAGCCGCTAGCACGTGAGCAGTCTTTTTCTTCATTCGGCCGCCCCCGGTTCTCTCCCATTTTCTTCCTTTCGGCCACTCCTCCCCTTTCTTCCGTGCCCTAGCAGCCGCCCCCTCTTTCTCTTGGCGCCGCCCTCCTCCTTACGGCTGCCTGGCTCCCTTCGGCATCTCCTCATTCGCGGTGGTCTCCGTGACCACCCGTCCCGAGGCTCACGTCGCCGGCGGCCGTGCTGGTCTTGCGTGGTGGCGACCACCGATCCCAGAGCTCGCGTCGTGATAGCCATCTTGGTGCGCATGGCGGTGACCGACCTCAACTCGCGGCGTCTGCGGGAGGCGGGCGGTACCAGGGCGCCTCGCCGCTACCGTTCGTGCAGCTCCGACTATGTTGGCATCGTCGACGCCGTCGGCCCCGGTGTGCGCCGGCTCCGACTTGGCGACCACGTCTGTTCCTTGGTGGGCGTCAGGTCCTTCGCCGAGCTCATCGTCGCCGAGGAGGACCTGAAGAACTCCAAGTTCGTCCAGGAGCACAAGAAGCATTGAACAAGTGAACCCTATTCCGAATCCGTAGATAGATCTGGAGTTTATTAGTTCTTGAGTAGCCTGTGGTAGATCTAGAGGGTGTAGATTAGAGTCATTCCGACTACCGGCCTACGCCAGGTGCAGTCTTGCCGGTGGCGGCGTCGGACCTCATCCTCAGCCGTCGCAATGGAGCAGCCACATCGTCGGGAATATCAGCGCGTGGATTGATTTGGATTCAGAGGATGAGCAGCTCCGGTTGGATTCAGAGGTCACGCTGAAACAGGGGGTCGTGTGGGCGTCTCATCTCTCCTTGCAGGCATGTGTTCTTCCTCTTCCTAGGAGATCTTCTTGTGCCAATTATGCTAGAGTTGTGAATCTTATTTTGCAAGGCCTGACCAATATGCAGTGGTGGCTAAGGATGCCTCTGGAGAAGTCTGAACCTATGGACGAAGATCATGACAAAGTAAAGAATAATCAGATGAGTGAAATAGCAGATTCGTGGGAATGGTGGAATTCATTCAGACTATTATGTGAGCATAGCTGTCAACCGAATGATAAATTAGCATATTTATTACTACTTGCCGTGTATCCAGAGTATGTTTACTGTAACATCCTGTTTATTCTAGAGTTCTAGCCAGCTTTCAAAATAAAAAAGAACCATTTGGTTTAATTGTCTGTTCAAGCTTAACTTGGTATTTTGAAAGTTGGAGAGTTTAACTTGACCTAACCAAAACCTAAACTAAGTCCCTTGTTGGGGTTCTCTGTTGGTTGGGGCTTCCTGTTGTTCTTTGGTCTGGTTTTCCTCCTAAGCTTCTCTGTGTGCCTCTA
This sequence comes from Phyllostachys edulis, assembly GCA_036346405.1. Lineage (NCBI taxonomy): Eukaryota > Viridiplantae > Streptophyta > Magnoliopsida > Poales > Poaceae > Phyllostachys > Phyllostachys edulis. The sequence goes on from CM070563.1 coordinate 31,771,121, forward strand.
GGTTTAGCCTCTCTGTGAACCTCCTTTGTTGGTTTGAATCTCTTCTTGCTTAGACCTCCTTCTCTGTTTTGGACCTCCCCGTGCACCTCTCAGCGTTCATGTGAACCCCCTGAGTTCATTTGGGCGCCCTTGGAATCCTTTGGATCTCCCTGTGTCCATAAGGAGCTCTTTTCGATCCCCCTGTGTCCTCACAGACCTCCCTATTGGACCTCCCCTCTGGAGATCTCAACCGCTCAGACCTCCCCCTTATTGACATCTCGCCGTTAGGACCTTCCCTCTGGAGATCTTAGCCGCTCAGACCTCCCTCTTGTTGAGATCTGGCCATTAGGACCTCCTCTCTGGAGATCTTAACCGCTCAGACCTCCCCCTTGTTGAGATCTGGCCGTTAGGACATCCTCTCTGGAGATCTTAACTGCTCAGACCTCCCCCTTGTTGAGATCTGGCTGTTAGGACCTCCCCTTTGGAGATCTTAGCCGCTCAGACCTCCCCCTTATTGAGATTTGGCCGTTAGGACCTCCCCTCTGGAGATCTTAGCTGCTCAGACCTCCCCCTTGTTGAGATCTGATAGTTAGGAGCTCCCCTCTGGAGATTTTAACCGCTCAGACCTCCTCCTTGTTGAGATATGGCCGTTAGGACCTCCCCTTTTGGAGATCTTAGCCGCTCAGACCTCCCCTTGTCGAGATCTGACCGTTAGGACCTCCTCTCTGGAGATCTTAATTGCTCAAACCTCCCCCCTTGTTGAGATCTGGCCGTTAGGACCTCCTCTCTGGAGATCTTAACCGCTCAGACCTCCCCCTTGTTGAGATCTGGCCGTTAGGACCTCCCCTCTGGAGATCTTAACCGCTCAGACCTCCCCCTTGTTGAGATCTGGCCGTTAGGACCTCCCCTTTAGAGATCTTAGCCACCCAGACCTCCCCCCTTGTTGAGATCTGACAGTTAGGACCTCCCTCTTGGAGATCTAAGCGTAAGGACCTCCCCTTTTGCCTTTGATCTTAACCGTTTAGAATCTCCTTTTGAGAATCTAGGCCGTTGAGATCTCTCCTTGGTTTGTCTCAGCCGTCAAGGCCCTTCCCAGCTTGCGCTCGTACCACATCTTGAACCCGAAACTACTGTTGTCCGGTAGCACCTCTTCTTGAACACGGTATTACCGCCGTCGGGGATATCGTGTCCCTCTTTCGAACTCCTTCGAGTCTCTGGACCTCCTGTCCAAGACCTCCTCGTAGCATCCTTGGAGCTCCTGCCCAGGACCTCCTTTCAGTGTTTTTGGACCCTTTTGTCCAAGACCTCCTAGTGCCTTTGGACCTCCTGTCCATAGGACCTCTCCAGTGGTCTTTTTGCAAAGATAATTTGTGTGGTGAGGACCACCACTTTGACGGGTCATGCACCTCTTTGACTGGCCCCACTTGCCTCCTGCACTCACCACATGTTGTTCCTGCCGCCTTGAAACTTTGGGCTCATTTAATGCATGTCGGATCACATTAAATGCAGTCACTTCTAGGGTGCATTATTTATTTCTTTTTAGGACATGCCCTGTCCTAGCCCTGTTCAGGCCACCTCCGATCATTGAAACGTTTTGGCTTAGCCCTCTGTGTGCTTTTGCCAACCCTGGCTATAAATAGCCTGGGCAACCCCTCCTTTATTACTTTTGGCTCATTTCTAACTCTTTTGCCTGGGCTCCTCAGTGCTCAAGTCCTCCCCTAGGGCTCTCCAAGCTGATCCGTGTTCCTGGGTCATTGGCTTCTTTTGGTCAAAGTTTTTGCTTAGGTTCTTTTGAGTATTCGAGTTATTTTGCCTAAGGCAGTTTTGCTTATTTCGGTTCTTTGCGATCGTGTAGATTCCGAGCTTGAGGAGTATTTGGACCCGACAGTTTCAACTGAAGGACCTGCACTGCTTGACGAAAGCAAGTCACAGCCCTTAATCATATTGAGCCCAGTCTTTCGAATGTATTTTTTTTCACTTTATCTTGCATGGCTAATTTTATATGAAAATGTTTGGGCAGTAGCTACTCTTCCTCACTTGAAACTATGCCTCCTTTGGATTTGCTGCTGGACATGTTGACATACTCCCTTTGGAAACTTTAGGTTGGGGTATTTTAGTTGGCATCTTTTGGTATTGCCAACATGGGACCGTAAGTTATGCTGAGCCTTGCTTTAGAACCGTGGGTTTCGAGAATCATGCTTCATCAATTAAAAATCTTGATTAATGATCTATGCAACCTGTGGTCAGTGCCACTGTTAAGCAACTATGGCAGGATGCCGTATGTTGTATTGATGGTGGTGAGAGACCACTTTGTTTAAAAACTTGAGTGCCAAGACTGGGTGGTCTTTTGGCAGGGGAAATCATCAATTGGTTTGGCTTGGGCAAGAATGCAGGGAGTGAGAAGTGGGTGCTTTGCACATGGGTTGTGGAAGTCTTGCCTGAGCACAATTAAGGACTTAACTTTGTGTCTGTGGATCCGGGTAATCCGTGCAACCATAAGGTCATTTTATGGGGATGGCCTGGGCCGAATAATTAATAATGAGATGGCTTGGTACTGTTGTGGTTGAGCAAGTTTTTATTGCAATGGCGCAAAAGGGGGCACGGATCCGGTGGCTTTGCAACCCATCCGGAAGCGAAAACTTAGCGGGCAGCTCCGAGCCAAATCAAAGATTTGTAAAGGCCTTGTTACGCTCTCTAGACTGCTCACCTTCGGAAGTAAGCAAGGGTTTTTCCGGAACCCGTCCCGCTAGAGAGATCGTGGATTGTGGGTAAAGTTGTACACCTCTACAGAGCGAAAAATCTATTCGAATAGCCAAGTCCTTGGTTATGGACATCTCCCGGAGAAGTGGTGCAAGGGGTAGCTTTTGAGAAAATTTGTGTTCCCTGAGTACTTCTGCGAGAGGCCTTGGCCTTGCCTCGAAGAGACCTTGGCCGGCTTTAGAGGGGTCATGGCTGGCTTGAGATGTGGTCCAGGGGATGGGATCGAGCTCTAGGTTTGGTGCTCTAGAGAGCTCTTGGGAGAGGTCCTAGTTGTGGGTGCATCCAGACCTCCCCCAAGTGGTTGGGACGTGAGTTGGTGCTCACTCCCCACTTTCCAAACAAAAGTATGTATGTATTATTGTTTTCACTTGCTGCTTTTCAATCTATTATGTTATTTGCTGTCAAACCTTGCTTTGTGCAACTAACCATACAACTTCTCCATTGGTAAGCCAATGCATGAATATTATTTGCATAACAGTTTCCCTGTGATTTGCTGAGTACATTCAAAGTACTCATGTCTCTAAGCCCTGTGTCAAAGCAGTGTATGAAGATGACCAAGTGCAAGGAAGCCTGACCTCTTTGAAGAGAATTCCTTGATGATCCTTTGCCTAGGACGTCCTCCACTCGACAGCCTGTGGGCTTGCCGGTTGGCGTCGTTGCGTTTTGGTGTTTCCGGTTGCCAGGTCCTTTTGTTGCAGTTTGTAAGCCCAAGTGGCAAACCCTCTGTAAACAAGCTTGGACCATAAGGTCTTGTTTAATGCTAAGTTTAATTTGTCTGCTTCATCTTTTGTTTTGACCTTGTGGTTGTGGTTGTACCGAAGTGATTTTGTGCGAGCTAGCATCTGTATCTTGGGACTAGCTCGGTGTGCACAGGGCCAAGACCTCCAGGAGGTCTTGTGATCTCCTGGGAGGTCCTGGTGGACCTCCCTCGGATTGCCAGCGGTCCTCTGGGACAGCAGTACTACTGAGGCTCTGGGCGGTCCTCCCGGACCTCCCCGAGCCTCTGGCAGTGCTTGCCTTCGTGTGGTAGTACCAGTTGTTTAAAAAAAATGGTCGTCCCGGACTCCCCGTTTAACCCGAGAAGAGGTCCTCACAAAGGTGGTATCAGAGCCCTGGTCAGCTGTAGGACGTGGCCATTGGTAGAAAGGTCATTTTAGTTTTGATTCAAAAGTTATTTTCTAAATCAACCCAACTTTAAAACTTGTTTAGTGGTTCTTTCCTTGTTCCGATTCTGTTCTGGTCTTACCTTGTCTTCATCTCCTCTTATCTTCTCTTTAGTTCTGTGATCTTACCTCCTCTGGAACTTTGTTTTCAAGTTTAACTTGACCTCCTTGCCTCTGTACTCTCCAAAGGGCCGACTTTGTAGGCTTAGATTGATAGTGGTCCTTTTTGCCTAAGTCTCGTTTAGCTTGGTCTTTAGGACCTCTGGTTGTTGTTTTATTGCCTCTTTTGGGTCTTCTGGCCCTTTTGGCTTTTCGGGTTTAACCATGCCACCCCTAATAGGTTAATCTATCTTCCTTCCCCTTGCTCTAACTTATCTTTGTGCTATTCCCTCTTATCTTTTATGCCTTCTTTCTTATCTGTTAAACCTTAGAGCTATGTACAGATTGTTCAAACTCGGCAATCATCCAGTCAGAATGAGCCTCCAGAGCAGCTACCTCCCCCACCTCCTCCTCCAGTGCCAGTGTCAGACCCAGGTTTTGGACAATTTATGGTAGCCCAAGCTCAAATGATGAGTTCCATGATGCAAAACATGAATCAAATGATGGCCCAGCAAAGTCAGACCACCAATGCCTTGCTTGCTATGATGAGCCAGAACAGCCAAGCAGCAGTTGTGCCTCCTCCATCTCCTGTCCATCCTCAATCAAGATTGTTTGAGTTCATGAAGACTCGCCCAGCCACCTTTTCAAGCTCCTCTGAACCGCTTGATGCAGATGATTGGTTAAGATCCACTGAAAAGAAGCTTGAAATTGCTCGCTGTAAAGACAGAGAGAAAGTCTTGTTTGCGTCACATCAGTTGGAAGGTGCTGCAGCTGAATGGTGAGACAAATTTTGTGCCTCCCATGCTAACCCCCAGAGGATCACTTGGGCAGAGTTTTCGGTAGCTTTTCGTCATTCCCATGTCCTTGATGGCAAAGTGAAGATGAAGAAAAATGAATTTCGAGACCTTAAGGAGGGCAGCATGACTGTGAGTGAGTACCTCACTAAATTCACTCAGTTGTCACGCTATGCTCAAGAAGATGTTGCCACAAATGATGCCCGTTAGAAGCGCTTTAAGAGAGGACTGCATCCCAGTCTAAAGGTCTAGGTTGTGGGTAATGATTACCCTGATTTTCAACATATGGTGAACAAGGCAATGCTTATTGAGGAGTCTCACAGAGAGCTCTCAGAGTCTTTCAAGAGAAAAGTGTCAGCCTCCAGTGCTCAACAAGGACCTCCCCAGCGTGCCAAGACCTTTATGCAGCACCAATATAGACGCCAAGGACCTCTTGGACCTCCTAGGACCTTGGCCAAGGCCTCTCGATCAGCAGCTCCAAGTCAGCGCCGCATTGCTAGCGGCAAAGTGACTCTCTCAAAGACCTCCCAAAGAAGGGTATCACATGTTTTAAGTGTCATCAAGTGGGACATTTTGCCAATCAATGTCCATAGAAGACTGGACAAGCCGCTGGGATTTCCCCTTCAGGACCTCCCCCTGCCAGGACCCCGCAAGCAGCCACTGGGCCTCCCCAAGTGAAGACCTCAAAATCTTTTGGGAAAGGCCGTGTAAATCATGTTGCGGTGGAAGAAGCCCAGACCTCCCCAGACGTGGTACTAGCTATGTTCCTAGTAAATTCAGTGCCAGCTGCGGTTTTGTTTGATTTTGGGGCTTCCCATTCGTTCATTTCTCGGAGTTTTGTTGTTAAGCACCAGTTTAAGGTTGTTGCTCTTAAGTCTACCTTGCTGGTTCAATCCCCCGGTTCGGAGTTAAGCACGAACCAGGGTTGTCCGCAAGTTAAGTTGGTCATAGAGGGAGTAGAATTCTTGGCCAACCTTATTTTGTTGGATACCAAGTCCTTAGATGTGATCTTGGGTATGGATTGGCTTGCAGACCACCATGCAATGTTGGACTGTAGTAGGAGAAGCATCTCTTTGACCAGCCCTAGTGGTACTTCAGTGAAGTTTGAAGCCTCCTCAGAAAAGCTTGCTAGAGCTTTAGCTTGCAATACTCAAGCTCTAGATGTCCCTGTGGTTCGGGATTTTGAAGATGTATTCCCTGATGAGCTCTCAGGAATGCCTCCAGATAGAGACCTTGAGTTTGTCATCAACCTTGTCCCAGGGACCTCCCCTATCTCCAAAAGACCTTATAGGTTGCATGTTGATGACCAGGTGGAATTGAAGCAACAACTTGAAGATATGTTGAGTAAAGGTTTTATTAGACCTAGGTCCTCACCCTAGGGAGCTCCAGTGATATTTATGCCCAAGAAGGATGGAACTCAGAGAATGTGTGTAGATTACAGAGCTCTCAATGATGTTACCATCAAGAATAAGTACCCTCTGCCAAGAATTGATGATTTATTTGATCAATTGAAGGGAGCTGCTGTTTTCTCAAAGATAGATTTGAGGACAGGGTACCACCAACTCAAGATTCGTAAAGAAGACATTCCTAAGACAGCTTTTTCAACAAGATATGGACTATTTGAGTTTACTGTTATGTCATTTGGACTGACCAATGCCCCTGCCTACTTTATGAATTTAATGAATAGAGTGTTCATGGAGTTCCTAGACAAGTTTGTCATTGTTTTTATTGATGACATCCTTGTCTATTCCAAGAGTGAAGAAGAGCATGCAGACCACCTCCATTCGGTTTTGGAGAAGCTGAGAGCCCATCAACTCTTTGCTAAGTTTGGAAAATGTGAGTTTTGGTTAAAAAAAGTGGTCTTTTTAGGCCATGTCTTATCTGAAAAAGGAGTCTCTGTCAACTCCAGCAAGGTCCAAGATGTGCTTAATTGGAAATTTCCTAAGTCAGTACCTCAAGTCTGAAGTTTCATTGGTATGGTAGGGTATTACAGAAGATTTATTGAAGGATTTTCTCGGATTGCAAGACCTCTAACCGAGCTATTGAAGAAAGAGAAGAAGTTCTCATGGACCCCTGAGTGTGAGCAAAGTTTTCAAGAGCTTAAGAAAAGGTTGACCTCAGCCCCAGTCTTGGTTTTGCCAGATGTTAGAAAGGACTTTGAAGTCTATTGTGATGCATCAAGGCAAGGACTTGGCTGTGTCTTAATGCAAGAAAGGAGAGTGGTAGCCTATGCCTCCCGGCAGTTGAGGCCCCATAAGGCAAATTATCCTACTCATGACCTAGAGCTAGCTGCAGTAGTGCATGCATTGAAGATTTGGCGCTACTATTTGATTGGAAATAGATGTGAAGTCTATACTGATCACAAAAGTCTAAAATACATATTTACTCAAGCTGATCTGAACATGAGGCAGAGAAGGTGACTAGAGCTAATTAAAGACTATAATTTGGGAATTCATTATCACCCTGGTAAGGCCAATGTAGTGGCTGATGCTCTGAGTAGAAAAGTTTATAGCAGCACACTGATGGTTAAAGAAAATAAGCCCACTTTGCATGAAGAATTTCAGAAACTCCGACTTGAACTAGTTGAAGAAGGATCTTTAGCAGCCCTTGAAGTGCAGCCCACCTTGCAAAATCAGATTCGAGCTGCTCAAGTTGAAGATGCTGGTATTCAAGAAATCAAGTCCAATATGAGAAAAGGGAAGTCTCTAAGGTTTTCTGAAGATGATCAGAGGACTGTTTGGTTTGACAAAAAGTTATGTGTGCCCAATAGCATAGAACTTAAGAAGGTGCTACTCAAAGAAGCCCATGAAGCCTTGTATTCCATCCACCCTGGAGCTACAAAGATGTATCAAGACATCAAGGAAATGTACTGGCGGCCTAATATGAAGAAAGAAATTGCAGAATATGTGGCCAAATGTGATACTTGTCAAAATGTCAAAGCTGTGCACCAAAGACCTGGAGGTCTTTTGGTACCTTTACCCATACCCGAGTGGAAATGGGAAGAGGTCAGGATGGACTTTATAATTGGTCTACCCCGAACTCAAGCTGGTTTTGACTCCATTTGGGTCATTGTAGATCGGCTAACCAAGATGGCTTATTTTATTCCAGTGAAGACCACTTATTCTGGAGACAAATTAGCAGAACTCTACATGGCAAAGGTAGTGTGTTTGCATGGTGTCCCGAAGAAAATAGTATCAGACAGAGGATCCCAGTTCACCTCCAAGTTTTGGCAAAAGCTATATGATGCCTTGGGCACAGACCTCAACTTTAGCACAGCTTATCACCCACAAACTGATGGCCAAACTGAGAGACTTAACCAAGTACTTGAAGATATGCTTCGGGCTTGTGCCCTGGAAAAGCAAGCTAGTTGGGATCGAATGTTGCCATACGCTGAATTCTCTTATAATAGCAGCTATCAAGCAAGCCTCCAAATGTCTCCTTTTGAAGCTCTTTATGGAAGGAAGTGTAGAACTCCTTTATACTGGACAGAAACCGGTGAAGCACAAGTTATTGGACCAGATCTTTTGAAAGAAGTTGAAGACCAAGTGAAATCCATAAGAGGAAAGTTGAAGACTGCTCAAACAAGGCAGAAGAGCTATGTAGACAATAGGCGCCGAGATCTATCTTTCGCCCCTGGAGATCAAGTGTACCTCAAAGTGTCACCTCTCAAAGGAATGCAGCAGTTTAGAGTTAGTGGGAAGTTAGCTCCAAGGTTCATTGGACCTTTCCCAATTCTTGCCTGAAGGGTTGAAGTGGCCTAAAAGATAGACCTCCCTCCTCGGCTTGCTGGAGTGCATGATGTGTTTCATGTGTCTCAATTGAAGAAGTGTTTGAGAGTGCCAGAGGATCAAATGCCGCTAGAAGCTGTGGACCTCCAAGAAGACCTCACTTACAAAGAACAACCGATCAAGATCTTGGACGTATCCGAAAGAGTCACAAGAACCAAGACCATCAAGCTTTGCAAGGTGCAATGGAGCAACCACACTGAAGCAGAAGCTACTTGGGAGCGTGAAGAGGACCTCAAGAAGGAGTTTCCTCACCTATTCTCTAGCTAACCTGAATCTCGGGGTCGAGATTCCCTTAAGGGGTGAAGGTTTGTAACGTCCCATTTATTCTGGAGTTCTAGCCAGCTTTCAAAATAAAAAAGAACCATTTGGTTTAATTGTCTGTTCAAGCTTAACTTGGTATTTTGAAAGTTGCAGAGTTTAACTTGACCTAACCAAAACCTGAACTAAGTCCCTTGTTGGGGTTCTCTGTTGGTTGGGGCTTCCTGTTGTTCTTTGGTCTGGTTTTCCTCCTAAGCTTCTCTGTGTCCCTCCAGGTTTAGCTTCTCTGTGAACCTCCTTTGTTGGTTTGAATCTCTTCCTGCTTAGACCTCCTTCTCTGTTTTGGACCTCCCCGTGCACCTCTCAGCGTTCATGTGAACTCCCTGAGTTCATTTGGGCGCCCTTGGAATCTTTTGGATCTCCCTGTGTCCATAAGGAGCTCTTTCGATCCCCCTGTGTCCTCACGGACCTCGCTGTTGGACCTCCCCTCTGGAGATCTTAACCACTCAGACCTCCCCCTTGTTGAGATCTGGCCGTTAGGACCTCTCCTCTAGAGATCTTAGCCGCTCAGACCTCCCCCTTGTTGAGATCTGGCTGTTAGGACCTCCTCTCTGGAGATCTTAACCGCTCAGACCTCCCCCATGTTGAGATCTGGCCGTTAGGATCTCCTCTCTTGAGATCTTAACCACTCAGACCTCCCCCTTGTTGAGATCTGGCCGTTAGGACCTCCTCTCTAGAGATCTTAACCGCGCAGACCTCCCCCTTGTTGAGATCTGGCCATTAGGACCTCCTCTCTGGAGATCTTAACCGCTCAGACCTCCTCCTTGTTGAGATCTGGCCGTTAGGACCTCCCCTCTGGAGATCTTAGCCGCTCAGACCTCCCCCTTGTTGAGATCTAACTGTTAGGACCTCCCCTCTGGAGATCTTAGCCGCTCAGACCTCCACCTTGTTAAGATCTGACTATTAGGACCTCCCCTCTGGAGATCTTAGCCTCTCAGACCTTCCCCTTATTGAGATTTGACCGTTAGGACCTCCCCTCTAGAGATCTTAGCCGCTCAGACCTCCCCTTGTCGAGATCTGACCGTTAGGACCTCCTCTCTGGAGATCTTAACCGCTCAGACCTCCCTCCTTGTGGAGATCTGGCCGTTAGGACCTCCTCTCTGGAGATCTTAACCGCTCAGACCTCCTCCTTGTTGAGATCTGGCCGTTAGGACCTCCCCTCTGGAGATCTTAATCGCTTAGACCTCCCCCTTGTTGAGATCTGGCCGTTAGGACCTCCCCTTTGGAGATCTTAGCCACCCAGACCTCCCCCCCATGTTGAGATTTGACTATTAGGACATCCCTCTTGGAGATCTAACCGTTAGGACCTCCCCTTTTGCCTTTGATCTTAACCGTTTAGAATCTCCTTTTGAGAATCTAGGCCGTTGAGACCTCTCCTTGGTTTGTCTCAGCCGTCAAGGCCCTTCCCAGCTTGCGGTCATACCATATCTTGAACCCAGAACTACCGTTGTCCGGTAGCACCTCTTCTTGAACACGGTATTACCGCCGTCGGGGATATTGTGTCCCTCTTTCGAACTCCTTCGAGTCTCTGGACCTCCTGTCCAGGACCTCCTCGTACCATCCTTGGACCTCCTGCCCAGGACCTCCTTTCAGTGTCTTTGGACCCTTTTGTCCAAGACCTCCTAGTGCCTTTGGACCTCCCCGTCCACAGACCTCTCCAAAGGTCTTTTGCAAAGACAATTTGTGTGGTGAGGACCACCTCTTTGACGGGTCGTGCACCTCTTTGACTGGCCCCACTTGCCTGCTGCACTCACCACATGTTGTTCCTACCGCCTTGAAACTTTGGGCTCATTTAATGCATGTCGGATCACATTAAATGCAGTCACTTCTAGGGTGCATTGTTTATTTCTTTTTAGGACATGCCCTGTCCTAGCCCTGTTCTGGCCACCTCCGATCATTGACACGTTTTGGCCGAGCCCTCTTTGTGCTTTTGCCAACCCTGGCTATAAATAGCCTGGGCAACCCCTCCTTTGTCACCTTTGGCTCATTTCTAACTCTTTTGCCTGGGCTCCTCGGTGCTCAAGTCCTCCCCTAGAGCTCTCCAAGCTGAGCCGTGTTCCTGGGTCATTGGCTTCTTTTGGTCGAAGTTTTTGCTTAGGTTCTTTTGAGTATTCGAGTTATTTTGCCTAGGGCAGTTTTGCTTATTTCGGTTCTTTGCGATCGTGTAGATTCCGAGCTTGAGGAGTATTTGGACCCGGCAATTTCAACCGAAGGACCTGCACTGCTTGACGAAGGCAAGTCACAGCCCTTGATCATATTGAGCCTAGTCTTTCGAATGTATTTTGTTTCACTTTATCTTGCATGGCTAATTTTATATGAAAATGTTTGGGCAGTAGCTACTCTTCCTCACTTGAAACTATGCCTCCTTTGGATTTGCTGCTGGACATGTTGACATACTCCCTTTGGAAACTTTAGGTTGGGGTATTTTAGTTGGCATCTTTTGGTATTGCCAACAAGGGACTGTAAGTTATGCTTAGCCTTGCTTTAGAACCGTGGGTTTCAAGAATCATGCTTCATCAATTAATAATCTTGATTAATGATCTATGCAACCTGTGGTCGGTGCCACTGTTAAGCAACTATGGTAGGATGCCGTATGTTGTGCTGATGGTGGTGAGAGACCACTTTGTTTAAAAACTTGAGTGCCAAGGCTGGGTGGTCTTTTGGCAGGGGAAATCATCAATTGGTTTGGCTTGGGCAAGAAGGCAGGGAGTGAGAAGTGGATGCTTTGCACATGGGTTGTGGAAGTCTTGCCCGAGCACAATTAAGGACTTAACTTTGTGTCTGTGGATCCGGGTAATCCATGCAACCACAAGGTCATTTTATGGGGATGGCCTGGGCCGAATAATTAACAATGAGATGGCTTGGTGTTTGTTGTGGTTGAGCAAGTTTTTATTACAACGGTGCAAGAGGGGCACGAATCCGGTGGCTTTGCAACCCATCCTAAGCGAAACCTTAGCGGGCAGCTCAAGGCCAAATCAAAGCTTTGTAAAGGCCTTGTCACGCTCTCTAGATCGCTCACCTTCTAGTGAGCAAGGGTCTTTCCTAACCCGCCCCACTAGAGATCATGGATTGTGGGTAAAGTTGTACACCTCTGCGAGCGAAAAATCTATTGAATAGCCAAGTCCTTGGTTATGGACATCTCCCGGAGAAGTGGTGCAAGGGGTAGCTTTTGAGAAAATTTGTGTTCCCTGGGCACTTCTGCGAGATGCCTTGGCCTTGCCTCGAAGAGAACTTGGCCGGCTTTAGAGGGGTCATGGCTGGCTTGAGATGTGGTCCAGGGGATGGGATCGAGCTCTAGGTTTGGTGCTCTAGAGAGGTCTTGGCAGAGGTCCTGGCTGTGGGTGCATCCAGGCCTCCCCCAAGTGGTTCGAACGTGAGTTGGTGCTCACTCCCCTCTTTCCAAACAAAAGTATGTATGTATTATTGTTTTCACTTGCTGCTTTTCAATCTATTATGTTATTTGCTGTCAAACCTTGCTTTGTGCAACTAACCATACAGCTTCTCCATTGGTAAGCCAATGCATGAATATTATTTGCATAAGAGTTTCCCTGTGATTTGCTGAGTACATTCAAAGTACTCATGGCTCTAAGCCCTGTGTCCAAGCAGTGTATGAAGATGACCAAGTGCAAGGAAGCCCAAACCTCTTTGAAGAGGAATTCCTTGATGATCCCGCTGCCTAGGACATCCTCCACTCGACAGCCTGTGGGCTTGCCGGTTGGCGTCGTTGCGTTTTGGTGTTTCCTGTTGCCTGGTCCTTTTGTTGCGGTTTGTAAGCCCAAGTGGCAAACCCTCTGTAAACAAGCTTGGACAATAAGGTCTTGTTTAATGCTAAGTTTAATTTGTCTGCTTCATCTTTTGTTTTGACCTTGTGGTTGTGGTTGTACAAAGTGATTACTGCAAGAGCTAGCATCTCAGATCCAGGGACTAGCTCTGTGTGCACAGGCCAAGACCTCCAGAGGTCTTGTGATCTCTGGAGGTCTGGCGGACCTCCTCGATTTCTTCTTGGCGGTCCCTCTGGACAGCGGTACCCGAGGCTCAGGCGGTCATCCCGGACCTCTCTGAGCCTCTGGCAGTGCTTGCCTTCGTGCGGTAGTACCAGTTGTTTTAAAAAAATGGTCCTCCTGGACTCCCTGTTTAACCCGGGAAGAGGTCCTCACATTTACCTTCCATGATGGCTTGGTTTAGGCTAGTTTCAATGGAATATGCACGTGGAGTAACTATTCCTATGTATACAACTCTAAGGGAAAGAAATGGATGCGGATGGGGGGGCATAGTGCGATGATGGTTGTGGGATGGTTTATGCTGGTGAAGGTGCTGCAGCTGGCGCATGAGGTGGTGGTGAATCCCGGTGTTAGAGCGTTCCGCCTTTTGTCTTTCACCTCACGGTTGAGGCAAGTGCTAGTATTATTAATGAGTTGGCATATTATATACTTGATGAATGCCATAGTTGATTGATGTTGATTGTTGCTTGGTAATGTTGATGAGCCTAAATGCCATAGTTTAATGATGATGCTTACTACTTGGGAATGTTTATATGATGCTGCATGCTAATGGTTACATGATGATGCGTACATGTTACTGTTTATAGGGTGATGCTTGCATGATAATGGTTATATGTTGATGGCAAGAATGATGGGACAAGGTGAGCAATGAGACCACCTTGTTAATGATGAATCATGATAACGATAATGGACATACGCATTTGCATTTCTGCATGTTCATTTTTGAACCTTGGACTACGTGGTCGCCAAGGGCTATTTCCTTGAGATCGCCGTCCTGCATTGGACGGGCTTGGTCCCCACACTCGTGGAGTGTGGGCTTTGGATCCCTGTGCCTAGAGGGCACAGGCTTAGGGTATGTATTGACGGATACATACTCGGCATTACTGGTAATTGCAAAGAAGTGAAGTATTTTGCATTCATGACATATTTATTGTATTTCTGCATAAGAGATGGAGTTGTGGTATATAATGTTGTGTTCATGGTGGGACTATTTGTTCCCTCTGACTGCTTATGATGCTATCATAAGAGATGGGTTTGTGGTATATCATGCTGTTATTCATGATGGAATTGTTTATTCCCTTTGACTATGTATGATGCTATTGTTTGATTTGCTATTGCACTTTGCTGAGTCGTGGACTCACACTTGCTGTGTTGTGCTTGCTAGGTACTCTCGAGGCAGCGACATGTATGGGAAGGGGTAGACTTGATGCACGTCACATAATCACTAACCAGAATGAATAACCTAGTCCATTTAGCCACAATTCCTATTCTTGATAATTGCTCTAGATTCAGATTGTGACCATCCTTCATGGTGGTTGTTTTAATTGTGGTCATGGATGATCCATTTATGTTCTTGTTCATTCATTGATTGAGTTCATTTAATTCTCGTTGATGGATTAGAATGTTTGGTTGATGGTTTATTGAGTTGTTGAAATTAATTGGTTTAGTAGAGTCTCAATAATTTGTAATAGGGTTGATTAGAAGATTATGGATGCCCTTTTGATTATGCTATAGTTGTTTAGCTTATGCTAGATGTCCTTTTATGTTTTGTTAAATTTGATGATTTGATTGTTGAGTGATGCTATATTAAACTATTTGAACCTCCGGTATAGCCATCTATACAAAGGAGGTTCTGCCGGATTTTAGAGAAATGTCTTAGTTTTTTTATTGGTTATAGTGTTAGCTTAGTAGCATTCCAGGCTCATGTTGGGCTGGGGTGTTACAGTTGGTATCAGAGCGGGCTTAGGGTCCATGGTAGTTGAAATATTAAATTGACATGCTGTGCACAGTAAAATGGGAATGGGTCAAGCATTGCATTTACGTTTTCGCTATGTCACTTTGAGCATTGCTGTCATGAAATGATTATGAATACTTATGATGTGCCTATATGGTTATTATATGTTATAATAGTAGATGACGAGAGATGCAGGTCGTGGTTGTAACCTTGGGTCGCCAGGTTGCACCACCGTTTGGGGTATGAGATTAACGAAGTGTCGACCTCGAGTCAACTAGTTCCAATTGTTGAGTATGAGTCTCTTTGGGAAGATTTTTGTCTTCCTTGAGTTGGTATGGTTATTCTTGTTCAGATGCGGTGGATGGGTTTTCTTGGATTGGTGGTTCATTGCAGTTGAGAGGAGTTCATCGGTCTTTGTTGGTTTTCTTAAAGCAAACTTTTGGTCTCCTGAATGACAGTTGTTTTGCGGATTACAAACGTAGTTGATTTATGAGATTGACCTTTTATTTGGAAGTTCTGTCCTTCGTGCTGGGAAGCATGACTCGTTTAATTGCTTCGTACTTTGGTTATTGGAAGCTTTAATTTGCATGTTCTTAGACGTGAGGAAGATTTGGCCCCAATGTATTCTTTTCGGAGTACTTGGATTATGAAGCTTAATGCTTCCCTTTCATGAGAGAAAGCGTCAAAGTTATTTTTCATTGTCTTGCCTTGGTTAAGGCAAAGCAATTGTTGTCTCTCCGACGGATGAGCTATCTTTACTACTTGTAAACGCTATTATTGACGAGATTGTTCTTTTTCATGGAAGTTCTACCATTCTTGTTGAAAAATGTGATCCGGTGACTCATTTGGTATTTCAGATAATGGAAACTATCTTTTACAAACTTTATTGAAGAAGGTTTTGACTCTACTCATTTCTTTTGGAGTAGTGGGAGTGTTGGAGTTTAGAACCTTTTCTTTGAAACAAAAAGGTGTCAAAACCCTTTGCAAAGTTTTGCGGTGTTAAGTGAGAAGCTGTAAGTAAAGAAGATAATTGTTAATGTTTATGATGTCAAGTTGGGTCTTTGGCATGATGCATAATTAACCTTAACTGATGTCCTCGATGGTGTAGCCGGTTAATTTATTACTGCCTTGTAATGATTGCATGACGAGATGTGATTTAGAATATATTTATTCCTAATTAGAATCAACGGGGTTACTAAGGAGAGTGGATATCGATATGAATCTATCTTGTAAACATCTATTAGATGATCTTGCATAAATGCTAGATTTACCTAATTCCTGGCATGCTAAAATTATTGAAACCTATATAAAGGACTAGATGGATGTTGGTGTATCGATTCGTGAAATCTCGTTTTATAGAAATTATGTTAGACATAAGGTGAAATGTTGAATCAATGTTTATTAATGGTTATGTGATTGCAAATAGAATTAGCAATATAGTTACACACACGATTAATACAATGGTCAATTGTTAATGAGAGCTGAAGTTAGTGTTGAGCACACCAACAGTTGAGTAGATGAATTTCGTAAGTGGTCTTTGATAGCGTGCCTTGTGAAATTACTATTGCTTAGTATGATCTTGTTAAAATAAATTTGTTTCAACCTTGTTACTTGTGTTTCTTTTGGAAAGTCTTAGGACGAAGTGATAGAGTTTGATGATTCATGGCACTAATGTATGTTGTCGATGTTATTAAATTGTCAAAAAAAAAGGTGAGATTGATGTTAATACTTGTAGTAATTTGATCACCTATGATGATATTCAGGCCCGGCCCTTGGGGGCGGAGGAACAGACGTGCAGGCCCATTTAAATAGATGGGCCCCACCGGATATGTATATAGGTGGTCTGCGTCAAGACTTTGAATTCATTTTGGCATGGTTATTTGGCATGACATTCTATTTGTTGTCAATAAAGTGAGCAAAAAATTGCAATCATCATCTATGTGCATTGATTCTGCCATGCGACAGATAGAAGGCATAATGGATTACTTTGAGACCTATAGGAATGATGGGTTTGCTTCTAGTATGGTCATTACTAAAGAAATTGCATCTGAAATGGGTGTTGAGCCATCATTTCCTATAAAGCGTCGTGCTCTTAGAAAGAAACATTTTGATGAAAATAATAGTGAGGAAGTCATCTTGCAAGCTGAGAAGGATTTTAAAGTTAGTTACTTTCTGGTTATGGTTGATATGGCAAAAAGATCATTGAAAAGTAGATTTGAACAACTCCACCATTTAATGAGATATTTGGGTTTTAATGAGTTCAACAAGCTTGAAGTCCTTGGATGGTCCTAAACTAAATTTGTGTTGCACAACATTGGCGAGCTTTCTCTCATAATGGCTCATCGACATTGATTTAAATGATCTAATTTCGAGCTAAGGGTTACGCAATCCGCTTTGCGGATAGAGAAATGACAACTATGGAGATTTTTGAGTTTGTTCTGAAGGTGATTGTTATCCTAGTACTTCCATTGCTTATCGCATCTTGTTTACTATACCGATGGATCGTGGCATCAATGAAAGAAGCTTCTCAAAATTAAAATTACTGAAGAACTATTTGAGATCTACAATGTCACAAGAGAGGTTAAATGGATTGGCAACATTATGCATTGAGAAGCGATTGTTGGATGAGATTGATATTGAAACCATCATCGATGACTTCGCATCAAGGAATGTTAGAAGAAATTTTTGAGGTAATTTAATATGTATACAAATTATTTCATATGAATGTTGCTTTTGCATTCAATGTGAACGCTTATTAGTAATATTTTGTATATGTGTGTATATACTACCAATGGGTAGTACTAGTAGCATTATCATGTTCATATAAAAAGGCCCAAAATTTTAGCTTCGTTCTAGGTCCAAAAAAGCCCAGGACCGGCCCTGATGATATTGCTTAAATGAGAATATTTCAAGTTTTGCTTTCGTGATCTTTTGGGAGCTCATGATATATGTGGAAATTGAACTATTCCGAACAAATATGATGTGTTGAAGAATTTTATTGGTTCTTAAATGGTTTCTGTGGTTTGGTCTTAAGATCTTATCTTGTTCGAGTTGGCAAGGTATTATTGTAGATAAAGGATTATTTTCTGTGTTAAAAGAGAGATTGTAGTAGGAGTATTTGATGATTGGAGTCAAGTTTTGTAACTTGTGGTTATTTGAATCATGCCTAAACTTTCTGCTCTTTCCACACCAGAGTTGTCGAGTTTCAATCACAATGTCATTTTCTTATTAGTTGATATTTGCTATTCCCCTTTTGAGGGATGTGTGCCCTCAATTGTGAACTCAACTTGCATTTTCCAAGATTATCGTTATTGGGTTATTTCTTTTGGTCTCGTGCTCACCGTGAGGAGCAACGTTTCCTGTGTAATGAAACTTGTCCTTGTTCGCCTCTTTCTTTTGAGAAAGAATCAACCTTTTTGTGTTGCAAAGTTTTACCAAGCGTAATTTGACAACTGTTGGTGATGGTTAAGTAATTGTAGTGGTGAGATTTTGCTACCAAGCAATTGGAGGAGTAGTAGAAGATGAATTGGTTTTGATTTGAACCTCTTGGAGGAAATTTGATTCAAATGGAATGATTGTCGTTGAAGTAAAGGAAAAAATGATTAGTGTTACGACTGAGTAGAACCTATGGTAAAGTGTAATCCCAGAACCTTAGTTCATGTTGAAATGTTGGGAATTATCAAAGTTATGGGAACCTTGATCAATTGTATAGAGTAACACAGTTGGATTGTATTGTGAGATTATGTGGGTGATTCCTGATGATGTCAATGAGTGAGTATATTGGAATTGTGGGAATGTTAGAGATTTAATTTGATGATTTCTCTATCTGTTATAAGAGAAGTTCGTTGTGGACGTGTGTATTGAGGATTCTGAGTTGTTATTCTTAAAAGTTTGAGGTGATGCGATTGCGTGAAACCTTTTTCGAGGTGCTTTGGGTGCCATCTGTCAAATGAATGTCGTCAGTAGAAGGAGTTGTCTAGAGTGTTTCGATGGGATCAATAGAGCCTTTCCAAAAATATGTGGGTGATGTATTTTGGATTGAGCATACCTTTGAGGATGCTAATTTAAGAGATCTGAACTCGTGTAGTCTGTGATGAATTTGAATTCCAAGGTTTGAGAGAAGTTTTACTCCTAAAAGAGAAACTGAGAAAAAGGATGTTTCCTCGGGTAGTGAAGCGTTTTCTTGATTCTCGTTTGAGCTTTGTGTTGTTGACTGATGACTTCCGCAATTTGAGTTGGCTTTATGATTCTTTCCAGTTCAGACAAAACAAAAGAAGTATTTGATTTGGGCATTCGAGTGATTTCACCGTTGGCTTTCGTGGTGTTCATTCGTAAATTTCCCAATTAGAAAGTGGAATTGCTTTCGTGATGAGTTATCAATTTTTGGATTTAATCCTTTTGGTGGAGGGTTGGTATTGCATGGTTCCGATAAAAACTCTTTATTTTCAGTTGCCTTCTCTTTGTAAACCAGTTGTTTAAAGCGAGTTCTATTTTGTGTTCCGGGTTAGAGGAGTTGCTCCTTGTTAAGATAGAGGAACCG